>OU343221.1:336571050-337102190 GCA_910596185.1 Chrysanthemum makinoi
ACTTTGAAAAGTGTCAAATATAGTCCTTGGGTATTTAAAAAATGGAAACTTATCAAATTATACCCTTGTGCTATTCACATGTTACAATTTAAGTCCTTGTAATAACTTTGGAAAAATGACAGGTTCAGTCCTTCAACTTGGCAGAAATTACATGAATGGTCCTTGTTAATAAGCTTATACAAATGGACCCTTTTAATTATCCAACCCAAAACAAACACAAATCCAATCCTAACCCAAGCCCAACACCCCGTTAATAATCAAACCTTGGTCAAATAAAGTCAAACCCGCCAAAACCATATACACTGTACATCTTTCTCTCCCAAGCCTGCAAACCAAAAACCAGGTGGTTTTCACCACCTTTCCACTTCACCACCACCTTTACAGCTCCTTACCCACTCCCTTCCACCTCCACAAACACCCAAATTTCATTAAATGCAATTAACCTGCTCAAACTACTTTTCCCGCCAAAATTGCCAAATGGACGAATGTGATGATTTGGATGGATCCAATGGCTGGAAAATGGTGGGATTTAATCAAAGGTCGACAAGAAACTTTTTGGATGTCTATAAAGAAGAAGGAAGGCAGAAGAAATAGGTGTCGCATGTTTTTAGACCACTTTTTAGTGTAAAATCTCTTTAATGTCTGTTTTAGTTTAAATTTAAGTTCTCAGTTTAATATTAAGTTTATTTCAAGTCAAATATCACTTTTGTATTGTAATTATTCCAAGTTTAATAAGATTTCAAGTTTTTATGTTTTTTGCTAAATCGTATTAAGTCATTTATACTTATTAGAAGTCACACAAGTTCTTTTACCCTTCAAACAAGCTCAGATAAGCTTATTAAAGCTTTTCATGAGCCTGTATTAGACTCTAGTATTTTAATTTAGAAAAACTAAAAAAAGTCAAATAAAGTCAACTAGTGTTCAAATCTGGTTCAGAGATGGATATGGGTTGATATTAAAGCTGGATTTGGGTTTGATTTGATGTTTGAGTTGGTTTCCTACTGTTATAATGCTAGAAAAATGGCTGGACCTCTTGTAAGTTTTATGCTCAAAACTGTTATTCATATGCTCATGCTTATGTCATGCTTGATTGTGTTTAGAGTTTGATTTAGTGTTATTATAACTTTAGGATCTTAGTAATGTACTTGTTTGAATGTCTGCATAAGTAGGATATTATTTGATAGCTAAAACTGAATTTTGAATACTTTAAAAGTAGTGTTTGGTTCAGACATTAAAACTGTGCTTAGGGTTAAAGTAGAGGTTAAGATCAATTGATTTAGTCTCATTTAGGTTCATTTAAGCCTTATCAGTTAATAGTTTGCATTTTAGTTTAGCAAAAGTCAAAATTACTTTAAATCTGTCATATACTCATATCTGTTAGAATCAGTAAGCATAAGTTTGCATTTAGGTAAAAATAGTAGTGATATAGCCTTCATCAGTCTTAGTTCATCCTTTAATATCATAATCAGTCAGTCATTTGAAATCAAATCTCATAAAAGTCAAAAATCCATTTCTGTCTTCAAAAGTCAAAAGTGAAAAACAGGTTTTTGCAAAACTTTGTTGATGTCTCATGTACTCAATTCTGGTTCAAATTCAGTGAGACTTCGGGATTTCCTAGTTCAGTTGGTCTTAAACTGAAATCTGATTTTTGTTGAATTTTCTCAAGCCTTTATAAGCTCTTAATCAGCTCTCCTTTAGAGCTGATTTGCCCTGTTCATACTCAGCTAATACTGAGTGTGAATACAGGCAACTTGCAGCCTTTGCACAGGATTCAAATAAGCTCATTAGGAGCTGAGTTTTGGTTCTCGTGTAGCCTGCTAGGTGATCTCTAGGTCCCAACTTCTTTTTTCCCATTTAGCTTATTAGGATAGCTTATTCATTAGCTTAAAGTAGCCCCCTTATAAACTGTTTTGCTTAATTAATCCCATAAGCTCAAATCTAGTTTAAGCTTATTTAGTGATCTAGAGTACTGTTAATTAGTTAAGTTAGACTTATTTTAGCATAATCCATCTTATTTGATCATTTGGTTTATTCCTGTAGCTTATAGCTTATTTTAGTAGTTTATTTAGAACTGCTTATCACTACAGCTTCATATTCTTCCATATAAGCCATAGTTTTTATATTTTTAATAAAATTAGAATAATATTTTAGACTTTTACTGAATTTTTCATAATTTTTCATTACTGTTTGCTATTTTTCTTATTTTAAATCAGTTTTTAAGGCTTTTTAATCACTTTTTAATACAAATAAATCAGAAAAGCTTCAGAAAAATAATTTTTCAATTTTAATAGCTTAAGATAAATATAAAAAGCAAAAAAATAATTTTCTAGCATTTTCTTAACTTAAATAGTATTTTCTAGCATTTTAATTACTTCTAAATAGTTTTAAATTTATAATAAATACATAAAAAACATAAAAAATATCTTTTAAGTTTTAGAATTAGTTTTATAATATTTTAGATTTTTATTAGTTATAATTTCATTTTTCTAGGTTAATTTTATATTTTCTTGTATTTTAGTGCATTTTAAATAATTAACAAATAGTTTTTAATTAATAATAATTAAATAAATAGTTTTAAAAATAATTTTATTTTTCTAATAATTTTATTTTATTATTAGGATTGTAAAAATATCATTTTCATATTTGTAGGCCTTTTATTTCTTAAAACTCACGTTTTATTTCGTACGTTATGTAGTTTTTAATTTAAACGTACATTTTAGGTTTTAAACGTTAATCATTTTAAAAAATAGTGATAGCGTTTAGTTAATATAATTTATCATTTTAATTTTCTTTAATTTGCATTTAAGCCCCTGTAATTTACAAACTTTTTCTCTAGATATAATTATTCCAAATCTACAAACCTTTTTCCATTCAATATCACCCGATCACAGATTCGTTCTATTACAGTTTTCACACCTCGTTGGGACTTAACGACCCGAGGATACACTATAATCCTCTGATCTTAATTGTATTGGTTTTAGACTGTTTGAATTTTATTACGGTTGACCATTCACAAGTGGTTGACTTGTGTAATAAACTTGACTGTTTAGAAGCGAATCAAATTTTAGCGCCGCTGCCGGGGAGGTGTGCTGCGTTACTACGAATTTGAAGCATCAATGTTGTTGAATATACACCCGTTGTATATTTACCATCTTTTTCCATATTTCCTTGTTTTCATATAAAACCAAAATTATCGTGAAGTTAATTCGTTTGACGGATCGATTACCAAAAACATTTTTTATTCAAGTTTTCAACAAACACAAAAACCCAAAAAGATTTTCTTTCTTATTTTTACAAAATGTTATCCAAAAATCCAAAAATATCCATCCTTACCCTCTCACATCTTTGATTCTTCATCCCAACCCCTCTGTAAACCTTTGATGCTTTCTATGTCTTATCATCACCCTCTTGATTGTCAATGGTGTGGTGGTCCTTATAATGGTGGCAATTGCCCCAGTTGTAGCATGGTGGAATCAGGAAACGGGTCTGTCTATAACCAGGATCCCTATTCCTATCATAACACAACTGATTTATTCCATCGGCTACCACACTGTGAGACTCAGCAGTTTTACTGTTGTGAGTACTGTGGTGGTTCACACTCCAGCTTCGATTGTCAATCGGGACACATGCTTGTCTATGAGCAGGTTCCTGATAACAATTATGACTACCACACATATAACTCACACCACATCAGTTTTACCGTTGTGAGTATTGTGGAGGTCCACACTGTAGCTCTGATTGTCAAACAAGGAATCCATTTCCTTGTAACAATTACGACTCTTCGTATCATGACCAACCTCTACAAGTACCAAGTGAATCGGCACCACCTCGCCTGAGCCACTTCCTCAAAATCTTATCCTTGATCTTTTGGATTTAGTGAAAGATTTGAAGGAATGTAAACACTCCCAAGATAATCCAAATGAGAAATCCATGGAAGAATTGCTAGCTGAAGAGCGGGCTGCTAAATTAAATTCTCAAATTGCCTTTGAAAAATCTATTAGGGAATCTATTGCAAAAGAAAAAGCAGCCAAATCTAGCTCTCGATTCCGTTTCATTCCTGATGACGATGATGATGAAGTTACCCTTGATATTCGTCAATTTTGTACAAGTTCATCAAGTTCATCAATTGAAATTCCTTCCATGAAAAATCAGGGAGAAAAGACTATGATGGAATTACTAGCAGAAGAACAAATGGAAAGTATAAAACATATTTATGCTAGTCCTTCTCAACTCCCTCAGTCTGTTGTTATCACACCCGAAATGCCCACTCACTCTCTAAACATGGGGGATGAGCATCTTGACACTGTTCCTGAAAAGGAATCGGACTAATTCATAAAGTCTAGTGTTGAGAACCTTGTCCCAATCCCGAGAGAGTCACAGGGAACTTCTGAGCATATGTGTGATTCTCCTTTCCCTCTTGAGTGTTCAAAAGATCATTTTGAAACTTTCTCTGATCTTAGCGACGATTGTGCTTCTTATGGAGACATTGAGTATGTTGAAACATCACTCCCATAGTCTGATCCTCTTCTTGAGGAGTTCACCGATGAACTCACTCACATCAGTCCACTTTCATCAGAAAGTGACGATGATCTCTTTGATTTCGAAACCGATCTTGGAGAAACTAAAAATCTCCTATATAATGATCATCCACTCATTTCTTGTCCCATTTCCGACTCTTCCATTCCTTCTCACTCCAGATGAGGAAGATGATAACTTTTGGAAGGAAGTCGATGCTTTTCTTAATGATGATTCAATTCCAACAGGGATTGACAATACTTGCTTTGATTCGGAGGGAGACATCCTTTTTCTGGAAAATCTGTTGATTGAAGAACCGTTTCCAACCCTCCCTACCGGAAATTCCTTTGACAATCACCATACAAGCTTCAAATTTAAGCTTAAAAATGTCAAAAATGGTGATTTGCTCCTCACTAATGAAGAATGGGATTGCATTGTGATGCACATCTTTATTCCATTTTTCACAGATGGTGTGGTTTCTCGTTCCCTTTTCTCCTTCGGGAATGAGGACACTATTTTTGATCCCGGCATTTTCATTTATCATTTTTGAGCCGGTTCTATGTATATCTCATCGGTGTGGAACTTTCACGTACTTCAATGTTTATACAAACATCTTGAATGAAAGTCCGATGGAGATTGTCTCTTCCACTTACTTCCCCATGAACAAATTAATTCGGGGTCGAGTCAAGCTAGCGACTCGGTAATCAAAAACAGTAGTTAAGCATGGGTTTTCACCCGTGTGTACCACCTTAGTGTGGGGGAGATACTCCACATGTTGTATATAGATCTTAAAAATGAATGAAAATTGTAAATATTAAAAAAGAGAATAATTGTTGTGTTTCTACACTTAGCTAGTAATGTTACCTTTTTACGTTCAAGGATTCGGCATAATAGCCGGGACTTTGAATATTGAGGACAATATTCATTTCTAAGTGTGGGGAGGAAATTCTGGCGAATTTGATCATAAATGTACCCTTTTAGCCCATTTTTCTCCCAAAATGGCCAAATTTTAAAATTTTTTTTAGTGGAAGTACTATGTATTAAACACAACAAATGGTAATCAGTCCACCATGTCTAACCCACATAAGGATTGGCTAATCCAGGAGCGAACGGCTCTTGGTAAAGATATCTCAAATCCGTTGATGGCTTGCAATTTGCCCAAAATTGTATGGTGTTCAGCTCACCATATCTTTAATTAGTGAAGAGTTGGCTAGCCCGCAAGTTTATGGCTTGTGGTAAAGGCAGTTGGAAAACCATAATTGGTAATCGACTCACCAAAGATAATATTGATAATTTATCTAAGAGTTGGCTAGTCCGGAAGCAAACGGCTTCTGGTAAAGACAAATCAAAACCGTTTACAGCTGGTGATTTGCTCAAAATCATTTGGTTATCATTGTACCAAGGTTCTTACTTGAACTAAAACAATTGGCTACTCCAGAAGTAATGGCTTTTGGTAAAGAGATAAAATCCATTTTTAAAAATTATATTAAATAAATAGTTTTAAAAATAATTTTCTTTTCCTAATAATTTTCTTTTATTATTAGGATAGTAAAAATATCATTTTCATATTTGTAGGCCTTTTATTTCTTAAAACTCACGTTTTATTTCGTACGTTATGTAGTTTTTAATTTAAACGTACATTTTAGGTTTTAAACGTTAATCATTTTTAAAAATAGTGATAGCGTTTATTTAATATAATTTATCATTTTAATTTTCTTTAATTTGCATTTAAGCCCCTGTAATTTACAAACTTTTTCTCTAGATATAATTATTCCAAATCTACAAACCTTTTTCCATTCAATATCACCCGATCACAGATTCGTTCTATTACAGTGTTCACACCTCGTTGGGACTTAACAACCCGGGGATACACTATATTCCTCTGATCTTAATTGTATTGGTTTTAGACTGTTTGAATTTTATTACGGTTGACCATTCACAAGTGGTTGACTTGTGTAATAAACTTGACTGTTTAGAAGCGAATCAAATGGTCTATGCAAAAACTTTCACGTGTACACATAAGTCCCTTCTACATGCTACAACAAAACATAGGAAGAAAAAGGGACCAAAAAAATTGATGTTATTGTTTATACTTGTTTGGAGTTAGCACTAGTTAATCGGTATAAATAGGATTTCTTCCAAGCATTTGGACAACTTCCTAATAGCAAACAGTACGTAACCACTCATTAGGTCATTGGAATGCTAAATCAGATATATTTAAGGGCATGTTGTGCACCTTCATTTTAAATAAGTCAAAACCAAAACCAGATTATGTTTGTGCATCTCTATTTTTATAGTTGCTTTGCTTTTAAAAGTCACAGTGCTGCTTAATATGTATCATCAGCATACAAATCACAGCTATGAAGCATCATGAAATAGTGCACAAATATTATAAATTATATTTAAACAATTAACATTTGAAAGAAACTAGACTTATATGTGTATTTCTGAAGTAAACCGCCTTGTAAAAGTTAAACTGTAATATCCTATATTTCATCTATTCGAGTCGATATTCTTTAGAAAATCCTTTACGATTTCATTTTCCGTCCTTAACAATATTATGGCCCAAATGTCATTTGAGAAAAATACTATATACATGTACTCATCCACCTATAGAAATATAACAATGTTGTTTTTAAGCAATTGTAGGTTATAAACTCCTCGAGTACTAGTCTGATTTATGCAAAATAAAAACAAATAATAAAAAATTGCAGCATGAATAACTTTGAAAATGAAATATATTGAAATATATAACAAAGAAATAAAATTTTACCTTGAGTATATTATTCCGAGAGCACCTATTTCAACAATCAAATGCAATATCATCCCCATGGCACATGCCACACACGACTTTCATCGATGAAACTCATATTATGTGCTAAGGATGATCGATCCAAACTACAAAGTATTCTGATTTTGAAAATAATTTTGAATAAAAGCAACTTTGGCTTGCAAGATTATGTGGTAGCTAGAGTTAGTGCACTTTATAAAGAGAATTCATATTGAAACAGAAGGTACGCATTTATATAACTCTTGTATTCTATTTATTAGTTTAAAGAGCATCAATTAATGTGCTTCAGAAATAAAGAATATACACAAACACAAAAGCATGTGCAAGCTTATTTAATTGATTACATATAGACATGTTAATACAAATAAGCCGTGAAAACGTTTATTTATATTTTACGATCTTCTAATGTTTTGTCGATAACAAATATAAAATCATTTTAACGAAACAAATAAAGTACGTAAATAGTTTGAGTTAATAGTTTTCTAAACACACTTACGCTTTCACATAAAACACTAAAACAAGTTTAAGTGATTTTATGATTTAGATACATATGTACAACAACTAGTGTTTACATATTGGGTTAAATATATACTTAAACTAAGTATACTAAAATGGGTAAAAACTAAGTGTATGCTAAATTGGGTAAATACAAGTATATACTAAAAGGGTAAATACTAGCAAATAGTTTTGACCCATAACCCATGGTTTTATATATACCACTTAACCAAGTACATTGTATCTAGAAAGAAAACCATGGATCAACCCATAACCCATGACCCATGACCCTTAACCAAAAATACCCATGGGCAAAGAGGAGCGGACCACGGATCCCTAGCTTTGTGCTAGCCGGATCCCTTGTGGTAGGGATCCGTGGGATCCGGGGAAACAGAAGAGAATTTTCTCTATAAATAGAGAGCCATTTCTTCCTCTCTATGTGTGCTTTTCATATAAACTTTCCCAAAGTATTCTAACCCTCTAACCTCAGATCTAAGTGATCTATGTAGTTTGTCTTTTGTTTTTGTGTGATCTACTAGGTTCCTCCTAAAGGAAAGATCACCACCTCTTGAAGACGTGCAAGCTCAAAGTCCATGAGTTGCCATGCTTCGTCATCATCAAGACTACTAAGGTTATCTTGTTGATAGTTCTTCCTTTCTCCATAGATGTTGGGTTGAAGGCATTAGTGAAGAATGCCGAAAGTGTCAAGATGAAAGCATTAGTGAAAGGTGCTCATCATCCGTGTCAAAGCATTAGTGAAGGATGCTAAAGGTGTCAAGACAAAGGCATTAGTGAAGGGTGCCAAGCGTTGTGTCAAAGGCATTAGTGAAGGATGCCAAAGAATCAAATCAAGTAGCATTTGGGAAGAATGCCTAGGTCGTATAATCGATGAGGTGCATCGTTATACATATATGTATTTGTTTATATACAAGGATGGTGATATCCTTGATGGTGTTGTAACAAGGAGTAGATCTCCTTGAGACTAGGTGTTGTGTCGTGAAGGTGTAGTTCACCTAAGGTGTGAAAGAACTAGGTACTTAGCCTAGTACCTAATAAAGGGTAGGCGACGTTGTGAAGGATTAGTTCTCCTAAGGTGTGAAAGAACTCGGTGGTTAGCCTAGCACCGTATAAAGGGTAGGCGACGTTGTGTTAGGTGTGGTTCGCCTTGGTGTGAAAGAACTCGGTATTTAGCTTTGTACCGGAAAAAGGTTAAGCGACGTTGTGAAGGCTTCTCCGCCATAAGGAGTTGGTGTAGTGTTTACGAACTCTCGAGTAGGTGACTCGGGGAGTGGAGTAGGGCAAGGAAGGTGTCCTTGTAGCCGAACCACTATAAATACTTGTGTCGTGCTGATGTGCTTCTTACTCTTTATCTTTCATTATACGTTTATATATCTATCTATCAACGTCCAACACAAACAATCAAATAGATTGACATAAGTCGATCTAAATATTTAAAAGGAAGTTTTAAATTGGTAAAACTATTCAACCCCCCCTTCTAGTTTTCCACAAGAAATTTTCACGGTTAATTGTAGTTAAGATTAACACAATATTGAGCTTTTTCCAAGCAGCATGGGTTGGAAATAAAGAATAGAAACATTTGTACATAAAGCTTTTCGACGTGAAAACAATATAATCATATAATGTTTATATGAGCTTCTTACGAAAGAATGCTTAGAAATATTACCATGAATAAACCATTCGTTCGTGCCCATTCTAGTTAAACATCTAGACACAGTTTTGATTTTGAATAATGTTGAGAATTATGGTCTGAATACTTGTTGTTAATCTGATTATGATATATCTGAGTTGTCTTCGTTTGTTGTTTATTCAGTTTTATATGTTGGAGAGTATTTCAGTGTTAGATGTTGAGAGTTTATATCTGGAGGGACTGGAAGTGTAAAAGATTTAAAGCATGAAGTTACTTTGGATACCATTTAGCAAGGATTAAATATTGAAGGGGTCAAGTGTACCTTTGGAGGCTATATTAGAAATAGAGATATGCAGTCTTTCATCTAACTCTGCTATCATCTCTCTCTCTAAAAAACTTACGATATACTCATACTCTCTCAAACATAAAACCCTAATTTGTGTTTTGATTGTCTTGATCAAAATACTTTGTTACTCAGTTGTTATTAGTTGTTGTTATTTGATTGAGATCAAATACTGGTTATTGATTTATTCTATTTGAGAATAGAAGATCTGGTTTTGTATTGTTGATTCAGAAAGTAATAAAAGTATTTTGTTATCATTAGAATCTGTTTTTCTTCATGGTATCAGAGACAGGTTGCTCTGAAAATCGTTTTTAAAAAATTAGGATTTCTTGATAAAATTGGGTTTTTTAAAAATTGATTGGTTCTTGGTCAATTAACTTGTGTTAATTGGTAGATCTTGTCGTTAATTTGGTTAATCTTGAAGGTTTCTGGAAAATCCCTAATTTCTAAAAAATTATGGTTTGGTATATTTTGGGGCTTTTGTGATTAAAGGCTTCTGGAGTTGATTAAGTTTGGTTAATTGATAAGATCTGGTGTTTGGTAAAGATTGGAAGTGGTTCTGGTGATTTTCCCTAATTCTGAAAATTAGGGTTTGTTGGTTCTTGGATCTTGGTATTGGGTTCTTGTTTTATATATGCTATATCTCTAGACTAAGTGAATCTAGAGTATAGTAGGTTTGTTATTCCGCTGCTGATTATTATTGCGTGCTCTGTAACACCTCTCGCACTCTCTCTTTAATTTATGTTCTTATTTTTCTGTCTAGATTGTCGGAGGATAGGTTTGGGATTATTGGAAGTTGTGATTGGTTGTGGTTGAGATTTTTTTATTGTTCTTGATTCTGTACTTGTGTGCTTGTGTGCGCCCTTGACCTACCACTTTAGTGGCAAGGAAATCCTGGGAACTACTTTCTTTACTTTGCTTGTGTGCTTGTTTATTTGTTCTTGAATCATGTCTGTTCATAATTCTATTCATGGTTATATTGATGATGAGTATGAACCTGATAACCCTGTCACTTTAATAAGTAAACTGGATTTGAGTCATCCTTTACATTTACACCCAAATGATTCAGCTTCTTTGACTGTGGTTTCAATAAAAGTAAAAGGAACTGAGAATTATAATGTCTGGTCGTGTGCTATGATGTTAGCATTAGAAGGAAAAAACAAAACTAGATTTATTGATGGCACTTGTCGAAGGTCTAATACTGATGAAGTTTTGGGAAGACAATGGGACAGGGTTAATGCTATTGTTTTAGGGTGGATTCTAAATTCCATCTCTAAAGAACTGTTTCTTGGTCAAATTTTTTCCAAAAGTGCTTCTAGTGTCTGGAATGAGTTAAAAGATACCTTTGACAGGGTTGATGGTTCTGTTACTTTTAATCTGCATCATAAAATTAACTCTCTAACCCAGAATGACACTACTATATCTGAATATTTTAATAAGCTTGGTACTTTGTGGAAGCAATTTGATGCTATGGTTCAATTACCTAGATGCACTGTCATGTTGCTGATGATTTAAAAAAGCATAACCAACTTATGAAACTTATGCAATTCTTAATGGGTCTGGATGATACTTACATGCAAATAAGAAGTAATATTCTTTCTAGAGATCCTTTGCCTGACGTTAAAGGTGCTTATGCTATTATCAGTAGTGAAGAGAATCATAGGAATGTTGTGTCTGGTAGTTCTAGTAGAAATCATAATTCTGCTTTTGCTACTAGAGTTGTGAATCAAGTTAATAATCAACCTAGTCAGAATACTAGACCTATTAATTAGAATACTCAGGCTAATAATCCTATTGCTAAATTTAATAAAGTATATGAAAATAGGAGAAACACTGGTTCTACTCTTGTTTGTGATCACTGTGGCTTTAACGGACATACTCAGGACAGATGTTTTAAATTGATTGGGTATCCTTCAAATTTTGGAAAAAAGGGTAGCAATAACAGACCTCAGACTTCTCAAAAAAGATTTTCTAATAATAATTTTGTGGGGTCTAGTTCATCTTCTGGTTTTACAGATGAAAAACCTACTACTCTTATCTCTCTCATCAAAGACAACTTTTTTAAAGGGAATAGTGCGCATGCCAATATGGCAGGTACTTATTTTAATACTAGTAAGGTTCAATCAAAACTTTCATAAGTTCTTTTCCACAAATACCAATTTAAAATCTAAACTTAGTTCTGATGGAAAGATTGTGGATTCTGGTGCTAATGAGCATATGACACATTCTGACAGGGACTTGTTAAATGTTTTTGATATTTCTCATCTTCAAATAAAAGTTGGTCATCCTAATGGAACTGAAGCTTTGATTACTAAAATTGGGAATCTTAAACTAGCTGATTCTTTAATATTATATGAGGTTCTGGTTATTCCAGAATATTGTGTTACTTTAATCTCTGTTCATAAATTGGCTAAAGATAATAAAATTGTAGTTTCCTTTGATGAGAACAAATGTTATTTCTTGAATCAGGATTTGAATATGGGAAATGTTCTGGGGACTGGTAATCAGTGTCGTGGTTTATATTATTTCAATTTTGGAGGTACTTCTTTTCAAAGTAATAACTCTCTTTCTTATTATGACTGGCACTGCAGGCTTGGTCATCCTGCAGACCCTGTTCTAAATGTTTTAAAAACTGATTTGAAGTTTACTTCAAAGGATAAAAACTTATTTTGTGAAACTTGTCAAAGAGCTAAAAAAACTAGAGAACCTTTTCCTTTAAGTGATCATACCTCTACTGTTTTAGGTAAACTTGTTCATTTAGATTTATGGGGGCCTTATAAGGTTGCTAGTAAGGAAGGTTACAAGTATTTTTTGACTATTGTGGATGATTATACTAGGGCTGTATGGGTATACTTACTTAAAACTAAGGATGAAACTCTTCATTATATCACTATCTTTTATAACATGATTGAAACTTAGTTTGATAAGAAAATTAAGAGTTTTAGAAGTGATAATGGTACTGAATTTGTTAATCATTCTTTCTCGAAGTTATGTGAAGAAAAAGGTATTACCCATCAGACTTCTTGTGCATACACTTCATAGCAAAATGGTATTTCCGAAAGGAAACATAGGCATCTTTTGAATGTTGCTAGATCCCTTATGTTTCAGGGGGGAATTCCTCTTAAGTTTTGGACTGAGTGTATTCTTAGTGCTACTTTTCTTATTAACAGATTGCCTTCTTCTGTGCTTAATGGAAAATCTCCTTTTGAGATGATATATAACAATAGACCTACTTTATGCAATTTAAGAATGTTTGGTTGTTTGTGCTTTGCTACTATTGTTAATAACAATGATAAACTTGGTAGTAGATCTGAGAAATGTGTTATGATGGGGTATTCTAATTCTAAAAAGGGATATAGGTTATATAGTCTTGATAAGCATCAGTTCATATTTTCTAGAGATGTTAAATTTTTTGAGTCTATTTTTCCTTTTAAAGACTCAACTGCTGATAAGAACAGTTCTACTTCTGAAAATGTTTGTCAAGACTTAAATCAGTTGAAATTTTTTGATAATGAAACCCCTGAACTACCCAATGATGAAGAGAGAGTAGACCTTAATCTGAACAGTAACATTGAGTCACAAAGTGAAGATGACTGCTCTCCTCCATCTGGTAGAGATCATGTCACTGATCATAACAGTGACAGTAGTGTTTTTGCTGATGAGGATGAGGTGGTAACTACACTTGATGATAATAATAATTCTGAGGGTAATTTGAATCTTGATTCAAATTCTCCAGTTCAGGCTGAAGTACCTTTGAGAAGGTCTTCTAGACCTTCTGTTTTTCCTAAGAATTATAATGATTTTGTGGTTGAATCCAAAGTTAAGTATGGAATTGAAAAGTTTGTTAATTATTCTAAACTTAATTCCAGAAACTATTGTTTTACTGTTCAATTGAACAAAAGTCATGAACTAAGAAATTATTTTGAGGCTGTTAAATCTATCTATTGGACTGATGCTATGAATAATGAGATTGAGGCTTTATATAGAAATGATACTTTTGAAGTCACTGTTTTACCTCCTGGTAGAAAAGCTATTGGAAGTAAATGGGTGTTCAAAATTAAGTATAAGTCTGATGGAGAAATAGATAGATATAAAGCTAGAGTTGTTGCTAAAGGATATAATCAAAAGGAAGGTATTGATTATGAAGAAACTTTTTCACCTGTTGTTAAAATGGTCACTTTTAGATGCTTACTTAACATTGCTGTTCAGAATAATTGGCCTATTTTTCAACTTGATGTTAATAATGCATTTTTATATGGTGATCTTGAGGAGACTGTTTATATGAAGCTACCTGAGGGATTCTTTCTTGAAGGAGATAATAGAGTGTGCATACTTAAAAAGTCTTTGTATGGTTTAAAACAAGCTCCTAGATAATGGAATGCTAAACTTACATCTGCTCTTATTGAAAATGGCTTTATTCAAAGGAAAAGTGATTATTCTTTATATACAAAGTCTAAAGATGATGTGTTTATTGCATTGCTTGTTTATGTTGATGATATTATTGTTACTGGGAATAATATTGATGAAATTAACAATTTCAAAACTTTTCTCAAAACTAAGTTCATGATTAAGGATTTAGGAAAGTTGCAATATTTTCTTGGTATTGAAGTTGTTGAGACTGATAAAGGGATTTGTTTGAATCAAAGAAAGTATTGTTTAGATTTGTTAAGTGAGTATGGTATGCTTGGTTGTAAACCTTCTAAAACTCTTTTACAGTCTAAATTGGCTATATCTAATGAAGCTACTGATAATGATCCTTTACTTGATAATATTACTGATTATCAGAAGCTTATGGGAAAGCTTATTTACTTGACTAATACTAGGCCTGATATTTCATATGTTGTTCACTCTTTAAGTCAGTTCATACATTCTCCTCTTAAGTCTCATCTCAGAATAGCTTTTAAGATACTTAAGTATCTTAAAGGAGCTCCAGGTTTGGGTATTCATATTACTAAAAATTCGGGTATGTCTCTTCTTGCTTATTCTGATGCTGATTGGGCTAAATGTATTGTAACAAGGAGATCTGTTACTGGCTATTGTGTTTTTTTGAATGGGTCTCTAGTATCTTGGAAAAGTAAAAAACAACCTACTCTCTCTAAAAGCTCAACTGAAGTAGAGTACAGAGCTCTTGCTTCAGTAACTAGTGAAGTAATCTGGATTTTAAAAATTCTAAAAGATCTTAAAATTTCTGATCTTTTACCTGTTCCACTTCATTGTGACAGTAAACCATCTATTAAAATAGCACCCTGTTTTTCATGAAAGAACAAAACATCTTGAGATTGATTTGCATTTTGTTAGAGAGAAGATTTTAAATGGAGTTGTAAAAATTGTTAAAGTGGAATCTGCAAATCAAATTGCAGATATCCTTACTAAGGGGTTAGATACATTACAACATAACTTTTTGGTAAAAAATCTTGGGATGTTTGATATATATCACTTATCAGATTAAAGGAGGTGTTGAGAATTATGGTCTGAATACTTGTTAATCTGATTATGATATATCTGAGTTGTCTTTGTTTGTTGTTTATTTAGTTTTATATGCTGGAGAGTATTTCAGTGTTAGATGTTGAGAGTTTATATCTGGAGGGACTGGAAGAGTAAAAGATTTAAAGCATGAAGTTACTTTGGATACCATTTAGCAAGGATAAAGATTGAAGGGGTCAAGTGTAACTTTGGAGGCTATATAAGAAATAGAGATATGCAGTCTTTCATCTAACTTTGCTATCATCTCTCTCTCTAAAAAACTTACGATATACTCATACTCTCTCAAACATAAAACCCTAATTTGTGTTTTGATTGTCTTGATCAAAATACTTTGTTACTCAGTTGTTATTAGTTGTTATTTGATTGAGATCAAATACTGGTTATTGATTCATTCTATTTGAGAATAGAAGATCTGGTTTTGTATTGTTGATTCAGAAAGTAATAAAAGTATTTTGTTATCATTAGAATCTGTTTTTCTTCAAATAAGTTACACAAACCCGCATAAGCAAAACACATATATGCATAACCTGACCTTAAAATCTAAAAGTGATCCGCTAATTTGGTGTCGTAATATGTTATGATAAACACATAAAACTCATTATCTTTTACTAGCATTGTTGGCCTCAGTGGATGGATCAATGGTCTTTCTAACTTATGTCAAAATATACCAAGTAATAAAGAAACAATGAATCTGAATAATGCTTTGTATTAATCAATATGTCATCCTTAATTATGTACAAAGTTGCTATCTATTTATAACAAATGAAAAGGTACAATGAAAAGTCGTGTTGGTTCAAAGGAACCAACAGGTATGTCGGTTTTTGTGGATTGTAACTGCCATTTGACAGTTATTTCGTAACTGCCATAAACTGTTGTGGTTGACTTTTTTGTGTTTGACTTCTGGGTTGACCGAGTCATATGGGTGTTGACTGGGTCGATTGGGATTAACCCAATATTCTCCCCCTTAATCACAATCGCTTTGTTGTAGATCTTTGACTCCAAATATTTGTTTCATTGTTAGAGACTTGATCTTCAGTAATGCTTGAAACTACTAATAAGTATTAGATGTATTTAGTTGGCCCAAGCCCGCTTGTGGGCTTCGGGTCTATTAGGGTTTATATCTGTTTGTCTCTATAAATATCCTATCAATAAAACATATTACCTACGGGTTTCTATCCTTCAACATGGTGTCAAAGCGGGTGATCCTTAGATCTAATCGGTGCTGCACCTTTTAGCCATTAAACCCCGTCAGATATTTTCTTATCCCTTTCTTTCTAAACCTTAAACACAATCGTGAAACAATAAAAAGTAAAATGGCAACGGTTGTGTTTTTTCTTTTCTCTTTTCATTTTTTTTCCAGAAAGTCAGCAAACAATCTGTTGTGTAGCATTGGAATCATTTATCCTTGTTTCTTTCTTTTCTTCTCAAAGTTCTTTAAAATAAAAAATCATAAACGGTTAAAAGTTCTGTCTGAAACTTCTTTTGATTTCTCTCTTAATTTTATTTAATCCGTTTAATGTTGATGTTTGTTAAGCGATTAAATTAATGTGATGCAATCAATTTTCTCACATAGCCACTTATTAATTTTTTTTCCCTGAACCCCATGCATGTTAGCAATCTTCTCCTTCCTGTAGCTTTAATTATCACAACCCCTCAAGCAATGTAACCATGCATTTCTTCACAAGAAGCAATGAAGAATATCAAGAATCTCAAAAGCCTTATAACTGTCTTCAGCTTGCAATAGGAGTCTTCATCAACAATTTATTTTAAGTTTGTTATTATTGTACCTTGGTATTATTGTTTTTCACTTCAGTCTCAGGGCTTTAGCGATTTCGCCCCTCGAACTGCCGGAGGGTATTAGATGTATTTAGTTGGCCCAAGCCCGCTTGTGGGCTTCGGGTCTATTAGGGTTTATATATGTTTGTCTCTATAAATATCCTATCAATAAAACATATTACCTACGGGTTTCTATCCTTCAACAATAAGAGGGTTGGTTCTAAATCTTCTTCGATGAGGTTTGTAACTTCTTGTCTTTGAAGTCTTCCATTTCTTTTATTGCAATGTGAGGCATAATGTCCATATTCATTGCAATTATAACATTTTACATTGCCGAAATCTCTAGGGTTTTTCGTTGTTTCATTGTAATCTTGTGATAATTTTTCTTCTTCACGATTTCGGCTATGTGGTGGAATGTATCTTCATTTTCCTTGGTTATCATAGTGATGTCTTCGACCATTGTTGTTGTGTTTTGTAAACAATAGTTTATCTTGATCATCGAATGTTCTTCCTTTCTTATCCTTTACTCTTTCTTCGAAGGTTTTCAATCTACCAATAGCTTCGTCTAGAGTCATTTTATCTAGATCGGAGTATTGCTCCATGGATGCGACAATGTGAATGAATCTTTCAGGTACAGAATTTAGCAATTTTCGTACGCGAGTTGATTCATCAAGTATTGATCCAAGACTTGTCATTTTTGACGTAATGCTTGTCATCTTTGCGGTGAATGAATCGATAGTATCATCTTTCTCCATTTGTAATATCTCAAATTCGGATTTGAGTGTTTGTAGTTTTGCTTTTTGCACTCTATCCACTCCAATATTTCTAGTCTTTAATGCATCCCAAACTTCTTTTGCGCTTTTGCAATTTACCATTTGTAATACTTGATCTTTGGGTGGTGATTGGAATAGATGTGCCAATGCGGTTTTGTCTCTTTTATAATTTACTTGAGTCTCAGTAGTAGGTTCTACCATTTCCCAAAGACCATTTGCTTGTAGTATGATCTTTATTCTTATAGACCATATGGTATAATTTGTTGAATTTAACAAGGGACATTGAAAGTTTAGGGTATCTAAACTTTTAATTTGACTACTTGTTTCACCTTTTCCTATTTTGATATAATATTCTTAAAAAACTTTTGAAACTTTTGTTTATAACTTTATAAATCTAAAACTTAACAATGTAAATAAGATCAACTTGACTCAACAATGTAAATCTAACCTTTTAAACTTTTAAATACTTTGTAAAAAAAACTTAGAAACTTTAATCTTTAAGACTTGTAAACCTTAAACTTTATATATTTCTTATCTTAAACCGAATAAGAAAAACTTAAAACCTGATTCTTAACATAAACCAAATAAGAGAAACTTAAAACTTGTTTAAAAAAAACCTTAAAACTTTTCTTATCATAAACCAAATAAGAAAAATCTTTTTAAAAAAACTTAAACTTTTCTTATTATAAACCAAATAAGAAAAAACTTTGAAACTTAAAAAAACTTAAAAACTCTAATACACTTTATAAACTTAAATCTAAAAAAACTTTAAAGCTTAAACTAAAAATAATGTAAACTTTTCTAAATACAAAACTATATATATAAATACAAAAAAAATAAAATAGAGGGTATGGTTTTGAAAGTTTGGAACCTGATGGGTAAAAATACTTTAACCCGATGCCTAATTAATCATTTTGTTGCCCTATCTTTTTTGAGCGCCTCTTTTTATTTAGTTTCGTATCTCTTATTTGAGATAAAAGAAAACGTCTCTTTGAGAGAGACTTTATTATCTCTTCTCCTCTGCTTCTAGGATTTGATACGTTTTTGATTTTCTCCTGATCTTTATGGTCAATTCCTTTCTTCTCCGGTGTGTAGTGGTCTTCGCGAGCACTGATTCCCACAATTGAAACTTTTAGGGTTTCGATGAATTTGGGGGTTTTATTTCCGAGAGAGATATGGACGATTGTTGATTGAAATTGAGTCGATTGGGTGACTCCATTAGCATTTTGGGCTTGATTCGTTACTCTGAACAGGTGTGTTTGTTCTAAGTTGAATCGTTTTAATTGTGCCCTAATTGATTAATGTGTATTCGTTTTGTTATGAATCAAAAAGTATACGATTTTTTTAATCGATTATGATCCGTTTGGATTGGATAAGAATTGTTTCGATGTTAATTACTTGTCTGATGACAAAAAAATTTCTTGCAAAAGTGTTATCTGATGTCGGGTTAATAATCACAATTTTTGATTGTTCCCTTGTTGCGACAGATGCAGAAACACAAAAAATGATATCTTGATTTTGTGTTCGAATTAGGTTTGCAGGAAAATTATTTCTGAAACAGATTCTTGTTCATTTTGATTCTGAAACTAAAACGAATAAAGGATTGGTAAGTGATGATTTTTGATTAGTATGACCAAACCTGGCTCTGATACCAATTGTTGGCCTCAATGGATGGATCAATGGTCTTTCTAACTTATGTCAAAATATACCAAGTAATAAAGAAACAATGAATCTGAATAATGCTTTGTAATAATCAATATGTCATCCTTAATTCTGTACAAAGTTGCTATCTATTTATAACAAATGAAAAAGGTACAATGAAAAGTCATATTGGTTCAAAGGAACCAACAGCTATATCGGTTTTTGTGGATTGTAACTGCCATTTGATAGTTATTTTGTAACTGCCATAAACTGTTGTGGTTGACTTTTTTGTGTTTGACTTCTGGGTTGACCGGGTCATATGGGTGTTGACTGGGTCGATTGGGATTAACCTAATAAGCATGATATTCACGTAATGCTGCGGTGACGACAGAATAAATACATAAAACAAGAATTTTGATGCCGGTAAAGAAGAAAAAGTTGGTGGTGGTTGTTGACAGTGATAATTGTTGATTGCAGCTATAAAAAGGAGATTCATGTGTCGTTTATTTATGACGTAAAAGTGAATGAATATACTCGATTATATAATGTAACTCGTTATGAATATAGATTTATGCAATTCATTAATAAAAATTATGAGATGTAACTTGACAAAAAAACATATATTAAAACCACCAGCAATAATAATTGTATCTCATAAATTACGCAAAACTTATTAATACATCATGTTTAATGTTTATTTTATAGACATGACTACGTCAGATCGTCCTTAAAACCATCCATGAGATATTGAGTTGCAAATTTTTAATCCTTTTCATTTAAGATTATTATAGTGATAATTAATTTAAATATTTAGTTACAAAGTTGAATTTTAAATATTGGATGATCATCATATATATATATAAGAACTCAGTGGCAATTACTATAGAAGTAATGTAATTACAAAATATTGTTTTAACTTAAGTATTAATGTTCAAATTAATTTGTACAATTGCAAATAATTGATAGTTATAATGAATAGTTGTTATTTGTATTATATTGAATATTTAAATAAATAAAAACTTTTAATAATAGCAAATGTGTAAGTTTTAATTTTTTTTTAAAATAAAACTCCTAAATACATTATATATAGTAGAGATAACAACTACAACTTATTCAAATGCTAACTGTAGTTTATCTAACTAGTGGTTACTTTGTCTCGAAACAGTGTACTTATAAGGTACTAAATTCCTCCCGTCTCGAACCGCTCTAACATGAACACATTCAGCTTATGCAACCTTATCGTGTGTCAAGACCGGGTCCATCATGAACACAATCGTCCCTCAATATAGACCGCAAAGTGAAACAGATAGCTCAAAGTGGTTTAAATAAATATAAATACTTTAGTAACTACATCAGTTACTGTTTCATCAAAAGTAATGTTTTTTTTTTCTTCTAACCGTCCTTACAATAAAATGAAAAGGTTTAATTGAAAAAAAGAAACTCATAAAAGCCGTTTTTTTCTATTACAAAAGCCACAAAATAAAGTAGTTAATTGGTTAATATAGCTGGTGGATAAAGTGACGCAGGTTCGATTCCTAATCCAACTTATTTATGGGTTTCATATTTTTAAATATTTTACTTTTAGTTTTTTCAAAATTGCACAACATCTTACGGCTTTTTTTTTTTTTTTTTTAAGTCAAATATGATGAGAAAGGACAATGACACAATGTAGCAAGCTAAATTGTTCAAATGCACTTAAAGACGGCGATTGTTCATATGAAAAAACTTTAGTCACAAGCCGAATGTACCTACAAAACTACCTGGCCGCCGGATTATGACGACACAAAACATTGTTCCCAATTCAACTTGCCGTAAAAACTGAGTGGCCAAAAATCAACTTTTCATTTAAATACATTTGTCTGCCACATTGTCTTGAACTCATACCTTGTAACAAACACACAACGTGATAATCAACTACAGTATAAGTCTAGAGCTATAAACACATCTCAAAAACCACTCATAATACAAAATCGCAAAGGCAATTTCATAGTAATAAAAGAAATACTAAGTACGAGCACAACAAGCAACATTGTGTGACTAATGTACTTACTTTTCGTGTCTCGTTTTCTTTTCTCGTCCTGGCACCGTAAATGCTAAATTCATTGCTACTCGATACTCCAAGGGTTGACATGAATCGTACAGCTTAAGAATGGCGATTGTGAACAACCATAAATTCTAAAAAACTTTTGTAACACGCTTTTTAGTAATTGAAACACTAGTTAGCAACGGTTTATCTAACTTGGGGTTACTTTGTCTCGAAACAGTGTACTTATAAGGTACTAAATTCCTCTCGCCTCGAATCGCACTAACATCAACACATTCGGCTTATGCGACCTAATCGTGTGTCAAGACCGGGTCCATTATGAACACAATCGTCCCTCAATATAGACCGCAAAGTGAAACAAATAGCTCAAAGTGGTTTAAATAAATATAGAAATGTTAAGTACATAAGTGATTGAATGTGTAGTTGATCTGGCAAAGTGTGTTGTGTTTACATAGGATAACCAATGATAAGGTATTAACTTAATCCTTTGTCTAGTTTATTTTGTGTTGGGCCTTATAAAATTTCTTAACTCCACTATACAAAGATTGGGCCAATTTTGCATCTGTAAAATATATGTAAAAGTAGGGTAACATTCAATAGTTTTTACAACTACCCTAAAAAAATTGTATCGCCTCTTTCTCTGCAGGCCCGAAAAAAAAACACACACATTTGTCCAAAAATAAACCATGAAACACACCTCTTTTTCTCAAAGAAAAAACGTATGAATCAACAAAGAAGATGAAGAAATATAAAATTGAGGGCAATCTCTTTAATTAGCCAAGTAATGAATTATTGCGTTTTGCAAAAGTAAGTCCAATCATCTATATTTGATTGCACCTTTTGATTAGAAACAAGTACAGTAGTTTTTGAATACAATGACTATTGCTAACTAAGCACCGCTGCTAAAAACAACTCCTTGTGGAAGAAGGTGAACGGTTAATGTAAACCGTGCATGTGCATTTTCCATTTGTCGGAAGTATGTTGTTGCAGTGTGCCAGTCACTATCGTTGTGTAAATAGTATTGGCCTGGTCCATATGATGCCACCCAATGACGAAATGGCAGTCCGACCACAACAGCTATTTGTTCCATCACTTCCTCGAAAGTATTCTCATAATTGTAATTGACTGTGGTAGGATCGTCAAACGGTCCATGGATGTTAGGCGGTGGATGGTGGATTCTCAATCTCAGGGGCCGGTTCTGTCCATGGGCCCGGCGGCCATTATACACAAACACACTGGCTCTAAGCATTGCTGCCAGTATTGCTTCGCGTGTTGCTGTTAAAAAAATATGGTAAGTAAAGTTTGCATTCTAAAAAAAATCACATAATAGATTTTACATATTTTTATTGTTAAACTAATAATAATCTGGATAGCAATTTAACCAAGGTTTCTAAACTGACTCCTTTTAGGGATGATTGGAAAGTTAAGGCTCGGGTAATCCGATTGTGTTATTTCCTAATCTCTTTTGAGGAATTAAAAGAGATTTTACAAAGCTTTAAAGTGAACTACAATTTGAATTTAAATGCTTAAAACAGTAAATGACAGAAAAGAAAGTGGTAACAATTTCTCTAAATGAATCTAAATGAGCAACCTAAATAAGCTAAGTTAACGACAAATAAGCACTACATAGCCTACTGTAGCAGCAGACTAAAAAGGAATGAAGGGGGACTTTGTGATGCTAAAATGAGTACTCAAATAAGTTCTAAAGACTAAATGAAGACATAACAGATAATTGTTAAACTATGAACTACAAGGGAAATTAAAAATCAAACACCAAGATTAACTAAATAAGCAGAATCAATCTGATATATAAGCTATAAGGACAGAACACATGTCTGCATACACAAAATAGGGACAGAATAGGCAATTTTGGACCACTAACAGCCCTAGCAAATGATTTTTTTGATTTTTTTCCTTTTGAGAAAAGTTAAACAAGATGGTGAAATTGCCATTTTTATTTTTTTAAAATTTTTATAACAAACTAAAAGGACTCAAATTACTTGTGTAAAAACTGACAGAAGGTGGTTCCATTGCTTCAACCCAGCAACTTTGCACCACTAGCAGCCCTACCAAATGATTTTCTTGATTTTTTTTTCTTATGAAAAAAGTTAAATAAGCTAGTGAAATTGCTATTTTTATTTTTTTTAAATTTTTATGACACATTAAAATGACTCAAACAGCTATGTAAAAACTGACAAAATGACTATGTTGAAAACTGAAAATGACCCTTTTTGACTTTTTAAAACTTGTGATACTGACTCAAACTTGGAAAACAGATTATAAAAGACCCAAATTACTCAAAAGCCTAAACCAAAAAGGACCTTAAGCTACTTTCTAAATATGGACTGTTTAAACAAGTTTTAGATGCTAAAATTTTGGAAATCACAACTTTGTAAAAACACAAAAATGACTTCAAAACTTCTAATATGGCTTAATTCGAACTGAATCAAAGTAACTTAATGACTAAAATTTGACCTAAACCTCAAAAGTACTACTAATGCCAAACACTCCCTTATATCATAAAAACAACTTTTTGAAACATTTTTATAAAAAAATTGGGTGGTAAATCATGTGGTGCAGTTCTTTTTGCTACTAAAATGAACAACATAGTGAATCATTAAGTCGTTGATAGTGTGATTTTGGTAAATAGGGTGGTAAATCATGTGGTGCAGTACTCATAAAAATTCTTACCATTATGGTGAATCATTAAGTCGTTGATAGTGTGATTTTGGTTGTCATGTGCTTGGAACTGGTCGAATGTGATAGTAACTGCTTCCGCTGGCGCCATCTAATAGGAGAAAAAGTAAAACTAGATTAATTGCTAAAAAAAAAAGGAAGGTAGATTAATAAAATAACAAATAAATCATGATTATTACAACATAATTATCATTATGAAATTCAGACACAATATTATTTTATAAAAAGTGACACGTCAGCAAAACTTAAATCCTAACTCAAGGTTTATATAACTTTATGCAAACACATTTCCGGTCATTTTTACCGTTAAACTAACCGTAAATATTTTTAACTGTGGTAAAAACAGTAAAAAAAACGACGGTAAAAAAGCACGTGAAAAAAAGGCCATCAGAAGATGAAAAGAGTCTACCTGAAGTAGTTTTACAGTATGAATGTGTGTGAAAATTGAGGTGGTTTGTGGCGAGTGAAGTGCACGCGCCGCCTGAGAGTGGGGAAAGTGAGCTCGTAGAGGAATGAAGTGAGGAATGCATGATTCTGTTGGAAGAAGATGATACCATTTATTTGTGATTTATTTTGCAAGATGGTCCTTCAAGTATGAGATAAGTTTTGTTTTTGGCATAAAGTTGGTTAGAAAGAAAATGTGATTTTTATCTTGAATTTTTGGGTTAGATTTGATAAATGTAGCTAAACGATGCGGTTATACACCAAAATGATATGGCGTCGTGCTTAAAAATCATATTAGTAATGACTTAAATGCAAATCTAGTTAAAAAAAATGACGACATACGAGTCTTTAATGACATCGATAAAGTAACAAATATTTTGAAAAATTAACTACTTATGTAATTAGACTCCTCATAGAGCAAATCAAGCCATATACTCGAGAGAGAGTAGTGCAAACCGAAACAAATCAAGCAAAGAACAATGAATTGGTATGAGAAGGTATTTCTACTTAAGTGTTTCGGTTCTTTTACCCACCAACTTGCCATTTATTATGTACTCTCTTTGTGTTAAATTATAAGTTCATTTTCAAATTGCACGCTAAATATTAAAATAAACAATCATTTTGAGATAACTCAAATAATAACATGAACTAATAAACTAAAACGTAAGGAGTTATAATTTTCTATCGGTGCTCATTGATAAATTCACTTCTCACAATTATACAAGAAAAAATATACTTAGACATATCAAATAGTGTTATTTTTAATGATCATCCTATGAGGAGAAGTGATACCTTCGAAAATATTCGTTATTTTTTCTTTTTTATGACTCAAATGTAGAGGTCATAAAGTATATAGTTGGATCGTATAATCTCACTAAAGATAGCCACATGCATATAGATAGACCGACTTTACAATTCAGCCATCCGCCAATTCGGGTCTATTTGAAAATAGCTAGAATATAGCATTTTGGGAGATTTTCGTCGGAAGACGCTTAATTTGCCTTTGTAATTTCTCTTCTGGCACTTTGCTAGAGAGCTTTTGTCTTAATTAAATCATGGTTCAAAAAAAATACTAATAATAATATAAATAAAAATAAAATAAAGATGATATACTATTTACCATATTGTCAAATTCATACTTTCCTTTCTTGTGTTTATTCACAACTGGATAAAAAGACATAAATTTAGAACTGTATATAACATGTGGTAGATGAGATTTGTTGAAAGAATATGCTATTCATGAATCATGAGTTCCATTGTAACTTTGTAGTTTATTTATAGGTGATGGTTGAGTCCGAATACGACATTTATAAGTAATTGTAGTAGTCATGTTGAGGATACACAAACGATATCTTGATGTTGTACAACATAAAAAGATGTCCAAAAAAGTTGTAATTTTTTTCAGCATATAAGTTAAGACACAGTTAAAAGAATATGAAGAATATTGTGTACACTAAAGATGGTCATGATACTAATATTCAAGATGTATCATGGATTCGGATATGGTGAGTTCAATCCTACTACGTATTTGATTGTTGAGCTATACGAACCTGATACATGCTTAAACTTCACCAACGTACCAGTTGTGTCTATCGCACCACATTTAAACAACACTCAAATGCAAACATTTTTAGTGTAACTATGCATAAGATTTTTTAAAACAGTACGTTATGGCTTACGATATGAATAATACTAAGTCATTTGCGAATCTACCTTTTATTTGGTTATTCAAACAACACATAAATCGAGATGTTGATTAACCTTCTATAAAGAAACTGATGATGGGTACAGTAAAATATAAGAAAAGGACATCCTCATGCAGTTATTGATGAAACATGCATGTGACATCATCAAATTCAATTTGAACAGGATCGGTTCAATCTTAACTAGGTTGGATGCATTTCTAAGTGAGGAAATTTCTAAAAGAGACGTATAGGGAATGATTTATGTGTCACCAAAAACTACTTTACGCGCAAATTGATTGCTCTCCCAACTTTTTTTGCGCTCCACGCTTTAGATCATTAGCATGGGCGCGCAATTTTTTTCTCTCCCTATTTCTTGCGCTCCCAATTTTTGGTTTAGTGGGGATGGACAGCAAAATTTTTGCTCTCCCGACCTTTTTTGCTCTCCCAAATTTTAGTATCATGTAGACAATAAAGTGACACGTGTACGGAGAGCAAATATTTTGCTCTCCCTCTACTTTTTGCGCTCCACTACCATTTATTACTTTTCATCCGTTTTTTTTTAACCCAACATAAACATACGGGGACCACTCCACTCATCTCATTAACCCAACATTCTCCAACAAGAAAAACACAAATCAAATAGGGAACCAACATAAACATATGGGGACCGGATGGATTTGCTCTCATGTGCTCTATCAAAAACTGGGACCAGAATTTTTGATTTTGGTTTAAAGAAGATGGGTAGATGAGGTAGATGAAAATTAAATAAGTATATTTACTATATTTAAGATGGATAGGTAAAAAAAATACGGTTTTCCACTTTTTTCTTTTGGGAGCGCAAATAAAGGGGGAGAGCAAAACATTTTTGCGCTCTGTGTATTTTATAATTAATGTCAGATGGTTTCCTATGCGCTCAAGGTAGTTTTTTGTAATTCTATTTTAAAAAGTAGTTTTTTGTAGAATTGATTTGGCAAGTGACGTTTTGGTAATTTGTTTATTTTTAAGTATCTGGTTTGGACCTGAGTTTTGTATGAGCTTTGGTTAAAATAGAATTTCACAAAATGATAAATCTTGCAATATCTAAATAAGTAATATAGTCCATGTCTCAGTGGTTCCACGAGTGCTACTAGATCAAATAAAAACAGCATGTGAGTATGAAGGGTTGTTTGAAGGAAAGACTAGGGATGCTTAGAGTTTTAGATTGGGTAGTTTTTGGAACACTAGTTGAGTAACTCAAAATGTTCTGCGGTAAACCTCCCACAGATATACATGGAGGTTTCGGATATGGTTGGGGCCACCTTCTCTTTAGGGCTCACAATCTGCTAGACTAAGCAAAGCAGGTAGCAAGGACAAGTTACAATGATGACGGTGAATCGGTTTTAAGATTTTTTGACAATTCTGAAGTTGTTGACAGGTCGGTTGACCCGGTTATTTTTTATTTTTTATTTTTAAATGAAAAACTGGGTCAACCCGGCGGTTGAACCGGTCGACCCGATGACCGGTGACTCGACCGGGTCGATTATAAACCCGGTTTTCAAAACATTGGTTGTTGATCCCTTTTAAATCGAAGCTATTTTTTTTCTTCATAATATTGGATTATAATGATTGTTCTTGCTGATTAACTTGTGTTTAATTTGCCTTCGTAATTTCTCTTCTAGCACTTTGCTAGAGAGCTTTTGTCTTAATTAAATCATGGTTAAAAAAAAATTTAATAATAAAAATAAAAATAATTGGAGTTTTTTTATTAACATTATGAAAAGAATGGGGTTTGGAGTGAAATGGTGTACTTGGGTGGACGCATGCCTTAGATCCGTGTCCATGTCAATCCTTGTTAATGGATCACCTACGTCGGAATTCGGGTTGGAGAGAGGTGTTAGACAAGGTGATCCTTGATAACGCTACACGCGTCGTTCGGGGTCAAAGGAACTTCCTTTTCTTCGAGCAAGTTTTATAACACCCTAGGAAGTGAACCTAATCGTTGTAGTGTAGTATTAGGGTAAGCCACGGATATTGATATCGTTCTCTAGGGGAATAGGAATGCTAGTGAGAAGTTACTACGCTAAGGTTGGGGTTGAGGAAGATTATTTTTTATCTTTTTTATGTTTTTAGGAAATGGAAAGGTACGAATCTCGGGGTTTGGATTTGGGGGTTGGTATTTCTACCGATTACTCTACTTATCTAATTATCTAATCTAAGGTGTATGTAGTCTATGTCTAATTATTGTGTGCTCGTATGATAGTTTAAAGATGTGTTCACTTAGGTTTTATTACTCCTTAATTATCTCCTATTGATGGTTGAATTGTCACGTCCTTATTCTTAATCGCGTTGTGTGTTTAAAGTCGTAGGGTATGCGTTTATCCCTAACTCTTTGTTCACATGGCGTGAAGACTTAGGATTTTCGTAGGAACTCATTAGGAATTTAACTTGATCTTCAAGTTCGATCATCCTACGGTCGGAAGATTGTGAGTCAATGGAAGGCAAGGAGATTGCCTTAACGGTTTTGGGCAACTCACGGGGGTCATTCCAACTTTCGTTGTCATAGAGAGCAAGGTCCTCTATTATACCCCATGATTCTTCCGCGATGAGATCACTAAGTTTTCCACCGGCCGCTTGGTCAATGGATCGCTTGGTGGGGAAGTTGACATGATCATAAAATATTTGGACTTGGAGCCAAAGATCAATGCCGTGATGAAGTAAGTCCTTGAATCGAGTCCATGCTTCATAGAGAGATTCACCTTGACGTTGTTGGAAAATCAAGATGTCATTCCTAAGTTTAGTGGTTCTCCCTAGTGGGAAAAATTGAGCAAGGAAGCGAGAGGTGAGATCATCCCAACTTGAGATGGAGCCGGCGGGAAGTCGCTCAAGCCAATTACTAGCTTGGTCCCGTAGAGAGAATTGGAAGAGACGCAGGGGCGTGGTCGCCCGAGTAGTAGCATCAAGGTCGATGGAATCGACAAGTTTAAGGAAATCCCTTAGATGCTGATTTGGATCTTCGGAATGAAGTCCATGGAATGCAAATCCATTTTGCACCAACCGGATGGTGTCGGATCGCAGGGCCGTAGTTTAGGCTTGGTCGGGAAGCTCAATGGTGTTCCTATAGCCTAGGTGGCTTGGTCTCGAGTATTTACCAAGAGTACGGGCTCTTGGCGGGTCATTTGGTGGTAGGTTGACGAATGGTGGTTGGTTATCACCTTCCATGATGAAAAGTGATGGGATTATGAACAAAGGTCACGAAGAAGGGGGATAGACTACGAGAAAGCTAAAAATGAGAAAAATTTACTTGATAGGAATCAAGCAAATAAACCTAAACGAGGTGGACTACTAACTAGCTATTCTATTCCCCGGCAGCGGCGCCAAAAACTTGATAACGCTACACGCGTCGTTCGGGGTCAAAGGAACTTCCTTTTCTTCGAGAAAGTTTTATAACACCCTAGGAAGTGAACCTAATCGTTGTAGTATAGTATTAGGGTAAGCCACGGGTATTGATATCGTTCTCTAGGGGAATAGGAATGCTAGTGAGAAGTTACTACGCTAAGGTTGGGGTTGAGGAAGATTATTTTTTATATTTTTTTATGTTTTTTTTAGGAAATGGAAAGGTACGAATCTCGGGGTTTGGATTTGGGGGTTGGTATTTCTACCGATTACTATACTTATCTAATTATCTAATCTAAGGTGTATGTAGTCTATGTCTAATTATTGTGTGATCGTATGATAGTTTAAAGATGTGTTCACTTAGGTTTTATTACTCCTTAATTATCTTCTATTGATGGTTGAATTGTCACGTCCTTATTATTAATCGCGTTATGTGTCTAAACTCGTAGGGTATGCGTTTATCCCTAACTCTTTGAACTTACCAAAGGGTCTCGTCTACAAAACCCTCTAGGGATTATAAACTCTAACTCTAAGGCCCTCTTTGGATGGTTTAGCCTACAACCGCTCTAAGTTCTATAGTCTAAGGTTCACAAAGATTAATCAAGCATTAATTACACAACGAATGACCTATCGCATTACTAGATCATTAATCAATTAAGATAAGAGAAAACCAATCAATATTTAATAATTAAGTTTCATATTTCCTAAGCAAACACACAAGTAAATTAGCAGGACATGGAGAACATGCAAGCATACACACAAATAATTGAAGACATAATTGAATTAATGAAGTAAAACACTTATCTGGATGTAATATAGGGTTTGGAACCCTAAAATACTGTACAAGACAGCCTTGGTTCGGTTTAGGTTTTTACTCCAAAAGACTACACACTAAAGCTGAAAAATTCGGATTCTATATATAAGATTAAAAGTGCGATGGCGTCACCTTATGTTTTGTGACGCCCGGGTCGCCGTCATTAGGGTTTCGTCTTGGCCACGTTAGTCTTGCGACGGCATCACCTTGTGCTTGTGACGCCGTCCTCTTCAGCTTATGACGCCGTCTGGATCAAATCTAGGCCGTCTGAGTTGCGATGGCCTACTCTTTTAAAGCTTGACACCGTCACTTGAAAATAAGAAATTTGGCTTCTGGGCCGTCACAAAATGCTCTGACGGCTTCGATTTTAAGCAGCGACGCCGTCACCCTGTATTTCAGCAGCTTGACTGTCTCGATTCTTGACTTTGGCCATTTTCTTCGTATATCCACGCCTTTTCATCCAAATAAGTGTCATTACAGCAATTTGCCTTCAAGAGACCTAAAAATTGAAAAGGAACGATATTAAGTAATAACGGATACAAAAGTGATCAAATAACGGCTTAAACGACCCCTCAAAAAGGTACATTTTAAAACCTTATCAATCCTCTCTCGCCTTTCTTAGTTATATAAGCGGCGGAAGGGTTAAACGCAATTGTGAATGAAGCGGTGATAAATGGCATATTTAGACGAATCAAAGTGGGTAGGAATAATGTCACGGTGTCGCATCTTCAATACGCGAACGAAACTACTTTTTTTGGGGAATGGAATAAGGAGAATTCTAAATCTATTATGTGTTGAGTTTATAATACATGACATACAATAATAACATGTATGCATCAAGAGTACACAGCGGAAGACTTAAGATCATAACAAGTAAATAATTAACTAAAAGTATGCGTAACGTACCTCTTGCAAATGTCAGATCTCTTGAGCAAAACAGAAGAAGTGGTTTAAAAAGTTGTCCTTTATCGTTTTACAACTCAAACCAATTAGGTGTAAGAATAGTGTTTTACTACCACGTTCTTGTACACACGAATTAACCAACGAATCAAGCGATTGCTAGATCTAACACAAGTCCTTGTTTTATGAAAAAACAAAACCAAACTCCCTAACTAGGGGTGTTCCTAGCCTTGTTTATATAGTGTATGGAAACCTTTGGGAACAAGTTAGGGCTTGGGTTGAGAACCCTCCCCTTGGCCGGCCATGATACAAGCCCAAGAGAAACCCAAAACTTTTCCATTTCAATATTTTCCATTACTAGTCCTTTTTCTTTTCATTTAACGGTCGTTAGTCATTTTTTCCGTTAAATACTTAACGATCGTTAAACGGACATAATGTGCAATAATTAATCGTAAACATTAACATTAATTATTTAACTTTAATTCTCATTCGCTAATGTGTGCAATCCCATGGTCACGAGTTCGAATCCGGACATACGCGTTTTATAAATATATACATATTCCAACAGCTCCCACTTGGATATGTTTACAAAACGTGTAATGACATTGGTTAGCCCTAGCAACACGCCAATGCCCTCGGTACAACTCGTGTATGGTTTTCTGGAGAAAAACCAAGTTTTGATGATTCATCATCATATTCATCCTTTTGTTTCTAATACAATGTTAATAAGAATATGGATCTCACTCATTTCTTAATTAACTATTCTGTTTCTCGCTTTATGTGATTGATCAAGATTACCAATTCTTCTGAACATATTCCAGAAAACCTTGGGCATGGCCATGCAAACATCTTAACAACCCTACGAGGGGCCAGCAGTATTATACTTCAAAATAAATTTGAAGGAAACAAATCTTGTTTTGACTACAAGCAGGATTCATAGATTTCGCAACACTTCTGAAAACAACCCTTATAACTACCGATTCATTATAGCGTTAGATTGCTTCACAAAAATGCACTACATCCATGACATATCTCTAGTATCTCAAGTCAGAGGATAAACATTCATGATATACTTAGTGACAAAGATCCATAAAGTATTATCATGCAGGTGGGATAAGTCCTATATTCAATTCATTGAATATCATCTGAAATTAGTCATGCTACGCATCAGCATACTTTCAAGTATACTCTAACTAATACTCAGATTTGTCTTAATTCAATATCATTCTCATGTTATTGATTTACAATGGACTATTTAGAATAACTTAAGTTATTCAAGGATTTAAACATGCAAATATAGGACAACATCATAATAAATGAATAATAAACATAACAAAATACTTTATTTCATTTCAATAATAATGTTTACATTATCCTTTTATCTAAATACTAAATAGATCAATGCATGATAATTCTTAGTTAATGAATTTTGCCACAAGTCATGCAACTCATACTTGTTGACAAGGCATAATTTCAACTAACTTTGATCTATAGGAATTTTGAAAATACTTATTTCAAAAATTCAATAAGTGAATTTCTTGTATGTGTTTACACATATCTTGATATTGTCATATCATTCCATAAGGTGCGTGACAACCTGAACCACCTTTATATGACAATCATCTTTCAAAACTTTTAAAGTTTAAAGTATTCTATATTCTTTAATGTATAATGCAACTATGCTCTTAGTTGAGCATAACTAGTCAACATGGTCATCATCAAGGATACCGTGACTAGAATTGAGTGTCATCTCAATTATACTAGCATCATTGTGTACAACAATATGCTCTTTAAACATCCGTAAACTTTGAACAGTTATAGTGTAATGTTGGTGCCTACCAAAACTCAAGTTTGTTGGCAATGACAATTATGAAACAATTGTCATATAATCATCCATAGAATCTAGGAGCATCTCCAGATTGTGGAATGTGATTCTAAATCCAAACATATTCCTTTTAAAATATTTATTACACTAACAACTTTCAATGTTGTCAAATCATCTTGTAATCAAGCATGACACAACAATCTTATACACAACATGATGTTCATGATGAATCTTCAAGTTAAACTTTAAGATCTCATCTATCTTGTCAAAGATATGTATTCATCATGTTCTATTTGACTCATTTATTTACCGCATATGTTTATAATAATAAACATATATTCCAAGGTTGTATATATTATTTTCAAATCTTACAAACGAAGTTTCATTCCCAACTAAAACTTAATTTAAGTGGAATGTAGTTGCCCATACAACATATAAGATTTAAAAAAAATAAATAATACTCCCACTAGTTTTTTGGAATACTTATGAGCAATCTTATTTTAATTATTAAATCAAACATGGATTTAATATTAAAAATAAGAATCATCTCCTAGATGCATGCATATATCCATTCATGGATTCTTGAAGTCAGTACATATTCAAAGATTATTTGAATTTATAAAACTACTTTGTATTACTCATCGTCCTCGCAAAAGTAATTCCACAACAAAGAGTTTTGATATTCATTGTCAAAATTTCATATCAATGAAACTAAGTATGACAATTATAATCTTTATACTTCTATTTAATGTAATTAGAAAAGAATATTTAATCATAGTTAATTGATTAAGTATGATTAATATTATTGTCACTAGACATGCATTAAATATGTGTACAATATTGTCCATATGATTTCTACACAAAGATTTAAACCACTAGTGTTTTCATCCTTTGAAGAAAATCATCTTTATTAAGATAAACCAAGTATCAAAAGTTGATTATCTTTATGGACATCATCTTTACATTCATAGTATGATTGATTTACCACAATTCAACATTTGGTAAATTCATCATTATGATTAACAGGCTTACCATGATCCTGTAACTCATATTCCTCAGCATATTAAATATCTGAGATATTCTTGCGGATCTACGAATGACAATTCCATCATATTGAGGTCTATCATATACATGTTTAGCCTCATCATGATATTTGCTAGTGCATTTTAGAAGATTATGTATTTTGTAATTCAATCTTTCAAGATCTAAACAAAACTCCCACTTGCCTTTAACAATTTAAAGATTACCTTTAAATAGTTTAGCAAGTAGAGTAACAATACATTGTTCTCTTTTGGGATATTACAAAAAACATTGACAGTTCCTGACATTAGTTTGTTACAACCTACTTTACAAGTAGTTTAACAAATTCAGAACTTCATTATAAGACTTAATGTGATTCATCACATTCCATAAAAATGGTGTCTTATTAATCTTATAGGTTGGAGTCTTGTTGAGTATATTCAATCTATACTCAATCTACTAACCTTGATAACTTTTGGAAGAAACTATAGTTATCTTTGAATCAAACAATGCCAATAGATTTTGATTCTGAACATACCATAAAACTATGGTATTTCATTAGAATTAATATTGTAAGATAATCTAACAATATTTAAGATAACCATCTACTCTTTGGTTTATCCTATTTACCAACAAAGTAAAACTTAATGGTACAATAGAATTACCAAGTCAATTGCATGTATTATAACACAAATATTCTTGACCAAGTCAAAAGACATATCAGTTATAATCCCACTATACGTTATAAGTCATTGATCAACTTATTGACTTCATGCTTATGTCTTAAAACATAGCAAGTTAACGTCTTACTTTATATTGTAAGTCTTGTATTAAAAGACTTCATGTTTGTGACTTTACAAAATCATAAACATTTATAATTAAAGTAATTATGAACACCGCCTCGTGTTTCAATTAATATTTCAAGTTAATATTTACTACATATATTTAAGTCATTCAACGAATACTCAAATTCAAAGTAGTATTAGATTACTTCATTTAATTATGTCATTCCATGAAATGTTCCATGTAAGAAACTGCAGAATCATCCATGCTCGTTCTCACGACACATGGATATTTACAACGGGCTACAATCTAGTTCACGTTCTCACGTAACATAAATTGTAACTACAAGTATTTCTTAAATATTGAATGACATAAATATTTAAAATAAAGTAGTCTTTTTTATTATCTTGACACATGTTCTTAATGGGGAAATCATACATATTTAAATGTATATACTTCCTATTAGAACGTTATTCTCTTACTTTACAGTCAAGAGAATCCATTTAAATCATATTAATATGTGTTGTACCTTGCACACAATAAAGATTTCTCCCACTTGTGCATGGAACAACATCATGTAGCAGATAAACAACACGATACACGTTCGTTTATTTGATTAATATGATTTGTGTCACAGATATAACAAGTAGATGTAGGACTATATTGATTAGTAAGGAAACGCACATGACTTTCCTTAAAACATAAGTGCCTACAAATGGAAAGTAATTATCTTTGAAGATAATCTGGGTTACTACACAGGGAATAAGGCTAGTAGCTCCAGAATTAGAAATCAATAAAATAACTTCTTATTCAGGTAATGCAACACAAATGCTCCCATTGAATCTAACAACATTGTAAGTGTTGCATAACCAGTGAAAACAACTTGCTTGCTTTTTTCTTTCCTACACCTTTGAAGAACCATACGTAATCATTACTAAGGTACTAAAAGGTGTATTCTACTATATGAATGATGGGTTATCCATCAATGTTATTAACTCGAAAAATTGGGTATGCAATTTCTTCCTCAACAGGCCTACCATCCCCATACTGGTATGTAGTACCTTTAAAGGCTAAAGCAAAACAACTAGATAAAATATGCTAGTTTGCCTTTTACCAATTTTTGCGGTAATTAGTCTAGCTTCTAATTTAGTAACTCATATACATGTTTATTAGTTAACCAATATTCATGTTGTTACAAAGGATTCATTCACCAAATGAGGGTAATGAAATCTTTATAGAAAATAAGATGTGCAATTCATTGCTATGAGTTACATTAGAATTTAGACAATTCAAATGTTCCTATTATACCTTTCTCATCCATGAAAAGGAATAGGATTGAGTCTCATGCTTCTCCCATGGAAAAGAGACTTCGTTTGTCTTTTCATTAAATTATTCTCGATCAAACATTTGTTTGAAAGCTAGAATGGATCAATGTACTAATCAAAGACTAAACCACGTTTACGGTTAAATGTTGCATTTATATATTCAAAAGAATTACAAAATTCAATTTTAGTATTTTCGATAATTAACCTTTTCAAGAAAATTAAATACCCATGGTTCATAAATATATAACCATTTAATTTTCATTGAAAACTAGGATCCAAATTGTCATAATTTCATCACGTCAGTTGATCTGCTAGTAATGAACCTTATACAAAATGGTAGAGTTTTTGCTCAATTGCTAATATCAATTGCAATTCCTAGATTTATGGGATCTACATATAGCCAATTTCAATCGCCATGTAAACATGTTTTATCCCATCTTATGCCTTGAGTTGCCAGTTCTCACCGCCTAACTCAATTAAGTTGTCCAACTTAAGAAACTGCAAAATCGTCAATGCCCGTTCTCACGACACGTGGACATTTTACCCTTTGATTACGATCTAAGTCACGCTCTCACGCAAATAAAAGGTAATCTTAGGTGTTTCCGTTTCGTTGGATGCCATATAACTTATATTAAAGGGTAATAATTTTGATGTCAAATCAAATATGTACAAAGATGTCATGCATTCATCTTCGTAACATAGGTGTTATTAAAACATTTATATTTTGTTTTAATGTATAAGCTTTTCATCATCAAACTTTAATTGAGGTATTGGATTCACCAATCAAGGAATTTAGTGTTAATTATCATTCATTATACCGTACTTTTGCATAAGTGTAAACACTTAGTGTTTGGTAATTACCACGAAATGACGCATGGAATTAAAACTAATTAAGCCCTTAAGATGAGCTTGCACATTTTATGGCTTACTAAGTAGCTCCATTCGAACTTACGGGGCAGAGGACTGGTAAGCGCTAAAGCATGACCTTAGACATCATTTCAGTGTGACTGTGCGCACTTCTTTATTAACCCCTTTATTGTTCATTCTAATGGGTGAGCCGTTCAGACCATTTGTACCAAAGTCACCAATCAATTAAACGATTATGATTACTATGCTTAAAAATACATGTTTCACCATTGTTTAAGTCAGTTTATTTTTCTTGTAAAATACCCTTGTTACACATAACAAACAAGCAAGTATTTAAAAATAAACATATAAACAATGAATGCATAAAAAAAGTCATGCATATCAAATAGGCACATGCAAACCTTTTGATAAATCCTATTAATAATCAATTCTAGATCTGTCAATATGCATATGTTTAATTAAGACTTTCACCCGTTTGACATAATGTACAAGGTGAGCCACATGCATCGATTCATCGATTGCGTAAGTCAAAATTAAACACATACCACATAGCACATAATTGATTAAATTAATAATTATTGAGGTCTTCCCCAATTTTAGATCTATCATAATATTTAGTGTATAGATCACTTAATCAAGTAAAACATACAATAAAAGCAGATCCATGATAAAACATGCATGTAATTATCATGGACATAAATTACACTTAACAATTAATGCAATTAAAACAGAGTTACGCAATACACATAAAGTTGCATGCATCCTAGGGTTTCTAATCCAATTAAAACTTTAGTTTACAAAACCTTAATTAGGGCACCAAAAAAACGCCCCCTTTAAAAAATTAGGGTTTAGGTTTTGCAAACCCTAGATCTACGCATACAAATAATAACACAATCATGTTTATTTTATTTATGTGTTTCACTAATTAACTACTTGTTATACAAGGCTCGTGATGCCACTGTTGACTTTATAATACATGACATACAATAATAACATGTAGACATCAAGAGTACAGTGAATACTTAAGATCATAACAAATAAATAATTAGCGAAAAATGCGTAGCACCTCTTGCAAATGTCGGATCTCTTGAGTAAGCAAGAATAAGTGGTTTAAAGAGTTTCTCTACCGTTTACTACTCAAACCAATTAGGTGTAAGAATAGTGTCTTACTACCACGTTCTTGTACACACGAATTAACCAACGAATCAAGCGATTGCTAGATCTAACACAAGTCCTTGTTTATGAAAAAACAAAACCAAACTCCTAACTAGGGGTGTTGGTAGAATTGCGAGAGAGGAGAGGAGAGATCTAGGGTTAATTCAATGCACAAAGTTATGAAAAAAAACCTAGAACCTAGCCTTGTTTATATAGTGTATGGAAACCTTTGGGAACAAGTTAGGGCTTGGGTTGAGAACCTCCCTTGGCGGCCATGATACAAGCCCAAGAGAAAACCCAAAACTTTTCCATTTCAATATTTTCCATTACTAGTCCTTTTCTTTTCATTTAGGTGGGTTAGTCATTTTTTCCGTTAAATACTTAACGATCGTTAAACGGACTTAATGTGCAATAATTAATCGTAAAAATTAACATTAATTATTTAACTTTAATTCTCATTTGCTAATTTGTGCAATCCCATGGTCACGAGTTCGAATCCGGACATACGCGTTTATAAATATATACATATTCCAACATTATGTGTATTCTTACGTGCTTCGAAGAGCTATCCGGGTTACGTGTTAATTATACAAAAGTAAGTTATATGGTATTGGGGTCAACGAGAGGGAAGGGAGGGAGATGGCGACATGGATGGGTTGTGGTGTCGGGGATTTTCCTTTTACTTACTTGGGTTTACCGATTGGACAGAATATGAGGCGGGTAAATGCATTGAATCCCGTGGTGGAGAAATTTAAAAAGCGATTGGCTGATTTGAGAGCAAAAACTATGTCGTTCGGGGGTCGTCTAACACTGGTTAAATCAGTTATGGGTAGCTTTCCATTGTATTATTTCTCGACGTTCCGTGTTCCTACGAATGTTCTAAAGAATCTTGAGAGTATTAGAAAAAAGTTTTTTTGGGGGGAAGGTTGGGTGAGGGCAAAAAACTTTCATGGGTTAAATGGGATTCGGTTATTACTTCGTATAGGGAGGGCGGGCTAAATATTGGGGCTCTAAGGGCTAAAAACTTGGTTTTACTAGGAAAATGGCGGTGGAGATTTAGGAAAGAGGGTGACGGGTTATGGGTAAGGGTAATTAAAAGTATCCATGGTGATTGTGGAGGGTTGATGGGAAATAGGGTAGGGGTGGGGGAGGGGTTTGGGGTGATATTATAAAGGCGGGGGAAGTGTTGGATGGGGTAGGGTTAGAGTTCTCTTCATCTTTTGTAGGGGTGTTGGGTGATGGGAGAGATATTAGATTTTGGGTAGATAGATGGGTGGATAATCGGAGACTTTGTGATAGATTTCCTAGACTTTTTCATTTAGATAGGAAAAAAGATGGTAGTGTGATGGATAAGAGGTCGTGGGCAAACGAGGGATGGTGTTGGGAATGGGATTGGGTGAGAGACATTAGGGGTAGAGTTTGTAAGGAGTTTGATGATTTATTAGGCGTAAGGCGTTGTTGTTTCTAACAATGGTAGGGACAAATGGAGATGGGCGCTAAGTGAAGACGGCGATTTCAAGGTCAAGCCGTTAACAAGATTGGTCGAGGATAAAATTCTTCAAGTGGATAACGGTCATCAAAAACAATGTGGAACAAGCTTGTGCCTAAAAAAGTGAATATTCTCATTTGGAGGGCTCTTAAAGGTAGACTACCGGTACGCGTGGAACTTGATAGAAGAGGCATCGACTTGGATTCGGTCCTTTGTCCAAGTTGCAATAATAGTGTGGAATCATGTGCTCATAGCTTGGTCACTTGTGACCTTGCTATGAGTGTGTGGGAGAAGATCTTTAATTGGTGGAAAATGGAGAGTGTTAACGCCTTCTCTATTGTTGAGTTATTCTCATCATATGGGAATGTTAACGTCCCCGGTGCTTTCTCTCGAGTATGGTAAGCGGTTCTTTGGTCATCGGGTTATTTCATTTGGAAATAAATAAATAACCGTGTATTTAGTAATAAAATTTCAAGTACTAATAAAATCGTGCAAGATATTCAACTAAAAAGTTACGAGTGGGTTACAAGAAGATCTAACAAATATAAAGCGATAGATTGGCAAAAATGGTTGAGGGATCCTCAAAAAATTTGGATACATTATGGTTTTGGCTCAGAATAATATATGTGAAAGTCTGCTAAAGTGTGTTTGGTACAGTGAGCTGGTGCATATTTTCTGCAGTGGTGTTTGTTACAGCGAGCTGGCGCATTTTATCTGATGCAATAGTGATCTGCTGCAGGCCTGCAGTTATATGCGTGAAGACAGTTTATGTTGCAATATATATGGGGTGGAGTTATTCATACGGTGGCTATGTTTTTATTCATACGGTGGCTATGTATTCTATGACATGCATAGGGTACTTTTGTCCCCTTGTCCCCTTGACTTTTTATTTTTTATTTTTTTTTTAAATAGAAATAAGTGTGTGTATAATAAGTGTGTGAATAATAATGTATATAATAAGTGTGTGTATAATAATGTATATAATAAATGTGTGTATAATAATGAGTGTGTGTATAATAATGTATTGTACATGTATAATTATTTAGTTTGTATAATAGCATGTTAAATATTACCACATTAAATAACGCAACAACAACTTTATTATTAAATTAAGTCAGCGTTAACATATTATTTAATTACAACAACATCTACTACATATGAAGATTATTCATCTCGTTTAAAAGATCATGGAGCCTTGCACCCCGACTGACAAGCGTGATCCTCAGGATTCCTTGTCAATTCTAACTCCATCTCCAGTGTCTTTATTCTTGTCTTCAACAGCTTGATCTCATTATCTTTAGCAACGCAGTTTGAGCACTGCGTTGAAGATGAGTGTTGAAAACTAAGAGACCTTGATAGATCTTGAGCTTCGTAGATCGTTAGTATTGCTTGTGTAATCACAACCAAACTAAAAGAAAATCTCTACAACTTGTATTCTTTAGCGGAATATAAACACAAGTATAAAACACAGATAACTAAGAACTCTTTGATCCTCTATGGATCGTTATATTAATAATATGTTAACGTCTAATCCACAATTCATTCTATTGTGTTCCTTTTATAGACAAGGAACCTAAATAAAATCTAAACCGTTTCCCAAAAGCGTATAAACATAAAACTAAATAAGATATACACAATCATTTCCTAATAAAGCTCATGTATATCGAAAATAAATATACTAAACACGAATAACAACTTCCGAGAAACAAACTATTCTTAGAGAACTATGTCTTGGTGAGAATCCATACCTGTGGGAATCCATTCGTGGAACAAGGCATAATTAGGTACTTCACATAATTCCCAACAATCCTCCCTAAACTGGATTTGACTTGGTTAAGTTCCGGTTCTTGATAAATCTGTAAACTTTGCAGACTAGAGGTTATTTTCGAACATCATCAACAAAGAATCAAAACAAAAACATCTCTTTGATGAATAAACTCTGAAACTCCATATCTTTGCAGCAACAAATGACAACATGTACATCAAAACATATTAGTTTCAAACTATTCTCATCACATCCAGGTGTGTTAACTCTGTGAGAGGTGAATCATTGAAAATAATGGATTTGATGTCTCTTACCAATAGCCATCACTACTGGAGTAGCCAAATGTTTAAGTTCGTAAACTATGGTAACTAGCGATAACCATCGGTTTAGTAGCAAAACAACAACCATACAACAGTTTGAAATGTCTTTACACAGGCGTTTGCTCAGGACTAGTCAATTCTTAAATTGGTGAGCCCGATTACCAAATATGGTATTCCACGCCTTTACCACAAGCCATATACATGTGGGCTAGTCAATTCTTGGATTCCAAATAGGAATAAACCATGGTGAATTGATGACCATACAACACTCAACAATTAAGCATGGGTGGTTGCAAACCTTATGATTTTGAGCAAACCATTACACTTATCAAGCGATTTGATGTGTCTTTACAAAGCGTACCCTTTGGACTAGACAACTCTTTGATATACACAAAAGTATATCGGTGAGTTAATAACCGACAATAATATACAACAAACTTACGCAATAAAGTTAGTAAAACAAAGAATATACATAGTTTTTTTTTTTTTTTTTAACTAAGAAATAAAGAAAACAAATATTACAAAATATACAAAATACCACAATCAAGATAAACCTTTATGTTGCATAAGGCGAGTTTTAATCAATCCAACACATTGTTCTTATGAAGGTCATCATTGCCAATGGATTAGGAGGTACTTTCAACTTCTGTCTAAGCATTCTTTCCATGAATGAAACAGACAAAGGATAAGTCTTATCCGAGAACATACACAAAATCATGCCACATTTTATGCGAACCACATGGACACATGGCATGGATAAAATCTCCAACTCAATCTCCACTTGTAGAATCCTTCCAAATAGCATACCCTTTACCATCTGGAGAATGAGAATCAAACAAGACTTGAAGATCACCCAATAAATATAAACCAAAACCACATGGTGAATGAATAGTATAATAATAGGTGACATGTTCATACATCTTCAAATCATGTCTATCCACCAAATGAAAGATTTCCTTGAAGTTGAACGTATAGTAGATTTATCCAGTCGATAAACAGGTGTTAAGCTTCCCGGTATCTAATTGATCGAGTCACGACATGTGTTCCTTCATGAAAAAATCAAGCTGATCCTACTTTAATAAAGTTGACTTCGACCTTGAGATCTAAAGGGATATTCTTGGAAAGATGTTTCCTAGCTAGTCTCACGGATCTCCTAAGGAGCAAGTTTCCTTTTGGTCATCCTTTTCTTACTCAATGTATCACCCAAATTATCAATAGATTCAACACTAGGCTTGAAGAAACATTAGAAGGTTCAGTGGATGAACTTTTCTCCTCAACATCGATTAACTACGGAGAACTTAATTTTGGTGCCACGACATCAAAATTATCTACAATCAAGCTGTCTTGGGTCTCTTTGCTTTAGGAACATCGGACATTATTATTAATCTGTCAATGTAGAAGAAGTAGAACCAGGATGAAAACTTCATAATCATATTATACTTTCTTATCAAAGCATCATGAGATAATAAGATTTGCTTCATTGACATGCCGATGGGTGTGCAGTGGTACTATGATTCTTCACAATCCTCCTCATATGATCTCTTACGCGAGCTACAGTTATTGGTTTTCCCTTTTTGCTTTATTCCTTTGAGCAACAATAGCATTCCTCTTTGGTGCTTCTATAACTTCTTTGTTTTCAAGAGCCACCATTTGAGCCACAAAATTCTCACTATCATAGGCGCACCTAAAATAGTTTAGCAAGATTAGGATCGGATGCACCTTGATTATTATAGGCATCCCATTGAGCATCGATGTCATCGTGGGAAATAATTCATCAAGCTCTAGTTGTCTCTAGACAAATTAGAATCAGTAGCATGAAGAAATTCACCTTTGCCGCACTATGCATATTTTCATAATCGACAAACATCCTAGCTTGAGCATACCTTTCTTGGACACGGATCAGAACCAATCACTTCATCAATCACATTTTCCTTTCCTTTGTGAAGAAGGTTCAATATTGAATCATTTGAGGAATATGCACAAAAGATCTTGAAGAAATCGTTGAGAAAATGCTTCAATAGGTGTAGAAAAGACTTCAACATTAGAATCCAAGTTAAAAGATTACTGCCGACAAGAAACACTTTAGAATCATCTGGCGAAGGTTGAGAACTTGATGATTCTTGTACAAATAAAGCACCATGTTCGTGACAACATCCTCCATTTGAACATCATGGAACATGCTCACACACTTTGTCCCTGAAGCGGTAAATTCCTTATTCAAAGATAGTCTTTTCCTTTTGCTAGTATATCGAATAGGTTCCTTTTCTTTGAAGATTCACAATATAAGAAGAAACATGAGTTGTGAGGCATACCAAAGATTCCTAGTGATGCAAGTTGAGGTATCTTCTTCTCATGGAAGAAACCAAAATTCTCCTTTTGCCCCTTTTTCCAAGTTGTTCCTCCAGTTCTTAACTTTATTGCAACTCCACAATCTTACTACAAAGTAGATTTAGTCTCCGCAAAGATCCTTCTTGAGATCGTTAACCTCACTACATACATTCCTAGAGCATTCAAAGATGTAAGTGTAATAGGGTCCCGAGCTCCACCAGTTGCTTTCTGCATGGAATGGGAACATCATCGGGCCTTTCAGAAGAAATATCAATATGCTCAAAGAATGGAACATGATCATCAAATGAATCTCTAACAGGACTAGGTGTAGGCAACCTATTAACCTCAGTCTCATCCTCAGTAAGAGGAACATGTGCAGGTGGTGGACTAGATCTAGGTGAAAGAGTGGATAAAGGTTGTTCAGGAGTAACAAAATGTGCTTCACTGACATTAGAAGGGCCTTCATCTATTGTCACGATGGATTCCCATCAGTATATGATAGTAGAAGGTGGAGAACCAACAACATTCCCTCATCAGATGATTCACCTTTTGAGGCAACATAGCGCTAGCAAGGATGATGTGCCCCTCATACTTAGTCCTCATTGAAGCAAATAGTTTAGCAGATAAAGCTCCTATGGGATAAAAGGCTTGAGCTTGTGTGGTAATGTCTAAAATTATCTGAAGAAACCTAGGGTACATAAAAACTTATGCTTTTTCCTATCTATATTTTCAACCATATTATCAAAAATATACTTAGAGAAATTATAAGTCAAACCAGAAAAGACCAATACCACATCCCATCAAGTAGAAAATTGATCCCATCCTCCACGTTTATTGCTCAAACAAAGCAAGGTGTGAATCAAAACCTCCACATAGGACACAACTTATTCTTCAACCACATATCGGTCCTTGTACTACGATATCCAATAGCTCTTAGTCCATCAAGTACCCGCACGACATTAGAATGATAAATCCCATTCTCATCATCCAAATGAAGTTGTCTTCTTATCGGATCTCTCGTCACCACATGCTCGTTAGTCAATCATTGCAACAATCTCTGTATCACTCCGTTTGGTAGCAGTTGCCCAAAATTGAGTAACCAACGATTCATATATTGCATTCGAAGAATGTGTTAAAGCATAATGAATCTTGGACCTCTGTAAGAATTCTACCATTGGTCTATACAACTCATCCCCCTTAGTGTTCCCGGAAAGCGACTTTATTATGATCATGCTTGAATTGAAGCGCCATAAGAAAAATCGTAAGTTAGGGTTAAGATTCACACAAGTGGAAGTGTTTTGAGCGTGAGTAATGAGGGAATCATTTAATTTGAGACGAAGATATGCGAATAGAGAATAAGTACTAGTTTCCCAATTTTGGTCAAATTGTTGACCAGTCTTGGCGATATGCACTACTTTTACCCAATTAAACTTTCAACTTGGTAGAAACACTAGCCATTCGCTAAAGAATACTAATCGCATAAATAGATCACGCATTATTCAGAAGCGGTAAATATCTTTTAGTGTTTCACCCACACATCTCATTAAGTCTTGAAGCTGTCTATAAAATCCTAGTGCACATAACTCTTCATCAAAACCCCAAATATCATCAAAACCCTAATTTCATCAATGCTTCAAAATTTAACTCAATGTGGAATACTAAACACGAGATCATAGATCTCACAACATCATCATCATCATCATCAAGTGATGATTCAAACCCATGGCTTCATTACTTTTCCTCAACCATATTCACAAAAGTAAATCACCCTTTCTCCTTCTTGAAGATGATAGTGTAGAATCCAAGTGAATCTGCGATGATTCACGATGACTCTATAAGGAGAGAACATCTTACTCCCAACCACCGACACCTCGGCCTCAGCGAAGGCCACGAGAAATCCGCCACTCCCTAAGAACAGAGAGGTGGTTCTTGGTCTTCACACCGAGGTTTTGGTGCATCATCACACATCATTATAAGGGAAGGAGTTAAAGAAGGTGGAAGGATTGCATTTTGGTTGAAATCAGTAGATGAATCACAAAGGACATATTATTTTTCTTCATCATCATGTGTGGTCATCGTCATTATCATCGTTTTCATCAATCGATCCTTCCCATTTTGATCCTTAGCTTCTTCGTCATTACGGTCATGCATATCCGACCATCAAATAGATGGAATGGGTGGTTATGCAAGTCCTGATAAATGCATATCCAACATCTAGTGTGAAAGATGTGGCGTCATGCATATCCAACGACTTAGATGTTGGAATAGATTATATGAACTAGATTTGGATTAGTAGATCATGTAAAGCTCTTTTCTTGTAGGTGTATTTGATGTTGATTGAACTCTGTATGTAAAAGGCTGTGGCTATTTCTCGAATGAATGAATGAACAATTTGCTTGGTACTTCTCTTGAATGAACATTGTAACGTCCGATTTTTGTCTTGGTGGAAACAAATAAATCACTTGACACTTTGATTCGGTAGAAACCAGCTTTAGAGCTTTCTTGACCATATTCCAAAATAACAACCATGATAAATTCCAACTTGAATAACGCAAAGCAAGAACAAACACGAAACCACAAACCAAGAAAAACAAACTATCATTACATTAGCTGGTTAGTGTTAGTGAACAGCAAACAAAAAGTATACACAAAAATCAAACAAATTTACATAAAAACAAAGTGTACACATATCCTCCCAGAGGCATATGCCTCCCCGAGGCCTATGCCCCCCCTTTAGGTTAAGGGTTAAGCATACCAATATGGACCACAAGGTGTTGAAACCTTGGTCCATCAAAGCTTTGTTAACAATGTCATACATTATCATCGGTGTGAATTTTAACCACTTTTATCAAATGTTTGTCATATGCATCTCTTATAAAGTGGTGCATGATTTCAATATGTTTTGTTTGACTATGCGGATTTTTAACAATGCATATGGTACTTTGATTATCAATAAAATTGTTGTGTTCATGAAGTTATACCCATAATCCAACAATTGATTTTGTATCCAAAGAACTTGTCCCGACAATTTGCGGCGACAAGCGTTACTCACCTTGTTAGATGAGGTAGCCAATAGATACATTTCTTGCATTGCCAAGAAATCAATCTCTTCCCAAGGAATTGGCAACCTCCAGTGGTGGACCTCCTATCCAGATTTGCACCAGCATAGTCACTATCACTATATGCTTCCAGCTTAAATGGAGATTCTTTTGGGTACCAAAGGCCTAAATGAGGTTGGCCTTTGAGGTACTTAAAGATCTTCTTACTGACATTGAGATGGGAAGTAAGTGGAGTAACTTGATGTCGAGAACAAACACTCCACAAAAGTAATATCGGCCTTGACATTAAATACATCAAAAGAACCAATCATAGATCAGTAAGATGTACATTCCTGGTGGATCTATTTCAATGTTGGTCTTTGACTTTGGAGCTTCATAAGGTGTAGTGGCAGTCCTTACACTCTCCATACCAAACTTCTTCAAGATGTCCTTCACATATTTGTCCTGACTGATAAAGATACCATCAGGTTTCTAGCGAACTTGAAGACCAAAAGTCATTTCTCCCATGGCACTCATCCGAAACTCTCTTTCATAAGCTTCTCAAACTCCCACGCACCAAGCTTCCTTGTGGATCCAAAAATAATGTCATCCACATACACTGCACAAGAATAATATATGAATTCTTCTTGAGGAAAAGTGTTTTATCAATAGCACCTCTTCGATATCCATGCTTGGTAGAAATGATGAAAGCCTAGCATACCATTCGTGGTGCTGATGTAGTCCATAGAGAGCTTTGACAACCTTGTAAACATGAGTAGGATGATCGGATCTTCAAATCCTTTAGGTTGAGTGACATAAACCTCCTCTATTTCACCATACAGAAGGCTCCTTTAACATCCATCGATATACCATAAAACCCATAGGATGCATAAGCCAAGAAAATCCGTATGGCCTCAACTTTTACAGTGCAAACACTTCATCATAATCAATCCCCTCTCTTGTCTATAACGAGCAACCAATCTTGCTTTGTTTTTAATTACAACACCCCACATCTCTCTTATTCTTGTAATCCATTTAGTCCCAATTGCATACTTGCCGTGGAGTGGTACCAATATCCAAACTTCTGATTTTGAAATTGTTGCATCTCTTCACATTGCCTCAAGCCAACTGGTCTTCAAAGAACTGAGTAACACCTTGGTTGGTTCCACGAGAAAGAAAACAAGCAAGCGGACAATGTTCATAGTGCGTGTGATTGTCCTTTCTTTGATTTGAGACATAAGAGATAAAGCCACTTGACCATATTTAGAACTTTCCACGGTACCCCTTGTTCTTGGTGCATTAGGATCACCAATAATATTGGTTTGTGGATGAGTATTGTGAATCATTTTTGTAGCGGTGTTGACTTCCATGGAAGAATCAAGATTAGTATGATTGGTTCAAAATCGTTATCATAGGAAGGTGAGGTGAAGACTCAACTTTGGGTTGATGATTACCAAGATCTGAGGGTCTTGGAAAACGAGTATAGGGATCTCCAAAGTCGGTGGACACTCTAGTAGAAATGGGAGTAGAAGCGGCCTGTAGCCTTGAGGGGTGGTAGGAGAAATAGAATCACATTGGCAGACATTGATGTTTCAACTGATTGCTTCAGCACTCTCCTCGGCATTCCTTTCACTTCTAGATTAGGCATACTCTGCGTCTTTAGCCTAGGGTCCTCTACATAATTGGACTCGTCTTCACTCTCATGAAGTAACTTTGGAAGTGTCACTTAAAATTGTTGGGGAGAAAGAAGGCACTAATGGGTTGTTCATCATCTTCAAACTCACTGTCGAGTCGGCACATCCGGTATCTGCCTTTGTTAGTTGGAGACTCTGAGTACATTTTGATTAGCCATATATCTAGAATAACCCAAATAATCAGTTAAGTAATCAAGGTCAAAAGACCAAACATGACCAATCGCGAACATTAGGCTTATCTTAGAAACCTCAGGGTTCAATGTCTCCTCAATCTTCTTGCAGATAAATTGTAAACTCGTAAGCCTTACTATGAGTGAATATCCCACAATGTAACCATCATCGCCTTTTCATCAAATTTGCCCAATGGATCACTTGTATTCGAGAATGGTCACTTGACGTACAAAGGTTTAAGGTAATGAATAGTAGGAACTTTCCCATAGAAAAGTTCATATGGTGTTTTGAAGTGTGGTCTAGTAATGGACACTCTATTCATACATAACAAGCACCTTAGCGACTTCAGTCAAAACATGGTGGGTAGCTTGAGTCACGCCGGCATTGATGCGACCCTCTATAAGGTCCTATTTTTCTTCACCACCCCATTTTGTTGTGGGGTTCTTGGAGTGCTATAGTCCTTGATTCCTTTAGACCTCTGAGTTCTATAAGTATAGCATCCTTGAACTCATCCCATTATCACACGAATTCCTTTAACCTTTTGTTCAAGCTGATTCTCAATAAGGGTAATGAACTCTTTCGACCTTGGATGTTTCATCTTTGGTCCTTAGAAAGAATACCCAACAAAATCTGCTATATCCATCGGTGATAACGGACAAAAATACTTTTGATCAATGCTTCTAACTTGAGTTGGACCAAACAGATCCATATGAAACAAGAGGTTGAGGAAATAATACTCACAGCGTAACAATTTTGTATGAGGCTCTATGTTGCTTTCCCTTGTTGAGGAAACAGGTTATGATCATTTGTAATGACTTTGGAAGGAAGACCTTCAACAAGACCCAGTTTAGAGAGCTTGTTTATGGTCTTGAAGTTGACATGGGCCATTCTCCTATGCCATTTGGTAGACTCATCCAAGGATGCTTTAGCCACCAAGCAAGTTAAATCACCTTTTGGTTTAACATCGATTAAGTTGAATGTATAAAGATTGTGAGAGGCTTTTCAGTAGAATTGAAGTGTCTTACGGGAGTTTGAAGTCTTTAGACAACAAGACATTCATCCTCTTTGAAGAGTACTTTGTTCTTGGTGTCACAAATTTGTGAGACTGAGAACAAGTTGAAGTGTTGGAGTTCCTTGACATAGTATACATTCTCAAAGTCTAGTTGAGGTGTTTTGATGGTCCCTTTCCATAATTCTTCCATCACTTCCTCCCAAGGTTACATTGCCTCCTCCTTCAATTGATACAAAGTTATGCATCATATCCTGTTTCCTGACATACTTCTTGAACAACCACTATCAACAATGCCAACATCTTTATGCTTAAGAGGATGATTCTACAACAACAAAATATACAAAATATGAGTACACTATGGAGGCTCAAGTCATTCTTGACTTGAACACCTGCCTTTGGATCATAGAGTTTATGCAGATATATAGATCCACTATTGTTCTTGGGTTTCCATTGAAATTTAGGTCCCTTTTTATTCCAAGAACACCCTGAGGACTTGGCCAGTATCCCGTACCCCTTTCCATCAGGTCATTGAGTCAACATATCGGTGAATAACCATTATTAAAATATGAACTTGTTGGTTGTACATATGGTCTTGCAACTGGTCTTCTCCAAGGAAAAGGAGAATTAGTATAAGTTGCTTGTGGAACATAAGGTGGTATATCATTAACATTGGTCCACATTGGTCTAGATGTCCTAGAATCACCACACCTACCCATCCTTTGCTCATGAAAATCACAATCCTTAATTAAATGAAATTTACTTCTACACAAAACATGTCTTACGTTTTAGAAGATTTATTTAAACCAAAAGATGTTTTATTACAAGCAAAAGTATTCAAACCAAAACCATGAAAAGAATTGTTTTAACAGTATTATTATGCAAAGAATTAAAAGGCAAGTCTTGAGGAGAAGCTGTCTTGGAAGAGGATTCCTTGCGTGAACTCTTATGCTTATTGGTCTTGGAGTTCGGTGAGGTGTAGACTTGGGAAGGTCAGACTTGTCATTTGAATCACACTCTATAGACCCTTTCTCGGAGGACTTGTCACTGTTAACACAAGAGACAAAGTCATTATCAGAAGTATCGGTTCAGCAAGTCATTTGACTGTTTGCCATAGAGATGATGTGATCCATCAAAGTCAACAGTAATGGAAAGGTCAATGGGCATGTGCTCACCTCTAATAGGTCACCATCACAGCATGTAGGGCAACTTCTTTCACAAAATTAGCTAGGCCTCGCTGTGGTGTAGATTTGTGTGTCATCACAGCTTCTAACCTACTACTTAAAGACTAATCCTATAGAAGTATTTGGAGTCAGACTAGCATAGATGTGACTAGCTAACTTATTTCCATTTAACAACCATTCAATATGCCTAGCAATTTCCTCATCAGTTCACTTTTAGCTCTAGATTTTACTGACACTACATCGCTCTTAACTTCTGAATATTTTAACTCATTCTTGGCACATTCAAGATCCCTTTCTAACACACTTATTTTCTCATCATAAGCTATTTGATTCTTCTGAAACCAAACCTTTGTCTTTCTAGTGTTTTTAAAGCCTGTTTATAAGCTTCAACTTCTACAAAGCATTCATTATATTTAGGTTTCAAAATATCATAAACTTCTTTGGAGTTCATTATAACATTACTGACAAACAAAAGCGATTTTTGTACCAGAGATGCCCATGAAGGCAATTTGATCATGCCTATCCTCTGAAGTACAACTTGCAATCAAACCAACATTATCAGGACCATCATTATCCTGCTCATGATGCTTCCATCCACATTCTTTGTCAAGAGTGACCAAAGCTGCGATCCTTTGAAGTTCCAGACTCCATCGATTTGATAAGTAGAGTATCTCGTCTCATCACCAGGCTTTCCTATCTTTGCATTCTCTGCGGGGTAGCCCATCTGTTGACATGTGAAGCACTTGACCTTCCTTTTTTCAAACCTCGCTGGAACTCTTCCTTGGAAGCCAAACCACTTGACTTTGCGCTCAAAATTCTTGATATCCATGGACGGCATAGCCACCTGCCCGTGACTTCATCTCTTCCATCTCCGGTGGATCCCCATCTAAATCCTCATAGGCAGTTCCTCACGAGGATCATAATGGAAAAAGGATCCAAGCACATCTTCCACCTCCGATTGAGAATTTGATGGAGTAGCAGTGTAAGATGATGATGAGTAAGTTGGACTTGGACCATGACTCATCTTAGGGTAAAGGCTCCAACGAATCTTTGTGTGACTTGTAGTAGATGATGATCTAAAGGACTCTTACATCATGTTCAAGAGCTTTAAGTTTGTTGTACAACTCATCAAAAGTAAGCATATCTAGGCCTCCTTTAGCTTTTAAAGCAATGCTTGTGCCAGCGAGTTGAGGTAAAGACCTCAAGAACTTAGAATTACAATCATCATTATCGCTTTGCTTGCGGTGATTTCTTGACTTAAAATCTTGTAAAACTTGTCATATCCCTTATGAATTCCTTCCTCTTCAGAGATTTGAAAGTCTTGGCTGTTGTTACATGGCAGGACTTTCTCATTCTCTTAGACTCCTCATTCCCACCGAACTTAGCCTTAATTGCTAACCATATGTCCTTGGCATCTTGCATGAAGTGAAAATCACTCAAGTGATCCTCGGGAATAGCTTGAAGAAGAATGGTTTTAACCTTGGTTTCTCTCGAACCGCCGGTAACTCTTGGCGGTTTTGGGAGGAACATAAGTCATCTTACCAGCAGTATCTATGGTAGTTTTCATCAAACTGTTTCCCTTGTTACTATCTCCCATAGATTCCAATCAATGTTGGAGATCCAGGTTTGCATCTTCATCGCCCAAAGATCATACTCCTCCCTTTTTAGCTAAGGAAACTTAGCATTGCTGTTAGAGAGACTTAGGTGTTGCAGATGGGTGGTGTTTTGGTTGTTGGTGATTTCGACATCGTCAGTCCGAGCATGGTGAGTTTTGTTTTGGTTGTATTGGTGTTTAGAAAAACACTCCCTTAGTATCGTAGAGACTCTAACGAGGCTCTGATACCACTTGTTGAAAACTAAGAGACCTTGATAGATCTTGAGCTTCATAGATCGTTAGTATTGCTTGTGTAATCACAACCAAACTAAAAGAAAATCTCTACAACTTGTATTCTTTAGCGAAATATAAACACAAGTATAAAACACAGATAACTAAGAACTCTTTGATCCTCTATGGATCGTTATATTAATAATATGTAAACGTCTAATCCATAATTCATTCTATTGTGTTCCTTTTAGGACAGAACCTAAATAAAACCTTAAACCGTTTCCCAAGAAACGTATAAACATAAAACTAAATAAGATATACACAATCACTTCCTAATAGCTCGTGTATATCAAACTAAATATACTAAACCGGAATAACAACTTCGCATGAACAAACTATTCTTAGTAGGAACTATGTCTTGGGTAGAATCCATACCACTTGAGAATCCATTCAGAAACAACAAAGCATAATTGGTACTTCACATAATTCCCAACAATGAGGCTCGACTAAGGTACCGTTTCAAATTCAATTCCAACAGAGTATCGACACCCAGTCATTTGTACACAGGTACATGTTAAGAAAATAATAAGAAATGTATTTAACAAACAAATTATTTTCATAAAACCCTAAACAAGCGTATGATTATTTATGATAGCAGTCGTTGGGTCAAAGGAACTTCTTTTAGGTATTGAGTTTTTTTCAACACCTAGGCGGTGAACACAATCGGTTTGTAGTGTAGTATTAAGGTGGCAGGTATTGATATCGTTCTCTAGGGGAATAGGAATGCTAGTGAGGAGTTACTACGCTAAGGTTGTGGTTGAGGAAGATTATTTTTTATCTTTTTATAATTTTTTAAGGAAAGGAAAGGTACAGAATCTCGGGGTTTTAATTTGGGGGTTGGTATTGCTACCGATTACTCTACTTATCTAATTATCTAATCTAAGATGTATGTAGTCTATGTCTAATTAATGTGTGCCTTGATAGTTTAAAGATTTGTTTACTTAGGTTTTACTACTCCTTAATTATCTCCTATTGGTGGTTGAATTGTCGTCCTTATTCCTAGTTGGTTGTATGTCTAAGGTTGTGGGTATCATTGTTCCCTAACTCTTTGAACTTACCAAAGGGTCTCGTCTACAAAACCCACTAGGGATAATAAACCCTTACTCTAAGGCACTCTTTGGATGGTTTAGCTTACAACTACTCAAGGAGTCATATTCTAAGGTTCACAAAGATTTAATCAAGCATTAAGTACACAACGAATGATGTCGCATTACTAGATCATTAATCAACTAAGATAAGAAACAACCAATCAATATTCAATAATTAAGTTCCATATTCCCTAGCAAACACAGTAAATTAGGACATGGAGAACATTCAAGCATACACACAAATAATCAAAGACATAATTATATTAATGAAGTAAAACACTTATCTTGGTGTAAGATAGGGTTTGAGCGCTTTAAATATTTTCAAGACGACTTGGTTGGTTTAGGTTTTTTCACCAAAACTACTCTCTATCACGAAATCTGAGTTCTATATATAATATTACACATGCGGCGGCGTCTGCTTTATGTTTTGTGGCGCCGATGCGTGTCGCCATCTTAGGGTTTCGTCTTGGCCACGTTAGACTTGCGGCGGCGTCACCATGCTTGTGGCGCGTCCTCTTGAACGGCCGTGCGTTTACATCTAGGCCGTCTAAGTTGCGATGGCCTACTCTTTTATAACAGCGTCGTCATGAAAATGGGAGTTTGGCTTGTCCCGTCAAGATCCTCCGGCGTCGCCTTAACACGGCCGATGCCATATATGTTTTCAATGAGCTTTGAGTGTCGATTATTTTGGCCATTTTTCTTAGCCGCGCCTTTTGTCCAAATAAGTGCCATTCCAGCATTTTGCCTTCAAGAGACCTAAAAGTGAAAAGGAACGATATTAAGCAATAACGGATACAAAGTGATCAAATAAGGAGCTTAATGACCCTCAAAAGGTACCTTTTAAAACCTTATCAAATATCCCTACACTTGTTATTTGCTTGTCTTCAAGCAAATGCTTTTGCCAATTAATTTATAAGTTAGAGGTCATGAAGCATTGGTTTAAAGCAGGTCCAACATATAAGCCCCTCAACAAAATTCATAAAAGCACCCAATTACATACTAGCACCTCATAGGGTGTTTGGATACTCACATCTCCCTGGTGTATATGAAATATAAAGTGAAATGGAAGATAAACACTCATTACCGGTCCTAGTACATAGATTACCATAGGCTTGAGAATAGATCAAACCTCAAATTAAAGCTTTGGTAGCACCTAGGAAAGACTATCAAAGAGGTCTTTAAAGGGTTGTAATGTTAGGCTTACGGTAGGGAAACAAAGGGTTTGGTGGGATAGGCTATATAGTGGTGGCAAGTCAAAAAATCTCTTATGTTACAAGTTATAAAGAATGATTTGCTAAGCCAAGACTCACGACTCAAACTCTAGCTAACTTGAAATAAACAAACATAAATTAAAGGATAGATGAAGAATGTTGGCAGAGTATGTTTGCTTTTTTTTTTTTTTTTTCTATTTTTCTATTTTTCTTTTCTCTTTTCTTTTTCTTTTTTTAATTTTTTTAATTTTTTTTATACACTTTTCCTCTACCATCCTCTGGTACTTATCAAAATGATAGGGATTTATAGGCATCCCTACATGAGTTTTATTACTCTAACACTAATTTGACCCGAATTGAAAAGATCAAAACACTTGGGGTATGTTATTATGCAAACAAAGGGAATTTGAATTTAACGTTCCCTTCCCGTCATTTCATAAACTTTAACTTTTCCAATGAATCCCAATCATCCCAAAGCTGTACAAAGGATATGACTCGACTTAGCAACTTATGCAACCCGGATAATTGAACTAAGGGTTTAGGGTATAACAATGCACTAAAAAGTGAAAGTGCAAAAAATAGAGCTAAGGCAGATTTGGGTGTACATTTAGGGTGGGGTGTAAACAATGCTCTTCATTGATATTCGGAAATGAAACATCACGAGAACCCGAAAAGGGTAGGCTAGAAGGGGTTAACTAGGGTATCGTGTACACTAAAGCCAGTACATATAGGGTGTGGGGAATTACTCAACCGATGTGGAAGAAGTAATTATATTAATGGTATCAAACAAGGGTTATCCTAATGCCTCTTATCATTTAGTTATTCCTAACTACACAGTGTGTCTTACTAGCGATCTCGGATGCATCACAAAACAAGTTCTAGAATCTAATATACTACGGTTTACACTCTAAGCATTAAGATGAATGCTTTAATTTCCTACTAATCTAAGGGCTGATCCTCACATTTGGTTGGAATTTAGTGGTAAAGTTTTTTTGTGCTAGTCATATAACTTCCTATCCGTGTGAGGCAGCTTTTGTTTTAAGATAATGGCCCCTCTATATGTCATGAAAATTTAAAATTTGGTGCCAAAATTACCCTAACCGACATTTTCTCATGGTTTATTACACAAATACAATTGGACAAAGCAAATAATCAAGGATAAGCATAGTTTCAAAGTTCCCGTTTTATTTTTCCTCCTACCTTAAACAGAACATTGTGTTCCCGAAAGTATCAAAGTTATGATAATGGAAGGTAATCAAAAGCGAAAAGAAACTAGTACTCCCGATTAGCTCGGTGGGATCCGTGTGAGTAGTGGGTTAAATTATTTTCAAGAAGAATTTATGCGTGAAAAGCTCCTTCCAATCTTATGTAACTTCTTCTTGATAAACTAAGCACACTTGGAAAAACAAACGAAACCTTAAGTAAAAATTGGTAATAATATATATAAGACTCTGATTTAAACTAGGATATAATGCTTGTGGATGGATGTTTACAGAATTTCGAAAATTAAGACAAAAATTCCAATTTTTTAGTAGCTCGAAAAGCGAGAAAAAAGTAATCATTGTTTTACTCCTTCGGCGGAGTAGGGTTCGCTATCCATGATGGTTATCACGACAAAAAGCGGTCTGCGATTTGGAAAAATTCGGAAAACTTACATCTTTAGAATCTGGAAAAAAATTTGCAAAACATCCATTATGACTCGATACAAGCATTTGACTCGAACAAACACACAAATATATCTTTTAATGAATTGTTATTCTCATGTTCGTTCCTTGAAAGCGTGTGTAATCCTCACTACACTTATCCCTTATTTAAAATACTTTTATATGCAATTAAGATGAGGTTAAAAACAAAATAAAGCATTTTTACAAATTTAAACATGAGAATAAACAATCGATAAAAGATATATGACACTAACAAGCAAACAATTAAGCATGGGTTTCCTCCCACGAAGCACTTTTCTTTATTTAAGAGTCTTGTAGCTAGACTCGTAGCCGTGTTCCTACGTTACTTCATTACCGTCATCTCCTTCCAAAATAATATCTTCATCGTTCATCATGTCATTATTATCTAACTGGTAATGTTTCACACGTTGTCCATTTACGGTAAATTCCCCCCATCGTGGTCTAGTAGCACTACCGCTCCATTGCTCATCTGTTTTTTTACAGAAAAAGGTCCATACCACCTCGATTTGAGTTTTCCGAAAATAACCGCTGATGCTTGAATTATACAAAACAGCCTTATCTCCTTCCAAAAACTCTTTAGGATTCTTTATTCGTTGATCATACCATTTCTTTGCCCTTTCTTTGTATGTGATCGACGATTCATATGCTTCCAACCTTAGTTCATCCAATTCTTGAAGTTGTAAGAATCTATTTGACCCCTGCCGAATAATCCATATTACAAACCTTAAGTGCCCAATATGATTTTTGCTCAAGTTCAATAGGAAGGTGGCACGCCTTCCCGGATACTAAGCGAAAGGGGGTTGTTCCGATAGGTGTTTTGTAAGCAGTTCTAAATGCCCAGAGTGCCTCATCCAGTTTGAATGCCCAATCTTTTCTATTACGGTGGACCCGTTTTCAAGTATCCGTTTCAATGTCCTATTCGTGTTTTCTACTTGTCCATTCGTCTGAGGATGATATGCGGTAGAGAATCTATGTGGAACACCGTACTTCTTCATTACCTTCTCCATTTGAGCATTGCAAAAGTGGGTTCCTCTATCACTGATCAATGCCTTGGGGATCCCTAATCGTCTGAAGAGTTTTTTTTTTAAAAATGAATAACTACCCTCGCATCATTAGTTCTAAGAGCTTGAGCCTCCACCCATTTTGATACATCATCAATAGCTACGAGTATGTATTCATTTCCTCCGGATGATGGAAAGGGTCCCATGAAGTCTATGCCCCAAACATCGATATTTCGCGGAGACTTGGATATAATTAGAGGTGATTCATCCCTTCGCGAGATGTTTTCCCGATCGTTGGCATGCATCACTGCGTTCGAACTAACCTCTTAACGTCTCGAAAAATAGTAGGCCAGTAGAACCCGGCATCTAAAACCTTTCGTGCCGTGACATTTACACCGTGAAGTCCTCCAGATGGTCCCGCATGGCATTCCTTTAGAACTCGGTCAATCTCCCTTCCGGCAACAACGTCGGATAATTTGATCGGGCATATCGGAATAGGAAGGGCTCATCCCAGAAGTAATGTTTTAGCGTAGTGAAGAATTTCCTCTTATCTTGCTTGGTCATGTAGTTTGGCAAAACTCTACTAGAAAATATTAGCATAGTCTGCATACGGTTCAATCTCCTTAATTGCCATTTAGGTTTCCTCGGGGAAAGAGTCGCGAATCTCGGAATGATCGAGTTCCTCAAGATCGAGGGTTTTCCAAACGTGACAGGATGATCGTGACAAGATTTTCAACCCCTTTTTTATCTCGTATTTCAATGTCGAACTCTTGAAGTAATAGAATCCACATAATTAGTCGGGGTTTTGCATCTTGCTTGGAGAACAAATAAGCGGGCAGAGTGATCAGATGAAACGACAGTCTTTAGAAAGAACGAGATACTGCATGAACTTGTCGAAAGCAAAATCCACAGCTAAAAGCTCTTTCTCGGTAGTTGTGTAATTTTCTTGTGCCACATTCATGGTTTTGCTAGCATAGTAGATTGGTTGGAAATGCTTTTCTTTCCTTTGGCCAAGCACGGCGCCTACAGCATAATCACTCGCATCGCACATGATTTCGAATGGTTGAGACCAATCAGGGGTGACCATTATAGGTGCCTGAGTAAGATCCTTCTTTAATCGGTTGAATGCTTGCTTGCATTCTCCAGAAAAATCAAAAGGGGCATCCTTAACAAGAAGCTTTGTCATTGGCCGGGCAATTTTCGAGAAGTCTTTAATAAACCTTCGATAAAAGCCCGCATGACCTAGGAAACTGCGAATGGCTTTGACGGTGGTAGGATAGGGGAGTTTGGAAATTGCTTCGATTTTTGCTCTATCGACCTCAATTCCATTTCCAGAAACTTTATGTCCTAGGACAATTCCTTCTTTCACCATGAAATGACATTTTTCCCAATTTAGAACCAAATTAGTTTCTTCGCACCGTTTCAACATCTTCCTAAGGTTGGAAAGACAAAGGTCGAAGGAATTTCCAAATACCGAGAAATCATCCATGAAAACTTCCATGATGTCTTCAATTAATTCATGGAATATAGCCATCATACATCGCGAAGGTGGCAGTCGTTACATAACCCGAAGGGCATTCACTTGTAGGCAAACGTCCCGTATGGGCATGTAAATGTAGTCTTTTCGATCTTAGGGGCAATGGGAATTTGAAAATCATGAAAAGCCGTCAAGGAAACAGTAGTATTCATGCCCGGCTAACCTTTCGAGCATTTGGTCAATGAATGGCAGAGGAAAATGATCTTTCCGGGTGGCATCATTCAACTTTCTGTAGTCAATACAGACACGCCAACCAGTAACCGTTCTTTGCGGCACCAACTCACCCTTTTCATTCTTCAAAACCGTCATTCCTCCCTTTTTTGGAACCACTTGGACTGGGGTGACCCATGGGCTATCTGATATGGGGTAGATGAGACCTGCGTCAAGAAGCTTGATGACCTCCTTTTTCACTACCTCCTTGATATTAGGGTTAACCCGTCTTTGCAGTTGAATGGTTGGTTTGTAATCTTCTTCCATGAGGATTTTGTGAGTACAGAATGTAGAATCAATTCGCTTAATGTCGGCAACACTCCACGCGATCACTCCTTTGTACTCTTTTAAAATTTCCAAGAGCTTCTCTTTCTGGCTAGTGGTTAGCGAAGAGCTTATGATGACAGGGAGTTGGTCCTTTCCTTGAAGGAAGGCGTATTCCAGTGACTCGGAGATCTTTTAGTTCTAAGGTAGGGGTTCTTTGATTGATGGTTTTAGCTTGTTTTCTGCTTTGAAGCTCAATAGGTTCAATTCCTTCCATATGTGGATAAAGGAAAGCGGCTCCAACCATCTCAATTTCTTCGTTGTTGTATATTATGTTGTTATCATTATTCATGAATTCGTTTAATAGATACTCGTCAATGCAGCCATCTATGTCATCAAAAAATTCATCAACTTCCTCAACAAAATATGCGGGGTGATCGCAGAAGGAGGAATGGCTCATAGAATCCTTGATGTCGAAGGTTAAGCTCTCGGACCCCACTCGTAAAGTGAGTTTACCATCATGAACATCAATGATGGCACAGTACTGTAACCAAGGTCTTCCAAGGATTATTGGGACTGAGTTATCTTCCTTCATTTCAAAATCATGAAATAAACTGGAAACTTGAATTCTCCTACCCTTACAAGAACATTCTCGCAAACTCCAATGGGGTATTTGATTGATCGATCAGCTAATTGGATACTCATCATGGTTGGTTTCAGCCACGAATAGCGAGTTTAAGAAACAGGAATATCGCATCGGGTTAATGCTTGCCCCAAGATCCGCCAAGGCGTTTTTTCATAGAGCGCCCCTATAGAGCAAGGAATGGTAAAACTTTCGGATCTTCTTTTATTGGGCAGGCTTTTCTGAATGATAGCCGAACATTCTTCTCCTAATGATATCAACCCTTCAAGTTTCTTTCGATTAGATATTAACCTCTTGAAGTATTTGCCATGTTTAGGGATGTGATAGAATACATCGAGGAGTGGTATGTTGATGGATGTTTGTTTCAAATAAGACAATATTCTTTCATTATCTTCTTCACCTTTTGATTCTTTTAGACGAGAGGGATAGGAATCCTTGCGAGAGTTGGTGGTTGGGCCGTCTGGTGTTTGTGTAGGTGGACTGTGAGGGGTTGAAAGAGGTTCAGAATTGCCGCTTTCTAACACATGTTCCCTTGTGGTGGGGTTTCGATCGGGATGCGGGGATCCTTGGTAGTAGTTCCTGTCGAGTAGTGATGGCGCAAGTGGGATTCTGGGAGGGCTAGATCCGCTTATTCTTTGCGGAGGTTGGCGAATTGACTTTCTAATTCAACTTGATGCTCTTGGATGAACTCCTCAAGACCTTTTAAGAGTGTGGTCCCTTCCATGGTAAAGCGCCCGATTCTTCTTCAAAGGCATCACGGATGGTGTATTCAGATCCTTCCCTTCCTTCATTTTTTCCATTTCGGATTGCCAGGGATCACATTCATCATTTTGATAGAACGTGAGGAGTGAAGGGTCATCATAAATATCATGACTGGAAAGGAAGATGCTCTCTTGGCGTGTGTCATCACACTCATCACTCTCGTGCGGCCCTCCACAAATGTCGCATATGAGGTATGGGTTAATTAGCCTTTTTGGTTCTGGCGATTTTTGTGGTATGCAAGCTTCTTCTTGCTTTCTTAATCCGATCATCGAGATAACTCTTCATTCGAAAAGTAGAGATACTTAGCATTTCTGGATCATTCCAATGGCTTGTCTTGGTATTGATATATTTCCTCAATGGTTCCACCCTTCTTCCGATTGAGGTTCGCAATTCTTCGGCCAGTTGAGAAATCAATCCCTTTTTTATCCTTTCGGGAGACATTGTCGTAAAAGATTTGAACAAGCAACCAAAGGTTGATACCATGGTGTGGGGCTTGTTGAATAAGATCTTTGTAGCGACTCCAGGAGTTAGTGATAGATTCTCCATCTGCGATGGAAGTGCAGGATTTTGCTCCTAATTGATGCGTTCTTCCAGGGGAAAGAACTTGGGTGAACTTGGTTGTGAGTTGTTCCTACGTGAAAATAGACCTTGGAGGGAGCTTATCGAGCCACTCCTTGGCTTGCCCTTGAAGAGAAAATGGGAAAAATCGGAGTCTAGATGTCTCTTGGATGCCCCGGCATAGATATCATCAACAATTTTTAAAAACGTTTTGATGTGGTGGATTGGTTTTATTTGTGGGATCCATGGAATTGACATGCATTTTGGATCACCAAATGTCGAGGCATGCGTACCTCATTGACTTGCTCTCGAGGGATAGAAATGGCACTGGCCAGAATCCAGATCAGAGGGAAGAGTATTCCCGAGAGATTTTTGCTTCGGGAGGATTAATGGGTCCATTGACCGAAGTGGTAGGAATTTCCTCGCCATTTTGGCTCAGATTGTCAATGATGATGGTTTCAGGGGATTGTGGGAATGAGGGGACTTTTCATCAGATGTGACTTCATCAAAGTTGATGGAAGTGCCATGAGGTTCCGAATCATGGAGAGCTTTTCTTCGCCTATTGAGCTCTCTTTCAGGTTCTGCAAAAGGTTCAAGAAGATTTTTGGTGGAACCGCGGGTTCTAAGCTGTCTAAGGGGGTTGGTAGGGGGAATTGGTGGTTGGTTATCACCTTCCATAATGAAAAGTGATGGGGTTACGAACAAAGGTCACGAAGAAGGGGGATAGACTAAGAGGAAGCTAAAAATGAGGAAAAAAAGTTTACTTGATAGGAATCAAGTAAAGAAACCTAAACGAGGTGGACTACTAACTAGCTATTCTATTCCCCGGCAGCGGCGCCAAAAACTTGATAACGCTACATGCGTCGTGCGGGGTCAAAGGAACTTCCTTTTCTTCGAGCAAGTTTTTCAACACCCTAGGCAGTGAACCTAATCGTTGTAGTGTAGTATTAGGGTAAGCCACGGGTATTGATATCGTTCTCTAGGGGAATAGGAATGCTAGTGAGAAGTTACTACGCTAAGGTTTTGGTTGAGGAAGATTATTTTTTTATCTTTTTATAATTTTTTTGGATAGGAAGGTCGAAATCTCGGGGTTTGAATTTGGGGGGGTTTGTATTGCTACCGATTACTCTACTTATCTAATTATCTAATCTAAGATGTATGTAGTCTATGTCTAATTAATGTGTGCTCGTATGATAGTTTAAAGATGTGTTTACTTAGGTTTTACTACTCCTTAATTATCTCCTATTGGTAGTTGAATTGTCACGTCCTTATTCCTAGTTGCGTTGTGTGTCTAAGGTTGTAGGGTATGCGTATGTTCCCTAACTCTTTGAACTTACCAAAGGGTCTCGTCTACAAAACCCACTAGGGATAATAAACTCCTACTCTAAGGCACTCTTTGGATGGTTTAGCTTACAACTACTCAAGGAGTCATATTTTAAGGTTCACAAAGATTAAATCAAGCATTAAGTACACAACGAATGATCTATCGCATTACTAGATCATTAATCAACTAAGATAAGAAACAACCAATCAATATTCAATAATTAAGTTTCATATTCCCTAAGCAAACACACAAGTAAATTAGCCGGACATGGAAAACATGCAAGCATACACACAAATAATCAAAGACATAATTGTATTAATGAAGTAAAACACTTATCTTGGTGTAAGATAGGGTTTGGAACCCTAAAATACTGTACAAGACAGTCTTGGTTCGGTTTAGGTTTTTACTCCAAAAGACTACTCTCTAATACTGAAAAATTCGGATTCTATATATTATTACACATGCGGCGGCGTCACTTTATGTTTTGTGACGCCGTCGTGGCCGCCATTGGGGTTTCGTCTTGGCCACGTTAGACTTGCGACGGCGTCACCTTATGCTTGTGACGTCCTCGCCGGCTCTCGCGCTTCGACGCGCGGATTACATCTAGGTCGTCGAGTTGCGACGCCTACTCTTTATAACTTGACGTCGTCACTTGAAAAAGGGAGTTTTGGCTTCTGTCCCGTCACAAAGATCCTCCGCGGTCACACTTAACACTGCCGTCACCTTATGTTTTCAGCAGCTTTGAGTGTCTCGATTCTGACTTTGGCCATTTTCTTCGTATAATCGCGCCTTTTTGTCCAAATAAGTGCCATTCCAGCATTTTGCCTTCAAGAGACCTAAAAAGTGAAAAGGAACGATATTAAGCAATAACGGATACAAAAGTGATCAAATAAGGGCTTAAACGACCCCTCAAAAAGGTACCTTTAAAACCTTATCAATTTACCACTGAAAGAGGACATGCATAATACGGTCGGCCTGGAAAGGATTTCGTGGATTTCCGTTCTATAATAAATCCTCTATTACATCGACACCAGAAAGGATTTCCTTGGCCCACCTGACAAAAGAATTTGCATAAATCGGTAATCAATCATTTACAACAGAAAACACGTATCATTTACAATGTTATTATTAATTTAAATATAAACAGTAATCAATCATTTACAACATAAATCAGTAATCAATCACTATGTTTACAACATAAATCATTAATCAATTATTTACAACATAAATCAAGTCGGTCTCTATGTTTATAATTATACAACATGAATCATTCACTATGTTTATAATTATTTATGGTCGATGTCGATCACTATGTTAGTCAATGCCTATATAATGATTCCCAACTGGGATGCAGCCGGATCATTGCCTCCTCCATTGTGGGTAGAGATCAAGTGGAGAATGTTCATCTAGCGTCAGAACAATGTAATGACCTACTTCGTTCCCCACACGGGCTATCACAGGGGTCGGTTCTTTGTAGAAGTCTGGACCCTTTATTGCGAAAACACATATTCCAACCCCTGTGAGATATAAATGCAACGGATTAATCTAATCAATGCAATATAACCCGTGTTTGGCATGTCCATGTAGCGATCAGGCGGTGCATTTCCATGTCCGGACCATCTATTGTGCGTGAGAAGTTCGTTAAAACCGTCTTCCCCCCACAAACCCATGTAAACCTGCCAATGTAGGTCCATCTATTGCCATAACTGCTCTGCCTAACAGCCACCAATCTTGTTGTTCCCAAACACCATGGGCAACGCACCGAAACCCAAAATTTCCGTCACCCACCACATTATATATACTGATTATGTATGGATGCCAAGGATTGGAAGCATACTCATAAGCATTTCGCTTTCTGCATCTCCATCATTACAACTTTGTGTCTTATAGCGGTGCTTCTTCGGTGATCACTAGGACCCGTGAAAGAACTATGTTGGGCAGGTTCTTTGTTGAAGTTCAGGACTTGTGTAGATCTTGTAGCGGTGCTTCTTCGGTGATCTACGGTTGGAACTTCATTCAAGTCCGGGACTTGTGTAGCCTTGCCCATTTTGTCCTTTTTCCGGGCGTCCACGGGTATTTTTACGAATAACGAGGTTCCCGTGTGTCATCGGATGCAAGGTTGGTATATCGATCTCAACCGTTATCATATTCTTCTTGACAAACGGCGATGTTTTGGTAAAACATTCTTGAATTTCGAATGTCATCTCTAACGAGTATCATCATGATGATGATGATCATCATCATCATCATAAATCATCATCATTACTGGAAGAGCCATCTTGAGGCGTGGCCTATTGATATTAGGCCCGAACATGTAGGGTTCTCCAAAAATATTAAGTTCTTCCATTGGAATGGGGTGTCCGAAATCATTAAAAGTAGTATATTACAATGCCGCCGTAAATAAATCAGCGATATTAATGGGAAAACAACTTGATAGTTATAAATTTACTTACCATGATATGCATAGTATTGCATCTCGTGAAAGCATGGCAGTCCGTAAATTTTACGCAACTTATGGCTACAATTGTCACACCCCCAAATTACCTGTTTTGCAGCGGAATGGAATTCCTGGGGATTGACTGTCATAGCATCACAATCACAGTTATATTGAACGACCTAAAGCGTCGTTTGGAAAATACATCGTTTGATTTAATAAAATAATCAGAGTTACAAAGATAGGTCCCAAATGAAAGTTACTATGCACGGAAAATAAGTTTAGTACAAGTCAAACGATGTTTTAAAGTTCATAAAACCCAAGTGAGACGCGTCGTCACCGCGACTCCATGATGTGTCCAAATGCATGCCATGAATTGAATGCCTTAGATACCTGAGATAAAACATGCTAAAAGTGTCAACACAAAGGTTGAGTGAGTTCATAGAGTTTGAGTTGAAATGTAAAGCCTTTCAAAATCGTTTATGCAACAAAGGCATTGTAAATCGTTGAAATGTAAAGACTTTCAAAATCGTTTATGTAGCAAAGGCATTGTAAATCCACTCAGTTCCAAGTCCCGCCCATACAAAACTTGCAACCGTGTGTTCACAACCCTGCCGAGAATATGTAGAGTTTATGTTCAAGTGCATGATGTCAAATGAATTCACATAATAGTGCATGGCTCAATGTATCGAAATCGTTTATGCAGCAAAGGCATTGTAAATCCACTCAGTTCCAAGTCCATATACAAAACTTGCAACACAGTGTGTTTCACAACCCAGCAAAATGTGTATAGTTTATATTCAAATGAATATGAGTGTGGTTCAAATCGTTCCAAGACCGTTAGTCCATGATATACCAAGACCATTAGACCAATGAATATAACAAGTCCGTTAGCTCAATGAATATACCAAGACCGTTAGCTCAATAGATATACAAGACCGTTAGACCCATGAATATACCAAGACCGTTAGCTCAATGAATATACCAAGACCGTTAGACCAATGAATATACCAAATCCGTTAGACCAATGAATATACCAAGACCGTTAGCTCAATGAATATACCAAGACCGTTAGACCAATGAATATAATATGGAAATTCTAAGTATGGCAATTTTCACATGACTAAGCATTGGTTAAATTTAAACATATGATTTGCAAATAGTCATAAATGTAATAAAATAGTTGAGCATGTATCTCCCCAAACGTTTATGAAAGCAAGTAAAAGTAGGGGCTCTACGAAACTCACTGCTGCAATGATTACGATGACAAAAGTGGATACACTGAAATATAGCGTGAATCGCGAAAATGACCTATTATGAATGATATGATATGTAATGAGTTGCAATGTAATGTTATGCATGCATTTCGTATGTTATTTATACCATTTGCGGGTTTGAAAATAATACTTAGTCGGTAAAAATACCGTTTGACGTCTTGACCCTTCAAAATGACTTTACAAGTTTTTACGTCAAAATGTCATCCTACAATGGTTTTATAATGATTTATGGTGAAATTTTCACTTTTCGTGCATAAAACAATGTCGGAAACTTTCATGAAATTAACAAAAATGGCTTTGGAAAACTAGTAAAAAAAATGGGTACGTCGATCGTTAGAAAACGAACTCGACGGTTTTGGAAAGTTTGTATCGATATCTAAAAGTTTCAGTTCAGAGTTTTCGTCCAAAAGGTCTCGATCATAAAGATATTAAGGGTTAAAGATAGTGATTTTGTTGAATTGTTGTGAAAATGAGTTTCGCCAAGTTTGAACATCCATAAATAATTTACTATAACTCCGCTTTACCAACAGCTTGTTGTTTTGAAAAATATGGCGGTGACTTGATTTTACTAGAGACAATTCATTCTAAAAGTTTCACAACCTTGTTAAAACAGCCCTCAACAGGGGCTTACTACCGTAACACTTGTATCGTAAAAATAATAGATTTTCAAGAAAATAATAGTTACGGCAAGTTTTCAAAACGTGCATATATTTTCGTTTCAAATCCGTTTTCTACGTATAATACGTCCCAAGCCGTATCGAAGTAAACTTAATATATTTTTGAGAAGTCGAAATAATTTGTGAAGCTTAAGGCTCGTTTTGACCCGAACAAGATAAATATATGTTCTTTGAAATTTCAGAAAACTATTTATTTAAATCGCAAACTTTAAAAATTCACCGGCCGTTATAACTCCGTTTCATCCGTTCAAGCGACACGGATTCGTTTTAACGTATATTTTCTAAATATCAAGGCCAAAGTTTCGTACCAACTGTCGGATTTTCCAGAAAAATGAAACAAGGACAGAACATAATTTATAACTTATCGAAAATAGTTTTTCTCGGACAAAACCTATTCTAATCCCTTCAAATCAACTCCAAAGCTAATCTAATCCTACCATACACCTTCTTAGGGTGTCATGGGTTCCTAGACATCATCAAGACCAAGAATACCATGGGAATAATTATAGGATGACCAAATATGTATATATACTCTAAAATCATGAAAAAAAAATGGTATAAATCACATATCATGCATACTTGCTCCAAAAATGAAAAGATGAATATGAAATGATAAGGAAACATGAAAATGAAAGAAACAAGCTTACAAATGAATATGATGAGGTGAAAGTAACAAGGATAATCCTAAACACTCTTGGTTTTTATTTCAAAACCTTATAAAGAGTGATAACTAGATTGTTATTACTTGAGCTTGAGAAAAATTTGTGATGATCCCTTGTAACACCTATATGGCCGGTTTGTATAAAGAGAACAAAGAGAGAAAAAAAAAATTTGGCTACTTGTATTATTGCAAATGAATGAGTGAATAATTTTTACATTGAGTATAAATCTAGCCATGAAGAAAAATCTACCAATATGATTACCCCCTCCCCTTAGCGGTTTGAGGGATTGTCTCTCAATAATATATTTTTTTTTTCTTTCTTTATTGTATAAGTAATTGTATAGGTAAAATGTATAAGTTAAATAAGTATAAGTTGTAACTTGTAGCTTTTATATACAATTGTGCATCTAAGGTTGTTTTAGCTCAGAATAAATTTTTATTAGATCAAAGTCAAGTGTAATGAGATCATAAAAATTGTAAAAATACATTTTCTTATACAATTTTAGTGATAAAATAATTATCGTGTAGTTTTTAAGAAAAACGTCGTAATAATATAATTATAACGATTTATATACAAAATAAATTTAGAACACTAGGTAAACTCAAAATATGGTTTGTATAAACTAAATGTAAATATAAAAATATGTCGGGATCATTTTTGGAAGTAACGGATTAAATATTCAAAATAATAACTCACGCGATAACGTTTATTTAATATAAAAATTACGCGTTTAATGTAAAATGCAATGTCATGAATGAATTAATGTGATGCAAATGATGCAAATGAAATGTAGACTAATCTTAGTCCATATGAAATGTATGTGATGTTATGATCATGAATTCGCCGCTAAACCTTAAAGGTTGCAATTTGGAACAAGTAAACAAGTTTACGATAAATGTTGAAATAGTGAAGCATAAATCGTTTGATGACCGAAAGTACGGGTTGTCACATTCGCCCATCAAAAAGGAATTCATTTTGAATTCAATCGTTGTTAGGTAGGTTTTAGGGTTTGATGAGGCAAGCCTTCCCATTCTCGAGCAAAACCCTCTAAAGACTTTTTGGTAACCGATTTTTACTTAATCCCACAACTCATCAAACAAAAACTGTCATACGATTAGGCTAAATCGGTTTAGGTAACAACTTGTTTCTAGCTCGATCTTTGCAACTCATCAAACAAGACTGTCCGCGGATCAAACTGGATACAAGTGGTTTGAAGAAAATCTTTTGAAAATTTGGCTCGATTACGGAATTGCTTACACATATAAGCCTACTACTCCCTTCATTGCATGATTCTTCCTGAATTAGACATAGGTGATCAGGCTATGTATAATTTAGGAGTAACTATGCAATGCTTGGACTAATCGACACATATGTTGTTTGGTGTTGAGTCAACTGATGTTAAAATTGTGATAGGGAATGTGGGGCATTCTCCACATTAGAGGATGAGGAAAGGATAATGGGATGGGTATTTAAGGGCATCCATGTGACAATCGATTTGAAATGAAAGTAAATAACTCGAAAAATGTATGTATAAATCGTATGCAAAGTGAACATGCACTTGTGATGAAATGATGAGATGCTATGATGATGTAGTTATAGTCTAGGGTCAATGATGCGACCTAGTTCTCTATAACGAAACTCGATACCAATCAATCACACCCCAAATTACCTTTTGCGTGAGGAATGGATTCACGGGGATTGACTGTCATAGCATCACAATCACAGTTATATTGAGCGACCTAAGCGTCGTTTGGAAAATACATCGTTTGATTTAATAAAATAATCAGAGTTACAAAGATAGGTCCCAAATGAAAGTTACTATGCACGGAAAATAAGTTTAGTACAAGTCAAACGATGTTTTAAAGTTCATAAAACCCAAATTGAGACGTCGTCGCAGCGACTCCATGATGTGTCCAAATGCATGCCATGAGAATGCCTTAGATACCGAGATAAAACATAGCTAAAAAGTATGTCAAACAACAAAAGGTCGAAATGAGTTCAAGAGTTTAGCAGTTGTTGAAAATGTAAAGCCTTTCAAAAATGCATGCTTTATGCAAAGAAGAAAGGCATTGTGAATATCGCTGGAAATGTAAAGACTTTCAAATCAAGCATGCAGCAAAGGCATTGTAACCACCTGCCCAAGTCCCATACAAAACTTCGGTGAACCCAAGTTCCAAGGTTTCACAAACCTAATCGCGCTGCCATTATGTAGAGTACGTTCAAGTGCATGATGCCAATGAATTCACATAATAGTGCATGGCTCAATATCGAAATTGCCAGAGCACAGTTGCATTGTGGGAATCCATGCTCCGCCCAAGTCCCTACCATACAAAAATCCTACAGAACCTCCGCTGCTTCACAACCCAATCGCCAAAATGTGTGTATAGTTTATGTTCAAATGAATATGAGCGTTGGTTCAAATCGCTCCAAGACCTAGGTCCATGAATAATACCAAGACCATTAGACCCATGAATATAACAAGTCCGTTAGCTCAATGAATATACCAAGACCGTTAGCTCAATGAATATACCAAGACCGTTAGACCAATGAATATACCAAGACCGTTAGCTCAATGAATATACCAAGACCGTTAGACCAATGAATATACCTAAGCACGTAGACCAATGAATATACCAAGACCAAGTAGCTCAATGAATATACTCAAGACCATAGACCAATGAATATAATATGGAAATTCTAAGTATGGCAAAATCAGTATTAATGCATGACTAAGCATTCAGTTCGGCTAAACATATGATTTGCAAATAGTCATAAATGTAATAAAATAGTCGAGCATGTATCTCCCCAAAAAGCAAGTAAAAAGTGTGGGCTACGAAAACTCACCTCGGCTGCAATGATTACGATGACAAAAGTGATAATCTGAAATATATGTGAATCTCAAAATGACCTATTATGGATGAGATGATATGTAATGAGTTGCAATGTAATGTTATGCATGCATTTCAGATGTTATTTATACCATTTGGGTTTTGAAAATAATACTTGTCGCCTAAAAATACTCGCTTGACGCCTTGACCCTTCCAAAATGACTTTACAAGTTTTACGCCAAATGTCATCCTACAATGGTTTTATAATGATTTATGGTGAAATTTTCTTACTTTTCTGTCGTAAACAATGTCGCCGGAAACTTTCATGAAATTAACAAAATGGCTTTGGAAACTAGTCGTAAAATGGTGTACGCCGCATTCGGGAGAAACTAACTCGACGGTTTTGGAAAGTTTGTATCGATATCTAAAAGTTTCACCAGAGTTTCATCCAAAAAGGTTCGATCATAAAGATATTAAGGGTTAAAGATAGTGATTTGGTTGAATTGTTGTGCGTAAAATGAGTTTCGCCAAGTTTGAACATCCATAAATAATTTACTATATAACCTCGCTTACCAACAGCTTGTTGTTTTGAAAAATATAAATGCCGGACTGATTTTACTAAGACAATTCGTTCTCTAAAAAGTTTCACAACCTTGTTAAAACAGCCCTCAACAGTGGACGCTACCACTGAACACTTGTATCAAAATAATATATAGATTTTAAAATAATAAGTTACGCAAGTTTTTGAAAACGTATTATATTGTGTTCAAACTGTTTTCACGATAATACGCCCTAGTTTCATCGGCAAAACCAATATATATTTTAGAAGTCAAATACCGAAGCTTTAGGTCGCTTTTTGACCCAAACATGATAAATATATGTTGCTGAAATTTTAAACTATTTATTTCGCTTCGCCAAACTTGGGTCACCACCAAGCACCTCCGTTTTCATCCGTCAAATGCCACGGATTCGCTTTAAAGTATATTTTCTAAATATCAAGGCCAAAGTTTCGTACCAACTGTCGGATTTTCCAGAAAATGAAACAAGGACAGAACATAATTTATAACTTATCTAAAAATAGTTTTTCTCGTATCAAACCTATTCTAATCCCTTCAAATCAACTCCAAAGCTAATCTAATCCTACCATACACCTTCTTAGGTGTCATGGGTTCCTAAACATCATCAAGACCAAAGAATACCAAGGGAATATTTATAGGATGACCAATATGTATATATACTCTAAAATCATGAAAAAAATGGTATAAATCACATATCATGCATACTTGCTCCAAAAATGAAAAGATGAATATGAAATGATAAGGAAACATGAAAATGAAAGAAACAAGCTTACAAATGAATATGATGAGGTGAAAGTAACAAGGATAATCCTAAACACTCTTGGTTTTTATTTCAAAACCTTATAAAGAGTGATAACTAGATTGTTAATTACTTGAGCTTGAGAAAAATTTGTGATGATCCCTTGTAACACCTATATGGCCGGTTTGTATAAAGAGAACAAAGAGAGAAGAAAAAAAAATTGGCTACTTGTATTATTGCAAATGAATGAGTGAATAATTTTTACATTGAGTATAAATCTAGCCATGAAGAAAAATCTACCCAATATGATTACCCCTCCCCCTTGGCCGGATTTGAGGGATTGTGTCTCTCTCAAATATTTTTTTTTTTTCTTTCTTTATTGTATAAGTAATTGTGTAGGTAAAATGTATAAGTTAAATAAGTATAAGTTGTAACTTGTAGCTTTTATATACAATTGTGCATCTAAGGTAGTTTTAGCTCAGAATAAATTTTTATTAGATCAAAGTCAAGTGTAATGAGATCATAAAAATTGTAAAAATACATTTTCTTATACAATTTTAGTGATAAAATAATTATCGTAGTTTTTTAAGAAAAACGCCGAATAATATATAATTATAACGATTTATATACAAAATAAATTTAGAACACTAGGTAAACTCAAAATATGGTTTGTATAAACTAAATGTAAATATAAAAATATGTCGATCATTTTGGAAGTAACGGATTAAATATTCAAAATAATAACTCACGCGATAACGTTTATTTAATATAAAATTACGCGTTAAATGTAAAATGCAATGTCATGAATGAATTAATGTGATGCAAATGATGCAAATGAAATGTAGATCTATCTTAGTCCATATGAAATGTGCGGATGTTATGATCATGAATTCGCCGCTAAACCTTAAAGGTTACGCGAATTTGGAACAAGTAAACCAAGTTTACGATAAATGTTGAAATAGTGAAGCATAAATCGTTTCGAGAAATGACCTGAAAGTACGGGTTGTCACAACAATCTTCTACCGTGATAGACAGGTGTAGTTCTTTTTGCATGAGTTTGAAAGCATGGTGAGAAACTTTATACCACAATTATTGAAATAGTAGTATATTACAATCATTTATTTTCTCACGATGCTTCTATTAAAACTCTATTTTATCGCATTTTCTTGCGCAAATACAATCTTATCGATTGCACTCAACAACCTGTCTAAATTGTACTGTGCCGCCCAATATAATTTCAACAACGCAGTGGTGAGCCTCAACTCTACACGTTGTTGTCTGGTCAAGGAGCGATATTCATCGGTGATGTACGAGACAAACATGTGTCCTAATCTCGCAGCCCGTTATCCATACCGATTGCTGAAAAATAGTGAATTAATCAAAGGTCATTCGGGTGCTTATTAATTGAATAATAATAAAAAATAGAATTAACAATTTAGTACGCGCATGGTTGACCAAGCGTTGTTGTAGGCTCTCATATTGTTGGTCGAACAAGCGGCTTGTCGGAGCTTTAACCAACCGATCCCATCTCCTTTTAATGGAGTCATACTCATCTATCCCACCGCATCTGTTTCTCATAAACCTGAGCAAATTTTGCTCTATATGCCATCGATGAGTAATTTGTGCGGTAGGAAATTCTGCTCTACATGCCCCAACCAACGCTAAATCTCTATCGGTGACAATAACACGTGGGTAGTATCTTTCGTCTATCACCTCTTTCACGCGTTGCAATACCCACTGAAAATTATGCCCCTTTTCACCGTGTATAAAGCTGTACGCCATTGAAAATGTTTTATTAGTTGGAGTTACTCCAACAATTTCCAACAATGGCAATTTAAACATGGTGGTATTGTACTAGTCCATCGACATGATTTTAGGAACGTGACGCCATAGAGCATTTCGAAGTGGGGTGAACAAAATATAGCTCCTCAAGCTCATTATGCTCATTCACCCTCGGGTAATATGCATACCCTGAATCCATCAGATCGCAGTAAAGGACTTGAATTTGAGTTCTATCACCTACTCTGGCTCTCCGGAACTTATCAAGTACGTTATATATAGTTCTAACGCTAGACACGTTATCCGGATTACGTCCCTTTATTGTCGAAAGTATATTATTGGTGGTGCGCTATACTCGACAATTCTTTGACCAAACTAAACTCATCATCTTTTAATCGCATTGCATATGGCACACCATGCAACGACTCTAGCAACTCATGATTATGGCTATCACACTTCACCCTCAAAATCCAATTATATCGTGTTGGTCTATATTTCGCAACTAATCTGAATGGACAATTGCTTTTTTTGTTTTGGTTTTCCGTTTTCCACTACCGTGATATTCATAAATCCCACTCTTTATACACATATAATTAATTTCCATCATCTGACCATTTTCTGATTTGGTTCTCTTTTTAACAATGACAAAACCGAGCCCCGAGGCTATATTTTGCACCCACTCAGTTACTTCCTCGTGAGAACGGAAAGCCTGAAAATACATAACAAATTTTATAACACACTTTTTTTAACTAATACTTTTTTAATACTTTTATAACGGAAAGCCCCGAGGCTATATTTACCTCTTGTCTGATAAATGGGCAATCCTCGATACTTCCTCGTGAGAACGGAAAGCCTGAAAATAAAAAACACAACAACTTTTATAACTTTTATTTTTAAAAAACTTTTATAAAAAATACAAATTTGTACATTTTTAATAAATTTCATTTTTAACAAACTTTTATAAAAAATACAACTTTTTACATTTTTAACATTTTCTTATAAAACTAATACTTTTATAAATAATTTTTTTTAACAAAGTTTTATTAATACTTTTAAAACTAATACACAATTTTATTAATACTTTTAAATCTAATACAAACTTTTAAAACTAATACACAATTTTGTTAATACTTTTAAATCTAATACACATTTTCTTATTAATACTTTTAAATCTAATACAAACTTTTATTAATACTTTTATTAATAATTATATAAAAGAGTTGATACGTGTGTGGTTATTAATGCGTGCATACGCGTTCGTTCAATGTGGTACGCGTTTTCTCTGTCTTGAGTTGATATCTTGTCCTCTCTCTCTCTCACTATCCTCATTCATTCACTCTGTTTCTCTCTCTCACTATCTCTATCTCTCTAAAAGTTTTTAGATTTAGATCTAAAAACATAATTGATCGTGGTATTGTTGGTTATGTTGTGGTGATATTGCTACTGTGGTTCTTTGATGGTGAGTTTGTGTTGTTGAGTTTGTGATGTTTGGGTAAATCTGGGTTCTTTGATGGTGAGTTTGTGATGTTTGTATCATTTTTGGGTAAGTTGTGGGTTTAATTTAATGGATCTGTAATAAAAATAAAAAACGCCTAATTTTTTTTTAGGGTTTGGGTAAACCTGGGTTCTTTGATGGTGAGTTTGTGATGTTTGTATCATTTCTGGGTAAGTTGTGGGTTTAATTTAATGGATCTGTAATAAAAATAAAAAACGCCTAATTTTTTTTAGGGTTTGTATGATGTTTGTGTGATCTGTTTGTGGAAACTGCTTATGGTAACTTGAGGGTACTTTAATGGATCTGTTTGTGTGATGAGGCTGAATATAACATGGGAGGTTTCACTACCTACCATTTTGAGATTCTTCACCTGTGACTTCTTGCAGTTTAGTTACTTACTTTTGGTACTTGCTTTTGAAACATGTGTTTCACTTGGTACTTGTGTGCTAATGCAATCTGGTATTGTGCAATCTTTGAGATTCTATGTTTGTGAGTTCCTGCAGTTTGGTAATCTTACTTCTGCAAATGGTACTTGCTTGTGAACATTGTGAAACATGTGTTTCACTTGGGCAATCTAACTTGGTTGCAATCTGGTATTGTGCAATCTGATATGTGCACTTGTGTGCAATCTGCTGCACTTGGACAAAAAAAAATTTCAAAAAAAGGCGATGACGATTGGTTTTATAACCGAACGGCACGGCAAAGTGATATTTTTATCACTTTGCAACCTTCATATCCGAGCCTAACACTTTTTATCAATTGTTCTGTGCACTTGTGTGCAATCTGCAGCACTTGGACAAAATGTTTTTTCAAAAAAGGCGATGACAATTGGTTTTATAACCGAACGGCACGGCAAAGTGATATTTTTATCACTTTGCAACCTTCATATCCGAGCCTAACACTTTTTTATCAATTGTGATATTTTTTATCACTTTGCAACCTTTGTGCAATCTGCTTGTGTGCTTATGCACTTGGACAAAAAAAAAAACTTGGCGATGATGAACTCTAATCTGAGCCTGTATTCAATCTGCTTATATGAACTCTAATCTGAGCCTGTATTCAATCTGCTTGTGTGCTAATGCAATCTGCTTGTGTGCTTATGCACTTGGACAAAAAAAAAACTTGGCGATGATGAACTCTAATCTGAGCCTGTATTCAATCTGCTTGTGTGCTAATGCACTTGGACAAAAAAAACTTATTGGACAAAAACTTGTGTGCTTATGCACTTGGACAAAAAAAAACTTTTTTGGGACAAAATAACCCCAACCAAAACCTGGACAAAAAATAAACTTATGGGTTAAAATAACCTCACCCAAACCAGCAATGACACAAAAAAAAGAAAAAAATAAAACAGCAAAAGACCAAAAAAAAAAAAAAAAGGGACAAAAACTGAAAAAGTACCCTAGACTCACTAGACCCCATTTGCTACTAGGGGGTAGACCCCGTAGCAATAGTGTGACCCTATATATGTGTGTTTTCCTACTGATGTGTGGGGCAACAGTTTGGGTTAAGTCTGATACTTGTCCTTATTGTTGCTTCTTGCATATGCTACTTGTCCTTGTTGTTTGGCATTGTCTTTTGTAGTCTTTTGTTTAGTTTTGTAGGAATTCATTTAGCTAGTCTCTTGTTTTGTAATGGTCTTTGTATGGTTTGTTTCGTTTCTTTTTGGGATCCTCCTTTTTAACCGTCTTGTTAAGAAGGTGGGTTGCCGCTTCTCGTGTATTTTGTTTGGTTTGGTTACTCAATATATGTTGCCTTTCTAAAAAAAATAAAAAAAATAAAGATGATATACTATTTGGGGAAATCATGGCTACTTTATAAAGTAGGCAACTTGGCTACTTTTCTTTGTTAAAAAATGAGGGGACAGGGACCGGAACAGCGAGAACATGTATTTGCAGAGGCTTAATTGTAAATATTTTTAATTTTTTACAGAAGTTGCCTACTTTATAAAGTAGGCATGCTTTTCCCATACTATTTACCAATGTTGCAAAAATCGGTCAACTCGGCCGATTAATCGCTGATTAATCGTTAATCGGCCGAGTACCTTGTCGATTTTTGAAAATCGGTCAAAAAATCGGCCTAGGATAAAAATCGACACTAAGCAGTCAAAAAATCGGCCGAATCGGTAAAAAATTATAATTCCTTTGACTTGATAGCATCAACTTTACTTTCATTATTATTAATCGGCCGAATCGGTCAAGTCGGGATTAATCGGTGATTCATCACCGATTAATCACCGATTAATCCCGACTTGACCGGTTCGGCCGATTAATCACCGGTTAATCCCGACTTGACCGATTCGGCCGATTAAACAAACTAGTAAATGAGACAAGCTTCAATTTTCATGATATCTAAGGTATAAAATTATAATTCACTCATACTAAGTAAATAACAGAATACATTTAATCCATATCCAACATAAAAACTAGGTTATATATTTTATTTTTAAGATCTTATATACTTAAACGGGTTCACGGTTTGACCTGTTTAATACTTACTCAACCCAAACATGACCCGTTTATTAAAAGGGTTAGACAGGTTGACCCGTTTTTTTACCCAAACCTATTTATCCTCAACCCAACCCTGTTTAACTTCGTGTCGGGTTCGTGTCGTTTATCGTGTCGTGTCGAGAATTGCCACCCCTAATATTTATTGATATTTTAGTTAAGTTTTTTTAAGCAGAACAAATTGTACTCCGTTTTGGTTTCTAAAGTTTTGTGCTATACTTATGTTGAGTACTTTCGATTTTGTTAATTTAGCATTTTTAAACATGTTGGTCAGGACGACGGAAGCAAAACCAAATATTACCGGGTGCACAATTTTTTTAAACCGTTACATAAACACATATTTCGATAGACCGGATGTATTTATGATACATTTAGCAAAAACTTATTTAAAAAAAAACTAACACTACATCGAAAAATTCATAGAGGTCCGTCCATGATGTTGGGTACTTGAAAAATATAACAAAGTAACAAACCACGATTACACACTACATTAGACGCTGTTATGGTGATAACTTAAGTAGTATATATCCATTTATGATTTCATGACCATGTCAAGGCCTCGTTAATGCCAAAGCTCAAAATGGATAAAAAGTAAAAAAGTACAACTTAGTTGAAGGATTGATGTTTGTGAAAATATGTCAGAATTATTTTGACTTACATGTCATAACTTTACTTCATTGTTTGTATCCCTTTACTACACTTTATTTTTAAAGTTCTTTGTCGGAATTAAGAGAACCCTCATCTTTAAATGATTTATTTTTATTTTGAGTTAATTTTATAAATGGTTTTTGTGGACTGTTAGGTTTAATGGATTTAGTCTATTTACGTTTTTTAATGGGTTTGGTTTTTGTGTTTGCGACCCGTAACGGGTTTGGCCCCTTGACTAATTTTTCCGTTTATTTGACCGTCAAATTTACATAAATGACATAAGTACCCATAGTTTATTAGTTCTTGTATAACTGTTTTTACCACGGTTAAAAATATTTACCTTTTGGGTTCGGCCGAACAATTATCTTAGTAATTCTGGAGAGGCGCCATGGTATCTTTCTGCACATATCAAGTGGACTAACAAATCCTTTATTGACTACAAGTGTTGTGGATGCTGCTTCACATCACTCCGAAATATAGCCTTTATAACTACCTTATTCAGATAGCGTTTTGCGTATACTTACAAAAAATGTTATCCACACATAACAGAAATTACTTGTATCTCAAGTCTAAGGACGATTTAAACAATCCATTTTCAATATTTTACTTATGACAAGGATCCAAAAGTAAATGTTTGAAACTTGGGGTATCCAATATGCATCTCTAGTGAATACATATGAGTTTGGCGGGAACAATCCACATTCTCGTTAGAATATAACCAAGATTCACATTTTCCTTAAATAACAATATTCCCATAATGTTATTCGACAATGGACATATTTAGAACAATAAAATCATTCAAGGATTAAACATGCAAATATAAGATAACAATTATTATATGAATGAATAACAAATACCAAGTATCTTTATTCATCATAAAGTAAAAATTTGTCTTTCAATCCCAATTATTCAAATACTAAAACAGATATGCATGAAACCAATTTAGTAAGTTGAAGCCTAATGTTTCCAACATTTTCAGCCTTTCTTTTAAAAGAAAAACTAAATAGTCATCTGAGTAAACTTTCTCAAATACTTGTTTCAAACTTCACATATAGCGAGGTATTTGTGTCTTATCTCATATGCTAATACTATTGCAATAGTTATTGTATGGAGATGTCGCCCTACCTTGCATGAGGTATTAGAAGTCAACGACATACTGACAGTCATCTTTACAGTTTCTAAAAGTGTAAAGTATTCTCATTCCTTAATGTGTAATGCAACAATGCTCTATGTTGAGCATAACTAGTTGGCATATTTATCATAAATGATAAAATCCTACTACAACTAGTATATATAATCCTCTAGCATCATTTGTACTTATACAACACTATGTTTTATAGTTCATAAACATCTATATTAACAATAATCTAAACACTCTCAATTAGATATTGTTGTTGTGAGCTCATCTTGTTCTTGTACAAAAGCAACAACTAGTCTTATACACAATATAATATATATACATGATGAATCCTTAGTAAAAACAACATAAGGTTTCTATCCATGTAATAAATTACCCCAAGTGAAATATATCATTTTAAGACTTGCTCAAATGATATATTGCATTTGTGTCAGACTTAATTTTCCGCATTTGTTTATTCCATATAAACATATATTTCAAGGTTGTTTATTTTATTCCCTAAATTCCAAGTGAATTTTCATTCCAAGCCTAAAGATCAATATCTAGCTTAAATAGGATGATATTTCAACATGTAATTTTAAGGAAAAACACATTGCTCCCACTCAATGTCAGACGTACTCAAGAGTTATCTTAATTAAATTAGAATCATATTGTAATTAAATTTAAGATCTCAGATCTTAAATGCATGATCTAATCCAAAACATGGATTGCTTAAATTTTGTATACTTCATAAAGATAATATAAATTCATAACCATTTTGATTACTCACCGTCCTCGAAAAAGGTAATCATAAAGAAAGAGTTATAAAATCTAATTGTCATATTCCTTATACAAGGAAACATATATGACAATTAATTATCTTTATATAATTAATACATGCATATATAAGAAAATTTAATCACAGTCAATTGCTTAAGTATGATTAAAAACTTCTTATTAAATGTCATGCATTAATATGTATACAATTTGTCCTTGTGAGTCTTTCTTCAAAAGAAACTCATTCCAACCTCATAGGTTAACTATTAGGCAAAATGACAATCAAGCTTAAAACTTGATTTGCCTATTAAGGATTGCATCTTATCATTCACAGTTCTAAGATATTTATCAAATTCAAGACGTGATAATGTATTTTAGTAGTTAGCTGATTTACAGTAATCTTCTAACTTATATCCCTCAGCATTGATATTAAAAATATCACTCAAGTGATGAGGCATCCTTGCGGATTTATGAATGAGAGTAATCATTATACTTTGGTCGACATTTTCATGTTTAACCTTAGTATGACATTAATAAGTGGATTATAAAAGGTTAAGTATTTTGTTCTCAAATAACTTTGAGATATGTATATGTTCCCACTTACTTTTGTAAGTAGAGACAATTATCTAAATACTAAGTATTTAAGCAACAATAAATTGTTCTTTATTGGGAACCACAAAATACATTTTAAGTTCTTATCTCTAGATTTGTTAATAAAAATGCTTCATAAGCTTTTAAAAAATTCATAACTTAAATCAAGACATAATGGAATTTCTTCCAACAACTCAAATTAGGGTTTATAGAAAAACTCTAATTTCGTATCACTCTTTAACCAAAATTTCTAGCAACAGTTTTGCGTTTCGCCAAGCTAGGAAGAACATCAAAACTACAATCTTCAAGCTAGGAAGTATAGAAAAATCAAAAATCCAAAAGGGTTTATGCTTCAATTGGTTTGAGTGGATAACCTAAAATCCCTAATGAATTAGGGTTTTCAGTTATGGGTTGTCTTGAGTACCTTCTAGGTTTGAACTATATTGAGTGTATCCATGACACACGTAATTTTCTAACCTTGATGTGTTTTTGGAGGTAGAGCAATTAAAGCTATCATGAGCCAAACAATATGAATAAAGTTTGTTTAATCACATTAGACATACCATAATGAAGTGGTATTCTATGTGTATTAGAATTGTTAAACTATATCAGAATTTCATAGATAACTTAATTCTCTTTGGAGCAAATACTTGTCAATTGGGTCAAGCCAAACTGCTATTAAGTATTTACGAACCAAGTGCATGCAATAATGTATGTTCATTGAACAATACAATAACCTTATGTTCACGTGTTCACAAGAAGACAGAACTATTCAAGTATATGTTCATGTGTTTACAAGAAAACATAACATGTTAGTAATACATTATAAGTCTTTGAATAATTCAAAGGCCTCATATTTATGTGTTAACTAGAAGACATAAAATTTTACAATATATACTTTATGTTATAAGTCATTGATCAATTCAAGGACTTTGTAATTATGTCTTAACATGTAAGCATAATTATACTAACAAAAGTAATCATGAACGCAAACTCTTGAGTTCTATTGCAATTTCCAAGTTAATTTTATACTTCAGAATTATGATCATTATCACATAACCATAATTATGTTGACCTAAACATGTAGTCAAAAGTTGAAGTATCTTTACACTATATCATGACATTTGAATGTAGTGGGCAGTAAACATCTTGTGTGTTCAAGTCCTAGTAGAATCATTATTAGAATGCAGTAGGGCAATGAACATCTCACGTGTTTAAGTCCTAGTAGAATTATTATTTACATGCAGTAGGTCATTAAACATTGAATGTGTTTAAGTCCTAGTAGAATTATTAGTTTTCTTACATTGCGGTCAAGAGATACTAATAATATCGTTGTTCCTTGCACACACTTTGAGGTTTCTCCCACTTGTGTAAGCCTGTAAGGCACAACATCATATTATGAAAACAAACAACACGTGATTGATTGTTCAAACAATATGATAATGTCATAGATATCATAAGTAGTTGTAGAACCATAACCTTTAATAAGAAATTATGGATTATTATTCTATAGATAACGCTTCAGAGAGCAACAGCAGAAAGCAACGTGTTATCTCAAAAAATAAAATGTAATTTTCCTTTAAGCAATGGTTGTTCATATTCCGAAAGTAATGAATTATTTCAAGGCAAGTTTGAAATGATATGGGTGACTAACAAGGAAATAAATCACGTAGCTCCCACTGAAATTGACAACATTATATGAATGTTATTTCAGTTTGTAAAACGCAATTGCTCCCACTGGATTTGTCAACATTGTAATTGTTACATTTCCAGTAGAAAACATATAGCAATTGTATACACTTTCCTATTCTCTTCGAATTCCTACGAGTAACAATGTACTTAGGTATTGAACATAGTGTATGAAGTTCTACTTATGTAGACAATGGACTACCCATTCTTTCATTCAATTAACTTGAATAATCAAGAGTCCAATAAAATTACCTAGCGATTGTTCTAGTAATTTCTTTACTATTTGTGGTTTGAACTCATACATCGTGACAAGTGCAGGATGTCATTTATTTTGGTAGCTATAAACAAAATATTTTCTAGTTACACAAAATATTTTATCTTTCAATTATTTCTAGACCACAATAGGGTAATGAAAGATCATCAGTGAGTTTAACAGTTTGTAATCCTAACTTAGTTTGTCAACTAGGGAGAAAATATAGGACTAAGTCTCATTCTTCTTACTAGAAAAAGAGACTAAGTTTGTCTTTCAAAGAAAAGCAACTTAGTTTACGAATTATACTGCAACAACACAATTAATCAAAACATAAAAAGTTCAATTATAGTATTTTCGATAATTACATTCTTAAAAGAATTAACTACCCAAATAATTACTAATTAAGACTAAGATCCATCTTGCACTCCCACTTAATTACCAAAGGTCTGACCAGGGCGTAAAAAAATAGGACAAGAGGTAAGCGACGAGCATTAATTACATAATGCAACTCCTAGATTTATGAGACTGATCAAGACATTAGTAGAAAAGTAATAATGTCATGAGCATGTTTAGTTCTCATCTTATGCCTTGGGTTCAAGGTCTGACCAAGTCAACTGGAAATAAGTCGACCAAGTATGAATGTGTAAAACTAACTAGAGGTCTGATCAAAGCGAAATAATTACCATGGGTTGGAAAGGCCCTTAGGTCTGACCAGAGAAGTCAATCCAAATGCACGTGTTCATAGTTGGATGGCATAGACTTAAAATTAACAAATAGGTATGCACATAAATGAATGTGGTAAAGGTCGTGTTCAAAGAAGCATGCAAAACAACTTTGTAACACTTATTTTAAAAACTTTTGGTAATGAAACTGTAGTGATCATCATGGTTCATGGTAGCTCCAATTGAATGCACAGGGAGGCAGAGGACTAGGTAAGCGCTGAAACAATAACCTAGACATCCTTTCGGTGTGACTATGCGGACCTCTTTAAACCCCCTTTTTAGTTTGTTCTAGTGGGTGAGCCGTACATCCCAAGTGTTCATAGCGTATAGTTTTTAAATTCTTGAAAACGTGTTTCAATATATTAGGTCACTTTATTTAACAAAAACGATTTTCCATGAATCAAATAGCAGGTCACAATGAGCATGCTATTTAGGCATGTTAATAAAGACCAATATAAATGTTATGGTTACGATATGTATTATTTCATATTGCATAGAATTTGGTGTCAAATACAAGTAACAATAATGCACATAAGGAATCACAAACATATAAACATAAACAACAATATATAAACACATATTGTTTCGAGTTCTCTCGCGAGTCTTCCCCAAAAGGAGAACCATAAGACCGTCACTAGGATGCAATACCTAGATCGCCCCATACGTCTCAAAAATCAATTGAGTGGGTCTTGTGGCCGGAAAACACATAAAAAGCATGACAATCTCAATTAACAAGTAATTACGCTATTTTATGTATTTAATAAAGAATATGTAATTCTAATTATCATTATAATTCTAATTAACCTTTAATTCTAATTAACAAGTAATTCTAATTAACAAATTTAATTCTAATTAACAAATTAATTCTAATTAACAAGTAATTCTAATTAACAAGTTAATTCTAATTAACAATTTAATTTAATTTGTGTGTGACTTGTTATTTTTTAATAATAATTGACAAGTATTGCATATAGTTGTCAAAACAAAAATAAAATGAATAACTAAATTAGTTTCAGGCAGCCTTTTAAACATGTTTATTAAAAGAAACATGTAACCCATAATCGCAAAAAACGAGATGTCTCTGATACCACTGTTGGGATTTTAGAACTATGTTAACCAATTAACGCATACGAGTACGCAACGGATATGGATCTAGTTATCACAATTAGGTTAACACATATTAATAAACAATAATTGAATAAAAGGTAAAATAGGAACTATCAGTTGTCAATCAATGCTCGCAAGTGAACGGATAATAAAACCAATACGAAACCCAAGTATCTAAATTAGACACCTCTACGAGTTTCACACACAACACGAAAACCGTATATGTTCGATATAGAGCTAGTCGAGAACGTATTGAAAACCCAATCAACCTTTGACAAACACTTGAATAATTAACGAACCAGAAAATACCCAAGACTGGCTTGTTTTCTTGTCCGAGATCACAAAACAGCCACAAAGCTGCTTTCTTTCTTTTACCCGATATCGGACAAAGAAGTGTCCGATATTCTTCAGCTTCTATCCGAGATAAGAAACCCACGAACACGAGAATTAAACCCTTTTGTTTACTGCTGCTTTGTCGACCAGAAACACAGAAACAAAGAAGCTCCTAAACACTTGATTCGAAACCAATTCATCCTAAGGCAATGTCAAAAACAGCCCATGGGTCGAATCAATGATCGGGTCAAGTCATATCATATCGGGTATAGTATATTCAAGTATATTTACGTTCGACACGTATACTCGTGTTTATCATGTGTGCCCCCATAGGCTCACACACTCTTAGCCGTTTACGTGTCTTCAACTCCCACAAACCAACATATCTAATTAAATTCTATAATGAGATTCTAAATGGTTAAAATATATGGAATGATTTAAGATCCATATCCATGGTTTAACGGTATCTATAACAAAGGATGATTAAAGCAAGCCATTGAATGACCATGCTACTGAGAAACTTTTATGAAACTATTCTCTCAGAAACTTTTAGTTAAAAGGCGAGTGAGAGCGTTTGCTAGGCGTTTCCGTCGTTAGTTTTGTGTGTCATTCGACACTATAACTCCCAAGTGGGGAGTTGTTGGTTTGTGGGAGTTGTAAATGCACGTTAAATACGGAGTACGTGATGAACATATAATTACTTGAATGTACGACCCGTTTATGCATGCATAGAAACCCGATCATATGAAACGACCCATCAGCCATTTTGGCTGTCAATTGGGTCGGCGTGGATGTTGCCTTGGGCCTTGTATCCGATCGGGTTGAAAGGGGTGTTTTGGATCGTTTGCTTGGAGCTCAAGCTAGAGCCCAAGCTTGTAGTCGGTCAATACAATATATAAACACACCCTCATGCATGGAACGACTAATGTAACTATCCCTAAACCTATTATATAATCAATCTATCCAGCAAGTCATATACTTGATCAGATTTTAATAAATCTGATTAGGTTTTGTTTGTTTAATTGAATCCTAAACTTGCATGATTATTAGTTTGATTTAGGTTTCATGTCATATTACTCTTTTACTTGCTCCCTGTGATCACGAAGTAAAAGAACTGATTGGTTCATGTTTTGGTTTCTCGGTCAATACATGTCAAAGATATCGGGCATGCATGTCCGATATCGGGTAAAACTAAAAGGTGTTCCTGGGCAGATTTTAGTTATAGGACAGAAACGATAGAAGGCATTCTTGGGGTTTTCTTGTTCGTGTTATTCAAGTTATTCAAGGTGTTGATGGGTTTTACGTTCTCGACTAGCGTCTTATCGAACGTACTTGGTTTATGTGTTTGTGTGTGATACTCATAGAGGTATCAATTTTAGATACTTTGGGTTTCTTTGGTTTTCTTGTTCGTTCACTTGCGTTCAATTGTCGCCAAATGTTAGTTTTCTTATTTACCTTTTATACGTTATTGTTTATTAAATACGTGTTAACCTAATTGCATAAACTAGATCCTAATTTCGCTGTGTACTCGTGGGAGTTACTTAGTTAACTTAGTTCTAAAATCCCAACAAATCTCTCCCCTTACTGCGTCCAGCCTAGCTATGCTACACTGTCCATTGTCAAACTATTGCGATGGTAGCATTGTTTAAAAAGTATAAAGTTTTCCTTTTATATGTATTTCGTTAGAATTGGGAGAACCCCTCAACCCCATCATTAGGGTTGTACAAAAACCGAAGAAAACTGACAAACCAAGCCTAACAGCTGAAACCGAAACCATAATAATCCAAAACTGAAACCAAAACCCAAAAAATCGTTTATCGCGGTTCAATTTTGATTTCTTACTTTTTGATATTCGCGATTAACTAAACCGAACCATGTACGCAGAAAAGTGGCCCAATTAAGCTCTTATAAGTTATAACAGGCTTAGGGTCGTCATACAATTAGGTTTGAACCAGCTACTCAATCTATTGTCTAATATTTACGTACGTAAGGGCCTACATGCAAACATATGTACACAAGCACATAAGCATAGATGATCCAAATATGGCCTCTCCGAGTACGCATGTAAGTGTCTACATGCAAACATACACATAAATGTAAACGTACAATATGCACACAAGCATACTGTTAAAGCATATTTTTGTCGGGTAAATCTTGACGGATCTCACGTGCCATCCCTTCTTGTCCCGAGCTTTGAAGTGTGCTACAAACATAAAAGAACCCGTTAGAAGGGGTCCCGAGGCCGAAGCCTCGGGAACCACCCTCCGACGATCAAGTCAGCACCTCATATGTAGAGGATTTAGTATAACTGTATTTAAAGTGTTGTAGTGTATTTTGTGTGTGTGTGAGATGATGTAAATGAGATAGAAAGAGTAGTATATATAGAAAGAGAAAGAGGTAGGTACCAAGGTTGGTTCCTTGATACCTGTTCTGTCTTTGGAAGAAACACGTCGAGCTACACCTAGTCTAGATGCTATGTATCAGGCCACGTGATGAACATAATCCCACGAAATCCGGGTTAGGCGGCGTAGTCTGGTTCTTGTGATGGAGCGATGGGTAAAAAGGGGTACCTAGATAAAAGGGGTGTATACTTTTACGGTCCATCATCATGTGCCCTTTGGACAAGAGTAGCATCCGCCTTCCAGAAATGACCTTCGGACTGATGGAGACTCTTCGGTCCGGCACGTGTCGTCCGGACACATACGCCAACATGTCCCCCCAGTATTTTATTATCAGTTGAAGATCGGTGGTGCAATACTTAAAGAATATCTTTATGTCTTTCGGCACACGTTGTTCGAACAAGTGTTGTATCTGCCTCCCGGCATGTGTCTTGTTTGACCTTTCGGCTTGTGCCTTTCAACATAAGTGTATATATTTCCTTTCGGCGCGTGTCCTTCGGACACATACGTCAACATGACCCCCCCTAAATATTGCATTATTAGTAAAAGACTGATGATGCAATAATTAAATAGTACCTTATGGCCTTTCGGCCTATATCATTCGGACATGCCTTTCATCCAGTGACCATCTTATAGTGGTTTAAAAAGTAGCCCATAAGTTGGTGCTTCATAAGGCGAGTTGGTTCTATTAGACCACATACGCCATCGTTCTCCCCAGTATAGTATTGTTGACCTATGGTCAATGATGCTATACTTAAATATTGTTGGATCCGAAAACGAGACATATTTTTTCCATCATCCCTTTGTTTCCCAAATAACGTGCGGAGCAGAACCCTTGGTGTTTTGGAAGTGTGTTTGAATTATCAGTGTGTTTGCACCGTTCATCTAAGTGTTTGGATTGCTGTAGTGTTTTCGCATCATCTGTTTTAATGTTTAGTGACAACAAACTTTTTTTGCACCATCCGTTTATTGACGACAGAGTGTTTTACTATCCATTTGATGATGGAGTGTTTTTCACTATCCGTTTGATGATGGAGTGTTTTTCACTATCCATTTGATGACAGAGTGTTTTTCACTATCCGTTTGTTGACGACAGAGTGTTTTTGCACCATAAAGAAGGGTCTTCTTTGATGACGACAAATATGTTTAGCTAAATAGAAGGCCTAACTAGTATGAATATAACATAAAGAAGGGTCTTCTTTGTGAAGGGTAAATGGCTTGGGTGGCCTATGTATGATGAGTGGAATAGCGAGGAGAGAAAGGTGAACCTGCTTGGTCCACTCAATACATAGGCATAGGAGGTAAAGGTGGTCATCATGGAGGGTGTGTGTTCCCAAGCAACTGAAGCCCTCCATTGAGAGGGAAATGTAGGTTTCTTTGGGATAGCCCCCCCGGATGGGTTGTGGGTGCCTAGTTATGTCATCCTCCATTTCCATCTTGTCTACTATGGTGGCAGGTTGAGTGGCTTGATGGAATGGAGTGATGGAAATGTAGTTAGATGGTAGGTGCTTTAAAAAGAAGAATTGGTAAAGAGTATGGATGAAAATGAAGAGAATTATGTTTTTGGTCAGTCAAATATTAGTATTATTAGACATTAATGTTGTGATGCCTGATATCGGATAAAGCTAAGTAGTATAGTTTCGGGTCTTTTTAGTATTGTTTCAATATGTTCCAGGATTTGGGTGTTGACTAAATTTTTGCTACTATTCTTATGATGTACATTTTGGGAAGTTTAATATAATGTTCACCTTTGCGAAAAAAAAAACCTTTGAAGCGAAAAACACTTTGTATGTAGTGATTTCTTTGTTTCCAAAAATCTCTCCGAAGACCAAATAAAACCCAAACCGAACGATTCTAGAAAGAGCAAAACCCACACATTTTCAGTTCGGTTTATGTTTTAGCCTAAAACCGAGCCAAACCAAACCATATTCACCCCTGTATGAACGTACGTACAATAAGCACACAAGGATACATGTGTTCCCATACCCACTTTTTTAAAGTTGGAAAGAAATGATCTTTCAATAAGTTTGATCTTATCGTTGTAAACTAAAAGGGTAGAAAAAAATTGTTTGCTATGATGGGGAAGTCAAGACTCAAGAGGATGGCAAAAAGATAAAGAATGACACAAGGTTAAAAATAAACCCTTTGAAGAGAAAAACACTTTGTCTGTAATGATTTATTTGTTGCCAAAAATCTCTCCCAAGATGGTGGTTTCTTCAAAGTAAAAGCTGCAACCTTTTTCTTTTTCTTTCTAGTGTTAAAAAACTTAACAATAATGAGTGCTTAATTATCTTTTAGATATAAATACTTATATGCCATGTAAATATATAACAATGTTTGATTTTGGTATTGGAGGTTCGTGGTTTAGATGTTTAATCCTATGGTCGTTGTGTTTAGCGTGGTTGTTGGGGTCGAAATCTTGTTTCATGCTATGTTAAACAATTAACAATAACTAATCGAGTTGACGTTAAAATAAATCAATAATTGGGTTAACTATTTGGCCTTATGTATTAGCATCTATCATGCTAATTCAATCATGGAATATTAGTTTGTTTTTATTTATGTGGAATCAATATTCAACTATCTTGTGGGAACAATCAAATTAAATACCAACCATTCATTATTTATGTCCAGTCAAATTTCGTAAAGTAATATCATGAAGTGAACCCTCCTATCGGGCGGTGTTGAAGCATTTTTCCGTCGGGTTGGTCTTGACAGCACTCTCGCGCCGTTCATCCTTGTCCCGAGTTACAAACATGAAATAACCCGTTAGAAGGAGCCCTGAGGGCGAAGCCCCGAGAACCACCCTCCGACGGTCAAGTCACAACCTCGTATGCGAAGAATTTTAGCATAAGTATATATGTATGAATGTGTTGTGTATCATTTGTCGTATCTATAGATATGATAAAATGACATCTATATATATATATATCTATATATATATATATATATATATATATATATATATATATATATATAGAGAGAGAGAGAGAGGGAGAGAGAGACAGAGAGAGAGAGTAGTGAGAGGTAGGAGGTGTATATGAAAAACCCAGCGTTTTGAAAGGCGTGCCAAGGCGTCGTCAAGGCACGAGGCGTGTCCTCGGCGCCACGAAATGGACCAAGGCGGGAGGTCTAGGCATCGTATGAAAAGGCGTGGGATAAGGCGCGAAAAGGCGCGCCTTTTGGTAAGGCGTGGCGCCATTTTAAGAAGCATTTAGGGGATTTACGGATTTGGACTTGAATTTCTAGTATTTGGGATATTTCTTTCTTGGGCCACGTAATTTCAAACTTAATTCCTACTTGGGCCTCGTATTTGGGCTTGGCTATTTGGGATTTGGGCTTTAGTATTTGAAATTACTCTTAAAAAATGATATAAAATTATAAATACATAAATCTATAAATATTCTTTTGCCGCTTTAAGAAACGCAAGGCTTCGCAAAAGCTCGTAAGGCTTGAGGCGTGGTTGTGCCGCCATGCCACGCCTCACGCCTTTTAGAACATTGGAAAAACCTAACCTTGAGAATAATATATGTCCTCTTTATATAGGTGTACTTCCTTATCCTTATCCGGTGATAGCGACACATTTAGGCGGGAAATATTTAGGCGAGAAACATTTAGGCGGGAAACTGCAATGTTTCCTTTAATGGGACTTGCCCGAGTCAGTCTCGCGTTCCCATATATTAATCCTTCCTCTTTTGGTTGCACGGTGGTCCGAATCTGACAACAAAAACAAAAACAAAAAACTGACAACAAGGGCAAGAGGAACCTCGTCGTGCAGACGAGGAGCTTTCAATTGGCGAGATATGGCGAAGGGATGGGGTATGGTGGCGAGGCTCGGCGAGCAAGCCACCGTGGAACAGCGAGCTCGCGGCGAAGCCATACCCGAAACTCTTATGCCGTAGTAGAAAACTTTTATTTACTATAGTTCTTGCGAATTACTCTCTAAACATTGTTAAGTCATATCTGTATATTATATCCACTCTTTTATCAAATTGCACTCTAAACATAAGTCACGTGATTTGTTGCGAATAGGAAAATAACTTTAGGTTAAGCATTAAACTTTCATCTATCGGCGAAGTACCCCTTAATTTCAAATTTTTATTTTTTTTATCAAGGAAAAATACTTGTACATGTGCATAGTAATTACAAGTAGGTTTGACTTTTGTTTATATCAATTTCCCTACAAACCGAAGCTATTTGATGCTAGCTTTATATAATCAAGTAACCAATAAGGTCGCTTCATGAGTTATGAGTGCGAAAAGCTAATCATGCAAGAGCGTGTACTTCATGTATTAGATTAGAATAATAATGACCATGATGCCTAAGGCTACACACACTGGATCATAAATTATCGAGCCCCAATATCAGGCAACCGATATTTAAATCGGTCAACACCGATGTGGGTGAAGTTCGCAAATCAGCCGGTACTTAATTTTTGGAAATCGAGTGATACCGACCGACTTTGAAAATCTACACATTTAAAAAAGTGACTGTTAGGCTAAAAAAAAGTAGGCCATCAACTATGGCATTTGGTCATGTCTGGTCACCGCTGCCAGAAAGCTCATGTGACACTGGATGACCTAGGTCACGAGTGTGTCTAGCCTAACAAGTTTGTACATATCGCTATAAGCCTATAGGTAAACATGCATGTCATTTGAAAGTGAACTATATCATGCAGATATTTTACCTAGCCTTAATGTTCGTATCCCCCTTGCGTCTATTTCTTGCACATGGTGCAATGAAGCAATAAGAATGTTGGTAATAAGCCTAACCGGTGCATGTTTATTTGCAAAAGTTTTAAGATATTAACATTGGTAAAGTAGCACGGACTCATGAAGACACATAAACTTGCGTTTGAATATCCTAAGTGTGGTGTATATTTACAAACGTTAGTTTTCACCATTTTACCTTATTATTTTGATGATCTTAATTGACTTTTTAGTAAGTTAGCTAAAGCTGACATTAGAATTTTTTAGTAAATTAGACAACCAAAACTGTTGCGGTTTTCAAATTATCAATTACTTTTGAAATGGATGGCTCAACAACCTCATTATACTTTCACATGTATCATTTATGGGTTAATAACAAATGTATTGTCAACTAGAATATGTAATATATCCTTATAATCGATTCTTAGTTCTCCTAGTTAATTATAGAAGCATGTTGTTTATATTTGTATTATGGTATCAAAAATGTCTTTTTTTATAAGAAATAACTTAAGGTGTAAGCAAAGCGGCTAATTTAGTCACTTCTTGAGACATTAAAGCCTTTTCATCAATAGTTTTCTGAACTTTCACAAATTCAGGTCTCTTTGGTTCTTGAAAAGGCATCTGGGTTGCGTAGTTGAATTCGAGATTCCTGATGCCATCTATAGTAGTCATACCTGTTGGGATTTTAGATCTAGTTAACCAGTAACCTCTACGAGTACGCAGCGGATAATGGATCTAGTTAATACAATTATGTTAACACGTAAATAATAAACATATAATTAATACATTATTAATTAATTAAAAGGGAATAAAGAAGGCTAACCTTGCTTGGCAATTGATCTCTAGTAACGGAACAAGAATCTCTACGAAACCTTTAAGTATCTAAAATAGATACCTCGAAGAGTATCACACACAAACCCGATTAACGTATACGTTCGATATTGAAGCTAGTCGACAACGTATTAATAAAAGTCAATCAACACTTGACACCTACACATGAATAATACACGAACTAGAAAACTTTAAAAGACCAAGCTTCCTTTTATTTTCTGCCCGTGAAGATTCTGTCCAAGAAACAGAAATCAAGCCTACCCCGATATCGGATAGAACATCCGATATCACCTCTTCTTTGTCCGAGAACCAACAGGACGAATGAAAACCAAAACCCTTCTTTGTTTCTGCTGCTTCAAGTCGACCACAGGACACAGAACCAATGAGACCTCCAATTATATCTAAACACTTGAATCATAACAAGTTCAGAATTAATCAAAAACAAAACCCTAAGTCGACTTAAGGAACAAGTCGACTAGGAATCTGAAATGGGAAAATATGGATTGGTTTAGGTTACTGGAAGTGTATGATCATGCGTGTGTTTTGACAGAAGATATGTTTGCTTTTATACAAAACAAACCGACCTCCAACATGGGTTTATTGCTTGGTCGACAAGTTTGAAACCCAAGCAAAACCCACCCTTCTTTGCCCAATCAGGTGCAGAGTTTTCAAGGCCCATGGCAGCTCAATTAAACGACCCAAGTCCAGAAACAGCCCATGGATCGTCCAATATAACGGGTCAAGTAACGCATATTCGGGTATGCTACTTCAAGTATTAAATTACGTTCGACACGTATACTCGTGTTTATCGTGTGTGCCCCCATCGGCTCACACACTTCTAGCCGTTTACATGTGTTTATAACTCCCACAAACCAACAGCTCCCACTTGGGAGTTGGTGTGTCGAATAGCACACAAAACTAACGACGGAAACGCCTAGCAAACGCTCTCAATCGCTTTTTAACTAAAAGTGTCTGAGAGAATAGTTTCGTAAAAGTTTCTCAGTAGCATGGTCATTCAATGTCTTGCTCTAATCATCATTTGTTATAGATACCGTTAAACCATGGATTATGGATCTTAAATCATTCCATATAGTTTAACCATTTAGAATCTCGTTATAGATTTTAATTCAGATATACCAAATGTAATCAAGAATCATCTTGCATTACCCTTTGGGTCCGGCCAGACAGTTATCTGATTAAATCTGGAGAGGCGCCATGGTATCTTTCTGCACATATCAAGTGGAGTAACAAATCCTTTATTGACTACAAGTGTTGTGGATGCTGCTTCACATCACTCCGAAATATAGCTTTTATAACTACCTTGTTCAGATAACGTTTTGCGTATACTTACAAAGAATGATATCCACACATAACAGAACTTGCTTGTATCTCAAGTCTAAGGATGAAGATAACAAACCATTTTCAATATTTTACTTATGACAAGGATCCAAAAGTAAATGTTTGAAAGTTGGGGAATCCAATATGCATCTCTAGTGAATACATGTGAGTTTGGTGGGAACAATCCGAATTCTCGTTAGAATTATAACCAACACTCACATTTGCCTTATCATAACAATATTCCCATATTGTTAACCGACAATGGACATATTTAGAATAATAAAATTATTCAAGGATTAAACATGCAAACATAGGATAACAATTATTATATGAACGAATAACAAATACCAAGTATCTTTATTCATCATAATGTAAAAATTGTCTTTCAATCCCAATTATCCAAATACTAAAACAGATATGCATGAAACTCATTTAGTAAGTTGAAGCCTAATGTTTCCAACATTTTCAACCTTTCTTTAAAAGAAAAACTAAATAGTCATCTGAATAAACTTTCCGAATGCTTATTTCAAAATATCACTTATAGTGAGAGATTTGAAATATAAGATGAGTGTCTTATCTCATATGCTCATACTATTGCAAGAATTATAGTATGGAGATGTCGCCCTACCTTGCATGAGGTATTAGAAATAAACGACATACTGACAGTCATCTTTATAGTTTCTAAAAGTGCAAAGTATTCTCATTCATTAATGTGTAATGCAACAATGCTCTATGTTGAGCACAACTAGTTAGCAGATTTTTCATAAATGATAAAATCCTACTACAACTAGTATTAATAATCCTCTAGCATCATTTGTACTTATACAACACTATGCTTTATAATTCGTAAACATTTATAAAAACAATAATCTAAACACTCTCTATTAGATATTGTTGTTGTCAGCTCATTTTGTTCTTGTACAAAAGCAACAACTAGTCTTATACACAATATAATATATACATGACGAATCCTTAGTTTAAAAACACAAGGTTTCCATCCATGTAAATTATTTCACGTGAAATATATCATTGAAGACTTGCTTGAATAATATATTGCATTTGTGTTAGACTTTATTTTCCGCATTTGTTTATTCTATATAAACATCTATTCCAAGGTTGTTTGTTTTATTCCCTAAATTTCAAGTGAAGTTTCATTCCAAGCTTAAGGATCAATATCTAGCTTAAATAGAATGATATCTTCAACATGTAAATTTTAAAGAAAAACACAATGCTCCCATTCAATGTCAGATATACTCAAGAGATATCTTAATTTAATCAGAATCATATTGTAATTAAATTCAAGATCTCAGCTCTTAGATGCACGATTCAATCCAAACTTGGATTGCATAAATATTGTATACTACATAAAGATTATATAGATTCATAACTCTTTTGATTACACACCGTCCTCGCTAAAGGTAGTCATAAAGAAAGAGTTATAACATCTAATTGTCATATTCAAAATACAAATCACATGTATGACAATTAAATATCTTTATATAATTAATGCGTGTATTATATAAGAAAATGTAATCATAGTCAATTGCTTAAGTATGATTAAAACTTCTTATAAAATGTCATGCATTAATATGTATACAATTTTGTCCTTGTGAGTCTTTCTTCAAAAGAAACTCATTCCAACCTCATAGGTTAACTGTTAGGCGAAATAACAATCAATCACAAAACTTGATTTGCCTTTTAAGGACTGCATCTTGTCATTCATAGTTCTAAAATATTTATCAGATTCAAGATGTGATAATGTATTTTAGTAGTTAGCTGATTTACAATAATCTCCTAACTTATATCCCTCAGCATTGATAATAAAATATATCACTTCAAGTGATGAGGCATCCTTGCGGATTTATGAATGAGAGTAATCATTATACTTCGGTCAACATTTTCATGTTTAACCTTAGTATGACATTAATAAATGCATTTTAGAAGGTTAAGTATTTTGTTCTCAAATAACTTTGAGATTTGTATATGCTCCCACTTACTTTTGTTAGTAGAGACAATTCTCTAAATACTTAGTATTTAAGTAACAATAAATTGTGCCTTACGGAGAACCACAAAATACATTTTAAGTTCTCATCTCAAGATTTGTTAATAAAATGCTTCATAAGATTTAACAAATTCAGAACTTAAATCAAGACATAATGGAATTCCTTCCAACAACTCAAATTAGGGTTTATAGAAAAACTCTAATTTAGTATCACTCTTTAACCAAAAATTCTAGCAATAGTTTTGTATTTCATCAAGCTAGGAAGAACACCAAAACTACAATCTTCAAGCTAGAAAGTGTAGAAAAATCAAAAATCCAAAAGGGTTTATGATTCAATTGGTTTGAATAGTAAAACCTCAAATCCCTAATGAATTAGGGTTTTCAGTTACGGGTTGTCTTGAATACCTTCTAGGTTGAACTATATTGAGTGTATCCATGACACACGCAATTTCTAACCTTGATATGTTTTGGAGGTAGAGCAATTAAATCTATCAGAAACCAAACAATATGAATAAGGTTTGATCGAACACATTAGACATACCATAATGAACTGGTATCCTATGAGTTATTAGAATTGTGAAACTATATCAGAATTCTATAGATAACTTAATTCTCTTGGGACCAAATACTTGTCAATTGGGTCAAGCCAAATAGGACATAAAGTATTTACGAACCAAGTGCATGCAATAATGTATATTCATTGAACATTACAAGAACCTTATGTTCACGTGTTCGCAAGAAGACATAACTGTTCAAGGATTATATGTTCATGTGTTAACAAGAAAACAGAACATTTCAATAATACATTATAAGTCTTTGAATAATTCAAAGCCTCATGTTTATGTGTTAACTATAAGACATAACACATTTACTATATATACTTTATGTTATAAGTCATTGACTAATTCAAGGACTTCATAATTATGTCTTAACATGTAAGCATAATTATACTAACAAAAGTAATTATGAACGCAAACTATTGAGTTCTATAGTAATTTCAAGTTAATTTTATACTTCAGAATTATGATCATTATCATATAACCATAATTATGTTGACTAAAACATGTAGTCAAATGTTGAAGTATCTTTACACTATATTATGACATTTGAATGTAGTAGGGCAACAAACATCTAGCGTGTTCACGTCCTAGTAGAATCATTATTAGAATGTAATAGGGCAATAAACATCTCATATGTTTAAGTCCTAGTAGAATTCTTATTTACATGTAGTAGGGCATTAAACATCTAACATGTTTAAGTCCTAGTAGATTTATTAGTTTTCTTACCTTGCGGTCAAGAGATACCAATAATCTTGTTGTTCCTTGCACACATTTTGAGATTTCTCCCACTTGTGTAAGGTACAACATCATATTATGAAAACAAACAACACGTGATTGATTGTTCAAACGATATGATAATGTCATAGATATCATAAGTAGTTTTAGAACCATAACCTTTAATAAGGAATTGTGGATTATTATTCTATAGATAACGTTTCAGGAAGCGACAGCAGAAGGAAGCGCGGTTATCTTATAAAATAAAATGCAATTTTCCTTTAAGCAATGGTTGTTCATATTCGAAAAGTAATGAATTATTTCAAAGCAAGTTTGAAATGATATGGGTGACTAAGGAAATAAATCCCGTAGCTCTCACTGAAATTGACAACATTACATGAATGATATTTTAGTAATAAAATGCAACTGCTCCCCCTAGATTTGTCAACATTGTAAGTGTTACATTTCAAGTAGAAAGCATATAGCAGTTTATATACTTTCCTATTCTCTTCAAATGCCTACGAGTAGCATGTACTTAGGTATTGAGCAGAGTATATGAAGTTCTACTTATGTAGACAATAGACTAACCATTCTATTATTCAATTAACTTGAATCTTTAGCATGCATTCCTCCTTTATCGTCTACATGGCCCCAAGGGTAATTAGCACTTTAGGAATAATAAGAGTCCAAGAAGATTACCTAGCACATATGCTAGTAATTCCTTTACTCTTTGTGGTTTAAACTCATACATCGTGACAAGTGCAGGATGTTATTTATTTTAGTAGCTCTAAACACAATGTTTCCAGTTACACAAAATATTCTATCTTTCAATTAACTCTAGACCACGAAAAGGGTAATGAAAGATCATATAAGAGTTTATCAATTTTGGGATCCTATCTTAGTTTGTCAACTAAGGAGGAAAGATAGGTATAAGTCTCACTCTTCTTAATAGGAAAAGAGACTAAGTTTGTCTTTTAAAGAAAAACAAATTTGTTTACGAATTATGTTGCAATAACACAATTAATCAGAACATAAAAAGTTCAAATCTAGTATTTTCGATAATTACATTCTTAAAAGAATTAACTACCCAATTAATTATTAATTAAGACTAAGATCCATCTTGCAACCCCACTTAATTACCATAGGTCTGACCGGTGCGTAAAAAAATAGGACAAGAGGTAAGCGACGAGCGTTAATTGCAAAATGCAACTCTTAGATTTATGAGACTGTTTAAGGCATTAGTATCAAGTAATAATGTCAAAAGCATGTTTAGTTCTCATCTTATGCCTCGGGTCCGAGGTCTGACCAGGTAACTCGATATAAGTCGACCAAGTATGAACGTGTAAAAATAACCAGAGGTCTGACCAGTGAGAAATAATTACCATGGGTTGGAAAGGCCCTTAGGTCTGACCAGAGAAGTCAATCCAAGTGCACGTGTCCATAGTTGGGTGGCATAGACTTAATATTAACAAATAGGTATGCACATATAAATGTGGTAAAAGTCGTGTACAAAGAAGCATGCAAAACAACTTTGTAACACTAATTTTAAAAACTTTGGTAATTACACTGTAGTGATCATCATGGTTCACGGTAGCTCCAATCGAACGCACAGGGAGGCAGAGGACCAGGTAAGCACTGAAGCATAACCTTAGACATCCTTTCAGTGAGACTGTGCTCACTTCTTTAAACCCCCTTTTGAGTTTGTTCTAGTGGGTGAGCCGTACATCCCAAGTGTCCATAGCGTCTAGTTTTTAAATTCTTGAAAACGTGTTTCATATATTAGGTCACTTTATTTTACAAAAATAATTTTCCACGAATCAAATAGCAGGTCACAATGAGCATGGTATTTAGGCGTGTAAATAAAGACCAAGATTAATGTTATGGTTGCGATATGTATTATTCCATATTGCATACAATTAGGTGTCAAAGCAAGTAATAATGCATATATAGGAATCACAAACATACAAGCATAGACATCAATATAAATAACCACATATTGTTCCGAGTTCTCTTGCGAGTCTTCTCCAAAAGGAGAACCATAAGACCGTCACTAGGATACAATACCTAGATCGCCCCATACATTGCAAATGCAATTGAGTGGGTCTTGTGGCCGGAAAACACATAAAACGCATGGCAATCTCAATTAACAAGTAATTACGCAATTTTATGTATTTAGTAAACAATATGTAATTCTAATTATAATAATAATTCTAATTAAAAATTAATAAGTACAAATTAACGTTTAATTCTAATTAGCAAGTAATTATAATTTAACATGTAATTCTTAATTAACAATTTAATTTTAATTAACAAGGTAATTATAATTCACATGTAAATTAATACTAATTAACAAATTAATTCTAATTATCAATATAATTTTAATTTGTGTGTGACTAGTTATTATTTATTAAAAATTGACAAGTATTGCATGTAATTGTCAAAATTAAAATAAAACATAATAACTAAACTAGGTTTCATGCAGCCCTTTTAAAACATGTTTATTAATTCAGAAACGTGTAACCCATAATCGCAAAAACGAGTTGGCTCGTGATGCCACTGTTGGGATTTTAGATCTAGTTAACCAGTAACCTCTACGAGTACGCAGCGGATAATGGATCTAGTTAATACAATTATGTTAACACGTAAATAATAAACATATAATTAATACATTATTAATTAATTAAAAGGGAATAAAGAAGGCTAACCTTGCTTGGCAATTGATCTCTAGTAACGGAACAAGAAACCCTACGAAACCTTTAAGTATCTAAAATAGATACCTCGAAGAGTATCACACACAAACCCGATTAACGTATACGTTCGATATTGAAGCTAGTCGAGAACGTATTAATAAAAGTCAATCAACACTTGACACCTACACATGAATAATACACGAACTAGAAAACTTTAAAAGACCAAGCTTCCTTTTATTTTCTGCCCGTAAAGATTCTGTCCAAGAAACATAAATCAAGCCTACCCCGATATCGGATAGAACATCCGATATCACCTCTTCTTTGTCCGAGAACCAACAGGGACAGAAAACCAAAACCCTTCTTTGTTTCTGCTGCTAAGTCGACCAGGACACAGAACCAACGAGACCTCCAATTATATCTAAACACTTGAATCATAACAAGTTCAGAATTAATCAAAAACAAAACCCCTAAGTCGAATTAAGGAACAAGTCGACTAGGAATCTGAAATGGGAAAATATGGATTGGTTTAGGTTACTGGAAGTGTATGATCATGCGTGTGTTTTGACAGAAGATATGTTTGCTTTTATACAAAACAAACCGACCTCCAACATGGGTTTATTGCTTGGTCGACAAGTTTGAAACCCAAGCAAAACCCACCCTTCTTTGCCCAATCAGCTAGAGTTTTTCAAGGCCCATGGCAGCTCCAATTAAACGACCCAAGTCCAAGAAACAGCCCATGGATCGTCCAATATAACCGGGTCAAGTAGCACGCATATTCGGGTATGCTAATTCAAGTATTAAATTACGTTCGACACGTATACTCGTGTTTATCGTGTGTGCCCCCATCGGCTCACACACTTCTAGTCGTTTACATGTGTTTATAACTCCCACAAACCAACAATACCATCCTCCTAGCTTATTCAAGTGATTTCATGCTTTATATAAGTGTACTAAAACATTAAATTTGATAAGTATATTTTTCAGTCACTTTGTTTATGACATAGAAGTGCCTATGACGTAGAAAGGGTAATTAGTATTTTAATCTTTTCTTAAGATAGTTGTGGTCACTTTAATTCACTATATGTGTAGGTTATTAATTGGTGACTCATGACAATTAGGTGATTCACCATGTCAATTTGAAAACAAATATACAACTTACAAATACCGCCAATTCTATTACGCTTTGGTAAGTTAGTGTTTTCTCAGTTATGCTCTTAACCATTTAGCATTTTACGATATTTGCAAGGACTGATATTGAATACTTAGTACTTCATGTCTTGACGGAAAGTCGTGAAGGCAATGCACATCATGACAGCGTGATCCTCACCAAGCTCAACCAAGATGGTTCATGGTTGTAAATTTGCAAACTGCAATAGAACATGTCGAGGCGCTCTAGCACATGTAACTTTTATTATTATTAATTTATATACTCAACGCCTCATGAATCAATGGTTACTAAGCCTGATCTGATCTGATATACCAAATTAGATTTTGACTATCTGATGTGAACAAATTTAAATCAATGTGATGTTATACATAGTTGGGTCCAGTGATGAGTGTCTAAATACTCATCATTTTTGTATTATCTAGACTGCAAAAACATCTGAAAACACTCAGAAATGTATCAAAATGATGAAAATATCACAAATAAGTGTTTTATGTGTTTTAAATGCAAAAATACCAAAATCTGATGAAAAACGTATCAAGTTTGCATAATTGGCAGTTTTAGTCCCCCAAGTTTCAAAAGTTGTCAAATCTAGTCCCTGGTAATTCAAAAACTTGTAAAATGTCATTTAAGGTCCATGAGATTCAAAAGTTGTCAAAATAAACCCTTTAAAGTTTAAAAATCACAATATGACAACTTTAGTCCCTCAAGTTTGAAAATTGTCAAATATAGTCCTTGGTGAATTTAAAAAGTGAAAATAATCAAAAATAAACCTTGTACTATTATTAAATGACAAAATTGGTCCTTATGGTAAACTTTTGGAAAATTACATCTTTGGTCCCTTAAGTTTCAAAAATGGCATAAATAGTCCTTGGATTTATTAAAAATGGAATTTTATGCATAATGGTCCTTGTACTATTAAAGAATGACAGGAATAGTCCTTGTATGAACTTTGGAAACTTGTCAAATCAGGCACCTCAAGTTTAGAGAAATTGCATTTTTGGTCCTTTTGTGTTATTAAACAAACCAAACGGATCCCTTATTATTATTAAACCCAATCCTTTCCTTGGCCCAACACCAACCCAAGCCCACCCACCTTTTAAAATAAAAACCGCCTCCCAAACCAGTGTTACTGTACACCTTCTTCATCATAGCTGTAACTCAAAACCATACCATTCTACCCACAGTTTCTTCACCACCACCTCACCCTTATCCTACCAGCTGTTTAACATCTCCTTTCCACCTCCACATCCCACCAAAAATCTTTAATTGATAAAAACCCACTCAAAGACTTTTTGGCGCCAATTTTCAATTCAAAGGCTGTGATCACTTTGACTCATCCAACGGCTCAGAAATATGATGGGAAATGATCAGAGATGAGAGAGGATGCTTTTTGTTGAATAAATAGAAGAAAGAAAGGCAGAGTAGAGTAGTAGTTAGTTTTAGTATAGTCTAAATTGTCGTTCTTAGTGTAATTTTAATTTCAGTTTATTTTAAAAGCTTTCAAGTATTTGTAATCATATTCCAGTGTATTTCAAACATAAATTCAGTTTCAATTTCAGTTTTCATGTACGAACTCAGTTTATGTCAATTTCATAGTTAAAATCTCAAAGTCAGCTTATGTTGTTTGTGATTGTTGTTCTAAGCTCATTAAGCTTATATAAGCTTCTAGTAACTTATTTAAGCTTTTGAAAACATCTACAACTCAGTTTACATTCATAACTCAAAAATTTCCAAAAATACAAATAAAGTAGTTGTAAAATTAAAAATCCATGGGAATGAAGTTCAAGGACTTTTGGTTTGATTATGGATTGTTTATGGTTTAGAGCTTCGGGAAGCATTAGGATTGGAATTGGTCAGTGGTTCATAATCTTTGGCTGGAAAGAAATTTGTAAGCCATTCTTTGAAATTTGCAATTCTTAATACTAGTTATAATACCCGTGCAAGCACGGGGTTTTGACAAAAAAATTTTTTTGTATTAATACTGAATATTTTGTGTTTAAAGGTAATTACATATAATTATATACTTATGCACGAGTTTTCCATTATATATTAATATCCATTAGAATTTGTTAAAATAAAATTTTGTAAAAATTTCTCTTAAATAACTCGAGATTTAACTATATTTAGCAGACATATATGTTTATGTTGCTATTTAAATTTCATTATTAATATTATGTCGTACACAAGATGCGAGTTTAGTAACACATAATTAGCGTCGATGATGTTAAAATATATTCCTTAAAGTTTAAAAAAATGTTTTTCTACATATCCTTATATAAATAAATAAGAATTACATGATTCGTTGGTATAAGTACAATCACGTATATTTTTTTTTCATATTACAGTAACCCGTACTTACAATTTGATAATTATATTTTCGTTTTCAAAATTTTAGCCGTATTTAATATTCAAATTCGTGTCCACATAATCATACTTTTAAAATAAAATAAATGAGTTCTTACTACTGAACTTATATAGTAAAAGAAGTATTTTGATATTTATAATCCTATGCATATTTATATGTTGTAATTTTAAAACAGCATATATATTGTATTTTTAATATATAAAGTATAGGGGGTATAAAGTATAAATGTGAATTTGTTTAATTTCTAAAGTTATTATAAAACATGAAAACTTATAATATTACACTTAACCTTATATAATTTTTAAAAATTCAACCACTAAAGTTTTATTAATTACCTCATATTTTTTTTAAGTTTTTGTTTTTGCAAATATTGTTATAAGTATAATCGCGTATATTTATTTTTATATTAAAGTAACCCATGCTTACAATTTGATAATTATATTCTCGTTTTCAGTAATTTAGCCGTATTTAAAATGTAAACTCGTGTCCACATAAGTTAAACTTTTAAAAATGAAATAAGTGGGTCCTTATTGAACGTAAAAAGTAAAAAAGTTGATACTTATAATATTACGCAAATTTATATGTTGTTATTTTAAAATAACATATACATTGTATTTTTTAAGATATAAAGTATAAAGGGTATAAAGTATAAGGGGTATTTGTTTATAATCTAAAGTTATTAAAAAACATGAAGGCTTATAATATTACACTTAACTCTATATAATTTTTAAAAATTCAACCACTAAAGTTTTATTAATTACCTCATCTTTTTTTAGTTTTTGTTTTCACAAATTTGACACCTATATTTTTATGTGTTTTTTCTATCAACCAAAATTTTTCACCAAATTTATTAAAGTTTTACCAAAATCAATTTAATTTTGACTTTTATTAACCAATCACATCACACGATTTTGCTTACGTGGCGAAATCGAGCTCTCCTATTGGTCCAATTGTTTTTCAATAAGAATGAATTCCCTCTGATGACCAGACACGACCAAGTTGCCAAAGTCGATGAAAAAAAAAAAAATTGAAAGGAAAGTGTGTAAATATCGGTTGAAAAAACAACCGATTTTCGTTTTTGGGTTGCCTCGACCGATCCTCAACCTACACCCCACATTGGTCATTTCAAAGATATTTTGTCGAGAAAGCTGATGTGGCACCCGGTGACCTGGGTCACGACTGTGTCCAGCTTTAAAAGTTGACCAAAATCAATTTAATTTTGACTTTTATTAACCAATCGCATCTCACGATTTTGCTTACGTGTGTGCCTTAATAGGCTCACGTATTTCTAACCGTATAACATGCGTATCTGACTCACATATTCGAACATTCCTACCATAAAATTCCCTATATAGGCACTAAACACATCTTTGGTACATTAAAATACATTCATGTATTATCTAAATCAGCAACTCAACTTAATTATACATTCATACCTTGAGCAGGGTAGAGAAAATCCTTCCACGACAATCATGTGTTGATACTTAATCCTCTTCTAAAAAACATACAAAAAAAATTGCATTACACTTTAGTATGTGCGATAAGATCATAAAACTGCAAAAACCACTAACATGTTGCATTATAGTGAGGATAACAACAAAGTTAGTCATAACATCAAATAAGAAAACTTCATATTAGAACAAAAAGGGTGTTTGGTATGCTTATTAAATGTGCTTATTGGCTTATTCAATTACCATAACACAATAAGTTTATGATAAAGCTATAAGCCTTTTTTAGAAGCTTAGTAAAAAAAAACCCGAACTCACAACTAATTCTATCATAGCTTAGTGTGTTTATAGTAAAAACACAAATATTAAGCGTAGAACTTTTCAATAAAACATTTAAAAAAAAAAAAAAAATTACTAAAAGTTGGTGTGTATAACAAAAAAGTTACTAAAAACTATTAGCTAGATAAGGCATAAGCCAATGTTCTGTTGAAGTCTCTTTCGGATTCTATTCAGAAGCAAAAAGAGGTTAACACATAAATCATAAGTATAGAAGAATGGTTGTATCTCACATCCGTGATTACCAACTCAATAACATTATCGCAGTATAGTAACGTAATAACCTGATTAAAAACTATATATTCTTGCTATAGTTCTCATGTACATACTTTTATTTCTTTTACAACAGCCCAACTATTTTTTTTTTTTTTTTTGGAGTGATTGTTATGAAATAAGGATTGTGATGCGTGCATTTTTTTTTTATAATTTAAGGAAACACCTTCTAAATTAACCAATGACTATCTAACCCATGTGTGTTTTTTTTTTTTTTTTTTTTTTTTTAAGCTTTGAAAACGTTTTAACCTGACAGACACGTTGACGTTGATGTTGTTGTTTAACTTTAACTATTGATATCATGTTGTACAAAATGTGCGAGTTTAGTAGCACATAATGAGCGTTGATGAAGTTAAAATATGCTCGTAAAGTTTTTAAAATGTTTTTATGGATATCCATATATAAATTTTAAATAATAATTCACGAGTCGTTGTTATAAGTAGAATCGCGTATATTTATTTTAATATCACAGTAACTCGTGTTTACCATTTGATATTTATATTCCCGTTAATAATATTATAAAGTATAGGGGGTATAAAGTGTAAGGGGTTATTTGTTTTTTTTCTAAAGTTATTAAAAAACATGAAAACTTGTAATTTTACACTTAGCTCTTTATAATTTATTTAAAATTCAACAACTAAAGTTTTATTAATTACTCCCCCTTTTTTTAAGTTTATGTTTTCATAAATGTGACACCTATATTTTTATGTTTTTTTTTCTTAACCAAATTTCTCCACCAAAATTATTAAGTTTGACCAAAACCAATTTAATTTTGACTTTCTATTGACCAATCATGTTGCTCGATTTTGCCTACGTGGCAAATTCGAGCTCTCCTATTGGTTTAATTTTTTTTTCAATAAGAAGGGTTTTGCAAAAACACTTTGAAATGATGTAATTCTTTTATTATATAAAAGATTAGTTCTGTAATCTTGATAATTCTAGCCTAAATCTGTTTAAATGTAGTTTATATCAGTTAATAAATAGAATTCTTAGCTTAGAAATTTGTTTTAGTGATTAACTCTTCAAAAACAGTTAAACAAGGGAAGTTTGGATTTGCTGTCTTAAGCAAGATAGAAACCAGTGATGTTGTTGTTTATCATTGTTCTAAGTCACATTAGGACTGAATAGCTCAATTTTAACAATAAAACCAGTTGTCCTTAGTTTAAAAGTCAAAATCACATTTAAAATCTCCTTAATAAGTTAACTGTTAGGAATTTGATTTGCTTAATTCATCTCAGTAGCTTAAAAGTTGTTACCATAGCTTAATTTCATATTATAATAGCTTAATATAACATAATTAGTGAGTAAATTCAATCCTAAGTTCATAAAAGTCAAACTAAGTTAGTTTTATAAAAGTCAAATTTTCAGTCTAAGTCATTTTTGAATAAAATTCATAATTTTACTGTGTATTCAATACTAATATTTAGCTTATGCCCTTTTGGGAAATTAATATTTAGCTGCTAAACAAAAATATAAAAATACTAGTTTTCATAAAATTAGCTTATAAATAGCTTATTTTTTAGCTTCTTTTGACCCCCTTAACTGAAAAGCTCCCCTGTTCACAGTGTTACTAGTTCATTTCCCAAGCTCCCACAGAGCTGATTAGTGAGCTTTAACCTGAGCACTTTAGCTTTTAGGATAGATCACCTAGCCATTTCAATATTACAAAGCTTAGTTTTCATTTTCCATCTTATTTGATAAGCCTGCTTATGGCTTATAGGTTTGTACATATTAAACTAGTACATAGTTTAATCAGTGTTTAGCCATTTTTCATAAGTTCCTTATAAGCTCACCAGTGAACAATACAGTGAGAAACTTAGCTTTTTGGAAAGCTTATTAGGTCAACTTATTAGTCCAAGTATTCATTTTTAATTCCTAGCTTATCTTAGTACTTTAAAAGCAGCTTAAAGGTGCCTAGTAAACTAAACAGTGTCCTGTGCAACACAGTTAGCTTGTGCTTATTTTGAGTTGATTAGTGCTTATTTTTTTAGTCAAAATGCTTTCTCAGTTCTCTTATTAGCTTATTATTAGTTACTTAGCTTATTTTCAGTCATCCTTAGCTTATTAACTAGCTTATTAACCATCTTTGCTTAATATTGTGCTTATTTTCTTTCTTACTTAACTGGGATAATTAAGTTTTCTGAGCTTATTGGTGTTTTTCATAAAAACTTATAGTTATAAAAAGTGTTTAATTTCTTGTGCTTAATAAGTTTGCAAAAGAAAAATCGAAAAAAAAAATAGTTAGCAAAAAGGAATAGCTGGGACTCGAACCCACGCCACCCAGCTCACACACACACGCTCTACCGTTTGCCCTTGGGACTTGTCTCAGTTTTATTTTACACAATTAAACCTATAACCACCTTTTGTCTCTTTAAGCTTATACGATCAATTTAGCTTATTTCCAGCTTATTCTTTATAGCTTTTTCAGTTTTTGTATTTTTTAATAAATTGTATTAGTATTAAGTATTTTATAAAAAAGTTTCAGATTTTTCTCATTAGTTTTAGTATTTTTAAACATTTAATTAGTGTAAAATCTTATTTAATTCATAATAAAAAATATAAAAGTCAAAAAAATATAAATCTTTTTTCTAAAATTTTCTTTTATTATATAGTACGTAAAAAAATTGTTTTTACACTTGTAGGACTTTTATTTCATAAAATTTACGTTTTTGCTTGCGCACCAGCGTAATTTTTATAAACAACGTACGTTTTAGGTTTTAAACGTTCATCATTTTAAAAATAGTGATAGCGTTTATTTAATATATTTTATCTTTTAATTTGCATTTAAGTCACTGTAATTTATTAATCTTTTCTTTAGGTTTAATTATCCATCAAAATCCTTTCTGATCACTATCCTTAGTGATCATTCTATCATCTGAAGTTGTTTAACACCAATTCATCCTCCGTGGGACTTAACGACCCAGGAATACACTATATTCCTCTGATCTAAATTGAATTCGTGCTTGAACTGTTTTAAGTTTGTTACGGTCGGCCATTCACAAGTGGCAGGCTTGAGTGATAAAACTTGACGGTTCGGGACAATCAAATTTTGGCGCCGCTGCCGGGGAGGCTGTAAGCGTGTTTTAAGCATTTCCAGATCCATTCTTGCACATATACCATCGTTTGTAAACAGTTTTTTGTAAAGTTATATAAATCAAAAAGTTCATTAACACTTTTCCTAAAGTGTTAACAACTCCAAAAATATTTTCATTCTTTGTTTTTATAACATGTTTTTCAAAAATACCAAAAATATTCCTCTTTACCCTCTTACCTTTTTGATTCTTCATTTCTTACCCTCTAGAACCATTTGATTCTTTCTATGTCTTATCCTCACCCTCTTGGTTGTCAATGGTGTGGTGGTCCTTATAATGGTGGCAATTGCCCCAGTTGTAGCATGGTGGAATCAGGAAACGGGTCTGTCTATAACCAAGATCCCTATTCCTACCATAACACAACTGATTTATTCCATCAGCTACCACACTGTGAGACTCAGCAGTTTCACTGTTGTGAGTACTGTGGTGGTTCACACTCCAGTTCTGATTGTCAATCGGAAAACACGCTTGTCTATGAGCGTTCCGATAACAATTATGACTCCAAGCACATACGACTCACGCCACATCAGCTCTACTGTTGTGAGTATTGTAGAGGTCCTCACTCTAGCTCGGATTGTCAAACAGGGAATCCAATTCCTTGTAACAATTACGACTATTCGTTCCAAGACCAACCTCCACAATACCAAATGATTCAAGCAACTCCTCATGAAACTACTGACAGACCTTCTACTTAAGAGTCTTGAGTTATTAAAAGAACTTAAGGAGGAGTCGGCTATGTCACATGAGAAATCCATGGAAGAATTGTTAGCTGAGGAACGGGCTGCTAAATTAGATTCCCAGATTGCCATTGAAAACACTGTTAGGGAATCAATTAGACTACAAAAGCATTCAAATCTAGCTCTCAATTCCATTTCATTCCTGATGACGATGATGATGAAGATACCCTTGATATTCTACAATTTTATTCATCAAGTTCATCAGTTGAGATTCCATCCGTGGAAATGCAGGGAGAAAAGAATATGATTGAATCACTAGCAGTAGAAATAATGGAACTTGTAGAATCCATAACTGCTAGTCCTTCTCAACTCCCTCACCTCTGTTATCACACCCGATATTCCCACTCACTCTTTGAACATGGGGGATGAGCATCTTGACACTGTTCCTGAAAAGGAATCGGAAGAATTCATAAAGTCTAGTGTTGAGGACCTTGTCCCAATCCCTAGAGAGTCACAGGGAATTATCGATCATTTATGTGATATCCCTCCTCCTCTTGTCTTCCAAAGTAATCATATTTAGATGTTCTCTGATTCTGATGAGGACTATTCTTTATCTTGTGGAGACATAAGTTATGTGGGGGAATTACCTTCTGAGCTTGTCAGCTTAGGAGAAGAGAATGATGAAGAAATAATCCAAGACGAAGCTCTTCGTCTTACATTATTGAATGTTAATCTTCTCATTTCTAGAATCGAGGCTTTTAATGAAAAGCCTACTTCATATCCTATCCCCTTTGAGGATAGTAAACTTTTGTTCAATGATTCTATTCCGGAATTACAAACGTTCCATTTTGATCATATGGGAGAGAAGATTAGTGGTATTACCACTTCTCATTCTCATAATTCTCTCCCCGATTATGAATCATTCACTTTTGAGGAGTTCTCCAAGAACTCACCAAATCAATCCTGAATATGAATCATTCTCCTCTGAGGAGTTCTCCTGTGAACTCACTCATATCATATCTCTACCGGAGTATGATAACTTCTACTTTGATCTAGACACACCCGGGATATGTCTAGACCAATTGAGCTTAAAAGATGAAATTCATGCTATCATGAATTCCCCTTCTGATGATGATGAGTTAGTCAAGATTATTATCATGACTTTCTTTCTCTTCTTCACCTATCCCGTGGCTTCTCCTGTTCTTCACTCCTTCGGGAATGAAGACACTATCTTTGACCCCGGCATTTTCATTTATCATTATTGAGCCGGTTCTATGTATATCTCATCGGTGTGGAACTTTCACGTACTTCAATGTTTATCCAAACATCTTGAATGAAAGTCCGATGGAGATTATCTCTTCCACTTACTTCCCCATGAACAAATTAATCCGGGGTCGAGTCAAGCTAGTGACTCGGGAATCAAAACATTAGCAAAGCACAACATGGGTTTTCACCCGTGTGTACCACCTAAGTGTGGGGGAGATGCCCCACATGTTGTATATAATCTTAAAAAAAAAAAAAAAATAATTGTTGTGTTTCCACACTTTGAATATTGAGTACAATATTCATTTCTAAGTGTGGGGAAATTCTAATTTGATCATAAATGTACCCTTTTAGTCCCTTTTTCCCAAAATGGCCAAATTTTAAAATTTTTTATTTAGTGGAAGTACTATGTACTAAACACAACAAATGGTAATCATTCCACCATGTCTAACCCACATAAGGATTGGCTAATCCAGGAGCAAACGGCTCTTGGTAAAGATATCTCAAATCCGCTTATGGCTTGCAATTTGCCCAAAATTGTATGGTGTTCAGCTCACCATATCTTTAATTAGTGAAGAGTTGGCTAGCCCGCAAGTTTATGGCTTGTGGTAAAGGCGGTTGGAAAACCATAATTGGTAATCGACTCACCAAAGATAATATTGATAATTTATCTAAGAGTTATAGTCCGAAGCAAACGGCTACGTAAAGACAAATCAAACCGTGCTGAAAGCTTATGATTTGATCAAAATCATTTGGTTATCATTGTACCAAGGTTCTTACTTGAACTAAAACAATTGGCTACTCGAGAAGTAATGGATTTTGGTAAAGAGATAAAATCCATTAACTTTTCATAAATCATTGCTAGGGACTAGCAATATCTTAGTGTGGGGGATTGATGAGTGTCTAAATACTTATCATTTTTGTATTATCTAGACTGCAAAAACATCTGAAAACACTCAGAAATGTATCAAAATGATGAAAATATCACAAATAAGTGTTTTATGTGTTTTAAATGCAAAAATACCAAAATCTGATGAAAAACGTATCAAGTTTGCATAATTGGCAGTTTTAGTCCCCCAAGTTTCAAAAGTTGTCAAATCTAGTCCTTGGTAATTCAAAAACTTGTAAAATGTCATTTAAGGTCCATGAGATTCAAAAGTTGTCAAAATAAACCCTTTAAAGTTTAAAAATCACAATATGACAACTTTAGTCCCTCAAGTTTGAAAATTGTCAAATATAGTCCTTGGTGAATTTAAAAAGTGAAAATAATCAAAAATAAACCTTGTACTATTATTAAATGACAAAATTGGTCCTTATGGTAAACTTTTGGAAAATTACATCTTTGGTCCCTTAAGTTTCAAAAATGGCATAAATAGTCCTTGATTTATTAAAATGGAATTTTATGCATAATGGTCCTTGTACTATTAAAGAATGACAGGAATAGTCCTTGTATGAACTTTGGAAACTTGTCAAATCGTGCACCTCAAGTTTAGAGAAATTGCATTTTTGGTCCTTTTGTGTTATTAAACAAACCAAACGGATCCCTTATTATTATTAAACCCAATCCTTTCCTTGGCCCAACACCAACCCAAGCCCACCCACCTTTTAAAATAAAAACCGCCTCCCAAACCAGTTAGGGTTACAGTACACTTCTTCATCATAGTCTTAACTCAAAACCATACCATTCTACCCACGCTTTCACCACCACCTCACCCTTATCCTACCAACTGTTTAACATCTCCTTTCCACCTCCACATCCCACCAAAAATCTTTAATTGATAAAAACCCACTCAAAGACTTTTTGGCGCCAATTTTCAATTCAAAGGCGTGGATCACTTTGACTCATCCAACGGCTCGAAATATGATGGGAAATGATCGAGATGAGAGGATGCTTTTTGTTGAATAAATAGAAGAAAGAAAGGCAGAGTAGAGTAGTAGTTAGTTTTAGTATAGTCTAAATTGTCGTTCTTAGTGTAATTTTAATTTCAGTTTATTTTAAAAGCTTTCAAGTATTTGTAATCATATTCCAGTGTATTTCAAACATAAATTCAGCAATTTCAGCTTTATGTACGAACTCAGTTTATGTCAATTTCATAGTTAAAATCTCAAAGTCAGCTTATGTTGTTTGTGATTGTTGTTCTAAGCTCATTAAGCTTATATAAGCTTCTAGTAACTTATTTAAGCTTTTGAAAACATCTACAACTCAGTTTACATTCATAACTCAAAAATTTCCAAAAATACAAATAAAGTAGTTGTAAAATTAAAAATCCATGGGAATGAAGTTCAAGGACTGAAGCTGGTTGATTATGGATTGTTTATTGGTTTAGAGCTTCTTGGGAAGCATTAGGATTGAATTGGTCAGTTGGTTCATAATCTTTGGCTGGAAAGAAATTTGTAAGCCATTCTTTGAAATTTGCAATTCTTAATATTAGTTACTCAGTAATCTTGATAATTCTAGCCTAAATCGTTTAAATGTAGTTTATATCAGTTAATAAATAGAATTCTTAGCTTAGAAATTTGTTTTAGTGATTAACTCTTCAAAAACAGTTAAACAAGGGAAGTTTGGATTTGCTGTCTTAAGCAAGATAGAAACCAGTGATGTTGTTGTTTATCATTGTTCTAAGTCACATTAGGACTGAATAGCTCAATTTTAACAATAAAACCAGTTGTCCTTAGTTTAAAAGTCAAAATCACATTTAAAATCTCCTTAATAAGTTAACTGTTAGGAATTTGATTTGCTTAATTCATCTCAGTAGCTTAAAAGTTGTTACCATAGCTTAATTTCATATTATAATAGCTTAATATAACATAATTAGTGAGTAAATTCAATCCTAAGTTCATAAAAGTCAAACTAAGTTAGTTTTATAAAAGTCAAATTTTTCGGTCTAAGTTATTTTTAATAAAATTCATAATTTTACTATGTATTCAATACTAATATTTAGCTTATGCCCTTTTGGGAAATTAATATTTAGCTGCTAAACAAAAATATAAAAATACTAGTTTTCATAAAATTAGCTTATAAATAGCTTATTTTTTAGCTTCTTTTGACCCTCTTAATCAAAGCTCCCCTGTCACTGTTACTAGTTCATTTCCCAAGCTCCCACAGAGCTGATTAGTGAGCTTTAACCTAAGCACTTTAGCTTTTAGGATAGATCACCTAGCCATTTCAATATTACAAAGCTTAGTTTTCATTTTCCATCTTATTTGATAAGCCTGCTTATGGCTTATAGGTTTGTACATATTAAACTAGTACATAGTTTAATCAGTGTTTAGCCATTTTTCATAAGTTCCTTATAAGCTCACCAAAGTGAACAATACAAGGAGAAACTTAGCTTTTTGGAAAGCTTATTAGGTCAACTTATTAGTCCAAGTATTCATTTTTAATTCCTAGCTTATCTTAGTACTTTAAAAGCAACTTAAAGGTGCCTAGTAAACTAAACAAGTGTCCTGTGCAAACACTTAGTTTCAGTGCTTATTTTGAGTTGATTAGTGCTTATTTTTTTAGTCAAAATGCTTTCTCAGTTCTCTTATTAGCTTATTATTAGTCACTTAGCTTATTTTCAGTCATCCTTAGCTTATTAACTAGCTTATTAACCATCTTTGCTTAATATTGTGCTTATTTTCTTTCTTACTTAACTGTTGGGATAATTAAGTCAAGCTTTCTCGAGCTTATTGGTGTTTTTCATAAAAACTTATAGTTATAAAAAGTGTTTAATTTCTTGTGCTTAATAAGTTTGCAAAAGAAAAATCGAAAAAATAGTTAGCAAAAGGCATAGCTGGGACTCGAACCCACGCCACCCATCACACACACACGCTCTACTACCGTTTGCTCTGGGACTTGTCTCAGTTTTATTTTACACAATTAAACCTATAACCACCTTTTGTCTCTTTAAGCTTATACGATCAATTTAGCTTATTTCCAGCTTATTCTTTATAGCTTTTTCAGTTTTGTATTTTTAATAAATTGTATTAGTATTAAGTATTTTATAAAAAAGTTTCAGATTTTTCTCATTAGTTTTAGTATTTTAAACATTTAATTAGTGTAAAATCGTATTTAATTCATAATAAAAAAATATAAAAGTCAAAAATTATAAATATTTTTCTAAAATTTTCTTTTATTATATAGTAATAAAAAATTGTTTTTACACTTGTAGGACTTTTATTTCATAAAATTTACGTTTTTGCTTAGCACCAGACCAAAGTAATTTTATAAACAACGACGCTTTAGGTTTTAAACGTGCATCATTTTAAAAATAGTGATAGCGTTTATTTAATATATTTTATCTTTTAATTTGCATTTAAGTCAACAGTAATTTATTAATCTTTTCTTTAGGTTTAATTATCCATCAAAATCCTTTCGATCACTATCCCAGGATCATTCTATCATCTGAAGTTGTTTAACACCAATTCATCCTCCGTGGGACTTAACGACCCAGAATACACTATATTCCTCCTGATCTAAATTGAATTCGCAGCTTGAACTGCTTTTTAAGTTTGTTACGGTCGGCCATTCACAAGTGGCAGGCTTGAGTGATAAAACTTGACGGTTCGGGACAATCATCCAGCCGTAGAGAATAGGCTTTAATGAACAAAGGGTTAATTTAATAACAGATTTAAATCTTATAGTGTTTGTTTGGGATTGTTGATTAGATTAATGAATTTTAGGTGATGATTGGTATTTCTAATTGAATTGCTTATAGGGGTTTTTGGGATTTGCTTTCTTATTAAAATTGCAGTAACTAATTATAGGGGTTGTTTGGTATTTCAAATTACATTTACAGGGGCTGTTTGGGATTTCCTTATTAAAAAAGCTGCGTATGGTTTACCTAATCAAAAATTTTATACTTACAAAAAAATAAAAAAAACTCCGATCAATGATCAATAAACATCCCCGTAACATTCTTACTTATACATTAATCTATATTTCGCATCTTGTACAAACATTATGCGAAAACACTTAAATACCAAGTTTGTGTGTAGCACAGGTTCCGAATGCCTTGTTCATATAATTTGTAACATCATTATGTTTCATATAATTTGAAATTTTTTCAAGGAAAATTAGACAATACACATGAAACATCCATTTTTTAACAACGTGATACCTTGTACGCTCATGAATTTTAGATAAGCATAAGCATGGGTGAGACGTTTCACTGTGTATATGGAGGTCCATGTCGGTTTAAGAAAAAATGTAATAGGAAGCATAAACTAAAAAAGCACAAAATAATCGTGTGAAAGAAATGATATTTGCAAAAGTAAGGAAAACAAAATACGTTTATTGGTTGAAAAAAAAAAAAAGAGTAAATTGCAAAAATCGTCCATAAACTTTGGCCAAATTGCACGTTTCTTCCCAAAACTTTGGAAAGTGCAAATATCGTCCCTGTGGGGAAACTTTGGGGCAGAAATCGTCCCTGGCCTAGATCAAATGACTAAAATACCTTTCTCTCTTTATTACTTTTCTTGGCTTTTAGCAAACGGTCCCTGTGTTACCAGATTTTGCAAATTTAGTCCTTTTTTTTTTTTTTTAATTAACTATTAATATTAGTATTATTTTTTTACGTTGGCCCTGATTTTTACGCCGTCCGTTTTTTTACGCTGTTTTTACGTTTTGATTTTTTACGTTTTTCTACGTTTCGTCAGGATTTTTTACGCTTTTCTCTCATTTTTACGCTTTTTGTCCGCTTTTTACTTTTTAACCGATTTTTTACGCTTTCATCCTTTTTAATGCGTTTTTTTTTCGCTGGTCCCCACATTTAATGCCAGTTTTTTAAGTTTTCGTCCATTTTTTACGCACGTTGCCGAGATGCGGTCCACGCCACCGTTCGATAACGATGTTGCCGTGACATTTTTTTTTTTTTTTCGTCAAATTTTTTTTTTTCGTCATTTTTACGCTTTGTCCGTCCGTTTTTACGTTTTCTCCGATTTTTACGTTATCCGCTTTACGCCGTTCAAGTACGCGTGGATTTTTACTTTTTTACGCTACCCGTTTTTTGTTACTTTATCTTTTTTACGTTTCGTTAGGTTTTTACGAGATTTTACGTTTGTAGCGTTTTACGCTTTTGTTCATTTTTACGTTTGGCATGCCGTTTTGTACGATTTACGTTTTTAGTCGTTTTTACGTTTTATTCATGTTTTCACGTTTTCGATTTTTACGTTTTAAATTGATCCCTTTCATCCGTGAAAAATCGGACGCAAAACGCAAAAAAATCGGACTCAAAACGTGAAAACGGACGAAAAACGTAAAAAACGGATTTAAAATTTTTTCGTGAAACAATCACGGTAAAACGTAAAAAATCGACACGAAAACGTAAAAACTGAATAAAAACGGAAAACGATGAAAACGTAAAAACCCGAAAAACGTTAAACAATCAGAAAAAACGCGGATAAACGTAAAACGTAAAAACGTGCATCTAAAACGTAAAAACGGATGAAAACGTAAAAAATCGGAGGAAAACGTAACAAAAAGAACGAAAACGTAAAAAAGAGACAAAAACGTAAAAAATCTGACGAAAAAGTAAAAAATCTGACAAAAACTTAAAAAATCGGACGAAAACGTTAAAAATCGGACGAAAACGTAAAAACGACAAAAAGCGTAAAAATCCGAAAACAACGTTGTTCATGGCAACGTGTAAAAAAATGGACAAAAACGTAAAAAATGGACTAAAACGTAAAAAATCGGGCATTTTAAAAAAAATCGACGAAAAAACGGACGAAAAACGTAAAAAACTGGACGAAAACGTAAAATAAATAATACTAATATTAATAGTTAATTAAAAAAAAAAAAAAAAAAAAAAAAAAAAAAAAAAAAAAAAAAAAAGACTAAATTTGCAAAAATCTGGAAACACAGGGACCGCTTATGCTAAAGAAACGAAAAGTAATAAAGAGAAAGGGTATTTTAGTCATTTGATCTAGGCCGTAGACGATTTACGCCCCAAAGTTTCCCTTACATTGGGACGATATTTGCACTTTCCAAAGTTTTGGGATGAAACGTGCAATTTGGCCAAAGTTTAGGGACGATTTTTGCAATTTACTCAAAAAAAAAAAAAAAAAAACACCGTACTAAAATTTAGATATGAGGGGTAAACTAGAAATAAGATGTAAATTTGGTTTAGTTATTAAAAAAACAAGAAACTGACGCCCGTCGCGTTGCAGCTGGTTTTTTTTCCCCCGATATATGTTAGGTATATGTTTTTCGTCGGCGCAAATAGTAAGGTAATTTTTTACATGTAAAATGGGCTCATCGTTTCAAAATTTTTTAATGCCGTATCTGTTTAAGCGTATGTATAGTTGAGAGTGCATTGACATTTATACCCCATATTATTTTTACTCATTTCACCCATGTAAGGATATAAATGTTAAGACATTTTAACTTAAAATATCCAAATCAATTTAAAAAGTATACAAATCACCTTCCTAATATCAAATCTCTAATTTATTACACTACCGTGTATTTTTATAAATCAACCACAGTAAGCTCACATGCTTCTTCATTTCAAATCCATTTGCGAACCTCTTTTTCTATTTTCAAGACCCTAGATCTTCGTTCCCCAAAAAAATCAACCGAAAAATGAGAGAATGTTGGGAACTCTATATTCTTGAGCACGGTATTCAGGTATACATTTAACCCTTTTTTAATTTCATTTCATTAGATCTATGATAATTTTTGTGTTGTTTGAATGTTTTTGTATCAGATCTGTTTGGTTTTGTTTAGATCTGTGTTGATTTTCAACGTTTGGTTGTGAAATCAGAATGTATGTTAAAGGATGACGTAATTTGATTTTAGTGTATGTTGCATTTGTAGATCTATGATTTTGATGCTTATTTATTGTGATATTCAAAGTTTTTATGTTTTGTATGGTGTTAATACGGTTTATTATGCTTATTCTACAGGTGTTTTTGTGCTATATTGAAGGTTATACAAGATTCTAAGGTGTTACCAGGTGGTTTAGACTACCTTCATAAGATTATTATCAGAATACTTTCAAGGATGTAATTGCCATTTGGTGATTAGGTGGCATCATACGGACAAGTCTCACTTCCGGCTCAATACTTGTTCAACAACGTAAGAGACTGGCACACTGCAACAACCTACTTTCTAGGAATGGAAGAAGCATATTGATCGGTTTACATTAACTGTTCACCTTGTTATGTCACCAGGAGTTGCATTTTGTAAAAGTAAATTAGCCAAGTAATGAATTATTGCGTTTTGCAAAAGTAAGTCCAATCATCTATATTTGATTGCACCTTTTGATTAGAAACAAGTACACCGCCGCCAAAAACAACTCCTTGTGGCACAAGGTGAACGGTTAATGTGTGCATGTCCAATTTCCATTCCTCGGAAGTATGCTGTTGCATTGTGCCAGTCACTATCGTTGTGTAAATAGTATTGGCCTGGCAGTAAGAACCGTCCATATGATGCCACCCACTGACGAAATGGCAGTTCGACCACAACAAGTGAATAAACATCCAAGATGAAGTGATTTTGCCAGGAGGAAGTTTATAAAGATAAAGCAAGTGAATAAAGAGAGTATTGGGTAAATGGGGTGGTTGTTCAATTTACTTCAAAAGTACATTTGGGTAGTTGAGAACCATTATGAGGTTTTGATGAATAAACGAAGGGAAACGCAATGTTACATGTTGCAAGACTGTAAACATCACATGGGTGCAGCAAGGCTTGTTGCACTAATATAGTGATATTGTCATATTGTGTGTTGCTGCCAAGAGTACATGAGAATACATTTGTTATTAACCCATAAATGATACATGTGAAAGTATAATGAGGTTGTTGAGCCATCCATTTCAAAAGTAATTGATAATTTGAAAACCGCAACAGTTTTGGTCGTCTAATTTACTAAAAAATTCTAATGTCAGCTTTAGATAACTTACTAAAAAGTCAATTAAGATCATCAAAATAATAAGGTAAAATGGTGAAAACTAACATTTGTATCACACTTAGGATATTCGAACGCAAGTTTATGTGTCTTCATGAGTCCGTGCTACTTTACCAATGTTAATATCTTAAAACTTTTGCAAATAAACATGCATCGGTTAGGCTTATTACCAACATTCTTATTGCTTCATTGCACGATGTGCAAGAAATAGACGCAAGGAGGATACGAACATTAAGGCTAGGTAAAATATCTACATGATTTGTAAAAATCACCTGTGATTTGATTTTTACGAAAATCATGTGACTTTTCTGGGCGAATTTTAAACAAAAAAAGTTCTATCAAAAGTTTATAACAATGTATATTTATAGAAAGATAATTTAATTATCGTCGCAATTGTGTATTTTTTGTAGCTTGAAGATTTTTCTTTTGCAAGATATGTTTTTTAAATAAAAATAAAAAATAATTTTTTATCAATCTAAACGAAAATTGGATTTCGATTTATGACCAATATGAGATTTATATATTAATCTCAACTCATTATTTATTTTCTTGTTTAGTAAAACTATTTTTTTTAATTATTTTTTTTATGTCCCATTAAATAACCACCATCACTAGTTTACCAAATATAGCCACCTCTTTGTGACTATTACTTCTTTTATTTTTTAATTTCATGGTGTTATCACATTTTATTCGGAAGACAAAATGACAATGCGCCTTTTTATCTTTATCTTTCATACATGTAAATAATAAATAAGCGATATCAAATTCGCTCACATTTGAATTAAATATATACTCACAAAACATAAATATTGATCATGATAAAATGCTAGAAATGAAATGTTATGGAAATAAAAAGACAATACATATATACTTGAATACTTGATCCGTTGGTTGCCTACATATTCTTATATTTTACTAAGCATATAACAAAGTGATATTTCACAATTTGCAAACATAAAAACTAGAGGAAGAATTATTTTGGGGATGATTTGTGAGTTTGTATTTGTTGGTTGATACTGAATTGTCCACAAAAGTAGGAATAAATAAAGTTAATAAACTAAGTAAGCAAGTAAATATGCCTAAACACATCTTTTTAAATTCTTTAGCCACGGCCAAAACCAACTCCTGGTGGCATAACAAAGTGAACGGTTAACCGATCGATGTGCTTCTTCCATTCCTAGAAAGTAGGCTGTTGCAGTCTCTTACGTTGTTTAACAAGTATTGAGCCGGAAGTGAGACGTGTTCGTATGATGCCACCTAATCACCAAACGGCAATCACCTCCTCGAAAGTATCGTGATAATAATGGCCATTGAGCCCATGGAATGAACCAGCCCCTCAAATTGAGAATCCAACATCCACCGGCTAACATCCATGGGCCGTTTAACCCTCCTACCGAAGTCACTTACAATTATGAGAATACTTTATCTTTATTCACTTGTTGTGGTCGAACTGCCATTTCGTCAGTGGGTGGCATCATATGGACGGTTCTTACTGCGAGGCCAATACTATTTACACAACGATAGTGACTGGCACAATGCAACAGCATACTTCCGAGGAATGGAAATTGCACATGCAAGTATTATGCGGTTTAGATTAACCGTTGGCGGTGGTGGTGGTGGTGGTGGCGGTGCTTAGTTAGCAATAGTCGTTGTATTCAAAAACTATTGTACTTGTTTCTAATCCAAAGGTGCAATCAAATATAGATGATTGGACTTACTTTTGCAAAACGCAATAATTCATTACTTTGCTAATTTACGAGATTGCTCTCAATTTTATATTTCTTCATCTTCTTTGTTGATTCATACGTTTTTTCTTTGAGAAAAAGAGGTGTGTTTCATGGTTTATTTTTGGACAAATGTGTGTGTTTTTTTTTCGGGCCTGCAACGGTGAGCAGAGAAAGAGGCGGTAGTTGTAGAAACTATTGAATGTTACCCTACTTTACATATATTTTGCATTTACAAAATTGGCCCAATCTTTGTATAGTGGAGTTAAGAAATTTTATAAGGCCCAACACAAAATAAATTAGACAAAGGATTAAGTTAATACTTAAAAAATAATTTTTTTTTTTTTTTAAAAAAAAAAAAGAAAAAAAAAGGTAAGTATTTTCCATCATAACCTTTTATAATTTCTTAAACTTTTCTTATTTATTAAATTTACATACTTGAAGAAAAATGTCCTTTATAGTCATTTTACATATAAAAGCATCATATAATTTGGTTTGCCAAACACTCAAAAAAATGATCATCTGCTTATTCTGATATCAGACACTACGTTTTGTAACGGTTGGTTATCTGATTATCCGTTTTCAAAACGAATAATCTATTTCTAATAAGCAATCCCAAACACCCTCTAAGTCTTAAAAACATGTTAGATCTCTTAATGACATCAACTCATTTGAACTATATGTGTGCACGCAGGGGCGGAGCCACCTTAGTAAGAGTGGGGGAGATGCCCCCGACCAAGCTCTTGAAGATACACAATATATATAGGAAAAACAGTAAAAGTTATAATAAAAAATTCTGGTGCCCTCGCCCATAAAATCATAGTGCCCTTGTCGTTCTCTGCTTGCAATCAATTTGAGTGTTCTCTAACGCAAAGAAGTTGTTTTTCCGGTGGTCTTTTCGTCAGAAAATGTGAAGAAGAAGAAGATACAATGGGAATTGTGCAAGTGGTGGGATGGTGGAATGTTGGCCACACCAGATAGAATATAATTTTTCTTTCTTTCTTAAAAAGTACAAATAACTAGTTAAGTTAAATGTGGTATATATATTTAATTCCAAGTCTTCAACTGGTGTTGAATTATACTGTATACGGTTATATTTTATTTTTTAGCATGATTTTACTAACAGTGTCAGGTATTTTAATTTTAGTTTTGTTAGCATACATAGTTTCTTAAGTGCTTTTAAAAATGAAGTTTCGATATATTAATCGCGTACCGTTTAGTTAAATTATCCACGAAATTGTAAATGCTTTAATATAACTTTTACGTATTTTGTATTTGAACTTTTCTAGATAGATAAATAACACAAAGTCAGCAACCGAATTTGTTTTATCGGCACCAAAAGTTTTTTAACTAGTGTTAACCGCATCGTGGTAAAGTATTTTTGTTTTCCTTTTATTGAAACCGACCCGGTTTGTCTTAAGTTATGCTAAAAATGGCATCTCATGTTATTTAACCTTTCGGTCGTGCCCCCCGTGATCACATTTTCTAGCTCCGCCACTGTGTGCACGCGCGTGTGAATGGGTGTATGTATGTTTAGAAATATTTATTTGCTTACTTAGAGCGAAGGGTACCGTAACGCAAGTCCCTCGCCATTCCTATGTGGCATTAGTTTTGACGCCGCCAATGGCTAGCCACCATACCATGCCCGTGGTTCGCCACTTCCCAAGTGACTATACTGGCGCCTCGCCAAACTCAATATCTTTCAAAAAATTTGACCGTTGCGGCCAAACAGCTATATTTCTTTTATTTATTTTTTTCAAAAAATAAACCAAATATACACCTCTATATATACACATTCAAACAATCTTTTTTCACACTCTAAACCATATTTACACTTTCATTTTCACAAAAATAAAAAAATATAAATAAATAAAATGTCTCAAAACCCTCAAGATCCCTTTTTTTCAAAATCTACTAAATATGTCACGACAATCGTCCTCGTGTTACCCGAATACACCTTCGTCTTGCTATTCGACAACTTCGCAATATCCTCCATTTCGTACCCAATATTCTATTCCGGGTGTGTCACGTATAGCGCCAATGAATACCGATCAATTTCAACAATATGAAAATCCAATGCTTAACCAACGATTTCAAAATCTCTAAGAAATTCCACCTCCTCTAAAAATAAAAATAAAAAAAATAAATAAAAAAAAAATGACCGAAAAGGAAAAAAACCATCATCGTCCAAAGGCAGACGAAAAAACGGATGGCAAGACCTACCCAAATCGAGGTTCCCGACACCGAATCCGAAGACAAACCTGAACTCGTCCGTGCTCATTCTTGTTGGACGCCGATGGAAGAAGGTTGTTAGCCTCGTACTACGTTGCTATTTCCGAGGATCAATAAGTTGGAAATGACCAAAAAAAGAGTCTTTTTGGAATAGGGTTACACAATTGTACAACAAATCCTCTCCTCATAAGCGTACCAAAGATATGATGACGGGAAAGTGGATGATAAGGATTTAAAACGTACGTTTTTAGGGGGTCATTTAAGCCCTAATTCGACTCGTTTTATATCAATTACTGCTTAATTTCGTTTCTTTTTGCATTTTAGATATTTTGGAAGCAAAATCTAGAAACATACACAATTGGACGAAATTTGGTGTGTATTGTTAATACAAATAAATCATAAAAAGGTTTATTCATATTTAACGATCTCTTTGTGTTTTGTTGATAACAAATAAAAAGTTATCATAAGTAAAACTATAAGGATACATGTTATTTTTGTAAAGCATTTACATATAGTCATTTAAAATAAATTATTGTAATAATTTATTTGTTGTAATAGTTTATTAGGATTGGTAAATTCCATAACCCATGACCCATACCCATGGAGCAAATCCATAACCCATGATCCAAAGTCTAGATACATTGTATCTATTTAGAATACCCATAACCCAAAGTTCATGACCGATAACCCAAATAGGGAGGAGCGTTTGGCGGATCCCTGGGAATACACTAGACGGATCCCTCAAGCAAGGGATCCGGGGAACAGTAGAGTTTTTTGCCTATAAATAGTGAATCATTTCTTCATTGTAACTCACCCCTCTTCTTACAAACTCTCTCATATATTACTTCTCTCTTCTAATCTCAGATCTCTTGATCTATATAGTAGTTCTTATTTCTTTTGTTGTGATTCTCATATAGGTCCTTCTCAAAGGCGAGATCACGAGATACTACAAGTCATCCAAGCAAGGGGTCCTTGATTCATTTGTTCCTCCACAAGATTTCTGTAGCAAGATCTTGTATTTCATATTTCACATAGTTGTTGTGTTATAGTTGTGTTGGTTTGGTCCTCCGTGTTAAGGACTCGGTATTTAGCTTTGTACCAGAAAAAGTGTAAGCGACGTTGTGAGGCTTACCGCTGAGTTGAAGGAGCTTGTTGACATATTTCTTGAACTCTCGAGTAGGTGACTCGGGGAGTGGAGTAGGGCAAAGAAGGTGCCCTTGTAGCTGAACCACTATAAATCGGTTGTGTCATTTTGTAACACCCCCAAAATGGCTCAGCGGAAGCACACGAGTATTGGGGTACTACTAAATTGATACCACAACATAAGCATAGAACAAATGATTTTCATAAAGAAACTTTTATTCATTCTTAAAACAATATTTACATTATTGATTTGTGCGAAAAATGGCCCATTATAAAAATGTGGTCCCAATACATAAATCAGAATCGTCTATAACCATGCCATGCCTTTGCCATGCGCCTCAAAAGATAAGCTATCACCTCAAAACTTGAAGATACATGCTAAAAAGTGTCAACACGAGGTTGATGAGTTCATAGGTTTATTTAAATGGCACTTCAATATACCATTTAACATTTGGTTTTGATGATCATTACGTCTTGCATAATGTCATAAAAATTTATGTTTACCCTAGATAAAAGAATTTTATTAGTGGACCATAAGTAGGGTATATGAACATTACAACGAATATAATGTCATATATTATGTCTTATTAGGCTAGCACTAAGTTCGTGCAACCGAAGCTACGACAGGATCTGCATGTAAAATGTAGTCATACAATTAAGGGGCCCATGGCGAGTGTTTATCCCAATACACTCGGTTCCGAAATGCTATATGTTTCGCCTTGACCCATGCGGGGCCAACCGAACAGGGGAGTCAACCCCAATAGATCTATTTATAACATTCGCGCTTCCCATCAGGACCTGACGGTTCATGAAGAGGGCAATTTGGGATCTAAGGACTTAGGTTAAGCTGCGTAATATTCTAAGTCAAACATTTTGGTATGATCCATAAAACATCTATGTGTGATGTTACTTTAAACAAGAAATCATTCACATCATATCAATCATAAAACATGGTATGCATGAAAATGCACAATTTCAGTAAATAAAATCATTTAAGTAAAATGAACATGTATCTTCCCCCAAAATAGTTATAAAACAAATAAAAGTAGGGGCTATGAAACTCACCTTAGCTATTAGTAGTCCAAAGTGAATAATTTAATTTGTGTAGTGCACGGCTCCGACACGCAACCTAACTTAATACGGCAATTTAGTCTTTATTTATGTTTAAGACTAACTTTATACATTTTTAAATGTTTTTTGTTGTTGTTGCTTTTGTGGCATTATTTAAGTTTAAAATAGTTTTCTACATGTTTGTAAGTATTGGCTCTTGAAAGGGTATACACAGAAGTATATGAAGGAAGAATGAGGCTTCGGTTTGATGATAACCGACTAACGATGTACGAAAGGTATGTACATTTATTAGGACATCATCGGACAAAGGGGACATCATGAATGAAGGAAGTATATATACATATACCAATATAGATATATATAATTTATGTCATTACTAATACATAAAGAAAATTTTTTAAGTACAATTCAATTTGTACACATTTGTAAGTTTTCAAAATACATTTCATGTGTAACACCCCAACCCGACAAGGGTAGAAGTGTCACATTCTGGTGTCATATCAGAACATACAAATAAAAGCGGAAGTCTTATGAATAAAGTATCAAGTCATTTAAACAATGATTTACACGGAAAATTTCAAAACCCAAAATGTCTAAGATAGAATGTAATCTCAAAACAAAAACCCGCCAAAATAAGTACAAATAATAAAGTAACTAGGGTTGGTCCACTCAGATAATCCAACTCTCAGCCCATCAAAGCCCATCTTCAAACCTAAAACCTGCCAAGTAGGAAAGAAATGCGGCTGAGCTTAAAAAGCCCAAAGTGAACGATATAACAAAACGAAAGCTAAACAAAATCTGAAATGCAAAAATGAAACAAAGGAAACGGATAACAAAGTCGCAGCGAAATGAGAGTAATGAGTCAATGAGGATCCTGCAGGACACAATTATACAGATATCCAAAAGAACAATATAACAAAGAGAACGAAGCAAAGCAAAGCATCGATGACATATAAACAAGCACATACAAACCATGCATACAAGTACTGAAACATAAGCAAGCATAGCAGATGTCATATTCACACAACATATACAGCATACAATCAATTCAGGAAATCATAAGCCCTACAAGTTAAAGAGAAATCTAAGGCAAGCGGAAGCAATTAATTAATAAGTGAGCATGACAATTCACACAGGTCAAAACCCTTAGTTGAAAACACAACCAGTATCATAACAGCGGAAGTACTAACAACAGTCAACACATGACAATCACACGTAATAAGTATGAATATAGTATAAACGATATAATTAAATGAATTAAGGCATAGCATGGCAACTAAACAAATTAACAAGGCAGACGTCACAAGTTGAACCATTTACCCAATCAAACCGTAGCATAGGCAGAATGTAGACATGGCAGGTCAACAATAAACAGATAAGAATAAAACGGGATAGTCATAGTCCACGAGATTAACTTAACGAAGTACACAAAATAACGGACAAAACTATCGATTACACATTAGCATGGTCACCAGACAATTCAGAGTGTCACATAACAGTGAGATCACATATCATCAGATTGAAACAGGTACTCAGATAACCGCATATCAATCACATCATAGTAGGATAATCAGTAGTCACATAAAACATAAATAGCATAAACAAATCCAATAAATATATAATAACCCGGTACGTGAATGGAACGATAATCTGAAGTAACGGAATGAGAGTGTAACAGATCAAAGCAATGGAACATATATATCTTGGTAGTAGAGTGAGTCATATAAGGGTATTGGGTAAAGGACAGTCAATTCAGAATATGGTGCGTGGGGAATCCGTAAGGTACAATATAGGAATATCAAAAGTGTAAGGGTTGTCAGAAATCTATCCCGAGCCAACAAAACAAACCATATCAATAGTGGCAATAGCAGCCAAGTAACCAATAGTAACCATTGTATTCGGAGGGTGACCTCGGAATACCAAACCAATATGAGGGGAGACCTCAGTAAATTAGGTAGTTAGCTCCCAAAATGTGAGGGGGTGTATTGCACACACGCACCGCATCACCAAAAACAAATCATATCATATCAAATACAAATCAAAACAAATCTAGGATGCATCCATACACTGCCCCAAAACAAATAGGGCCATACAATATATCTGAAGCGCGCATAATCAATACAAATATGGGGACGGTGTGCAACATCACTCGTGCACACTGGAGTCATGCCATTGGTGCATCAATGACACGGACATGGAACCCCCATGCCTAGTTAATGGCTCGGGTATCAATCTGAAGGGTCAAACAAAGGTTCAAAGTGTAGCAATATATAGGTCTTCATAAGCAATGTGCAATGTCAATAGTTCACAATTCAAAGGTTCATAACAATAGTTCAATATCAAGGTCCAATATCAATATTTCAATATCAAAGGTTCAATAGCACAGATTCAATAGCACAGGTCAAAAGCAACAATTCAGTAGCAAGGGTTCAGTAGCAATGGGTTCAATACTGGAAGTTCAGTAACAGTGGTTCAATAACAGAGGGGTCAAAGCAAAGATTCAATAGCAATGGTCAAATAGCAAAGAAATATCATAAGCGAACAAAGTCGGAGGATCAGAAAGTCATGAGAAATCCCTACTGAAAAGGGATAGAATATCTGTACCTTAACGCCAATGAATGGAAAGCAAACGAATGAATGAATCCGAAGACACAACGTCACGTCTCCTTCAACGAATCTACACGGATTACGGTTCGTACAATACTTATTAGCTCATCTAAGTCATAACGGATTTATTGCTTATATACATCGTATCAATATTTTTAGAGTTATTAAGCGTATTCTCATTTTTAGTAATGGACCGAAATAAATACTTTAGGGTAATAATCATTAATTAGCCAAACTTAGGGGTTACCAATGATAAATGGTAAACTTAAAGATTTAATATGATAAATATCCTATTTGAGGGCTTTATATGTCAATTTATAAAGTTCAAGGTTTGCATGTGACATTTATCAAAGATTAAGGTTCGAATTGTAAATAACTTACATATATAAAATATAATTCACTACATATTTATGCTTTATATTTCATTTTCATGTACAAGCTCGATCAATATTCAAACTCGATCGCGGTCCACATGACTAACATTTACGACCAAGTAAACACGTAATATGATTAACCCCCGACTCAACTATCCCGACACGCTTTCAAAGTACAAAATGACTCAACCGTTTTTCCCGCGATCACCATCGAAGTTACCCCACAAGACACAACACATACATGTTCTATATTACATTCGTTTGATATATTAGGCTAAGTTTACCACTTCATGACCCATGCACATGTTAAATCGCATAAAATTCGCTTTAGTACCATACCAAGTTTACTCTTTTGCAAACAGTTTATACAATGTTTCATGACACTGAACTCACACACAAAAACTAAACACGTACCATTTTCAAATACTCATTTCATACCTACAATAAGACATGCACACACACACACTCCATTTACTAGAACTGATTTCATGCATGACTTATAAGTATTCAAATGACATACATGGGACCTTAATATAACGAGACACACACCCAATCCCACGAGCAAAACACCATCAGCCAATCATTTAACTTCTGATTACAGGTTCATTTTATCCATTCGATCAACAAATAATTAATACGAGGCCCTTTTCTTTTCATATTTCTTGTCGATTTGATTAACACAAGACATGTACACGTTCATATGATATTCATCTAGCTCGATACAAAATGAAACCTGAATATGGTCGAATATAATTTCACTTCATTTGTTATTTTATGTGCACCAAATTTATAATTTCATGCGCTAAGACTCATGATTTTATGTGGTTGTATTAGTCGAATAGCAAGCATGATCAAATGGGTCGCTCATGCCAGAAAACAATAATATCAAACATGAAAACAAGGTTGGGAGACAAACCCTAGACACGTAAACGAGAGAAGAAACGAAGGTCCAAGACCCACGACCGTGCCTAGACCGACATAGCCCCTCCTTCAACCTAGCATCCAAGACCGCCACTTTGAACAACCATCCACGATCACAGCCAACACCAACAGTCACCCATCGAACCTTGAGGACTCACGCCACCGACATCAACCCTCGACAAAACAAGCCCCTCGAACCGGATGCCCACGATTTCAGTCTTTTAAGACCATGTACAAGCCTCCTCTTTGAATCTCTTTTGGGTAAAATGAGAAAAATGGAAGGGAAGGGATTTTTTTTTTTGCCGTCACTTTTGCTTGGAGGAATAAGGGTTTTCTTGTGTTTATTTTGGCAGAGAATATGGAGTGATAAAGGAGATAAATGAGGAGATTATATGAGGAGTATGGCGAATAGATATTGGGGATCATAGATAGTAGAAGAAGTTGCTTTGGACGAAAAATAGGGGAGTATCAAAGAAAATTTCCAAGTTACGAATTTACCATATTTAGTTTATCATTTAGTTTTAATTATCTTTGTATTTGATTAGGTCCAAGTGACATACATAATATGTTACATTCATCTAGTAAATAAAGTTTGTTACTCTAATCTAATATAAATCTTCTAAGTGTCAATATAAAATAACCAATATAGATATATATAATTTATTACTCTTAAAGAGGGGCAAAGTAAGTCATTCAATTTGTACACATTTTATGATTTTTAGGGTTTTACATCATGTGTCAAATGTATACATTTTAAAAGAAATAATCATACTTGTATGTGTTGATATAATTATTTCAATTTGTTATGGAAAATATATAATATACTTGTAGAAACGAGGGCGTGACCCGGATGTATAACATTATCCGAGGTGACTATTGTCAAAGTTTTATAAAAATAAATTTTTACCAAATTTATATAATCAAATTTAGTATTGTTAGTAAATGACTACAAGTTTATATTTTCCAACCATTTGGTTTAGGGGTATGAAAATATTTAATTTTTGTTATGAGTCATACAAAATACTCATTTATTTTAACAATCATGTTCCCAGATTTTTTTGCTTAATGTTTATAATCTCATTAATTGATTTGTGTCTTGAATTGTTTTTTGTAATGTTGACGATATGGAGTATAAATTTTGAGGTGTCGCGCTAAAATCATTTATGTATATATAGTACTAGTTGTGTTGACTTGAATGAGCCAAGAAGGGAATTACGTCACGGACATAATAGTCGGATGAGTCGAGAAGTACTCGCGTCCACTACATCCACCTTAAGGACTGATTAAAACTAAATGGGCTCTTCACAGTACTGGGCCTCGCATCCCAGCTGCTAACCCATCTCGAATGAGCCACCCAAAGCCTAATTGGGATATGGGCTTGAAGCCCATGTACTACTTATGCTCAAAATAGATTAGATGATTTTTATTATTTTTGGACATAATTTTGACGTGAGGGGTAAAATCAAACCACAAGCATAAATCAGGAAACAAACTCTGAAAAAGCAAGACTCTTACGAGTCTTTCTCGGGTCTAGTAGTAGTTGAACATCCACACCTTCGGGGTGTCTCTTGTTGACCCGAAGCAGATACAAATGCAAGCTCATTGGGGGACTTGGAATAACCACATCTACTAGTTCCTTGGGATATTTCTTATATACTGAAACACAATAACAAGAACATTGACATAGATGATTTGCTCGACTTTGAGATCAAAATAGATGGGTAGTGTTAATACAAATAAGCCGTAAAAACGTTTATTTATATTTTACGATGTTCTAATGTTTTGTCGATAACAAACGTAAAATCATTTTAACGAAACAAATAAAATACGTAAATAGTTTGAGCCAATAGTTTTCTAACACACTTACGTTTTCACATAAAAAACTAAAACAAGTATAATTGTTTTTATGATTTAGTAATACATATGTACAACAACTAGTGTTTACATATTGGGCAAATATATACATAACTAGTATGTATTATATAATGGGTAAAAACTACAATCCATAACCCATGGTATTGACCCATACTCATTTGACTAGGTACATTGCACTCATAAGATATATTGTATCTAATAAGAAAACCATGGATCAACCCATAACCAAAATACCCATGGGCAAAGAGGAGCGTGCCACCGATCCATAGCTTTACGCTGGACGGATCCCTTGTAGGAGGGATCCGTGGGATCCGGGGAACAGTAAGCATTTCTCCTCTATAAATAGTGAGTCATTTCTTCCTTTTGGCTTACCACTCTCACACATACTTTCCCCAAGTATTGTAACTCTCTAACCACTGATCCTAATGGATCTTTCTATGTAGTTTGTCTTTTGTTTTTGTGTGATTCTCTAGGTTCCTCTTAAAGGCGAGATCACCACTTCTTGAAGTCGAGCAAGCTCAAGTCCATGAGTTGCCATGCTTCGTCATCATCAAGACTACTGAGGTTCTCTTGTTGATAGTTCTTTCTTTCTCCATAGAAGTGTTGTGTCGAAGGCATTAGTGAAGGATGCCGAAAGAGTTAAGACGAAAGCACTAGTGAAAGGTGCTTAACGTCCGTGTTAAAAGCATTAGTGAAGAATGCTAAAGGAGTCAAGACGAAGGCATTAGTGAAAGGTACCAAGCGTTATGTCAAAGGCATTGGTGAAGGATGCCCAGGGATCTAATCAAGTGGCATTAGTGAAGAATGCCTAGGTCGTATAATCAATGAGGTGCATCGTTATACATATAGTGATTGTTTATATTCAAGGATGTTGATATCCTTGATGGTGTTGTAATAAGGAGTTGGTCTCCTTTGGGATTAGGTGTTGTGTAGTGTTGGGTAGTAGTTCCTCCATTGTAATGGAACTAGGTACTTAGCCTAGTACCTGATAAAGGGTAGGCGACATTGTGGTAGGTGTGGTTCACCTTGGTGTGAAAGAACCCGGTGGTTAGCCTAGTACCAGAAAAAGCGTAAGCGACGTTGTGAAGGCTTCTCCGCCATAAGGAGTTGGTTTCGTGTAGTGATTACGAACTATCGAGTAGGTGACTCGGGGAGTGGAGTAGGGCAAGGAAGGTTTCCTTGTAGCCGAACAACTATAAATACTCGTGTCGTGGTTATGTGCTTCTTACTATTTATCTTTCATTACACTTTTCTATATCTATCTATCAACGTCCAACATACACATCTAAATAGATTGACATAAGTCAATCTAAATATTTAAAAGGAAGTTTTAAATTGGTAAAACTATTCAACCCCCCCTTTTAGTTTTCCACAGGTAGCACCCGACATGATTTATTGACTCAACACTCTCGTAGGTATGGTTACTATTACATGGTTCAATAGCGAGATACTCAACCCAAGAAACAAATTTTGGGTCACCACGATACTCGATATTTAAACTGAGCACGTAACCCATTTGAGGGTTTTGACTCATGACCAAACCGGGTTTAACCCGTAACCAAAACATCACACACACGTTTTACCAATTTCTAATCCAAACAAAACTATTAACACTTCCGATTTACCACTCAGGACATTATTTAAAATCTGATTTTTGATCGATCTTTCTAACCACGAGAATTACTCGAGACACTTATTTTTGGTTCTATGTCAAAGTAAAACAAATAGTAGTAGTCGAGAGTGGGTCAACTTACCACAGGGTTCGGAATAGGAGCAGGAAGTAGACAAGAGGGTAGATGACGAGACACAATCTCTTACGAGCATGTCATGTCCATACACATGAATCAATCGCTACCATGACCCCCATTTTTAATAAGCAGAAAGAATATAGGCTAACAAATCATTCAACACTTTTAATCCAAGAGCCATAATCAAATCTAGTTTTAGTTATGCTTGTTATTATTTTGCCACACAATTTATTCAACAACAACAACTACATCGACATCACCACTGCTTTGATTTCATTCGATTGGTAACAAACAAGAGAATTTTTATCACCACTTAAAAATTAACAAGATAATAAGGAGATTAACAAAGTTCTTACAATGTGAGGATGGGTCGAGTGGGGATGAAACCGAACAGAAGCACATGAAAAATTCTTGAACCCAATCTTTATTTCAATGAAATAATTACACCGAACAGGACTAATTACAACCGAACTAATCAATTCTCCAATCAATTTTGAAAATCCCTAACTTAATTTGAAGAAACCCTAGTTTTTAGGTGTTTGATTGTGTGTGATAATGAATAAATTCCTCCTATGTATAAATGAACAAGTGGAATACTTGGACTCTTTTTTCCTTGGTCTTTGATTAGCACAAGACGTATTCTTGGTTGTGGTCTTTTCCTTTCACCTCTTCCAATCTGGTCTCGTGACATGCTAGGGATGAGGAGGTTTGAAATGGCATAGTGATAATGTACCTTTGGAGTTGAAAATCAAAAGAAGAAGAAAACACCCAAAATGGTGTTTCTGAGTTTTGGGAGAGAGCGAGTAGAAGCAGGAAAAGAAGGAGATAGGAACAGATAGAAGAGGCGTGGGATGAGTAGGTGTAAATAGGTTTTTATTTTGTTGTATTATCAATTATTGTATTGACTGTACCCCGTGTTTTGTCGAGTTTATGTGTAAATGTACCTTCCCGGTACTCGAAAAATATAAAGGTTATATTTTCCGAAACGTTTTCAAGAGTGTTTTAATATGGTATAGTTATTGTCTAGAATTTAGATAATATTAGTTTGCCATTATTTAATTGGTGTCGGTATGCGTGCGGTGCCGTGATTTTCTAAATTCATGAGATAACCTCTCGTTTTCTTTCGAAGATTATCAGTGAACGTATAAAAGTGTATATTCACTTATCTCAGTATTTATTTTTAGTTTTGTATGTTACTGCGTGCTGCAGTGTGCAGGATAACCTCCCATAACAAGGGTATAAGCTTATGTATGCTTAAATTTAACTTTGACAACAATAAATTTCACATTTACTATATAGATACTTAGTGGGTAAGTATCGTGTGTGCGGTGTCGGGTTTTTAAGGAAACGAGATGACCTCTCGTTTTTAAATTTAAATATCGACAGCTGTAAGAAAATAACTGATTTGAATTTTCAGACGTAATAAATATTATTATCATAATCTGGAATTTTACGGGTTGTTATAGTCTACCCACCTTACAGGAGATCCGTCCCGGATCTCAGTTTACGTTACCCGATAGGGTGTCGGGAATGAGGTGATGGTATTTGAAACAGGCTTTGAGTTTCCCTAGGTTGTTCTAGGGTTTCCCTTTGGGTATGGGTACCTAGGTGTTATGCCAGTATCACATCCTCTATCTGAGGTGTCATGATTTTCTGGGGTAAATTCATTGGGTGAAAGTTCTAATTTTTGATGTTATGAGGTTTCACTATTTTGTTAGTGTGGACACCTCTAACTTCTTATGGTTTTATCAAAACGTACCCATTTCTGGTGTTTAATGATTCTAAAGTATATGGGTTGATTCCTAAGATTTGCTATGGGTTTGTGTGTTTTCTTCTTTAAGGGGTGAAGAAACATTTGTTTTCGAATTTTTCTTTCAACTAAACGTTTATACAGGTTTGACCAGATTTCAAAATCGATAGTTGTGTAAAAATGACACATTTTCAAAAGATTGTAAAACTGGTTCTTAATTATGGTTATAAGAAAATTTTGCGAAACTTTTAGTGTTTCAGAATTTTTTCTCATTTTAAATGTGGGATTTAGAAAAATTTTATAGGGTTTTTAAAGGGGAATCCTCAAAATTTAGAAACTATATTGTAGCAAGGATGTGTAGCAGGATATAACATTTACCCATAGCTACGAGTAGAGTTTAGTTGTCTAGGTTGGGTAAGGTTAGGGGTTTAATAGTTGATGAACCTCATGGTTATCTATGGTTTTAGGCAGAGGTGTGGGATACATCCTAAGGTTAGGCTTAGCTACCAAGAAGAACATTGGTCATTTCTGTTTATGAGGTATTAACTTAAAACACTTTATTTTGGTAAGGTATGGGTAGAATTGTAGTTTACTTTATGTTGAAATGGTAATGTGGCAACTTGGTTTGTAGAATAATTCATGAAGTGATTCATGAAGTATTTTGATTATAATGGGGTGTGGGATAATCAGAAACAGTTTGTATGGCAACTCTTTTATTTCGTTTCAAGGTAGGCACTGTTATTCTTAAGAGGTGGGTGGAGCTTCTAGGTATTAAATTTTCAAGGTAAAATTTCAAGTTTCTGTGGGATTATAGGTAATTTATCGTGCCTTTCTAGATTTTGCCGAAGGTTTATTGTTCTCTTTTGTTGCCTATTCCCACTAGGGGATCTTTCGCATAGGTGCTATGAAAAGTTTGCTCCTCGAATGGTTTGGTTCGTCCACGGAATGTAAGGTTTGGGGTAGGAGTGACTATAACATAACCCGATTGTGATATGGAAATATAAAGTTTATGATTAAGGAGTAGTGTGACGCCAGTGTGTGGCTTTAGTGTAATGCCAATGTGTGGCTTTATAAAATGTTACATGCTTGTTTACCTAAAACATTACCATTTTCAGATTTTAATCAATACTTACTGGACATAACGCTATTATAACTATCCTAAGTATTGCAAAATTCACCTCTGAGTCGGACATAGGTGATTAGGCTATGTCCCACTGTCCCTGGTTGAATATAGGTGATCAATCAATATTCAACCGAGGTTCAATGAATTTTGAAATACTTAGCTTAGTTACGCTAGTACTATGTCCTAATACTTTTAAAAGTTGTCTTAAAGATTAGGACAATTATTCCATTTATCTGAGGGGAAAGGTGTAGTGCTGTGATACGTAAATATACGTATAGGGAAAATAATTATAACCTATAATGAAATTAGGTGAGCAGTGATAAAACATGTATCTTATCAAGTATGATCTCAACAGGACCATAAGTAAGGCATAAGCTTGGCAGGGAGGCACGTGTCGGTCATAGGGTTAAGTTTTTGTAAAAGTGGTTATAGTCTATGTTTTAAAATACCCGGTTCTCTATAACTTGGCTCTGATACCAATCTGTAACACCCCCAAAATGGCTCAGCGGAAGCACGCGAGTATTGGAGAGCTACTAAATTGATACCACAACATAAGCATAGAACAACTAGTTTTCATAAAGAAACTTTTATTCATTCTTAAAACAATGTTTACATTATTGATTTGTGTGGAAAATACATGCTAAAAAGTGTCAACACGAGGTTGGTGAGTTCATAGGTTTATTTAAATGGCACTTTAATATACCATTTAACATTTGGTTTTGATGATCATTATGTCTTGCATAATGTCATAAAAATTTATGTTTACTTTAGATAAAAGAATTTTATTAGTGGACCATAAGTAGGGTATATGAACATTACAACCAATATAATGTCAGTTATTATGTCTTATTACGCTAGCACTAAGTTCATGCAACCGAAGCTACGACAATTTCTGTATGCAAAATGTAGTCATACAATTAAGGGGCCCATGGCGAGTGTTTATCCCAATACACTCGGTTCCGACATGCTATATGTTTCACCTTGACCCATGTGGGGCCAACCGAACAGGGGAGTCACCCCCAATAGATCTATTTATAACATTCGCGCTTCCCAGCAGGTATTGACGGTTCATGAAGAGGGCAATTTGGGATCTAAAGACTTAGGCTAAGCTGCGTAATATTCTAAGTCAAACATTTTGGTATGGTCCATAAAACATCTATGTGTGATGTTACTTTAAACAAGAAATCATTCACATCATATCAATCATAAAACATGGTATGCATGAAAATGCATAATTTCAGTAAATAAAATCATTTAAGTAAAATGAGCATGTATCTTCCCCCAAAATAGTTATAAAACAAGTAAAAGTAGGGGTTATGAAACTCACCTTAGCTATTAGTAGTACAAAGTGAATAATTTAATTTGTGTAGTGTACGGCTCCGACACGCAACCTAATTTAATAAGGCAATTTAGTCTTTATTTATGTTTAAGACTAACTTTATAAATTTTTAAATGTTTGTGTTGTTGTTGCTTGTGTGACATTATTTAAGTTTAAAATAGTTTTCTACATGTTTGTAAGTATTGGCTCTTGAAAGGGTATACGCAGAAGTATATGAAGAAAGAATGAGGCTTCGGTTTGATGATAACCGACTGACGATGTACGAAAGGTATGTACATTTATTAGGACATTATCGGACAAAGGGGACATCATGAATGAAGGAAGTATATATACATATAACCATATAGATATATATAATTTATATATGCTTATGTCATTACTAATAGATAAAGAAAAAGTTTTAAGTACAATTCAACTTGTACACATTTGTAAGTTTTCAAAATACATTTCATGTGTCAAATGTATACATTTTAAAAGAAATAATCATACTTGTATGTGTTGATATAATTATTTCAATTTGTTATGGAAAATATATAATATATTTGTACAAATTTGGGCGTGACCCGGATGTATAACATTATCCGAGGTGACTATCGTCAAAGTTTTGTAAAAATAAATTTTTACCGAATTTAAATAATCAAATTTAGTATTGTAAGTAAATGACTACAAGTTTATATTTTCCAACCATTTGGTTTAGGGGTATGAAATTATTTAATTTTTGTTATAAGTAATACAAAATACTCATTTATTTAAACAATCATGTTCACAAATTTTTTTGATTAATGTTTATAATCTCATTAATTGATTTGTGACTTGAATTTTTTTTTGTAATGTTGACGATATGAAGTATAAATTTTGAGGTGACGCGCTAAAATCATTTATGTAAATATAGTACTATTTGTGTTGACTTGAATGAGTCATATAATTAGTAAGTAAATATTGCGTTGAAATACTCTTGTGGTAATAAAATTATTGTACATGGTTAGGCAAGTATGTTTGTGTAACACGAAACAATGTTTGCAAATTCTTCTACGTTGAGTGAGTTGACTAACATTGGGTCATTGGTTATTCAGTTTTTAACAAATATTACAAAGATACTTTCAAAAATAGCATTTATATTAAACGTGTATTTTCAAAGGTAATGATTGTTCCAGCCATAAAATATCAAGTTTCCCTTGATAAATGAAACGGTGGTAGATGAATTATCACACACACCTCATAGATTAAGAAGCAATACTGTAGCACTTTAGAACCAAAAACAGGTAATGATCTCAAACAAAATAAAAATCTAATAACTTTATTCTTAGTTTTCTTTTGATCTGCATGTAAGCAGAAAGTGTAGTGTTACTGTATAAGTTTTATAAAGGTGTTGTGTTTATAGTGTATTCGAAATTAGTAGTAGGTATAAAGTAATCACGTAAGACCTAGAGTGAATCGATTCAAACGATTTGCGTTTTTGCAATATCTACGATATGTGAATTTATACTTATGATATACGATAGGCGAATTTATATTTCTGAAGTGATTGCTATGTTTTAAATATGTTGTTTTTTAGATATTTGTGTTATGCATAAAGTATGAGTGCTTATATATGTTTAGATTATTGTTACTAACTCAGTCATTTAGCTAATATATGTTCATTAATGGTCTATGGTGTATGACCTTTATAAAAGTTAGTTGAAACAATAAGACAATATGTCCATCATTATTTTGTTAGTTGGTATGTATGATATGATTATTGGGTGAAATCATATAGCCGACAGTTTACGGACAAATAGAAGTTTAGTGTTAGTGTATAACTTTTATAAAGGTGTTGTGTTTATAATCGAACAGAAATTAGTATTAGTTATAACGTAATCACCTATGACTGTCGTGAATCAACGAAGACCATTTGTGTACTTATGATATACGATATGCGAATTTGTAATTGTAAAGTGATTCATATGTTTTAAAATGGATACTTGTTTTGATATTTGTGTTATGCATAGAGTCTGATTGCTTAAATTTGTTTCCATTTTTGTTACTAAATGAGTCATTTAGCTAACCTATATGTTAATGATAATTTGACAGGATGAGTCTTCAATTTGTGTTTGCTGTAAACAAAGAAAAGTTTGCGAAAAGTCAGGTATGCGCGTAAGGTGATAATTTAAATGTTCTATATTTTTACCGTGTTTATAAAGAAATAATTGTTTTATATTGTTTTTGTTGTTAGCGTTTACCATCTCTGTTCACTAAAAGCTTCTACAATGGAATGCCGTGGCTGTACTTAATACACAATCGTGGAACAAAACACAAAGTCTGGATAAAACGAAAGTCAGAAAACCATTACATATTGTACGGAGATGAGTGGGCCAACTTTGTGGAACACAGTAGGTATACAGAGGTGGAAATGTTGCACTTTATAAGGGAAGAGGAAGACACTTATTACGTAACTGCCTATAATCATGCTGGGGTTGAATGCGGTGGATATGACAACAGGAAGATAGGCAGCAGGCAAATGAGATGCTTAGTATTTCAGGGCCAGAATCTTGGACGTTCTCCGATAAGCATACACGAACTAACATTTATTTTTTTAACATGTTTTTTTAAGTTGACATAACTATTGTTTAGTGTGTGAATATGTTGATTATTTATAATTGTATGTAGTTGCTTCCCGGATATTTCCTGCAAGATATAGTGACTAACGAATTTGATATTCGGATGGGAGGAATGAATTTAGCAACTGTAAACCATCTTCGTGTTCATATTCGAGGAGCATCACATCCGAAAAAATATGCAAACTTGTTTTATGGAGATGGCTGGAATACTGTTGTTGAGAGTCAACACCTGGTACCCGGGAAACCAATGGTTTTCACAAATCTTGGTGGTGCAGTGCTTAATATGATTACTTTTGGAAGGGATTACCTTGGTTTAGGCTTTGAGGACATCCCCAGAACAGAATTGGATTTAGCTTTTCCTATCTGTCGAGGTCCCCTGGACAAAGGTATCTTTCGATATTTATGGTACACACACACACACACACACACACACACACACACACACACACATATATATATATATATATATATATATATATATATATATATATATATATATATATATATATATATATATATATATATATATATATATGATTACATAATTCTAATATTTTGTGTTCCCAAATTGCAATATAGATCCAAGGATGTTTCACATATGCGACTGGGAAGGCCATGATCAGCACAGGAACGAAGATGCATGTTTTTACACACTAATGCTGGCCTATGTCCTAGATAGAAACCGTTTGGTAAGTAGATATAAGTTTTGGTTATGTTTACTTATAAATAAAAGCTTATTGTGGTTTTATATTTGATATATAGACTGTACCTGCCAAGTATGTTGATAAGAGTGAACTGTACACGTTTGACAACGCAATTGTTAGACACGGTGGGATGGAGTTTCCGGTTGACTTGGTGACTATAAGGCACAAAAAGACCCGGAAGCGGAAGGTGAGAAAGAACCATCTGACCATGATTGCAAAGGACAAATGGAAACATATCAAAAGGCAATGCCGTTTCAGGAAAGATAAAATGATGCGATTCCAGCTGGTAGACGTGATGACAGATTTGGTGGAGACAGTTGATCCAGAGTTTCCTGTGCTTGTTCCCATATTTGATATGTGTTGATCCAGAGTTTCCTATGCGAAGACGTCTTTTGTTTTAAGGCTTCAATGGGTATGTGTCTTTTCAATCTATGTTTAATATCAAGACTTTAGTAGTTTGGTTATATGTTAAGTTGAATAATGTCAGGATACATGACAATGACTGCCGTCTATTATCCTACTACGTTTAAGGTGTTATCAGTATGCAAATAACTCTTTCGTATGTTGACAATCAGTTGTTATTGCTAATGTTGTTGAATCAACTACTTTATACTAATGCAAATTCACTACTGATGTATTATATGTAGTCATCTGTTCATTAGGTTACTTCCCTTTAGGAGTGTATGTTATTGTTTAAAGTTGCTTGCTTGTGTATGTAGTAAGCATTTTAGTTGGGTTACATCCCATTTAAAACTGGATGATAGTATGTGGCTTAGTACCTTTTTAGAATGTTTGTTATACTTCAATGTTTATATAGCAGATTGATTAAATAAGCATGCAAGTTCAGCTCAATTCCAATTAAGATAACTTTACTTTTTAGAATGACAATCTGCACCAATGTATATCTTGACATTTTCTTTATGACACATCAAGATGATTTCATCTTCATCTGAATAAAAAAGAACATAGATTTGTTGTATTTTAAAACAACTTTGGATTTAGAGTACTTCTATGATCCTCTGATTCTCCTACACACATGTTTTATTGTGATAACAAAATATTTTTGGGCAAAAAATAACGATTTAACTTATACCTTCTTTATGCTTCGTATCATAACTTACACATTAGGCTTATTATCACTATAGTAGAACTGAGCTCATTAAAAACAAATGGCCCAATCGACTCATTTGACATATCTCGGTCAACTACAAAAGTCCAAAAGGTCAAGATATTTTTTGCATGTATAGATATATTACGTTTTCCAAGCACAAAACATCATTACATTGTATGGTTTTAGGTGCACCCTAACAACCCTGTCAAATCATCCCCATTGATCCCAAAGCTGAGAAATCTACTCCAAGGTTAGTAAGATAACTAATTGTGATCTAAAATAGTATGAAAAACATAATCAAAAGAGGTAGTTGTTAGTAGATTGGTAGATATGAAGTCGTTAGGTATTCCACTTTTCAAAACCTTGCATGATGATAGTTTTTAGATTATCCAACTTCCTGTAAGATAGTTTACACATATATGTTAGTGATGATAATTGATCATTGAAAAAAATGCAGGATATTTGTGAACTTGATGATCTATATTACAGTTATACATCTATAATACCCTAATCGTTTGAATCTTAGTTCAATATTTAATCCATGTGGTTGTTGTTGTTGGAAATTAGTATTTCTTTAATTTATCTTTTCATTTGACAGTCAGGTTAGAAATTAGTACAACATTAAGTTATATGGTATCAAAAAATGGTCTGTCAGTGATCATAATGTTAGAATCTTATGGTAGGATTTTCTGAGTTTGATGGTTTCATTGGTTACGATATATGACTACTGAAATTTTGGTGGATATATGAAATAGATTTTGGTTTGTATGCAGAACGATTTTGTGTAAGTTATGATAATGGTTACTAAATCGTGTTTGTGATATTATGGTTGTATACTTTTAAGTGGATACATTCGAATACAGTTAATAGATTTTGATAAAAAAAAAAGGAAAACCATAGCATTATGCTGGTTATGAGCTTATTATAGAATGTAAACCTGGTATGCAATTCCCATTCCATTTTTGGCAGGAAAATGCCGTTCGAGTTTGTAGTCTTGGTGAACCACACACCATATCCTTCGAAACAGGTAAAGAAACAACACCATAATATCATTTATAAGTGTTATTGTACAGTTAAAAGTAAATTAAAGTTTTGAATAATTATTCAAGAACTGCCTCAAGTATTTGAATTTGAAGGATACAATGGGAACAATCATCTATATCTGACCAGCTCAGCAAAGATTCGTAAGAAAGTCTGGTTTATTACACCAACTGTAGGACCTATATAACACTGAGGGGTAGGGATTGGGTTAAGTTTGCTAAGGAGAACATCGGTCCGTATGTAGATTGGTTGCATTTCATCCAGGAAGGGGATGACTGTTTCTACATGACAGGATACGATATTAGGGATGGTAAAGAATTCAGGGGATACGACGAAGACAACCACCGGTATTCACGTTTTAAGAGCAGTGTGTGGGTTGTTCCAAACAGGCCTCATGTATCAATTAATATATAACGTAATCTTGTATTACCTTTATTAATAGGTTAATGTATTCCCTTAAAATGTGTATTTAAGACACACGTTAACTTCATCTACCGAGAATTGCAGCTGATTTCTTAAGTGGGATAGGCCAGGTAGATCGTATTAGAATTAATTGTGGAGAAGACTACTTTATGATTCCTGTGCTCCGTGTTAATGATCCTAATCAGCCAGATGAATATGAATTGAATCCACAAGTTTGGAATATTGTGAAATTCACTTTGGGTTTGCAAGCTGGACAGATCTTGGTGTTTACAAAAGAGTATAAATATTGTGTTTAGGTTGATGGCTTTTAACTTGGATGGAAGTCCGCATACACCGATGCAACCTGCTATAGAGTTTGACAACAAAGGTGCTATAAATATTCATATCCTAATTTAGTTGAAAATTATATATGTATTTATAGAAATCCTTAGTTTCAGGGAAGAAAAGTGTACTTAGATATTAGTGATATTCGATAGTATCAGGATAGCATATCTAACAGGTTAAATGTATTGTCAGATGATGACAGGATGCACCACATTTGTCGATGGCCTGGACATCGAGAGCACTTTGGTGAAGTGGGTGACACTTTCTACAAGAGTTATTCTATGATTACAGTGTTGAAAAGCTCGTAAGTATTATTATTTTGTGAAACATATTTATTGTAACACGTTATTCATGTTTATGAAGAAGTAGTTATTCACATGGTGGCGAATGGTTTATTTCAGACAATACTTGCAGACTTCATGGAATACCACCCGATGCACACATACAGGAAGGTTTTGATGATACACCAAGATGTGGACTGCACTTTTAATGTGAAGATGGAGTTTCATAAAGAGGATCCTGGAAGGACCAACCATGTGAACGTATTTGGTGAATGGAGAGAGTTTGCACGTGAGTGTAATTTTGGGTACAACAAAATGATAAGGTTCAAGTTCATGCATTTGCTGACGGATATGGGGGAGATGAAGTGGAGGTGTACCCTGTGTTTCACGTTTGTTAAAAAATGATCCTATAACAACTTATGTTTATTTTGTATGGTTAGTATGGTCTGAACTAATGTATGGATATATGCTTTGTTATGTTATGTTAGGATAGTCAGGATATTTGTTATTTTTTGGATTATCAAATGGCCTTTTATGATTAGGTAAATCAGTGGTTTCTAAAAATATGGAGTGAAATCTATGTTGTTGCTTAAGATGTGTCATTGTTTTCAAGTATTATATTTGTAGATGTTTCATAAAATGGTTTGTTGATGCTGATATGAATTGCAGATCGATGTTCATTTTTTAATGTTGGTCGTATGATTTGTTGGTGATGATATGAATGTCAGTGTTCTGTCAGATATATTGTAAAACCTGAAAATCTAAAACATGAATAAAGACTAAAATACCCTTGAAATCGAAATTATAAAATACGTAAAATACATTTATATTCATTCAACGAAATTAAAACCTAACTTACGAATAATTAAAACTTAACGAATATGTGTACGTGATCGATTTTGTATGACGAAAGATTTAAACGTCTCGCGTAAAAGTTTGGGCCTCGCCATTTGCCTAATTGTGATCCGATGGGCCGTTCGTTTGATGGATTGGACTCAAGCTGAGAGCCATGTGGGCGTGGGTTTGTTTGTTCGGTTGGACCTAACCCGAAGCCCACATAACCAATAAGCCTAACCTATTTGTTTCACTATAAATACAATCACATTAACTCAAATTGGAACCCTAGTTTTGCCTCTTTCTTTTTCTTGTTCCATTCGGCCGAGAATTATCAACACCCTTGGTGTCGCGAGTTTAGTCCCAACGTGAGCAAGCTAAGGTATAACATGTTCTATTCGTCTTCCTTTGATACACCTTACGTTAATATATGTTGTAACTTGTTTCGTTTTTGAATCGAGCTTGTGTTTTCTTCTTTTGGCCGAACCTTATGCAAACCGAAACCAAACAAATAAATATGAATCGGATCTAATATAAATCTGAGAACATGTAATGTAATATGTATTGTATGAATCGGGTATTAGTATGTCGAGCTTAAGAAAACCGAACCACATATATCATGAATCGGACAAGGTAAAACATGCAAACGTGATTAAGTAAGATACGTAGATGAGCTAGTGTTTGCGTAAAACATGTTAGCCGAAACCTACATGTTAGCCGAACCATGTGAGGGTTTTTGAACGTGTGTTAAACGAGAAAGGTCATGTAAAACCTAAACCCTAGATTGAGGTGTGAACCGAACCATGCATGCCGAACCCTAATTGGTTTGTGAACCGTGTATCATGAGTGTGTTGATATGTAAACGTAGTACGTGGTCATATCTAGTCTAAACTATTGTGCATGTGTGTGTAAATGTGTAACTAATCCGAGTAATAAGTAACTTTGGGGTCACATGAAATCATAAACGTGCATGGATATAAAAGTTGACGTATAATATGTGTATAAGTAACGTATGGTTAAGTCATGAATGTGTTGAGTAAATAAACAAGAGTAATGAGTCATTAGATGACGTAATATGTAAAGTAATTGCGCATTAATATGATATTAAAAGAATGAGAAAACCCTAGAACATAAATGAGAGTCGATTAGGGTTTGAAGCTAAGTATAATAATTCATTATTTCATGTGTGAGTTATGACGTTTAAACTATTTTCACATTTAACCCTAAACTTTAATAAATGACATAATGAACCTTAATCTACAATATTGGTTATAAAACACTTAAGTTTCATTTAATCCTAAAACCCTAAAGTATTAAGATCACTGAATACACTAAGTATAAACACCAAATATTAAAAGATCATTTCGACAATTATGGTATCATAAATAACATGTACGACCGTTAATGTGTATAGGTTCTGTGAAGAAGGAGTAATCCTTTGTTTTTCGTATTTCTGCTTTGTGGTCATTTGCTTTGGAATAAGGTACAGATATTCTGACCTTTTCAGTAAAGGTTCCTTATAACGTTTTCTTTCGTTAGCTTTTATATTAGGGTTTCCTAAGCCTTTGCTATGAACCCCATTCTGTTTGTTTGAGCTGTTGCTTATCTGAACTCTGATTTCTGAATTATGAAACATCTGATTTTGAACTATATGATATGAAAACTTTGATTTTGGAAATATGATTAACCTTATGATAAAGTATGATCTGTGTCAGTTTTGACATTCTGATTTGACCTAAGATAGTTTGACACCCGAGCCAAATATTTCACTAGTCATGGGGGTTCCATGTCCGTGTCAGTGATGCACCTCTGACATGACTCTAGGGCAGTAGAGTGATGTTCTGCCACGTCCCTTATCTGTTATCTGTTATGAGCTCAAGTTATGTTATATGACCAATATCTGCGTGGGCGTATGGATGCATCCTAGATCTGTTATCTGTTATATGTTATCTGTTATCTAATGATTGATGTTGCGTGCATGCACGTCCTTCATAACTCTGGTAGGTCTCCCCTACAAATGTTGCCTTATGTGAATATGATTATGATCTGATATTTGTTTCTGGGCTCGTGGTAGTTAACTATAAACTTTATTCGATAATTCTGATTTATACTTTGAAAATGATTATGATTTTGCTATCTTTCGTTCATTATATTTTGTATTCGAAATCGTTTCGTATTTGCTTTGCTTTTATATCTGTTCACTGAACTTTTGAAGCTCAGCCGCATTTCTTTTATTCCGCGGCAGGTATCTAAGCATTTGGAGCTAGGTTTTGCTTTGGGATGAGTGCATGAGTGGACTTACCTTAGAGATTTTTAGCTTTGATCTTATGATGCCATTTAAGACTTCATTATTTCAGATATTTTGTTGGAGTTTATTTTTCCGCTGGGACCTATGTATTGAAGTCATGTTGACTTGAATTATTCCGTATTTATGTTAAGACTTCTTTTGGATATTTATGTTTGCTTTGATATGACACCATTGTTTGTGATTCCTTTACCCTGGTCGGGTCGGGGCGTTACAATTTATGGCATCAGAGCCCAGGTTTACTACTTGTAGTCAGGACCTGTGACATATGGACCCTAGGTTTTGAGACCCTTAGAGCTTAGGCTTTGACCTGTGAGGATTGGGTAGACTTTAGGTTTCCTTCTGCGAACTTCCATTTCGTATCTCATCTTTGTTCATTTTTTCTAATCGTTTGAATATCGTTTAGATGGTTCGAACTCGTACTAACGGTAACGTGGATGGAGACGATGATGCTCCTAACTTGGATGCTGCGATTGCTAATGCTCTCAACACTCTTTTCCCTGATCTTACCACACCTGAGATGATGACACAGGTGATCAACAACATTCGTAATCAGACTGGTGCTTCGGGTAGTGGTGGAGGAAATCAAACCGTCAGCATTCACACTTGGCTCGAGCGTTTTGGTAAGCTCAAGCCTCTTTCTTTTAGTACTGCTGCTACTCCCACGGAGGCCGAGGACTGGATCACTCATATTGAGAAGCTGTTTGAAGTGTTGGGTTGTGGAGACGAGTTTAAGACCCGTTTGGCTACATTTAAGTTGGAAGGTGATGCTTTGAATTGGTGGAAGGCACTCAAACAGGCAAGAGGAGGAGATGCTTTTGCTATTACTTGTACTTGGGCTGAGTTTCAGACTATCTTCTATAACCGTTACTTCCCTGATGCTGAGCAGCAAAGGTATGAGAGGGACTACCAGGCGATTTACCAGCTTGATCATGAGAACTCCAATGAGTACATGGGCAGGTTTATGAGGTTGGTCAGTTTTGTGGGAACGATTGCTGGAGATGGTAGGCGTCAAGCCAAGCACTTCAAGTGGGGGCTGAAGAAGTGGGTGTTGGACCAACTTCTGAATATTGAGTATGACGATGTGTCGGCCTGCAATGACGCAGCTCGTAACATTGAGATCTTTCATGAGGTTTCGGGTTCCAACAAGCGTAACCGCGATGGTGATCGGATTCAAGGTAGAACTCAAAGTAGTGATTATAAGGGAAATTCTGGCAGGAGTTATGATTCGAGGGGTCAAGTGGATTGGAGTTATGATCAGCGGGGTCAGTCAGGAAGGAATGTTGACTCTAGGCGCCCTGAGGCGAGGAGTCAGGATAATAGAAATGCTGGTAGGAATGGGAATGATCGTCAGAGTCAGAGTAACAATAACCAGCGTTACAACAAGGATCAGTCATCTCGAGGAGCATATAAGGGTCGTGCTTCAGGATCTTCTGGTCAGCAAAGGACAGCTGAGGTTTTGCCTCCCCCACCTCTATGTACTACTTGTGGAAAGGCTCATCCGGGACCGTGTTTCAAGGCCACTGGTGGATGTTTCTCTTGTGGTTCCACTACTCACAAGATCAAGGATTGCCCTAAGAAGAACCCGGTGATTCCTGGAAACTACATCAAGCCGCCACCTACTACTGGACGTGTTTATGCTACTACTCGAAATCAGGCGGAGCGCACTTCAGGTACCATTACGGGCACTCTTTTCATTGACAATTATTCTGTCTTCGTTTTATTTGATACCGGTGCCACACACTCCATTATATCTGTCACATTTGCTAAGAAACTTAATATGACTCCCAAACCACTAACAAACCACTTATCAATTTCTACTCCTATGAAAAACCACATGATCATTGATCATAAATACGTTAAGTGCCCTCTTCGTTTTGATGATCGTATTCGCCCTGCAAATCTATATCCTCTTGATATGGTCGACTTTGATATCATTCTAGGCATGGATTGGTTGGCTTATGATAGAGCTTCAATTGACTGCTATGCTAGAACTGTGATCTTTGGAGACATAAAACATCCTGAATTCGTTTATTATGGTTCTCAACCCCTCAAATCTGTTAAGCTCATTCCTGCTATGAAGGCACAGACTATGATTGCTCATGGGTGCCAAGGTTTTCTGGCATTTGTTAAGGACACATCTTTGGAGAGTCCTAACATTGAAAATCTTTCTGTTGTTTGTGAATTCACCGACGTTTTTCCCGATGAACTTTTCGGTATTCCCCCAGCTAGAGAAGTTGAGTTTAGCATTGAGTTAATTCCTGGTGCTGAACCGATTTCGAAGGCTCCGTATCGTATGGCACCTGTAGAACTGAAGGAATTAAAGGAGCAGCTGCAAGAGATGATAGAGAATGGATTTATTCGACCCAGTGTTTCTCCATGGGGTGCACCTGTTTTGTTTGTGAAGAAGAAGGAAGGAAGCATGCGTTTATGTATCGACTACCGTGAACTCAACCGTATTACCATTCGAAACCGTTATCCTCTGCTACGTATTGATGATTTGTTTGATCAACTGCAAGGAGCTAAATTCTTTTCTAAGATTGATCTGAGATCTGGTTATCACCAGCTACGTGTGAGGGAGCAAGATGTTCCTAAGACCGCGTTTCGTACCAGATATGGTCATTATGAATTCCTCGTTATGCCTTTTGGTTTGACAAATGCGCCTGCTGTGTTTGTGGACCTAATGAATCGTGTTTTCCATGAGTTCCTCGACAAGTTCGTTATCGTTTTCATCGACGACATTTTGGTTTACTCCAAGTCTGAAGAAAAGCACGAGCAACATCTCCGGATAGTTTTGGAGATTCTGAGGAAGAAGAAGTTGTACGCTAAATTTTCGAAGTGTGAGTTCTGGTTAAAACAAGTCGCTTCCTTGGTCATATTGTATCTGCTGATGGTATCACCATGGATCCGTCTAAAGTTGAGGCTATCACTAAATGTCCAAGACCTACGACAGTGACTGAGGTTAGGAGTTTTCCAGGACTTGCTGGTTACTACCGACGTTTTGTTGAAGGTTTCTCTCGTTTAGCTTTGCCCTTAACCCAAATGATGAGAAAAGGTGAAAAGTTTGTATGGACGGATGAACGAGAAGAAAGTTTTGAAGAGTTGAAACGGAGATTGGTGTCCGCTCCTATTTTGACTCTTCCATCTGGTTCTGGAGGATTTCAAATTTACAATGATGCATCTAAGAAAGGATTAGGCTGTGTTTTGATGCAACATGGAAAGGTAATAGCTTATGCTTCAAGGAAGCTAAAACCTTATGAGGAGAATTACCCAACTCATGACTTTGAGTTAGCTGCAGTGGTGTTCGCGTTGAAGATCTGGAGACATTACTTGTATGGAGAGACGTGTGATATTTTCACCGACCATAAGAGTCTCAAGTATATTTTCACTCAGAAAGAACTTAACATGAGACAAAGAAGATGGTTAGAACTTCTTAAGGATTATGACACAAACATTCAAGTACCATCCCGTAAGGCTAATGTAGCTGCTGACGCACTTAGCCGGAAATCAGGCATTCTTGCAAGTATTGAGATTGAACCTAGGATTCTTCGTGACTTAGAGCGTTTGGATGTTGAGTTGTGTGTACGAGGTTTTGATGGATACTGGGCTAGTATGAAGGTGGAGTCGAACCTTATACTGCAAATTAAAGAAGCTCAGAAAGATGATGGTGAGCTGTGGGCCGTGGCGCAAAATGTTGAAGAAGGTAAGCAGACGGAGTTTAAGGTTGATAATGACGGAATTGTATGGTATGAAGATAGGCTTTGTGTTCCCAATGATTCGGTACTTCGCGAGAAAGTTATGACTGAAGCTCATAGTTCTCCTTTCACTATCCATCCTGGTTCTACCAAGATGTATAGGGATTTGAAACAGTACTTCTGGTGGAATGGCATGAAGCAAGATGTGGCGACGTTTGTGTCGAAGTGTATGATTTGTCAGCAGGTTAAGATTGAACATCAAAGGGCTAGTGGACTGTTACAGCCATTGGATATTCCAACATGGAAGTGGGATAAGATATCTATGGATTTTGTGACTGGGCTACCCCTTACTCGGAAGAAGCATGATGCAATTTGGGTAGTTGTTGATCGACTAACCAAATCTGCTCATTTCTTACCAATCAGAAAGGATTATGGTATTGGTAGATTGGCGGAAATTTTTTAGCAAGAGATCGTTAGGCTTCATGGTACTCCGGCATCTATTGTGTCCGACAGAGATCCGCGTTTTACTTCCCGTTTCTGGAAAGGTTTGCAAAAAGCTTGGGGTACTCGACTTAATTTTAGTACATCATTTCATCCTCAAACAGATGGTCAGTCAGAGAGGACTATTCAGACCTTAGAGGACATGCTAAGGGCTTGTGCTTTAGAATGGACGGGCAGCTGGGATGAATATTTGTGTTTAGTAGAGTTTGCATATAACAACAGTTGGCATGCTAGAATTAAGGCAGCACCGTTTGAACTTCTTTATGGGAGGAAATGTAGAGCACCTACTTGTTGGGATGAAGTAGGTGAACGTTTAATTGAAGGTCCGGAAATGATTGAGATCAGTAATGAGAAAGTAGCTGTTGCTAGAGAAAAGTTGAAGGAGGCTAGGTCTCGTCAGAAAAGTTATGCTGACAAGCATCGTCGTGATTTAGAATTTCGGGTTGGAGATCGTGTATTTTTGAAAGTTTCACCGTTTAGAGGTGTAAAACGTTTTGGAATCAAGGGCAAGCTCAGTCCTCGATTCATCGGTCCGTTTGAAATTTTGGAGCGTATAGGAGAAGTTTCATATCGGTTAGCACTTCCGCCTCAGTTATCGCATGTTCATGATGTTTTCCATGTATCTCTCCTAAGGGGATACAACTATCATCCGTTACACGTTGCTTCTTATCCGTTTGATCAAATTCAGTCCGATATGTCTTTATCTGAAGAACCGGAAGCTATTTTAGAAAGACAAGAAAGAGTCATGAGAAATAAAGTCATTCCGTTCGTTAAGATTCTTTGGAAAAATCACCCGGAGCGTGAGGCTACTTGGGAAACCGAGGAGTCGATGCGAGCTAGTTATCCTCATTTCTTTGAATAGTTTGGTATGTTCTCATTACGTTTTTCGTTTCATTTCATTTCAATTTTCGAGGACGAAAATTCTTCTTTTAGAGGGGAAGAGTTGTAAAACCTGAAAATCTAAAACATGAATAAAGACTAAAATACCCTTGAAATCGAAATTATAAAATACGTAAAATACATTTATATTCATTCAACGAAATTAAAACCTAACTTATGAATAATTAAAACTTAACGAATATCTGTACGTGATCGATTTTGTATGACGAAAGATTTAAACGTCTCGCGTAAAAGTTTGGGCCTCGCCATTTGCCTAATTGTGATCCGATGGGCCGTTCGTTTGATGGATTGGACTCAAGCTGAGAGCCATGTGGGCGTGGGTTTGTTTGTTCGGTTGGACCTAAGCCGAAGCCCACATAACCAATAAGCCTAACCTATTTGTTTCACTATAAATACAATCACATTAACTCAAATTGGAACCCTAGTTTTGCCTCTTTCTTTTTCTTGTTCCATTCGGCCGAGAGTTATCAACACCCTTGGTGTCGCGAGTTTAGTCCCAACGTGAGCAAGCTAAGGTATAACATGTTCTATTCATCTTCCTTTGATACACCTTACGTTAATATATGTTGTAACTTGTTTCGTTTTTGAATCGAGCTTGTGTTTTCTTCTTTTGGCCGAACCTTATGCAAACCGAAACCAAACAAATAAATATGAATCGGATCTAATATAAATCTGAGAACATGTAATGTAATATGTATTGTATGAATCGGGTATTAGTATGTCGAGCTTAAGAAAACCGAACCACATATATCATGAATCGGACAAGGTAAAACATGCAAACGTGATTAAGTAAGATACGTAGATGAGCTAGTGTTTGCGTAAAACATGTTAGCCGAAACCTACATGTTAGCCGAACCATGTGAGGGTTTTTGGAACGTGTGTTAAACGAGAAAGGTCATGTAAAACCTAAACCCTAGATTGAGGTGTGAACCGAACCATGCATGCCGAACCCTAATTGGTTTGTGAACCGTGTATCATGAGTGTGTTGATATGTAAACGTAGTACGTGGTCATATCTAGTCTAAACTATTGTGCATGTGTGTGTAAATGTGTAACTAATCCGAGTAATAAGTAACTTTGGGGTCACATGAAATCATAAACGTGCATGGATATAAAAGTTGACGTATAATATGTGTATAAGTAACGTATGGTTAAGTCATGAATGTGTTGAGTAAATAAACAAGAGTAATGAGTCATTAGATGACGTAATATGTAAAGTAATTGCGCATTAATATGATATTAAAAGAATGAGAAAACCCTAGAACATAAATGAGAGTCGATTAGGGTTTGAAGCTAAGTATAATAATTCATTATTTCATGTGTGAGTTATGACGTTTAAACTATTTTCACATTTAACCCTAAACTTTAATAAATGACATAATGAACCTTAATCTACAATATTGGTTATAAAACACTTAAGTTTCATTTAATCCTAAAACCCTAAAGTATTAAGATCACTGAATACACTAAGTATAAACACCAAATATTAAAAGATCATTTCGAAAATTATGGAATCATAAATAACATGTACGACCGTTAATGTGTATAGGTTCTGTGAAGAAGGAGTAATCCTTTGCTTTTCGTATTTCTGCTTTGTGGTCATTTGCTTTGGAATAAGGTACAGATATTCTGACCTTTTCAGTAAATGTTCCTTATAACGTTTTCTTTCGTTAGCTTTTATATTAGGGTTTCCTAAGCCTTTGCTATGAACCCCATTCTGTTTGTTTGAGCTGTTGCTTATCTGAACTCTGATTTCTGAATTATGAAACATCTGATTTTGAACTATATGATATGAAAACTCTGATTTTGGAAATATGATTAACCTGATGATAAAGTATGATCTGTGTCAGTTTTGACATTCTGATTTGACCTAAGATAGTTTGACACCCGAGCCAAATATTTCACTAGTCATGGGGGTTCCATGTCCGTGTCGGTGATGCACCTCTGACATGACTCTAGGGCAGTAGAGTGATGTTCTGCCACGTCCCTTATCTGTTATCTGTTATGAGCTCAAGTTATGTTATATGACCAATATCTGCCTGTGGGGCGTATGGATGCATCCTAGATCTGTTATCTGTTATACGTTATCTGTTATCTGATGATTGATGCTGCGTGCATGCACGTCCTTCATAACTCTGTAGGTCTCCCTACAAATGTTGCCTTATGTGAATATGATTATGATCGATATTTGTTTCGGGCTCGTGGTAGTTAACTATAAACTTTGTTCGATAATTCTGATTTATACTTTGAAAATGATTATGATTTTGCTATCTTTCGTTCATTATATTTTGTATTCGAAATCGTTTCGTATTTGCTTTGCTTTTATATCTGTTCACTGAGCTTTTGAAGCTCAGCCGCATTTCTTTTATTCCGCGGCAGGTATCTAAGCATTTGGAGCTAGGTTTTGCTTTGGGATGAGTGCATGAGTGGACTTACCTTAGAGATTTTTAGCTTTGATCTTATGATGCCATTTAAGACTTCATTATTTCAGATATTTTGTTGGAGTTTATTTTTCCGCTGGGACCTATGTATTGAAGTCATGTTGACTTGAATTATTCCGTATTTATGTTAAGACTTCTTTTGGATATTTATGTTTGCTTTGATATGACACCATTGTTTGTGATTCCTTTACCCTGGTCGGGTCGGGGCGTTACATATATCATATCAGTGTTGTCCAATATGTGATAGGATGGGAGTATGGATGTTGTCTTCAAATATAACACTTATGTGACAATGAGTAAGGATTAGCAAAAGTTAAACTGGTTGTCCCAGAAAGGGTAATTACACATCATTATCAATAATAAATTTTGGATATTATGCTTCAGAGACACATTATCTGCGTTTGGCTAATGGTATACAAAGTTTTAGCATGTACATAAACGTAATATTTTCTCATGAACATAGTAAACAAATATTCAAAACAACTGTGTTCATAATTAGAAAAAAATACAAATATCATAAATAAAGATGGAATGAAATCATAAAGTATTCATTAGAACATATAAATATTACATAAATGTGCAAGTATACATTGGTTATTTATGCAAACAATCTTTCAAGTAGAAAAAAAAAGCTATATTGCCAAAGTGCCAGGTTTTTAGGACTGTAGGTAGTTAAACTTGATCAAGCCATATGGGTTCCAGAGAATGTAGCACAAATTTACCTGCAAGATGAACAGAACAGACGAAAAAAGGTATAGAATGTTAGCTGTTAAAACCTGCAAACATGTAACACCCCAACCCGACAGGGTAGAAGTGTCACATTCTGGTGTCATATCAGAACATACAAATAAAATTTTACAAGCGAAAGCATTATAAAATAAATTACCAAGTCATATAACGGATGACTTACAAAGAAAATACAAAATCCAATATGTCCAAAACGGAAATAAAATCTGAAAACAATAACTCTTCAAATTAAATCCAAAATGATAAAGTAGCTAAGGTCGGTCTACTCGACAAATCCAACTCTCAGCCCAACAAGCCCATCTTCAAACCTAAAAACCTGCCGCAGGAAAAGAAATGTGGCTGAGCTTAAAAAGCCCAGTGAACAGATATAACAAAACGGAAGCTACATAAAATCAGAAATGCGAAATGAAAGAAGGAACTGATAACAAGGTCGCAACGGAAAGGAATCAATGAGTTAATGAGGATCATGCAGAACACAATTATACTGATATCCAGAATGAACAGATAACAAGGAGAACGAAGCAGGGTAAGGCATCCACGACATATACATAATCACATATAAGCAGACCGACATACATATACCGAAAACAAAATCAAACATAGCAAACGCCATATCCACTCAACAAGAATAGCATACAATCAATTCAGGAAGTCAGAATATAATTAAGCCAAATGGAAAACTAAACGCAAGCGGAAGCAATTAAATTAGAAAGTGAGCATGGAAATCATACAAGTCAAGTAACTACAGTTAATAACATCACAAGTATCACTACAACAGAAATACTATCAGTAGCCAGACATGGTAACCACACGTATCAAGCATGAACTCAGCATGAACACTACAATTGAATGACTTAAGGACATAGCAGAGCAAATTGACAAGTTAACAAGCCAGACCACATAAGTCGAACCATTTATCCAATCATACAGTAACATAAACAGCAATGTACACATGGTAGATCAACAATAAGCGGGAAAAGATACTAACAGATATTCATAGACCACGAGGTTAACAAAACAGAGTTTACATGATAAGCCGTCAAAACAATCATTTATACACTAACATGGACCAGACGAATCAAAGAGTCACATAACAGTATGGTAAACCGTTTATCAGTTATTAGCATGTCAATAGATGAATCAGACAATCACATATTAATCATATAGTAGCTGGGCAAACGATTGTCACTTAAAACATGTAAAAGCATAATCAAATTCAATAACCATAATAATAATAACCCGGTACATGAATGGAATGGTAGAAGAATAAGTCACATAAGGGTACAGGGTAACGGGGCAGTCAATACAGAATATGGTGCGTTGGGGTAACCAAATGGTACAATATAAGTATATCACCAGTGTAAGGGTTGTCAGAAATCTATCCCGAGCCAACAGTACAGTACAGTAATATCAGTAGTGGCAATAGCAGCCCAGTAATCAATAGTAACCATCGTATTCGGAGGGGTGACTTCGGAATACCAGACAATAGGAGGGGAGACCGCAGTAACCAGTGGAGTAGTTAGCTTCCAGACTGTGAGGGGGTGTATTGCACACACGCACCACATCACCAGAACAGTATATATATCAGTAACAGTACAGTACAGATCTAGGATGCATCCATACACCCCTGCAGACAAATAATGGCCATACGATATATATCGAGCTCATAATCAGATAACAGAAAGGGACGGTGTGTAACATCACTTGTACACACTGGAGTCATGTCGTTGGTGCATCAATGATACGGTCATGGTACCTCCATGACTAGTTAACAGTATTTGGCTCGGGTATAAATCTGAAGGGTCAAACAAAGGTCCACAGTGTAGCAATATGTCAGTCATCATAATCAAAGGTTCAATATCAGTAGCTCACAATTCAAAGGTTCATAGCAACAGTCAATATCAAATTCCAATATCAAAGGTTCAGTAACAGAGGTTCAATAACAGAGGTTCAGTAACGGAGGTCCAATAACAGAGGGGTCAATAGCAATGGTTCAATATCAGAGGGTCAATAGCAAAGGAAATCATAGCAATGAAATATCGTATGCGAACAAAGTCAAAGGATCAGAAAGTCATGAGAAACCCCTACTGAAAAGGGATAGAATATCTGTACCTCATTCGAAGCAAGCAAAATAGGAAAGTAAGGTCACACGATGAATCAATCCCGTCGTCCGGAACCTATGAATTAGATAACGCTTATTAAGATCAGATTACTCATTTTAGACAGCTTTCCATTTTTAGCAGGTTTTCACTTTTAGTAACTTTCCATTTTAGGTAACTTTATATTTTAAGCAGGTTAATAATTTAGGATTACAATTGATAATAAATAGACTTAAAGGTTTAATATGATTAATTTAATATTTTAAGGTTAAATATGACAACTTATAATGGTTTCGGGTGAAAAGTGTCTAATATCAAAGTTTAGGGTTAATTATGTAACTTATCTCAAAGAGTAAGGTTTGTAATGTAGTTAAAGTAATGATTTCATTCAATTAATATTCTTAGTACGTCAAATATGAAAGAAAGCAATACGCTTCATTTTACTATCTTTTTAAGAACATAGTCGAGTATATTTAATCTCGCTCGCGGTCCAAAATACTTACTTTTACGAGTAAACAAATATGTCAACGGACTAACCCCCTACTCACCTTCCCGACATACTTTCGAAAATATTAACCGACTCACCGTTCACCCCGCGATCGCCTTTAAACTCTCCCCTGACAAGACCAAGTACGATCATTCTTTCCTTTTTGTTTACGAACTCCACGACATGACATGACTAGATTTAAACCATGAACCCTATGTGATCATATATACGAATTATTCAAGGGTTTACGGGACATGCATGACAAATCTTTGTATAGCTTTACTTAGACGAAACTGAATTTCTTTTTAGGTTGTTCAAAATCTCATCGTACAAGACATCCTCAAAACAGATTTATGCATGGTTTGAATTACATGTTTTCATGCGACCAATCAGAGCTTGTTTTATGTGAAGCTTTGTTGAATACATGCATTCTTATGGAGTAATGTTTTCATTCGCATACTGATTTTAGTGGTTGGTGAAAGCATGACATTATTGACCAAACTATTTTTGGAAAAGGTGATCTGATCATGGGATTGGGATTAATATATTTGTTTGGTCTACTAAGATGAAATCTTTGTATTCAAATATTATTAAGTTGGTATGATTCATACGTTTTTGTTCTTCAAGTCATCAAGTGGGACACATCTTTGGTTTTGGTCATGCATATGTTCAGTTGTTTTTCTTTACTTCTAAATTGACCAAGATGCTACTATATATAGCATTCGAACAAGAGGCAAAGCACACGACAATAATCAAGAAACAAAGAAGAAGATTGGAAAGAGTAGAGTATACAAACCTTAGTAGCGTATGAAAGAAATGAAGGAAAAGCCATGATAAATCAACCACGGCAGTAGCAGCAAAACCACGACAGACCAAGCCTTTTCGAACCAAGTATTCGAGATCACAGCCACGTCACGAAGTCTACGAATATTTGGGAAGATATAGTATGAATTTGAGCGTGCAATCAGGGATTCAAAACAGAAAAAAGATTTACCTTCCAAGCTAGATAAATGGGCTTTAGTTTTAGGTACTATGGACTTTAAGATTTTATGTGCATGCATTTACGTACTTAATAGAATTTCAGCCCATGTAAACTTATTAAACGTGTGATTTGTGATTAGACGTAATGTGTATGTCGACTTCTTTTTATCTCGTATTAGTTCAAGTATTCTTACGTTGGTAATAATGCGGATTAAGGTATGATAATTGTTTCATGCGTTAGATTAAAGTAAATTTAATGAGCTCGAAGTATTTACGCATATTTTACGTATGTAATAAATATAAAAATCGAGGGAAAAATAGTCGTTTCACATATTTTAGATTTTTAGGGTTTTACAAAACAACTTTAAGCACAAAACTTATTGTTGTTCAAGCCCAAAGTAATGATGCATTATTCATAATAAGACATTGTCCACAAGGAAAATCAGTTCAAACAGCATCGCAAACGCGAGGAAAATAAAATCAAAGACCAACATAACCCCAACAAAAATGTATTGTTTATTTGGATATCCATCCAGTGCTACCAGTTATTTCAAAAGTAGGAACTAAAAGACACAGTTCATTCACAGTTTCTCAACTTTAATCTCCTTGTCGAGAACCAACTTTGTCCTTTTGGTAGCACTATTTTCTTCGCCTTGGAGCAAGTCAGTCTTATCTAATGGATCAACCTTCCTTTTTTCTTGAGACGTAGTATCAGAAGACGTTTGATCGGCATTCGCAACATCATTCTTTAGGCAAGCAACCGGCGTTGTGTTCTCATCGGTCTGTGACTCCAAATCCTGCGAAAAATCACAAAAAAGATAGGTTAAGTCTCGTAAAATGGTTAGCAACAAACGTGGCAAATCACGGTAGAAAATGTATACTAAAAAAATGTCTACAGTATATCATTAATGAAGAATACTTACAAATGGGGTCACATCAGCAACCTTTAAACTGGTGGCTTCGTTTTCAGCCTGAGAGCCAAAAAAAAATAAAAATAAATAAATGACTAAACTTTATATGGTAATGACTTAGAACAACAATAAGTTTGTTTAAAACTGTTTAACAAATAAAATTCATTTATCACCTTCCCCGGTGTAGCAGTAGCACAAACAGATTTAATGATATCAGGATCATTAGACAAACGCAAGACATTGAACACATGCATCAACTTTTCTTTGTTTTTGGCATCAACAGACACCTTAAAAACAAATTTCTTACCAACAATTTCCATAATCTCCATTGGGAAGACACCATCAGACTACATAACAACAATTAAATGGGTGGACAATTTAGCATGTTCAAAGTATTTAAACCAATTAGCATTGTCGATCAGCAGGAATACCTTGCCATACTTATCCAGCAACTGATAGGCAGTTAAATTATTCAAAATAGCCTGGACCTCATCATTGAATAGACAAACTGATACAGTGCCAGTTTCATCTTGAACCCTCACCTGTAAGCGGAACCTAAATGCAAAAAAGTACATATTCACTGAGGCACTAACTACTAAAAACCAATACTATAACAGAGCCAGTTTAAGGGAAAGTATATACTCACTGGGTTTTGATTGATGTAGCAGCAGCATTGCATTTTGAGCACCACCATTCATTAGGACCACCAGCCGGTTTTGGTGTGCTATCAGATTCAAGGTCAACAATATCTGCAGACTTAACCACCTTCTTTCTACACGCCCTGCATCCGAGGTACCACCAACCTTCCTCCTCTTGGATAGCACATATTGTAGCGACAATAACGGATGGAACACCCTGCATATACGTACATCAAAGTTGATGTTATTTTTGTACAAACGTTTGGACCGAAAACACATGAGAATGGTATGTTTGCTTCAAAATTTGGTATAAATCGTTTTAAACATGCTATTCCAAATTGGTATGCTACGATTTCAGTACATAACCCAACAAAAATGTATTGTTTGGTCTTGAAAATGGAAATGCTACGGTTTCATTATATATTTTTGCAGTGCTGAAAAAGCGTAGATGTAAATGCTGAAGGAGTCAATGAATTTACCTGTTCAACATCAAAAATTTCCGCAATGTTTCTAAACTGGTATTTGGTTACGAAATCATCTTTAGTAGAATTCTTTGAAGCAGTTGAGATACGTGATGCAGTTTGTTGAGAATCCTCCGTTCCTTGAGCAGCCACCAAACTACATATGGTTAAACACACCAAAGTTATTAAGACGGCATTCCAAAGCTAATATATTAACAAATTAAAAAAACATATACAAATATTGTTTTAAGATACCTTTTCCTAAAAGAATCTACATCTTTAAATTCATTGCCGGGTATACAGTCTTTGCCGTTGAAGAGGAACAACCTTGTTCCATTGAAACCATTTTGGATGGCCATTCTTCCTGTGTATTCAAAAATAAATACAAAACATTTTATTAATTTCAACGGTATACCTATTGACTCTAGTGCAGACAAAATAAGTGAATGTAAATAGAAAATAAAGCGAAACATACCATCCCAGATTTTCATCATTGCTAGCTGCAGGACAACAATGATCTTACCATGTTCCTCGAGTTTATTCAAAAAGTCAGCGAATTGTTGAGCAAAACTACCCCACAAGGTACACGGCAGCTCATTGCCCCTGCGCATATGATCGTTATAAATTCAGTAAATACATTCTAAATGTAAATGCAACTTTATAAACTTGGTTAGAATGACTTACTCAGCATCAATGATTATGATGGGTTTCTTCTTGCCAGACCTGCCGTTTTTGTCATAATTATCCAGGTCTTCACAAGCAACCACCTGGCCTATCACATTTGCATAATGTTCAAACAAAACAAATTTCAATTGGTTGGCATATCATCTGGAAACAAAAGACAATTTTTACAAATAATTAGAAGGTTTGTACATATCAGTGTTGCAAAACAAGGCCTACAAGGCCGATTAATCGCCGATTAGGTGCTGCAAGGCCACCAACCTTTCCGATTTATGTAAATCGGTCAACAAATCGGTCAACCGTGGTCAATGGTTATCAATGACGGTTAATGGTGGTTAAACTTGTCGAAAACCTTCATATCTTGCCGAAAATACTTAAAACTACCCATAAAATTGTTTGAATAACTTATGGTCATTGTTTATATCTATTACAAAATGTTTTTCAAGAAAAATATTGCCGAAAATACCTAAACTTGTCAAAAATTCCTAAAATTTGCCGAAAATACTAAAAACTCGTCGGAAATGACAATCCGATTAATCACCGATTAATCCCGCCTAGACCGATTACAAGCTACAGGGAGGTCGACCGCCCGACTACCGATTCGCGATTTTTGCAACATTGGTACATATCAAACTGGCCAACTTCCTCATTCTTAAGAGAAGTAATGGTTCCATATGGACGAAAGTCAAATCCATACAGAGAACCGGTGAAATATGTGCGCTTTTCTATGACAGTATTCGAAAAGAAGCTTAGGCGCAAAGGTTTTTTACCAATGCGGAACTTCGGTTGGATCTCCCCAAGACTATACCGTTGAAGGATGACAGCATTTCCCTCTTCTAATTGATGTTTGAAACCACTGACCAACGCCATCCTGACCGTTGCTTGCATCCTTGTGTTCTGGAACAAAACATTTAGATATTTTTAGTACATAAACGAAAATGAACATACCAAATAACAATTTATATAAAAAATGCCAAGCATCAATAAACAATTCATCTAAAAAGGCACAAATAAAAAGTATAATATGGAGCATAACATAAGTAGATGCTTGCCTGCTCATCAAAAACGATCATCTCCATATTAACAATATTTGGCTTGCTAAACAAAGGTTGCATCCAAGTCCGAAGAATACGCACTCGTAACTTGATGTTGTCCTTAACAGGTGATAAATCGTTGATATACCTAGAAACAAAGGTAGCCATTGGTTGATTTGATATTCAACACTTAGGTAAGTAATTGAGATGTGCATCTTTATCAACACGGCCATCCTCAATTTATACAATGTTGTATCGCCCTGAAAATTGGGGATCATATGAATCATAATACTTTTAATTGCATACTCGTCTTCCCAAAATTAAGATCATTACCAAAAAGAATAAAAAAGCCCCAAATTTTTTTTAGGGTTATCGCCATTATATAAAATCAATTAAAACACTAAAAATCAAGATCATTACCAAATAGTCAAGGATGCCAGCAACACCAAACTGAATCAGCTATTTTGGAAGTTGATATGTAGGATGGTTTTCAATTTATTGCAAAACGTATTGGCCAAGAAAATGCAGAGATTCATATGCGTTTCTCAAATTTGTGAGGCAAGAAAAAACGCATAATTGAAGGTTTTTATGAGTTTCCAAATTTGTGAGGCAAGAAAAAACGCATAATTCCTGCACGTGATATATGTGGAGGGATGCATTGGGTGTTGTACATTAGTGCTAAATATGGAAGTGTTTTTAATAATAAAATTTAATGCAACGCTTTAGGGGGTGGTACAGTATTATCATATATTATATAGTATAGATAGTATGCAACATAATTATCAAAATAACTTGTTGCCTAAGTGGCAAACACACAAGTTATTTATACTAATCCTACAAACGACCCAAGTTCGAATCTCACCATGGTCATTTTTTATTAAATACGAATTTTAGAAATAATTGCTTAAGAATTTCAAAAATTAATACATAAAATCCGAAAATTAAATATTATTGCTTAGGTGGATAAAAATATTGCTTAGTTAGACAAAACATGATTATGTGGCATTAAATTGGATTATGTGGCATTGAGGTGACATTAATGACAAATGCCTCCTGTTATATATAATATAGAGATATATTTAATGATTTAGACTTAGAATTATCCCACTATTTATTTTTATACTAATATGAGCTTACGAATTCTTTTAAACTTACGCTAACTTACGGGATTTTGTAACGAGCGTTAGCCAAAATCCTAAATTTTCAATACAATAACCGTTACCGGGCCATTCTTGCCTCTGGAGACAGAGGTCAAGAGTTCGATCCTCCGCCCTTGCAAGGCTGGAGGTCATTTTCTACCTTTGGTAGAACCAGAAGCAGCCTCTTTACCTTATGTATGGGTAGGGCTGTCTACGTCTCAACCTCCCTCATACACCGTGGAAGACGGTATTAGCACCCATAACCCGTGGAAGACGGTATTGAGAGTTACTTTATTTTACTTTTCTTTCTTACTTTTTATTTGATTTTTTTAATGTTTAAATTAAATATATATTAAATTACCCTAACTTGTACGATTTAATTTTGATTAAATAATACTTTAACGCCTTTATTTATTTATAAACTTATAATAATTATAACTGTGCTCATAATATCGATTTACCCCCACAAAATCTATAATCCTTATAGCATTAGTACAGTATTATTCACCAAGATTATCTCTAATGCTTTCTATATAATCTCTTTTAGTCATTAGTCAACACACTTTTTTACTGTTTTCACTATTTTATCGACTTTTACTGTAGCAAAAAGAAAAAAGAGCAACCACAATGGCTGCTACAGGAAAATCAACCTCTTCTGAGCAAAGCCCAGGTTCAGTTTCTGGTGATCTTTAGTACTTACCCAAAAAAAGATTTTTTTTTATATGATAAAGATTTGATTTTTATTATCTTTTTCAGGGAAGAAAATAGTTGTGGTGAATAAGCATGGTGAGAAGCTTGTGGGTGTTTTGCATGAGGCTGCTTCTAATGAGCTTGTTGTTTTGTGTCATGGTTTTCAGTCAACAAAGGTATTTTTTGGCCGACTAATCCACGGGTTTTATTGCGTTTAGAAAGTGATATTATCTTAGGGGGTGTTTGTTTCGGCTTATATAGTCTTTGGTTTTCTGCTTATGTTTCATAAGCTCGCTTATTTTGAAACTTTTCGGCTTATATAAGCTTATCATATCATAGTAAGCTTATATAAGCCATAAAGTTTCCAAATAAGCCACAAAAAAACTAATCCACGGGTTTTACTGCGTTTAGAAAGTGAATATCTTAGGGGGTGATTGTTTCGGCTTATATAGTCGCGTTATGGCTTATTTGGTTTTCGCCTTGTCGGGTTATGTTTCATAAGCTAACATTTTATGGCTTATTTTGAAACTTTTCGGCTTATATAATCATAATAAGCTTATATCTTCCAGAAAGTTTCCAAATAAGCCACAAAAAGTAGGCTTACGATTACGAGACATAAGCCGAAAAGCACATAAGCTATAAGCTCGCTATGTAAGCCGAAGCAAACACCCCCTTATTATCGCTTTTTTTGGTTAAGTATGGTTTCTGACCTTTTGGCCGACTAATCCATGGACTGCCACATCGACTTAAACCGAGTGAAGTTCTCCCTTTTCACGAGGTTAGCGTGCCCACTTTAGGGTTGTTTGCACCTAGCGGAAATTGAATTTGAGTCCTCTCGCATTATAGTGATGATGGTCTCGACCCTTTTGCCACTAGACACCCTTTAGTGGTTAGTGTAGTTTGAATTACGAGTAGTTACTGGTGGTAGTGAGAATGCTTTTGATTATTTGATTAAGGGTATTGACTTATGACTTGAGAGTGTTTGAGACTGCTTTGAAACTGAATTATACCGTTTTAAGGCCGCAGATAAGTAGTTTGGAGGGTGTATGGGGTTTCTTATCCTAAGTGCTTATATGGTTATATTTGTGAGTGAAATAAGCGTGTTGAATAAGAGGGTGTTTGGGTGAGCTGCTTCAGCGTAACAGCTTTTGAGTATCCTAATAGTTTATGGGTAACAGCGCATAAAAAAGGCTTTTGTCATAAGCATTTACGGAGTAGTTTTGTCAAAAAGAGTTCATTACGCTCGTATACTGATAAGCTGATTAGCATAAGCTTTTTAAAATAAGCTAAACCAAACACCCCTTCAGCAACCTGAAAGTGTTTAGCTTATCTCAAAAAGTGATAAGGAGTTTCTATAAGCAATCCTGAACACTCCTGTTATCAACATTTGTCTCAAAACAACTTTTATCTGATTGTCGTCACTACTTCAAATAGCTAAGGCACATCGAAATACTATCTACGGCAAACTTACTTTCAAAACATCCCCTAAGTGTGCCATTGGTTGCTAGTAATCTGGTATATTAGGCTAGAACTAAAACCAAAGTCGATTTCTTGGAGTAATCATTAAATTACTTTTCCGAAATTTTGTTTTTTCATAAACCAAATGTAACCTTTTGATATTTGACATAATCAAGTCCACATTCTTTTAATGATCTGGAATGTTTGCGGTTTGACTTCTCGTTAATGAATTGTTGCATCAAGGTCCATTCCATATTTCTATAAATTGTTGTCACTTGTAATTCTTGATAATTGTTTTGTTGATTTTGTATGCGTGTAGGAAACCAATACTATGGTGAACCTTGCAAATGCACTACAAAAAGAAGGAATCACTGCCTTTCGTTTTGATTTTGCTGGAAACGGGTAAGTTTGTGTACTGAATGTTAAGGGGGTGTTTGGATGTGCAGTTACTCTTATTATTGTGATCTAAATTCAAAATTTAATGAGGAATTAAGTCTGCCATTTGGCATATATTTCTGTTTAGGGAAAGAGAAGGCACATTTCAGTATGGTAATTATTTGAGAGAGGCCGATGACTTACATTCAGTAATCCAACACTTTCGTGAAACTAACTGTGTAACAAGTGCAATCCTTGGACATAGTAAAGGTATTCTAACATATGATTCTATACATTAGCGGTTCACTTTTGTCTCTTAAGATTATGTAGTAACGTGGTATGATTCCTTTATCTTATTTACTTGCAGGCGGGAATGTGGTGCTCTTATACGCGTCTAGGTATCATGATGTGCCCCGTGTCATCAACGTGTCTGGACGGTACAAGACAGAGGGGGGTGTGCAAGAGCGTTTGGGAAAAGGGTTTCTGCAGAAAGTGAAGGAAGAGGGTTTTATAGATGTTAAAGGCAAAACAGGTATTCTTGCTGATCATTTTCTGAAACCCTTATTCCCAGTGCCTTAAAATGCAAAAATCTGATGATTATATGCTCGATGTGCAGGTGAGTTCTTATATCGTGTGACTGAGGATAGTTTGATGGAGCGTTTGAATACAAATATGCATGAAGCTTGCCTGCAAATTGACAAAGATTGCAGGTAAGATATAAAATTACTTAAGTCAAATGTGTGACCCTAAAAAGTCAAATGAGTTCTTATATCAAGACGTCATGTATCCCTTTTATGCATGCGATGATGGCAGGATATTTCTATTCTATATGATTACAAAAGCTATGTTTGTTATGCAGCGTGTTGACAGTACACGGGTCTGATGATACAATTGTCCGAGTCAAAGAGGCATCAGAGTTTGCAACGATCATACCGAACCACAAGTTACATGTTGTTAAAGGAGCCAACCATGGATTCTCAAAGCATCAAGATGAACTGATTTCCGTTGTTTTGTATTTCATAAAAGAACCAGTGAATCACAACCTAGATCATACATCATGAAGGGAAATGAAGTAGCTCCATATCGGGTCTTTGCTCAACAAATTATGTGTTTTAGTGCTAACATTAGCGGGGTATTTCGGACCCTAGATGCTAGATTCATTTTTGTATAGAACATTCAAAATCCTGAAGTTGTATGACATTGTGCGAAATTTGATTTTTGATGGTACATTTAGAATTACCTGATTATATATACCTTTATTTAATGATTTTATGATTCTTAATTTGATTATTGAAATCATACTAAAAATTTGTAAATTGGTATCCAAATATCCATGAACTTCTATTACTGAAAAAAATCCAACTCTCCTTCTGCAACCATAGACTATTTTCTTCTGTTTCCACCTTTCTTGCCGGGTCAAAATGGGTATGTTTTTTCAGCACACATCAAAGTGGGTTAGATCAACAAGTAAACACTTTTGTGTCTCTCTGTGTACCATATAAATGATGATTATCTAATAATACTTTGCATTAATATGTTGCAAAGTAAATTAAATGAGTGATTATGCTACATACCCACTTAACAAGCAAATTAATGCAAACATTTCTGCAATCGCCTATGGAAAACCACAACCGGAACAGGAGGTGCATAACATACAACGCTAAATGGGTTAAAGTTTTACAAGTCACAACCTTAATGACTACAACGTACAATGAAACAAGCTAATATCAGTCTTGACAAAACTTCAACCATTCTTGTGTTTAAACATTTCTATCTTCTCAATCTCTTCTTTCTTGTGCTTACTCTTCTTTTAGCTGTTCCCTCTTCATGCAATTACATCAACTTCTACCATTCTTCCTATATTTAGACACTCGTTGGAGACTTACTTTTCAACTTGCCCTATATGAGCAATAAAGATTAACAAATTCAGAGCGTGATGGTAAGAAAGGTGGAAACATATATTTAATTGACATTAAAAACTGATAATTTATTTATCTGTTAATTATAAAGATTAACAAATTCACGAAGTGCCTTGGAATGTACACAACTCATATCTGTGATGCGTTTGAGTGATTTCCGACTATATTTACCGCGTGTCTTCTAACTAATTTCATTAGCTTTCCATATATGTTGTATTATCCACATTTTCTGTAATTGTTCAATGTCAGCACTATGATCGTTTGAAAAAAGTCGTACCTAGACCCCAATAGACAGTTACTCGAGTTCAGACTTCTATCATAAACTGAAGTGCAGTTTTGAATTTTGACGCCATCTTCGTTAATATTTGGAATCAATTACATAAACTTTATCCACTTTTTATTTCATTGTTTTTATGCATAAGCCATTTATCACCTCTGTGGCAGGATTTGGTCCCAAGTTGCTAGAAATATCTAAAAATGGGATGGTGCAATCCTTATACATGCTCTCACTCTGTAGTGTGTTGGCTCATGAGATATACAGAAAACACTTATGTGGTCTAACAGAAAACTCATAAAAAACCTAACTCGTGCTAATCAGAAGATAGAAAGCATGCAATTGCTAGAATTTCACATTCACAATATTCCAAGACTACAAAAGCTCCCAAAGTAAGACACCCTTATTAAAAGAAAGTAACAAAAAGCAATATTAATAGGAAAAGAAAAATAATTTTAAGTAAATGACGAAGAACATACATACGAATGTTCCAAAGTTAAAACTCTGGACGAGTGAGTGCCAAGCTATCTGATCACTACCATCACCAAGATCCCGACTGTCAAACCAAACATACCTTAAAGAAGGTATATTAAACACAGAGCTGACAACAGCTTGTTTACTAAAGGGACAGCACCTTAATTTCAGCTTTCTTAATCTTGGACACCCTTCAGATAACTTCACAAGTCCTGCATTAGAATTTCCTATACGAGTAAGAGACAAAGACCGCAAATTAGCACCATACTTGCCGATATATTCCAAACCCACATCCGTCAATCCCTGACGCCAGAGACTGATATCTAGCCTTTCGAGTTTGCTGCAACCCATTAGCATAGCTCTAACCCCATTGTCTAGTTGTAAAATTGTTATACCGTCTTTCTTACTCAACCGGAAATCACGCAGATTCTTTAAATGAGTTCCTATACACTCGAGAGCTTCATTTGAAATATCTCCAAGTCTAACCTTTAAAGACTCCAAATTAGTGCATCCTTTTGCCACAACAATCAATCCCACGTGGGTCACAAGCCCATAATGGCTAAGTTTGCGCAATTTCTTGCAAAACTGACCAATAACTTGCAATCCCCTGTCTCCACATACATCCTCGGTATATAGAACTTCCAAATTGGGACACCTCTTAAATAACAAACACTCGCACTCATAATGCAAGTCTAAAAATGCAAGTTCCAATTTCCTTATTTGATTCAGAAAAGGGAGTACAGTTAAACATCGAGTTACTGACAAATCCTCTATGCTTAATGAATGCATATTTGGGGAAAACTTGAAACCAACAAGCTCACTCACATCCCAATTACTTCCACCAAAATGTTCTAACCTAACAGCATATCTAAAGGCATCTGATAGTTTACTTAGATAGCACGCTCCGATCTTTAACGATATTAATGAGTTACAACAGTTTTTTGCAAGAAGTGTAAGATCTTCTACATCAAAAAAACCCATATTCGTAACATGTAACCTTTCTAAAACCGTGCTATTCAATGCCAATTGATGTAACCAAATCCTATCTTTCACTCTATGATAACAATATTCCAAAGACAAAGTTCTCAATTGGTTACAATAGTTAGAGACATGCCTTAATCCATCTGTCGAAAATCCTTTACACTTCTTAATCTTCAAACTCCTTAAATCCTTACCACGTGTTCTCGCCAATGTCTCGAGATCTTCATCATGCACAACCAGACGACGGATATGAAGTTGTTTCAAATACCTAAACTCGAGAGCTAATTGTTCAATCCACGGGGTGATTCGGATATCATAATGATATGTGCATTATAAAATAAGATGGAGGACCTTTAAGTGTTAACGACTCGATGAATGGGAATCTTTTACTTAAAGAGGCAGGGTTTGGGTAGTAAAGTGTGTGGACAGTTAGGTGCTTACGCGTAATGCCATCAATCTCATTAAAGTTACGGGAAACTAACGAAACAGAGTTCCGGTCCTCAACGTTGTGTATATACGATATAACTAAGTCTAAAACTTGCTCTCCCACTTTGCTTTTTTCAGGCTTGTGTTTGGTCTTACGTTTAGTGGGTTCCATTAAGGTTTGGTTAGGTTTAAGGTTTAATGTTAAACTTTGAGTGAATTCCTTTCTTGAAACACTAAAACTAGAGCACTAAACCTGCAACAAAATTAAACTAATAAGAAGAAATTTAACAATAAGATGCACATTACTTTGTAGTTCATAGGATTAGTTTCAGACACTTTCAATCCATTTGTATAAACATCCATCGCTAGGTTATATCTCACTGAGTTTCAATAAAAACACGTAAAAACTAACCTTCTTAATTATTACTTTAAATAAAAAGTCGATCGATCTTCTTTTGCTTTGTATTTATATCTTAAAACAAGAAGTCGTCTTTTTTTTGCTTTGTGTTTTTGTTTCGAATGTGATAATAAAAATAAGAGACGAGAAATTTTTATTATATATATACTATACGTATAATTTGAGGCCCAAGTTTAACTTGTAGCTTGGTTCTGGGCTGGGCTTTTCACACGATCAGCAACATTTTATGTACTTGTTATAATCAAATTTTATCAATGGCACCAATTGAAGGTGAGGCAGTTTAGTATCCGTTTTATACTCAAGGGTGACGGTGTTGTTAAATTAAGGCGAGGTATTGGATTGCCAAGGAGTCGGTTATGAAAGCCGGTGTGAGGTTAGGGAGGACACTGAGATTATTTGGGTGGTGTTGGAGAATAATGCTAAAAGTTTTGATATGTTTTCTAGTGAGATTGGTGATGATCGGCCGCTTTCAGGGTGCTCGTTTTCGTTTGATGGCCTGTGTGTTTTTTAATTGACTGTAGTTGGAAAGATATGGAGCATGCACCCACAAGTAAATATGGCCTACATGTGTCTTCAATAAAGGGGCATACCGAACGAGCTACATATAATACATTTTCTCCAACAAACAACAACCACATTGTAGCAACTGCTTCCGCCGACCGCATTGCAAATTTATGGAACACAAAAGGAAATTTGCTTAATACATACAAGTAGGGGTGTTCATCGGTTCGGTTCTCGGATTAATCGGTTTATTCGGTTCGGTTTGTTCGGTTAATTTTTTTTGGGTCATAACCGAAAACCGAACCGAACCGAAAATATTTGTAACCGAACTGAACCGAGAACCGAACCGAAGTTCGGTTCGGTTATGGGTCAAAACCGAACTTATATATTTTTTTAATTTAATTAAATATATTTTTGCAAAGAAAAATTTTATTTCAAGTATAAAAAATGATTTTTTATATTAAGATAAAATTTTAATGGTTTTTTTGTGTATATAAGTATATAAAAAAATATATATAGAGGCTTTTGCATATATATCATCCTGAAAATTCAAAATTGCATATATATCCAAAGCATGCATAAAAACCATTGTACTATGTGCATAAAAAACTTGTACAAAGGATATATATGCAATTATTCACTTTGGGAGGGATATATTGTTTTTATATATAAATATATAAAAAAAATATATATATTTATATAAATTCGGTTTTCGGTTCAGGTAGCCAAAACCATATCCAAACCGAAAACCGAATTTTTAGTTCGGTTCGGTTCGGTTTTGACAAATTCGGTTCGGTTCCGTTTTTTTCGGTTCGGTTCGGGTTCGGTTTTCGGTTTATTCGGTTATTACCCGACCCATGAACACACCTACATACAAGGGTCATTTGGACTGCTTAGCTCATGTTGCTTTCCATCCATCAAGCAAGTATTTGGGTACAACTAGTTTTGATAACACATGGAGTCATGGAGATAGTGGGATGCTGAGACTGGTGAAGAGTTGCTTTATCAACAACTTAGCCGAAGTGTTTATGGTTTGGCTTTGCACCCTGATGGCTCACTTGCAGCGTCTTGTGGGCTTGATGCGTTGGCTCGTGTGTGAGACCTACGGTCGGGAAGAAGCATTTTTGCTTTGGAAGGTCATGTGAAGCGGATTTTGGGTAATAGCGTTTGACCAAACGGGTATCATTTAGCAACAGGAGGTGATCGCAGATAATCCTTGCAGAATTTGTGATTTGAGGAAACCAGATTAATCGGGTTACATGCAATCCTTGGACATAGTAAAGGTATTTCACCATATGTGGTCTTTACATGTCCACAATTGACTTACTATTCTTGATGGTATTTTATTATTTACGTTGCATTGATTGTTGTTTATCTTATTTACTTACAGTGGGAATGTGGTGCGCTCTTTGCTCACGCGTCTAAATATAATGATGTGCCAGGTGTCTGTCAATGTATCATTCTTCTTGAGTACTAAATATTAAAAACTTTGTGTGTAGGAGGGACGTGTGATATATCGTGTGTGAAGAAAGTTTGATGGATCGTTTGGATACAAATGCACGAAGCATGCCTGCAAATTGACAAAGATTGCAAGTAAGAGCCATATAGGACACGGTCAAACCTTTTAATTTTTAGATTCGAAATTGCATACATTGTTCAAAAAGATTTAAACCGCAATAACATTTATAGTAATACATTGTGTCTAATTAAAGGGAGCTTGAAACACTATACATGTTGGCAACTGTTGCATCTCAAATTTTCAAGTTAAGAAACAGCTTATTTGACCCTTGAAAGTCAAACGTAATCAGAATCGTTTTTTGTTAGTTCAAGACAGATCATGTATTGTTTTTATATATGTGATGATGGTTGTGCTCTTTTTACATAGGGTGTTAACTGTTCATGGATCCGATGATTCAGCCGTCCGAGTAGAAGAGGCATTGGGCTTTGCAAAGGTTATACCAAACCACAAGCTACATATCATCCAAGGTGCCGACCACAGGTTCTCTGAGCATCAAGATGAATTAGGTTCCATTGTTCTGTCGTTTATAAAAGAACATCTTTTATAAAAGAACCTCTTAATCATTGATGCAATATAATTGTAGCGGAAGTAGCTCCATTTTCTAAATTTTGCTTAAGGTAAGTGCATGTTTAAACACTATACATTCTTGAGGGTGATTTCTAGACCCCGAACACTAGATTCATTTGTGTATTATGGCCTCAAGAAACAATGAAGATTTACCTTAGTATAAGAACATGTTTTACCCGTACTTAATCATACTACTGGAGTATTATTTTACTTAATGTATGTAGGAAGTCGAGAAATCCAAATAAACAAAGATCACTTCTTATCTCAATATAATTCAGAACAATGTATATCTACAAAGAATCAGTTTCATAATGGAAAAAACAAGCATGGTTTCAGTTTATATTCCTCGGTCCTATATTGGGGGGAGGTGTGATTTCAATTGTTTGACCACCTTGCATTTCGGCCCAACCGATTAGCCTCCAATGTTTATCAGTTCTCCGCTCATTCTGGTGCACACGGGTTCACCAGTTGTAGTGTTGTCGTTCGCTTCTTGTATTTTGTTGATGTTCTCGGTGGTATTTACACCCAACACACGCTCCAAAAGGAAGAAGTTTACCTCATGTAAATGACACTCATACAATTAAAACTCAAACCCAACCACCAACCAAATATGAATACTCAAGTAACTTACCTCAAGTTCAACATAAACACCAGGAAATGATCCAACTTCCCCAAGCACATGGCCCACCAACCTATCAGATTTGGTCCATGGTTGTTCCTACTCCAATGAGTCCACCAGGGACGACAAATATGGTTCTTTTGGCACACAAAGAATCTATTCTCGTGTATATCGGTTTGCACTTGATTTCTCCATTCTTCTCTTTAAAGATAATCCCAGGACAAATCTCTATCGCTTGGTGTAACCTCAAAACACCCTACAAGCAACTAGAACTTATTAATGGGCCGATTCGGGATATGTTTTATCTATTACGGGCCAGACAGGTAAATCAATAATTAGTTTAGAAGTCATTTCATAAAAGAATTTTTATATCGTTTTTGACACTAAAACACATATCCGGTTTCAAACAAACCCAATAATTACATATTTTGATCCGAACCGTTTAGACCCGTTATCTAGCCAAACTGACAACTAACTGTTCCCCGATGAATCCCTGAATGGCTTCATGTTTACTAACAACTACGTTTCCTTGACCTAAATGTATTTGGTTTTGCACAATGATAATATGTTTAAGCCGCATCAGTTCAATAGCTACCAAATGTACTTCTTAAACATAGAACTTTCGAAGGTTCGTACCATTCCATGTTCTATCGATTGGTTCTCCGAGAAGATTGGCCAATTTGTAGGCTCCATTGCCGTAGGCCTCAGCTACCATGTAGGGTCCTTCCCAAGTTGGTTGCAGCTTCCCCTGGTATTCTGCTTTGCTTGCACTGTTGAGGCGTAGCACATATTCTCCAGGCTTGAAAGTGGAAGGTCTGACCCTTTTGTTATAATAGTCTTCGATCTTATGTTTGTGCATTGCTTCTTGGATGGAGGCTATTTCTCGTCTTTTCTTCAGAGGTCAAGGTTTTCCCGATCCTTCGTCTCATTTTGGGAGGCATCATACGTTGCCACACGCTCCGTGTGTACAATTAATTCGAAGGAATGACCGCTCTGTTTCGTGCGTAAGGTGAAGGGGTTACACCATTGCTTGACTTAGGTCTGCGCCAGCCCATAATACCGGGAGTTCATCTACCCATCCATGGTGTGTTCGTCCCAGCCTTTTCTCGATCCCTGGCGATATCTCTATTTGTAACCTCCACCATTCCGTTACCTTGTGGATGGTAGACGGATGTCCAAGACTGTTTTATGTTTAACCCTTGGCAGAAGTCATAGAAGACTCCTTCAGCCGCTTATTGTCGGATATGATGATGTGGGGCACTCCGAATCTGCACATGATTGTTCCCACTAAATTCTCGTCACTGTCTCCCTGTAGCGGGCCAAAGTTTTAGCCTCTACCCACTTAGTGAAGTAATCAATGGCTACCAGCAAGAATTTGACTCTTCTAGGAGCCATGGGCATAGGTCCTACGATATCAATTCCCCATTGAGAGAAGGGCCATGCGGATGTTACACTCGTCATGTCTTGCTTTGGCATCTTTGAAACATTTGAGTGTATCGACAAGCTTCATTTGAGAATGATGTCTCCCGCATTGCATCGAAGGCCAATAATAGCCCAGCTTCATTATCTTGAGGCAGTGTGGTCACGGGTGGAGACCATAGGATCCCTCATGAACTTCAGCGATGATGCTCTTAGCCTACGTGGGTCCCACACATCTAAACCAAGGTGATAAAAATGACCTTCTATATAGGTTTTCTCCTATTAGCCGGTCTTTGGGGTGACTTAACCCGAATCTTCCTTGCTAGTTTGGGATCTTCAGAGAGAAGACCGCTTATCAAATACTCCTGGATGGGAGTCATCCATGTCTCTCCTTCCTCGTGAATCACATCTGCAACTTCCTTGTGAACGATGGATCGTTCGGGTAGGACTTCGACAAGTACTTCTTTGGTGAGATGGCGACCATAGAAGCTAGCCTTCTTAGTGCATCACCTTCTTGTTCATTCCTCACAAACATGTTGGATGGTGTAGGAGTGAAGCTCTCAGCATCTCATTTGCTTTTTCCAAATGCTTGTTTGATGGGCTGCCTTGCTTCATAGGAACTCGTCATTGGTTAGCTACCAATGGGAGTCTAAAACAGCGGATTTTGACCTATATCGTTAGCCAATCGAAGGCACGCTAGTAATTCTTAGTACTTTCTGCCGTTGTTGGTGGCCAACTTCGAAACGAAGAGCATATGTATGCTACTTTCCCCGGGGCCCGGCATTAGCATTACACCTTTGAGAACCATCGAACTGGATGCTCGCTGCATATATAGTTTCCAGTCATCCACGTGAAGTGAGGTTAGCTGGGCTTCTCCTTTTCTGTGTCGGGCTCGGAAGGTGTTTCGCCAAGAATCTGCTTTAAATTTGGCCTTTAATAGAGTTTCATCCCGAACTCTATTTCGGTGTTCTCCACTCGATAGCCCATTTAGCTACTCTCCCGGACTTTTCGGTTTTGAAAGATCTGTTTGAGTGGCTTGTCGGTTAAGACTGTGATTGGATGGGCTCGAAATAGCGTCGGAGCCTCCTTGCTGCGTAGATTAGGGCTAGTATCAACTTCCAACGTTGGATAATGATCTGCCCTTTATAGGACCCTATGACAAAGTAAATGGGGATCTGCTTGTTTGTCTTTCCGTTTCTTGTGGGGCTGATATACTCTCCATTAAGGATGCTAAGTACATGAACAACACTTAAGCGCTTTGATTGGGGCGTAAGTGTTGTTGGAAGTTCGATGAACTCCTTCATCTTCTAAGGCAGCTTCCGGCATCGACTCCATTGAAAAGTTTACTTATCCACGCATCCCTTAGTGTTTTGAAGAATGGTAGGACTTGCCATTCGATAAAACCGGCTTTACCCGGTTCCATTTAGGCTCATCGTCTTTTGACACTTAGGGGCTTGGAGATCTGTAATCGCCTTGACCTTGGAGGGATTAGCCTTTATCCCCTGCTTAGTGATCAAATGCCCTAGGAATTGTCCTCTTCGACCCGAAGGAGCATTTCTTAGGGTTCACTTCATGTTAATCGCTCGAAGTTGGTCAAAGGTTTCCTGTACATCAAGGAGTAGGTCCTCCTCCGTCTTGCTTTTGATAACCATGTCGCGTCAACTTATGCGAGATTTCGCCTATTTGTTTGTTGAAGGCTTTATCTACAGTCGTTGGTAAGTGGCCGCGTTCTTTAATCTGACATCTTTCTGTAACATAGACACCTTTGCTCGTATAGAAGGTCGTCTTTTCTTCGTCCTCCTTTGCCATCTGGATCCGATGATACCCTTTGTAGGTCTAGAAGCATTTTAACCGGAAGCTGCCAAGGATTCTACCTTCCATCAATTTACGGTAGGTAGCAATCCTTCGGCATGCTTTGTTGATGTCGGTGAAGTCAACGCCACATGCGCCACCCTCCGTCGCTCTTTTGACCATCACCGGGTTGGCTACCCAGGTTTGGTACTTAACTTCCTTAGGATACCAGCTTGTGTGAGTTCGTCACTTATTTGCAGTGCAACGTTTCTTCGGGGCTAGCTCCTCCTTTTCTCTTTTATGGCTCAATGTGTTTGTACTCATTGAGTTTATGCCCGTTCAAAGGAATGTCAGTCGTCGCAAAGTTCTCTTTACCCCGTCATGTCAGAATATTTCCAAGCAAAACATCAAGGTTAGTCCGTAACAGTTCCTGACTTAGCGCTTGAAATTCGCCGGGAGTTGTTTTCCTATTACCACCATTTGTTCATTGTAGCTAGGGTTAACTATAACTCGCTCTCATATCTGTCTGACTTAGAATGGCTATCGGAGGATCCTCCGATTCTTCTTTGATCTTTTTGACACCATATACACCACTTATCACCCATAATTAGAATGAACATCCCACACTCAGAAGGTTTGGAACTTAATAGCGTATGGGTAGGTGGAACAATACCCATCTTTTGCATAGTTGTTCTCCCAATTAACAAATTATAAGGAGAATCGACTGACTATAGGGTGAGTGTTTCGTGCGGGATAAGGGGCCTTCGCCTATGGTGATTTCCAACGGTACTTCTCCCAAAGGCCATGAATGTTCACCGGAGAACCCTACTAGTGGTGTTTTCGAGTCCACCCTTCGTGAGCGTATGGATGACTTGAGCTTTAGGAAACAATGCTCATAGATGATATCGGGAGCTTCCACATCCATATATGCTCGATTCACTTCCCTTTGAGATTCGTTACGATGACCACGGGTCAGTTGAAGGTGTCTGCCCCAAGATGTGAGGAAAGGTTATTTCCCCTACGCTTCCAAGCTCTCCGTCTGCTTCCTTCCTTTTTAAGGTTGGATCGTGCATGTGCACCATAAGTATCGGAATTCGTAGTAGACTCCTTCTTGTTTCCCTTCCATTCACCTAGTTGGGTGTCGGAGAACTTGTCCTTTCCCTTTTTGATGCCTTTAACCGGATGTGCTTCTGTCCGGACCGCATGCCTGCTCGATGTGCTTCTTTAGTTCTCTAGGTTGTTCGTTATCGTGTCCATGGTCTTCATGGAACGGCAATACTTAGACATGTCTCGGCTTTGCCGTCTTGTCATCCGAGGTGGTGGATCGAAGGACTTAGCGACTTTCTCCGTAGCGGAATCTCCTGGGGGATTTGACTAAGTTCGCCAAGAATCCGTGGTTTGAACCTTTGTTGTATGGAGTGAAGCGATCTCTGTTCTTCTTTGTTCTTGGACCCTTCCCATGAGGACTTCGAGAGAATTTGTCAAAAGCTTCATTTTGCTCTATCGAGCCCCGTTTTTATACCTCTTTGGATTCAATCAAGTGTAAGTCTTCTCCATCAATGCCTTATAATTGGTGGGAAGATGGGTGGATAAATTCCACCAAGCTTCGTGTCCGAAGGCCATGTACAAAACCGAAATCCTCGATCTTCGTGCAAACCCAAATTTCTTGCACGTTTCATCGGTGTACCTTGTAACGAAGGCCCTTGTACCTTCGTTGTCCCTTTGCTTGATGGTGTGCACGGCTAGATGGGTCTTGGTGTACTTCTTCGTTGGCTAAAGTGAGATCTGAACTTAGCCTTGAGATCGTCCGACTTACAATGCTTCCCAATTCATCCATTCCACCATATTCTCGCGAGTCTCGGGCGTATAAGTGAACATGTGGCATGCTACAAGGCTACTTTTCACGCATCTTGATAGCCCTCGAATAAATGGAGGAAGTTATCGGGATCGCCTTTCCCATCGTAGGTGCCTATATGAGTAGGCATCTTTACACCATCTCGGTGGATGTCGATCCACTTCACGAAAGGTGTACATGATCTAGAGGCTTCGGCATAGTAAGGGTTGTATGGAGGTGGATAAACAGTTGTAGGATTATACGGGTTAGGAAATGGCTATGTGTAGGTAGGGTAAATAGTAGAAGGTTGGTACGAAGGGTTTACACCCGTCGATTGTGTAGGAATATGTCCATAGGGCATTTCTGTGGTAACTCGTTAGGGAGTGAACCATTTGGAGGGTAAGTGTTGTAGGTTTGAGCAGGTAGGTAGGGGTTCATTACCGGATGGGGTAACTGACTAATGCCTGAGTATGGAGGAGGACCTCCAGTACTCGAAACATATGAAGGGGGTATTGGAACCCCATTCCCTCTCTTCTAAATGAGCAGTAGGAGAGGGGTAGGTTTACTCCTCGTTCCCTACCGGGTTGCTTATTAGAGTTCTCGATCCTTCTTTTACCATGCGTTCTTTTCTTCTCCGGACCTCCTCGGGTCCTTCTTCAAAGCCTACGGTCCTTCCGTTTGGCCTTCGATGGAAGGGAGAACCATTTCAGCAGAGGCCGAGCTTCCCACCTGCTTGAGGTTGTGGCCTCTCTCTATTTCAATCTCTTCATCATACTCCTCCTGGAGTATTCCAACTCTCTTCGCATTTTGATGTGCGAACCTGCCTTTTGTGAGCCCCTAAGTAAGGAATCCAAGGCTTCAAATTTTGCCTCAACGGCGGGGCTAATATCGAGGGATAGGGTTAGCGGATGTTGAGGTGTGATGTATGGGAGTAGTTTCCAAATGAGATCGTGTGGTAAAGGTTGGGCGTTATGGGGGCGAGATGTCGGTGTTAGTTGTGTTTAGAGGAACTAGGGTAGAAACACGGTGGAGGTGTATCTTCACTTCCTGATTCCATGCCGGAAATGTAGTGTAGTTGGTTAGGGTTTTAGGACTGGGTGATTACGGGACTAATAGTAGTGGTCCGGATGGCGTCCAGTGATTGTGCAATAGATTGCACTACCAGGCTTCGATGATGATCAAAGGTATGAGGGGTGTATGTTCTAGCCAAGACTTGCCTTTCACGAGAATAAGAATACGAAATACTACGTTAAGTGATTACGCAGGGTAGGACCTGCGAACCTCCGTGAGATTAAGTATGAGTTATGGTTGTATAAGTGTGTGTAAGTAAAGAGATGAGTGTAAAATGAGCATACCATAATCCATTACCCGTCCAACCTATTTATAGTGAATGAAATAGGGTTGAGAGCACGTTTGCATGAATGTCGGAGATCATGGGGGCGTCCCATGATTGTGGGTAACCGTTAGGGCTTAGTGACCCATTCTCGGACTTGACGAAGCCAAGAGAGAGAGATCGTGGGTTTGACCAAGTCAGGAGGTTCCTTATCTATTGTCCTTCGTCAGCCATACCCCGAAGGGTTTAGGGCTTCGAATGGCGAATTCCCCTTAGCTAACCTTCGTGCTACTTGAATGGTTTGACGCTTGTGGATATTTTGGAATCCTAACTTGGGCCTTCGTAGGGAAGGGCTTCGACACGTCTTGGAGGAGTGTCCTTAGAGCTACTCGGAGGGTACATCATCACACTTATAATGAGAAACAGAATAGTTTAATAAAGAATGACTTAATTCCATATCTTTATTTAACATTGTATTAGAAATAAAAGGATAATAATAATGAGAAATCATTAAAAGGTTTTTCAGGAGCCTTACTCGAGTCGTACTAGAGGCATCGAAGTGTTGCTAGACGCTAACCGATGTGATCACTCTATTAAGATATATCCAAGTGGGAGCTGTTGGTTTTATGGATATAAATTAGTAGACGTGAGTTAGGATCGAACTCGAGACCACGGGATTGCACACTTTACGTATGAGAATTAAAGTTAATAATTAAATATAAACGTTGTATTTATTTATTGATTAAACGAAATAACTAACGGACGTTATGTAATTAACTGTAATGGACTAACGGGCGTTAAATGTATTTGGAAAAGGACTAGAATGCAAAAGTTGGGAAGGTTCCGGAATCCCCTTGGGGATGTATGAACCGATCGGCCAAGGAGGACCCAAACCCAACCCATATCAAACTCTAACTTGTCCACCAAGTTTAGTTTAGTATATATACAAGGCTCGGGGTCTTGTGTTTTGCATCTCTTGTACTCATAAGATAATACCTAAATTGTTTGTGTGTGTTTTGCTCTCAAAACCGGTCGATACCCTCTCTTTGGGATCGATCCACTTCTTTTTTCAAAACCAAGTTATTTGTTTTATCAAAACTAGCATTAGTTTAATTCGGTTTAGTACGTGTGTACAAGAAAGTGGTACTAACACAATATTGTTAGTAATTTTGGATTGAATTACAAAACGGTAAGGGGTAATTCACATAATCCTAATTAAATCAAATTAGGGTTCTTCCATTGCTAGTTTGTGGATTTGATTCTTGTTCTGCTAGAATCATGTAAGGTACGCATATTCTTTTTATGTTAATTAACTATTCGTTAATAAATCCTTCACGCTTCCGCATGTATACTTTGATGTTTTGTGATTATTTATTGATTGTCATGATTATATAATTCCAACATACAAGTCATTAAGATTAACAGATCTGATTCAAAATGAATAATAATAGAAATTAATAAATTCAGAGGGTGATAGTAAGAAAGGCGGAAACATATATTTCACATTTAAAAAACTGAGAAATTACTTTTCTGTCAATTATAAAGATTAACAAATTCACAAAGTGCCTTGGAATGTACACAGCTCATATAGTCACATCTGTGATGTACGTTAACTAGTGATGTCCGGCTATATTTTCCCGTGTCGTCTATCTATTTTCATTTGCTTTCGCTTTCCATATAAGTTGTATATGCACTGCACTTTAAGTGTGGATGACCATGCAATCACCATCAGCCAGTATGGTGCTACAACTATATGCTCAACTAGTGCACATTTGGTGTAATTGTTCCATGTCAGCACACATGAACCTTTGAAAGAGAAGAAGTTAAAAAATACATGATTTGAAAAAGTCATAGCTAGACCCCAACTGACAGTTACAAAAGTTCAGAATTCTATCATAAACTGAAGTGCAGTTTTGAAATTTTTTTTAGGCCATCTTCGCTAATATTCTGAATCATATACATAAAATTTATCCACTTTTTAATTCATTTTCTTTATGCATATGCCATTTATCATCTCTCGGCGGCCGGATTTGGTCCCAAATTTCCAGAAATATTTAAAAATGGGATGGAAAGCATGCGAATGATAGAATTTCACAATCATAATATTCCAAGACTACGAAAACTCCCAAATTAAGACACTGCTATTAATATTTATAGGAAAATAACAATAATTTTTAACTAACTGACGAAGCACATACATACCAATGTTTCAGAGTTGAAACCCTGGACGAGCGAGTGCCCAATCAATATGATTGCTGTAACCCCAAACATACCTTAGAGAAGGTATATTAAACACAGAGTTGGCAACAACTTGCTTTCCAAAGGGACAACCCTATAATTTCAGCTTTCTTAATCTCGGGCACCCTTCCGATAACTTCACAAGTCCTGCATTAGTCATTCCTATATGACTAAGAGAGAGAGACCGCAAATTCGCACCATACTTCCCGATATATTCCAAACCCACATCCGTTAATCCTTCATTCCAGAGACTGATATCTAGCCTTTCGAGTTTGTTGCAACCCATTAGCATAGCTCTAACCCCATTGTCTAGCAGTAAAATTATTTTACCGTCTTTCTTACTGAACCATATACCGAAATCACGCAGATTCTTTAAATGAGTTCCTATACACTCGAGAGCTTCATTTGAAATATCTGTAACGTTAACATCTAAAGACTCCAAATTAGTACATCCTTTTGCCACATCAATCAATCCCACGTGGGTCACAAGCCCTATATGGGTAAGTTTCCGCAGTTTCTTGCAAAACTGACCAATAACTTGCAATCCCCTGTCTCTACATTTATCTTCGGTATATAGAACTTCCAAATTGGGAAAACTCTTAAACAATAAACACTGGCACTCATACCTGAAGCAAGATACAAGTTTCAATTTCCTTATTTGATTCAGAAAAGGGAGTACAGTTAAACATCGGGCTACTGGCAAATCCTTCATACTTAATGAACGCGTATTTGGCGGAAACCGGAAACCAACAAGATCACAATTCTGATCATAATAATTTCCACCAAAATGTTCCAACCTAACAGCATATCTAAAGGCATCTCCTAGTTTACTTAGATAGCAGTTTCTAATCTTCAACGATATTAATGAGTTACAACAGTTTTTGGCAAGAAGTGTAAGATCTTCTGCATAAGAAATATCCGTATACGTAACATGTAACCTTTCCAAAACCGTGCTATTCAATGCCAATTGATGAAACCAAATGTCATCTTTCACTGCAATATAATAACAATATTCCAAACACAGAGTTCTCAGTTGGTTACAATGCTTAGAGACATGCCTTAATCCATCCGTTGATAACCCTTTACACTTCTTAATCTTCAAACTCCTTAAATTCTTACCACTTGTTCTCGCCAATATCTCGAGATCTTCATCATGAAGAACCAGACCACGGATATGAAGTTCTTTCGAACACCTAAACTCGAGAGCTAATTGTTCAATCCATGGGGTGACTCTGATAACATTGTCATCTTTAACATTAAAATGTTTTGGGGGACCTTTAAGTGTTAATCACTCGATGAAAAGGAATCTTTTACTTAAAGAGGAAGGGTTTGGGTAGTAAAATGTGTGGACAGTTACACGCTTACGCGTAATGCCATCAGTCGCATAACACGTACGGGAAACTAAAGAAACAGAGTTTCGGTCATCAACATTGTGTATATAAGGTATAACTAAGTCCAACACTTGCTCTCCCACGTTGGTTTTTCCGAGCTTACGTTTGGTGGGTGCCATTACGAAACAGTAAGCATGGGCATCAAAATACAAACGCTAATGACCCACAAAGAAGCCTTATTCCGATGCAATCCTTGAAACAGTAAGGCGATCTATCTCTTTGATTTTCTATATGTTTGGTATGTGATAATATGAGACGCAAAATTTTCATTATTATATACTAGGTCAACTTGAGGCCCAAGCTTAATCTATAGCTATTTTTAGTAGTAATACTTTAGCGGGTGTTGACCGACTTCTTTAAATGTAACTTGACACGTAATTAATAAGAGTTGGAAAATATAGATCTCAATATTTGTCATTTATCCAATAAATTAGTCATCTCTATCATTGCTCTTAATCTTAACCATCTATTTTTCATCAAAATAAATAAAAAACTATTTCAACATTTTTTTAAAACAAACATATCTTCCAAACGATAAATTTTAAAGCTACGAAAAATTCGCCATCACAACGAGAATTAAGTAATCTTTTTATAGATGTGCACTTATATATACTTTCGACGAACTTTTTTTTTTTTTTTTTTTTTCGGATATGAAAAATCACATGCGATTTCTAAAAGTCACATGTGATTTATTTATAAAATCACATGTGATTTTTCCGAAACATATTGGGCAAATGATCAAAAAAAAGTATCATCTTTTATTATCATTTTTCTTTGTGGGTAGCGAAACAATTTTTTTGTTTTTGTGGGTACTTATACTTTCAAATTCATCTTTTAGGGTCTTATGTGACATTTTGCCTTTTGGGAAAAAAATTTTATTAGCTTTAAGAGGCAAAATGTTCAAAAATTTCGCAAAATACTCTAAAGAGGATGAATTTGAAAGTATAGTACCCGCAAAAGCAAAAAATTTTGTTTACTACCCACAAGAACAAATAGTGTCAAGAATATTTTTTTTTTATCATTTGCCCAAACATATTTGATTATATTAAATATCATATGTGATTTTTCCGAATCATATGTGATTTTTTAGGCGGAAATTTTGAAAAAAAAAATAGTCGAAATATAGAAGTGCATATCTATAGAAAAATTATTTAATTTTCGTCGAGATGATATGATTTTTTTTCGCGTAACTATTAACGATTTGCGAGGTATTAAACTTTATAAAAAAAGATGTTTTTTTTAATCAAAAAATTAATGGACATGATTGGTTCATTAGATTTATGTTAAATATGAGATTTATATTGATCTTTTTTCTAATTAATAAATGCTCCACAAATTTTCATGTTTTGTGCTAATTTACATCCTTAAACTTGTTTACCTGAGTCGGATAATATTTTACTTCATTAAAGTATATTCTTTTACAATTATTAAATGACTTATGTACCCTTATCTCCTACTTCTTTCTTCATTAACATAAACACAAGCAGGTCCATCTTTTCTTAACTCCAACTAAATCACAACATGAGAACATTTCATGCAACATGGGTAGATTATTTAGCGTGTAACTTCATCCACCCAAATCCATATTGATCAGTAAAGAGTGAAACAACACTAGCTAAAGGTTCCTCTTCTTACTCATAACTACAAGAAAAAGAAGAAGAAAAAAATCATTGTTCTTCACTTTCATGCTGCCAAATATTCCTTTCCTTTTGTTATTTTCATCCAATGGACACAAAAGGATAAATTAGTTCATTGTTAAGTTATGTGAGCAAAGGAATAATGGAAGACAATGAGCCAAAACGAAAGAATGAAGCCCAATAGGGCTTCAAGGAACAATATGTTGGGTGATAAACAAGTTACACGACATCTAAGCACACATTGAAATAAGAATCCACAACGCATTTACAAGATGAAAGGATGCACCTTGTTGTGTATTCTTTTAAATGCGTTGGCTTTTGTATGCTACATTGTTTTCAAGTCATGTGAATCATTTGATATAACTTTTCAATAAATTTCATGTATCACTTATTCCGATGCAATCCTCAGGGGGTTTTTTTATGACACTTAACTATGTTGTGATGGTGTTATTAACCTTGAAACAGTAAGGCGATCGACCTCTTTGACTTTCTATATGTTTGGTATGTGATAATATGAGACGCAAAATTTTTCATTATTATATACTACAACTTGAGGCCCAAGTATTAGTTAGTTGATAAAATTGAGTTATTTTTATGTTTTTTCATGGGAGGAAAATAGTTGTGGTGAATAAGCGTGGTGATAAACTTATTGTTGCAAAACCCGTAAACCCAAAAGTCATTTACTCACCTAAATTTTTTATTACACGGCTACCCATCACCACAATACAAAGGTATTCAGCTAATTAAATATAATTAACCTGCCACACTTTTCAATACCTCCCTCTTTGTTTTTATTTTTTAAAATCATGTGCATGCTATCTCTGTCTCAAAATAAACGTCATGTTCTCATTTTGAAACGTAGAGAAAAAATTTCGGTCAAATTGACATTAGTGTTTTAAATGAACTTACCCATACATATCGAGAGATTAGTGTTTTATAAATATATATTGCATTAACTCCAAATTAACAACTACCTTCTAAAAATTAAATATTACACATAAAGCCGGATCTAACCGGAATAGGCGGGTCTTGGCAAGAATAACCGGTTCTTGTTGGAATAGCCGGATATAACTGGATATAATTGGGTCTTGCCGGAATAGCCGGGTCTTGGTCGGATATAGTCGGGTCTTGGTAAGAATATTCGGGTATTAGCTCGATCTAACCGGATATAGCCGGGTCTTGATCGGAATAGCTAGATTTAGCCAGATCTAACAGATATAGCCAGGAGGGAATAGTCGGGTCTTAGCCAAATCTAACCGGATATAGTTGGTCTTGGTTGGAATAGCCAAGTCTTAGCCAAATCTTGGATGGAATAGCTGTGTCTTGCCAGATATAGCCAGGTCTTATCCGAATCTAACTGGATATAGCCGAGTATTGGCCGGAATAGGCGGTTCTTAGCCGGGTCTTGATCGAAATAACCGGGCGCGATCTAACCGGATATAGCCTGGTCTTGGCCGAATAGTCGGGTCTTGGCGTTATATAGCCGGTCTTGGTTAGATTAGTTGGGTCTTGCCGGAATAGCCGGATCTAACCAGATATAGCTGGGTCTTGTCCAGAAAAGCCGAGTCTTGGTCGGATATAGCCGAGTCTTGGCTAGAATAGCCTGGTATTAGCCGGTCTTAGCTAGATCTAACTGGTTATTGCCGGATCTTTGCCGAAATAGCTGGGTCTTGGCCAAATACAGCCAGGTCTAGGCCAGAATAGTCGGGTCTTAGCTAGATCTAACCGAATGTAGGTGGGTCTTGGCCGGAATAGCCGAGTCTTTGCCGGATATAGTCGGGTCTTGACACGAATAGCTGGATCTAATAAGATATAGCGAGGTCTTGCTCAGAATAACCGGGGTCTTGGCTCGATTTAGGGGTGTTTAATGAGATTGTTGTTTTATGTCATGGGTTTCAATCATCAAATGTTTGTTGTTTTCTAAAGGGGTGTTATTGTTAGCTTATTTGAAGGGCTTATGAGCTTATTGTAATTTTGATAAGCTAATAAAATAAGCTTACACAAAAATGAACTTTTGAGCTCATCAAAATTATAAGCTCTTACTTCTATAAAATAAGCTTACACAAACTTCCTGTAAGTGCTTTAAAAGATTGTTTTCTAGCTTATTGGGTGTTTGGATCAGCTTATTTATTGGGCCTTTAAGCTTATTTGAATTTTGAAAAGCTTCCAACATTTTGGGCTTATGAGCTTATCAAGTTGAGCTTATTGATAAGCTTGACTTGTTAAGCTCAGAAGCTGAAAAAAGTGGGCTTATGAGCTCTTTCGATTTCAAATAAGCCTATAAACCCGATGAAAGTAGGCTGATGTGTTATATATGGTGATTGCATTTTAAGCTTCTAGTGTTTGTGTGAATGATTGTAGTTATCTGATTACGAGGGTGTTTGGCGCTGCTTTTTTTAGTGCTTATCTGCTTAAGCAGTAAAGTGTTTCGAAATAAAATAACTAATTTTATAAACTAAGATAATCACAATAAATAGGCAAGTTACTACTACCTGCTTATTTTTTAGGAGGTCATTATCCATATTTGATGTGGCAGATAAGTAGTTTTAGTTTGTCTGAGATTGCTTATCTAAATTGGTTTTGTAAGAATTTGTGAGTGAAAAGGTTATGTTGATAAATAAGCAGTTTTATAAGCAATACCTATAGGATCGTATATTTGGTTGAATATGGTGAATCGGGAGGTCTTGGTAAATGGAAGATTAAGCCTTCCACAGTTAGAGAGAGAAAGTCTAGAGAGAGAAATGAAACTAGTGTTTTATTGATAATGAAAGGATAAAGTTTTACACTTGGTCTCACCCCTCCATGGAAGTATGGAGGGGTATATATAGCCTAGACAACACATAACTTTACATAAATGACGGTTTTAGTCCATGTGTTTATAGCTTACATAATAACTAATGTAATCCTGTTAATGTCACTCCATTTACTTGTTAGGAGCGATCCCAACAATCTTCCCCCAATGGGTCGACATAAGAGATTACTTACAACATTTCCTACAAGTACAATTACAAATAAAGAAAAGTTTTCACAAGCTATTCAAATGCTGAGATTGATGACAGTTTACGCTCTTTGTCTTCACCTTGTACCCTGATTTGAGAATGTTTTCTTCACTAGTAGGCAAATGATGTAATATGCATGAATTGGATTAACTCTCCCCCAATTCATGCCACATGTCTTTAGCAGCTTCTACGTACACTTCTTTTTTGCGAAGTTTCTGAATCAGCTTCCACCAAAACTGACACCCGTCTTAGGAGATTCAAAACTTTGATTTAGTTGTAGATTCGAAACATTGATGTAGTTAACCAGTCTTCTAACTTTGTTTAAGCGCGCAACGAAATTTGTAGATGAAACAGTAAACCACACTAAATAAACTGACAAACACTTAACCACAGTTGTGCTTAATGCGGAAAGTCCGTTCGGGGGTAACATGCAAGAAATCAGCAAGATCTTCTCACGTGTGTAGAAGCTTCACACCAAACAAACCACGAAGGAAGCAATAATGATACCCGGCGTGAATCTACCAGAAAAATCAATGGTACATATGCCTATAGCCCTCTTCATTGACCCGATAAAATCAAACACGTAACACGTACACCTTGCACACTACTACTTCCCCCTGATTGTTGCGGTCTATTATGACCGTGTGTGAGGCATCATAAGAATGGTTAAATCATTTATAAGTAACTTCACACAAATCAACCCGCAAGAGTTGAAATGAAAACACTAAAAACACGAAACTGAGTCATTGATTATCTCTGCGGACGTCTCTCCGATAGTAATGAACGGTTAAGCTCGATCACGTGAACCTGTTTTGTGTCCCCAATGTGTACATTTCTTCCCCCTAAGTGTAGAGACTCGTGGGAAATGAGTGTCTTCGCAAAGAAGTCAAAGAAATTTCAAAGCACCTCAACTCTCTTCCCCCGATGTTTTCAATGAATAAGGAAACATACTGCTATGTTGACGTTGAAATTAGAGACAGCGCAACCATATATGTCCAATTCATCGAACAAGCGTGAAGTACCATAAATATCCCGTGAGAATCATTTGCTGATAAAAATTTCTTTACTCTTTTAAACTCCTCTCAGCTAACTCTTTACCAACCCCATTATCATTCTATCGGCTTTTTGTAGTGACTACTGATGGAGAAAATTTAGTAGGACGAACTTGAGACTGAAGTATAATAGCCCGAAGCTGTGACTTAAACTTGCACTAATGTCTGACTAAGAATCAATACTAAGAATTTCAATAAAGGTAGGAAATCATATACCCATCCAACCATCCTTAATTGTATATGAATGTCTCTTGAATGATCCACAACTTCATGTGACACTTGAGCACTACAACGTAACTCCTTTAAAGTGATAGCTATACACTGTGAGCACAACAACGTAACTCCTTACATCAGGTATAACTAGACAACTCAAGTATTTGTCATTATGACGGCTAAAAGCTCGAACAAGGATCTCGAAGAATCATGCATCCAACCAACCCCGATATCTTCAGATACTAAGTACACGCACCCGTGAAATTCCACTTCAACCTCAAATAAGTAATAAAGAATAAACTCCGTAGTCATTTATGACGGTTTAAAATCCAAAACTAGCCTTTTGAATTGTTTAATTGAAATTTGATAATGAATTAATCCGATATTGTCAAAAAGATTATCCTTTACTCGGTGTTATAAGAAAATTTGGACAGAATAACGGCTCTTAACTTGGTAGAAATAAGTATTTTCATTTTACTTCCAACTCGGAAACACCTTAAATTGATTAACGTGGCTCGATAAATCTTTACTCTATGGCAAACCAAGAAACGTGCAGAGTAACGGCTCTTTTTATGTGAAAAATTAGGTTTTTATCACTTTTACTTACGTTTCGAAAACTCTTACCCGGAACAGTAAGTCTTACTCGGAGAAAACAAAAACTGAAGCCCTTACTCGGAAGTTACACCCTTACTCGGAAGTTTAAGCTTACTCGGAACTTTTCGAAAGTCCTTACATGGAAGTTCTGACATCCTTACTCGGTGAAAATAACTCGGAACCTTACTCGGTGGATAGCAGGTAACTTACTCGGAAGTTTCTTAGAGAGCTTACTCGGAAGTTTTTTCGGCTTTCTTACTCGGAAGTTTTCAGAAAGCTTACTCGGAAATTTTTCAGAATTCTTACTCGGAAATTTCTAGCTTACTCGGAAACTTCATTGTTACTCGGAATCTTCAACCCTACTCGGAAGAGGGTTTTGAAAACCCAGAATTCTTACTCGGAAATTTACGAAGAAAGTGCAGAATTTTGAAAAATCACCAAAAACACCCTAAACAAGTTTTGTAAAGTAAAATACCTACCAAATCTTTCATAAAACACCTTAAACTAATAGAAAGGACAAATCTTTAAGAGTTTTAAGCATAAAAACATGATTTTTGGAGAAGATGAGAATGGTTTATTCGAATGGTTAAAGGATGAAGAAAAGTTTGAAACTTTGACAAGATATAACCACAAATCAACCAATAAAGACAACCTCGCTCTGATACTAATTGTAGGATCGTATATTTGGTTGAATATGATGAATCGGGAGGTCTTGGTAAATGGAAGATTAATTCTTGAATTGTTAGAGAGAGTAAGTCTAGAGCGAGAAAGGAAACTCACGTTTTATTGATAATGAAAGGATAAAGTTGTACACTTGGTCCCACCCCTCCATGGAAGTATGGAGGGGTATATATAGCCTACACAACACATAACTTTACATAAATGACGGTTTTAGTCCATGTGTTTATGGCTTAAATAATAACTAATGTAATCCTGTTAATGTCGGTCCATTTACTTGTTAGGGGCGATCCCAACAATACCAAACACCCGAATAGCAAAGTGTGCAAAACACTAATACATTTTTTTTTTTTTTTTTTTTTTTTTTTTTTTTATATTTTATTCTTACACATTATATCTTGTAGCATGTTTTGGCATGGTTGACATATAGATTACGATTATTCGGCATCACATTATATGTTTCAAATATAATGCCAAACACCCCTAAACTCCACAAGTGAGCTATTGATTAGTGATTGAATAGGCTAGAAACGAAATTAAAGTCAAACATATTTGACTAATCACCGAGTTTGTTAAATGAGTCTCTTTACGAGATATTTATAGTAAAGTCTAGAAATGACTAATGTACTTTTCAATTTGTGCTAATATAAATAACTCACTTTGAAAAGGTCTAAGATCACTATTCACTAGTATACTTTCAAATTTTAACAACATGACTAACCATTACATAACCTCAGTTAAAAAAATTGCATCATTGATCCTTAATACATTGCCTCAGTTAGTTTAAAATACATAACCACCACCCACTACCGCCACCCATTGCCACCACCTACCACCACCAATCACCACCCCCATTTACCACCGCCACCCACTATCACCACCACCACCACCAGTCATGGCCGCCACCTACTACCACCACTTACCACCACTTACCACCACCACCACTCACCACCACCACTCACCACCGCCACCCACTGCAACCACCACCCACCGACTACCAATCACCACCACCACTTGAGGGTGGCGGTGGTAAGTGATGAGTGGTATTTGTGGTGGTAAGTGGCAGTGGTTGGCAATGGTGAGTAGTGGTGGTGGGTGGCAGTGGTGAGTAGTGGTGATGCTTGGTGGTAGTGGTGGTGGTGGTGGTGGTGGCAGTGGGTGGCGGTAACGGTGGGTGGTGGTGGTAACTAGTGGTGGTGGTGGTGGGTGGCGGTGGTGGGCACTGGTTATGTATTTGGGACTAACAAAGATTATGTATTGAGAACCAACGATGCAATTTTTTTTAGATAGGGTTATGTATTGAGGGCCAATGGCGAATTATTATTTTTTAGATAGGGTATGCAGTGGTTTGTCATCTTGTTAAGAATTTGAAAGTACATTAGTAATCTTGGAATTTTTCAAAGTAAGTTAGTCATATTAGCAAAAATTGAAAAGTACATTAGTCATTTGTGGACTTTATATTAATATGACGTTTAATGCTCACAAATGTTTGCAGTTCAACCTCTCATTGATGAGTTGTATATAGGGGTTGAGTTGAGATCAATATAGAACTCATATTTGTCATAGAACAAATGAACCAATCATAACCCTCCATTTTTTATCTAAATTAATAAAAAATCATTTTCCACCTTTTTTTTTTTAAAACAACACATCTTACAAACGGTAAATCTTCAAAATATAAAAATACACCATCGTGACGAGAATTAAATTATCTTTCTATAGATATGCATTTTACATATTTTCACAAACATTTTTTTTAAAAAATTCCGTCCGAAAAAATCATATATGATTTTTACGAATCATATATGATTTTAAAAATCATGTATGATTCGATTTTTACGAATCATATATGATTTTTACAATCATATATGATTCTCAAAATTCATATGTGATTCGTAAAAATCGAATCATATATGATTTTCAAAAATCATATATGATTTTTGTTGACCGAAATTTGAAAAAAAGTTGTTAAACATATATAGTAGTGCATATCTATAGAAAGATAATTTAATTCTCGTCACGATGGTATAATTTTATCGCGAACGATTAACGGTTTGCGAGATATTTAATTTTTTTAAAAAGAGTGAAAGTTTATCATAATAAAAAATGAATTACTATTATTGGTATGACGGATCATGGTAAATTGGTTATATATATGAACTTTATAGGGGTTTTCACGACAGTTGGGTAATATCCACGAAAAAACGAAACCGAACCGAACCGAAAATAACTGAACCGAATTTGTGACCGAACCGAATTGGTCAAAATCGAACCGAACCGAACCGAACTAAATATTTGGTTATCGGGTTGGATATGGTTTTGGCAATGAAAACCGAAAACCGAAAACCGAATTCATATAAAATATATTTTTTTTCTATGTATATATATGAAAAAAAAATCACTAAAACTCTTTTTTAGTATAAATATAACATGATTTAAGCTTGAAAATAATATTTTGTGCTAAAAATATATATAATTAAATAAAAAAATAATTAAAATTATGTAATTCGGGTTATTCGGTTCGGTTTAGTTATAGGGTTCGGTTTTCGGTTATTCGGTTCGGTTTTCGGTTCGGTTGAATCAAATTTAATTTTGGTTCGGTTCGGTTTTCGGTTATACCCAGAAAAAAAAATTAACCGAACTAACCGAACCGAATAAACCGAATAACCCGATAACCGAACCGATGAACACCCCTAGTTGTATACTACATTCGGATCCAAAACACACTCTTGGCCCAATCTCAACAAAAGCCCAAGCCTACACCCCGAATAACACTTACCCGTTTTTTCCATTTAAGAACCGGTCAAAACCCATTTTTACACCCGGTCAATCCCTAAATAATAGTATCACTGGTCAAACTTTACCCACCCAAACCAAATAATAGTAAAATAATAAAAGTACCCTTCACCCTAGCTCCCAAACCAAGCAGAGGAATTAACCACCATATTTACTGTTACCCTCCCTATCTCACATTTACCCTGCTCCAGCATTGTACTAGCATCTTTCAGGCTGACATCAGCTTGGGATTGCCAAGCTGGCGATCCCATTGGTTAAAGAGAGGTGGCATGTTGATCCAACTTTAACTATGTTTGACTAACATTGACCTTTTGAACAAATTGACACTAGTTTATTATCAGCACTGAATTAAAGAGTTTTAAGCAAAACTAAACTTAAAATAAAACTGATTACACTCTAATTAACAGCTGAACATGACTCAATCATACAATTGACTTTTGTTGACCAAGCTAATCAAGACACTGTAAGGAAAATTGAATCAAATGACACTTAAATGTAAACCTTTATTTCAACTTAAAATGATTACAATTTAAAAGAAATTACAGAATTAAAGTAAAAATTACACTAGAAAATAAAATGACATGGTGTCGACTATCTAACCTTTATTTGTTCATTCCACTTTAGATCAAATCAGTTTTAATCAAATTTTATAGTTTAAAGTGCTTTTTAGTCACTTAAAGTAGTGTTTGGATTTGTTTTGATTTTTCAGTTTGAATGGTTTTGGTTGGTTGAATTAGAGTTTTGTTAATCAAAATTGCAAGTTGTCAAGTCAAAATTTGTGTTTTAAGCACTTTGCAATATCCGTCGTTAGTCCATTTTTCTGTCCCAAGTATTCATGTTCTAAGATATTTATCTGATTAATCTTGTGACGTTATAGTTGGATTTGTTAATTTCTAGTAGATCTCAGTAAGTACTAATCTGATTGTAGCTTAATGGCCCATTAGAAGCTTTAGGTTAGCTTGATACTAGGTCACCTGATCTGCCATATAGTTCTGTTTTACTTTCATTATTGAATTTCTCATATCAGCATGTTCTGAGTTAGTTTTATGATTATTGAGTTGAGCTTTTTGGTCTCACCTTAGCTTATTAAGTAGTTTTAGTGGTAGGTTATAATTTCTATGTTGAGATCACTCTTTAACAGTTTTTGTTTAGCTTATTCATGATCTACATACTCATGTTCTGTCCATCTTTGCATTCTGATATGCTCAATTTCTCTCCCCATTTCAGCTTCTATATTTGTTAATTTTCTGCATGAATTAGTTTTCTGAGATAACTAGTTGGTGAATTTAATTTGTTTTAAACTTTCTTACATAACTAGTTAATTCTTTGTAGCTTAATTTTTTGCTTAATGATGCAATCTCTATATCTTGATTCAGTCACTTAATGCAGTTCCAGTAGTACTTCCCTAGAAGCTTTTCTGCTTATTCATTCTAGTCATAAGCTTGAAATTTGTTCCTCTAGGTAACCTTCAGTACTAAGCTTATTAGATTTACCTTTATACCCACCTTAGATGCTCTTTAGTCAGCTAGATGCAAGCCTGCAATAAGCCTTTTCTTCTTACCTGTTTCTGCATCAGGTCCTTTATGTCCCAACATGCTTTTGTTTTTAATTTTTTCATTCACTCATTCCTTGTCCATTTGAGCTGAAATTTTGGAATCAATTACTTTGGTAGGTGGTTAATGTCATGGAGGTTTTAGCTTATTTTTGGATTTTTTTTTTCAGCTGCTTAATAAGGGCTTAAAGTAGGTGCTATTTGGCAATTAGAATTAGGAACTGTTTTGTGCTTATTCCCTCTAGCTTATGCTTTTTGAGATCAAATCAGTTGAAGTAGCTTAATTATAGATATTATAGATTATTTTTAGGATTAGGTAGCTTGTGGTAGCTTATTGGTGGCTTATAGCTTATTTTTAGTGCTTATCATAACCTGTTGTGTGCCCAAATCATAGTTCTTGTGCTTCAAAATCATTTCTGTTAATTTTCCCTTGTTTTCAGTAATATTTTAGAGTTTTCTATATTTTTCCATAATTTTCTCTCTTCTTTTGATATTTTTCTACATTTAATTTCCTTTTTAAGCATTTTTAATTAGTATTTTATGCAATTAATTCAGAAAATGTTCAGAAAAATAAATTTTCAATTTTCTCAGTTTTATAAAAATAAAAAAATTATAAAAGGTATTTTTCCATAATTTTCCTAGTCATCTTAGTATTTTTTTAGAATTTAATTTAATTTAAATAGTTTTTAATTCATAATAATTAGAGAAAAAGTAAAAAAAATGTGATTCCAGTTTATAAAATTCTTTTTAGTTAATTTTGATTTTTTTTTAAAATATATTTGTAATTTTCTTGCTTGTTCTCCTAATTTTTAGTATATTTAGTCTATTTTAAATGTTTAAATTTAGTTTTTAATTCAAAATAAATCACTAAAAGTCCAAAAAAATTAGTTTTAAATTTCAAATAGTTTTCAAACATCATTTTTAGCTGTAGAAAAATAAATTTTCATTTTTTACGGGTTTAAATTAGCGTAGTTGCCTTTAATTCGCGTTTCATTTAGTTTCGTAATTTGCAGTTTAGAATAATTTGCGTATTTAATCATTTGCATTTTAGATTTAAAACTTTTATATTGCTTTATTTTACTATTCCTTCCATCGTAGTTTAGAAAACCCATAAAATTCCCATTTTTACCATTCAAATCCCGAATCAAGACGTGAGTTGATAAACTCCATTCATCCCTCGTTCGGAACGATCTCGGAGCTCAAACCTCATACGTTTGAGTTACCCAAATACTACACAATTCTTATAATTGGTTTTCCCGCTGAATCAGGGATCTAGTTCTTTTAAGACATGGTGATGCTAGTGGTGATGACAGAAGAGAGTGGGCTGCTAGTTGAATAGGTGATGATGGTGGTCGCACGGACATGCGGGCAGTACAACGAGTAAGTCTAGGAGTCTGGGCTTGTGCTAAGACCTGATGCAAAGTGAGCTGCCTAGATGAGCTAGGGTGATCTGATGATGATGATGAAGTAGAGTGACGGGCAATCACATAGGAATCACCCTGCGCAACAGTCATGAGAGTCAATGCTAGGGAACTAGCAGCAGCAAGGACATCCTCAGACACATCATAAGCTAGTGAAGGCATAGTATATGACAACGGCATAGGTTAGGTATAAGTGTTTGAAAACACCTAGTCTTAATAAGCGCGTCAACTCAACCAAAACATATATCACATAATGAAAGCTTTAAAATAGAGGTACCGCATTACTCAAAATATGCCTTTAAATAAAGGGGCTTTTGCATATATATCCTTCCGAAAATGCATAATTGCATATATATCCAAAGCATGCATAAAAACCATTGTACTATGTGCATAAAAAACTTGTACAAAGGATATATATGCAATTATTCACTTTAGGAGGGATATATATGCGTTTTTGCCTTAAATAAAAAACATAAGTTCTGCTCTATCACATAATCCACACATCATATAATCCCAAATCAAATCAATCATATAATCAAGCTCATAATCCTAAAGCCATAACATATCAATAATCCAATCAAGTTCATAATATCTCGATAATCGAATCACATTTACCCAAAATCAATAATCATATCTCAAAACATGACATCTCAATAAACAATTTACAATTCATAATATCTCATAAATCAAACTGCAGTTCATACCATAATCAAATAAGAAGCTTTGGCTTGGCAGGTGGGCATGCGTCGGTCGAGGATCAATTTTCTTAAAAAGTGGTTATAGTTTAGGTTTTATTAAATACCTAGTTTTCTAGAACCTTGAGCTCTGATACCAATCTGTAACACCCCCAAATCTCGGTACAGCGGAAGACTTAATCAAGTTTTCGGGGTGTTACAATTGGATTGGTATCTCACATAAGTATAGCAAACAAGATAGTCATTTATCATTTAAAGCCAATCCCAAATTTAAATATTCAAAACATTAATTCCAAAATGTAAATATTAGGCCCAGACATGACTTAATACAATAGGTCCCCATAAATTATCATAGTTGATTATGATCCTTGAACCATGCCTCCATGCAAAGCTTCCACAGAACACGTACTCCAAACATCACTTAATTACCTGAGAAAACATGCTAAAAGGTCAGCTAACGCTGGTGAGTTCATAGGTTTAAGTTCAAGTTTAAAATAGTGGACATGTAGGAGTTAATTTGCTATGCGAGACCTAAGATAGATACACATCAATCACATACCAATATCATATCCGACGTCATAATGGTCCCCTAGTGACACTAGCCAGCACAGTCGTAGCAAAGTCTAGAACGATTGCTAACCCTAGACTAGGTCGAGGTAGAAGTCTATACTTAGCTAGTCAAGTGCTATAGCAATTAGGATTGCTACCCTAGACTAAGGCAACGGCTACCACATATCTATCTAATCAGTCAAGCACATAAGCAAATCAAAATAATTTAGAAGGTCCAAAAATAGTAGCATGATTCTCACCCCAATTTAGTTAAAAACATAGATAAAAGTGGGGATATGAAACTCACCTCAAGCAAGCAACGCACAAATAAACACTAGAAGAAGATAACAACTAATCACGGCACAACAACTATCGACTCGGCACAACCTATTAATGTAAACCAATTTTAATATATTTTTCTCAAAATCAACGTTATCTGCCCCAATGTATTCATTTTCTTTATCTTAAAAAATGTCTTCTTTCACCATTTAGTCCTAGCGTTTGGTATCATCACGTGGGTGTATCAACTCAATATGATATCATGAATTCACTCACTTAATGCAACACAATGAGACGTCTAAACGATAAGCTCCATAGTCCAATAAGTTTCAGAATAAATAGTAAACCTTATCGAATTCGTCAACTCGATAAACTCAATTATTTATTCGTGTCGCTTGTTATCCCATAAACCGGTCGCATCCTAACGAGTCATACGGATAATTCACCCATTAATAACGTTATCCTACGTACCTAACGAGCTCTTATTAGATTCGTCAACCTAATAAGTCTGCTACCCTCGTGGATCGACACTAATAGTGTTAGGTTATCCGTAACCCATGCACACAACGTAAATAAATAAATATTTGAAACTAGTATTAAATGCTCATAATTGGCACATTTTGATAAACATGCACTCGAAACATTAATTACTTATTTATTAGAAAACCTTTCCATTTTTAGTCGTTAGTTTCCATTTAAAATAGTAAATAACAAGACAAGTCTTGTTATCGATAATTTTTAAAGCCTTTTTATTATTTATATTTTACAGTTTATTAACATTTTCATATATATATATATATTTCGTCAATTTCAATATTAGTTTCATATCGTTATTCGTTTCGAGTCCACAAGCACGAGTTATGACTTCTCGGCTTTTAATCAATCTAAAGTCCAAAATATACAAAAGTCCATGTTACGGCGTTGTCGGGGTCAACTATTGACTAAAAAGTCAAAGTAACACCGACGTTGCTCAAAGTTGACAATTTATATAATAAGTCCAAATAAAAGTCATAATAGCGCAATTAAATCTCAAATCAACCCGATTCAATCTCACCAACCAATCAACCAACCAAATATACCCAAAACCAATGTTATGACCCTAATGGTCATGACACGGTCACGGTTAAGACCACGTGAACCAAACAAGCTCTGGAAGCTTTTCGGCTCCACGCGTCTCATCCAAACACCAACAACAACAACCAACAAGGTACCACAACAAACAGAACCGGACCCGTGGTCCATATGGGTCACGTACAACACCAACCCATGACCCATCGTGGGTCTTGGTGCTTGTACGCCCCATCTACACAACCAAACACTCCCCAAATTGCTTCTACAACAACCAAACACAATCAATCAACCTCCAATCATCGTCCAAACATCAAACTCATCAACTAACCCTAACCAAGAACATGAAACATTACCTAAAATGCAAAACCCAACAATATGATACACCACATGATACCAAATCACTAGCTACATGTTTATTTAAGTGTAAATTAGTTTTAATCCCAAGTTTCACCCAAAACCCACCATGGTCGAGCCAAAATAACGCCATACGAGGCTTGTCAAAGCTTAAACAAGCTTGACCCATGTTCCATTTACCTTTATACAACCCGATCTACAAGATTTAATGAAAACCCTAGAATCACGAATCGTATTTGTAAGATTAGGAGGTGTAAATGAAGGCATTTGATAGAGATTTTTATATGGATGGAAAGAGGTAAGAAATATCTACAAAATGGTGGTGGAGGTGAGATACCACTCGCCGGAATTTGGCCGAAAAATGGTCGAAGAAGGGCGGCGGTTATGGTGGTGGTGGCTAGGGTTAGGGTTTGTTTGTAGAGAGAGAAATACGAGAGAGAGAAAGTTGGTGTTAGTGTGTGTTTTAGAGAGAGAATGAAAGAGTGAAATGAGAGTTAGGGAGAGTATTTATAGGTGGGATTAGGGAGTTAGAAAAAAAAATAGAAAAATGGGGAGGGGGTGGCCGGCCATGTAGAAATTGAGGGGCCGAAGCCGTAACTTTTTTATAAAATATCCCGTTTACCCACTCCCGAGCTCACATATTGTCTTACGAGTGTCTCACGACGTTCATTCGACTTTCTATTATGTTTATTTATGTTTTTCCACGATTTTTGACTATTTATTTGCCAAGTTTCGAGTTACGGTTTAAAAGTTACATTATTTCTCGTTTTAGGCTTTTATTATGCCGAATCGAATAGTGCCTATAAAAAAGAGTTAACACTCACACGATAACTCATCCAATAAATAAATAAAGCATAAAAACTAATAAACGATATCAAATCAAGTTATGATCGATAAAAATAGTAATAAAGGCAAAAGCTCGGTTTAATTTAACGTAATGCGGTTACCTAAAATAGACTCTCTAATTTGCCAGTTGTCACACAAGCACTGATACCCTTCTAAAGCGAAAGGCACGGATCCCTCCCAAGAATCAAGCGACCTTTCTGTTTTTCACCCGAAGTACAATTTCAGGTAGTAATTTGTTGTCTTACGGTTATTGCCATGCGCAAACCATGTAACAAAAACTTGTAGTGTAAAAAAAAAAATAAAACTATCGGTTGTGGGATGAAGGATAAGTAACCTAAGTGCATCACCCACTCAACAAACAAAGCAATGCGAATATTTCTGCAATTGCATCCTGAGACCACCAACAAAATAGGAGGTGCATGACATACAACGATAAACGGATACAAGTTTTACAAGTCACAACCTAATGACTAAACCTACAGCGAAACAAGCTACAAGTCATTCCAAATGAGAATTTTGAGTTTAAACATTTCTATCATCTCAATCTCTTCTTTCTTGTGCTTTCTCTTCATTTTAGACATTTCCCTTTCATGCAGTTACATCAGCTTCTACCTTTCTTCCTATATACTTCCATTTCGACTTGCTCCTTCCTATATGAGTCAATAAAGATTAAAAAATTCAGAGGGTGATAGTACGAAAGGTGGAACATATTTTAAACTGATATTTAAAAACTGAGAATTCATTTTTCTGTCAAGTATAAAGATTAACAAATTCACGAAGTGCCTTGGAATGTACACAGCTCATATAGTCATATATGTGATGTACATTTACTTTTAGCAACAAAATCTTTTTATTTTAACTAAAATGAAAGTTTGTAAATTTATATTTGTTGGTGATATAAAAAAATTTTAGAAGCACCAAAGAAGAATTATCAAAAATTGGAAGAGTCAACTTTTAGAGTTCACAAAAAGAGTTAAATTAGACGGATCATCAAATAAACCTCAAAATTTGGGCCAGTCCACCATCTCAAACAAGGTCCACAGTCTGGTCTGAACCAAACCACAGCGAATCCAGAACCCACCCAGCTGGCCCCGTTTCGCTTTAACCGACCAAGAACTAACCTTTGGCCCGCCCACATGTTTTGCTATCAATAAAGACCCATTTGTTTTTTTTATGTTTAATGATTTTGACTTAAAATTCTCCCGCTATTTTATTTTACACTAATCTCTTTATTAAAAAAATGATTGTTTTTAAGTTTTACTCCCAAGATTTTGTTTTATCCATGAATGGACGTGGTAGATTCACAAAAATATAATGTTGAACATGACTTAAGGCATGCTTGGCGCGAGAGATTATGGAAGTTTAAGATTATTTTTTTTAGAAAATAAGTTTTTGTCAAAAAATAATTTTTTTTTGGCAAACTAAGATTACAAATTATTTTAGAAAAATATGTTCCTAGAAAATTAGTTTCCAAAACCAGCTTTTAAAAGATTATAGAGATTATTTTTCACAAAGTAACTGATTTTAATCTTTTTTGCCACTGCAAAAAAAAATCTATAATTTTAATCTTTTTTAGCACCAGCACCAGCATTAGCATTAGCATCAGCACCAGCACCAGCACCAGCACCAGCACCAGCACCAGCACCAGCAACATCTAGTTTTACCAAACATACCCTTAAGTGTATGATGATTTGCAATTTGTTAGCAATTTTAAAGGTTATTTACCACATGCTCTTTCGTAGGTGATTATTTTTATGTTTAAGTCATTGGGCTTTTTGATATTTCTCGATAGGCTTAGCCTCTTTTGTATTTTTGATGTTAAGAATAACGATGACCTTTTTGAGACTGTGTATATGTATCAGCCATCAGGTTTTGTGGATGCTCAGTTTCCCTATCATGTGTGCTGATTACAGAGATCTTTATATGGATTAAAAAAAAGCACCTTGTGCTTGGTTTCAACGTTTTGTAGGTTATGCTCACAGGATTGGTTCTCGTCGAGTCGTTGTGACTCGTCCTTGTTCATATATCGGCATAGTTATGAGGTTGCATATTTATTGATTTATGTTGTTGATATTGTACATACGACATCATTTGTAGATTTACTTGAGCATATTATCTCCTCTCTTCATAAGGAGTTTGATATGACAATATACATGTCAAATGTTAAATGTATTTTTCGTTGGATTATAGTCCAGAGTGTTATCCAATTACCATAATCTTTCCCCTTGTAGAGGTTATATGTAACTATGTATTCCACGATATGTAGCTTATATTTGGCAACATTGGCAAGTCACACGATTGGATAATGGGTCAAAACAGGTAACGACTTGGGTTGACTGGCGAAACACTTTTTTTTTTCAGGTTTTCGAAGTTTGTAGTTAATGCTTATATATAATTGCATATTTCGATTATGTCGATTATCACATTAATTGGTTGCCATTATGGTTATCGATTGTAACAGATTTATTTTTTGAAATTACTTTTTAACTTTTGTTCACTCCAACAACTTACCAATTATTGTAACAAAAAAAGAAAAAATATCATACCATAAAAAGTCTTAGAGGAGAGTTATTTTACATACCAAACTTTTCTCACATACCAAGGGACTCATCTCCACCATTCATCTAAAAAAAATCAATGGCTGAGATTTAAAAACATTTTATTATTTCACCCATTTTTTATAATTTAAATATCTCTTAAACCGTTTATCATTAAGCGAAAATATTTACACCGTCGCGACGAGCATTTAATTATCTTTCTATAGACGGGCACTTTGATATACTTTCGAAAAAAGAAAAAAAATTCATTTTTTTCACATTTTTTTGTCTTTTTTTAATTTATTTTACGTTACTGAAATTTGCATGAAAAAAATCATATATGATAAAACACTAAATTGAATATCACACGTGATATTACATATCATATATGAAATGTAATATCACATGTGATATCATATGTGATTTCACACTAATATCACATATGATATTACATATCATATATGATTTTACACTAATATCAAATTAGTGTTATATCATATATGATTTTTCAACGCAAATTTCAGTAACGTAAAAAAAAAAACGAAAAAAACTTAAAAAAAATAGGTGAAAAATACGAATTTTTTTTTTGTCGAAAGTATATAAAAGTGCCTATCTATAGAAAGATAATTAAATGCTCGTCGCAATGATATATTTTTTTTCGCTCTACGATTAAAGGTTTAATAGATATTAATATTTGAAAAAAAGGGATGAAAGTTGGTTTTTATATTTTTGGGATTAATCTCATCCATTAGATCAAATAAAAATGAATTGTGGAGATTGATCCCTTGGTATGTAAATAATATTTTGTCCTCAAATGATCTTATATCAAAATATATATATCACATAAACCATTAGTCGTTAAGCGAAACAAATTATACGGTTGTGATGAGCATTTTATTATATTTCCACAGACAAACACTTTCATATACTTTTGACAGAATAAAAGTTTCATTTTTCCACGTTTTTCTAGTATTGAAATACGCATAATATATCACATGTGATTTAACACTAATTTGAAATTGCAAACGCTAAATATTTGTATTAAAATTGACATAAGTATTTGTGTATAAATTAAAAAGTTTCCCTGCTTTTGGCAATGCAAAACACACATTCATGTCTTTCCGATCATATAATGCACGTTGTATATAGCAACCCTTTGACAAGTCCAACAACCATCAAACCTATGATTATACACCTCAATCCACATTTTACCACAATCCAAATGACACCTAAAATGTTCAAAGTTTACCAGCAAAACACATGAAAATAAATAAAAACAAGAAGCAAAGAAGAATTAGAGTAGAGTCATACTAAATGATCATTAAGTTTCTAAACATAGACCATGTTGCACCAAATGAGACAAAGTGTAAAGTTAAATGGATTGAGTTATCATATATAATTAAGTTAGAAGCTCAACTGTCATAATATCAGTTACATTTTAAAGGGATATATATAAACAAGGTGTTGAGTTCAAACAAACCCTTGTAGCTTTAAGAATGTAAAACCATTTTGGATTATCATGTTGTCATTAGCAGTACACATTATGCAATAAAGTTGGTAGCCAGAAAACACCTTTTACAGCCATGCACTCTAGTCTTGTATCTACTATTGTTTTTGGGTTGCAAAAATGTCAAAAACACCGCGTATACATGGTGGCATATACGCTTTGTGTAACTACATGCTGAATAATATTAATAAGTTGCAACAAAACAGGCAGAAGGATATAGCATTTAATGTCCTGTGTAGTTTAAAGTCAAAATAATGCAGATAATAAGTTGGAGTGTTTGGAAAAGTCTGATAATCTTAGGATTTGTTGCAGCTACTAGTAAACTAATTATCCAAAGCTAAATCAATCTGATCCCGGAATTATCAGATAATCAGAACCGGTCTCACTACAACAAACAAAAAAAGTCGAAAACTTGATTATTTGAGACTTGAAAACACAACAAGATTAACCAAGTACTAAAGACTATAACTTTACAGCACGATTATGCAAATCATATTGTTTGACTTTTACGTAGACCTTTTACATTTAATGAATGAACATGGAATATCTACCATTAAGACTTGTTAAAATTAACATTAAAAGACCGAATAGATACTGTTTACCATAAGGATCATGTTATACTAAACTATACTTGGAGAAGTCTAAGGCACTTTTCAATAGAGTGAAGTGCAGAACCATTGATATATTGTCGAGTCTTGGCATAATTTCAGCACGAGTCAAAGTGGGTTAGATCGACACATAACAGGGCCGGCTTTAGGGGAGTGCAAGAGGTGCGATTGCACAGGGCCATCGCTTGACGAGGGCCACCAAATTTCATGCACTTCTATTATATATATGAACACAATATGAGACTCGAGCTTAATTAATTCATGCACTACTTATACATATGTATTCTATGTGTGTGTTTGAGGGCCTCTTTTTGGTAATGGCACGGGGTCACTGAAATCCACGAGATGGCCCTGACACATAAGCACTTATGTATCTCTCTGTGTACCATATAAACGATGAATATCTAATAATACATTTAAAATATCTTTTTTTATCCCATCATGCATTAATATGTTACAAAATAAATGAAATGAATGAGAGAATGCTCGCATGAAGTGATTATGCTGCATACCCACTCAACAAGCACATCAATGAAAATATTTCTGCAATCGCCAATTGATAACCACAAATGGAATAAGCTAATATCAGTCTTGACAAACAAGTCATTCCAGATGCAAATTTTTTGTTTAAAAATTTCTATCATCACAATCTCTTCTTTCTTGTGCTTACTCTTCATTTTAGCCGTTTCCTCTTCATGCCATTACATTAACTTCCTTTTTGCCTTGCTTGTCCTCGATAAAATTAACAAATTCAGAGGGTGATAGCAAGAAAGGCGGAAACATATATTTAATTGATTTAGAAACTGAAAATTTAATTTGTATAAATTATGAAGATTAACAAATGTACACAGCTCATATCTGGCATCTACGTTTACTAGTAATTTCAGACTATATTTTCCCATGTCATCTTAGCTTTTGGTTTCCATATAAGTTGTATATGCACTGCACTCTAAGTGCGGATGACTATGCAATCATCATCAGACAGTATGGTGCTACAACTATAAGATCAAGTAGTGTACATTTCCTGTAATTGTTCCATGCCAGCACAAGTTTTGTATGTTTATGCGCCTACTATAAGTTTTGAAAAAACAGAATTGCAGTTTTGAAATTTTGAGGCCATCTTCGTTAATATTTGGAATCAATTACATAAACTTTATCCACTTTTTAAATAATTTGTCTTTATGCATAGGCCATTTATCACCTCTCGGCTGCAGGATTTGGTCACAAGTTGCTAGGAGTATTTCAAAATGGGATGGTGCAATACTTTATACATGTTTTCACTCTTCGGTTCTAGGCTCATGAGATATACAAACACCCCTTATTTGGTCTAATAGAAAACTTGTAAAAAACCTAACTCGTGCTAATCAGAAGACAGAAAGCATGCAGTTGATAAAAATTCACAATCAGGATATTCCAAGACTACAAAAACTCCCAAAGTAAGACACTGTTATTAATATTAATAGGAAAATAACAATAATTTGCAAGTAAATGATGAAGAACACACATACCAATGTTTCAAAGTTGAAACGCTGGACGAGTGAGTCCCCAAACATTAAGATCACTGCTGTAACCCCAAACATACCTTAGAGAAGGTATATTAAATACACAGCTGGCAACAGCTTGTTTGCTAAAGGGACAACCCCTTAATATCAGCTTTCTTAATCTTGGACACCCTTCGGATAACTTCACAAGTCCTGTGTTAGACACTCCTATATAATTAAGAGATACAGACCGCAAATTTGCGCCATACTTCCCGATATATTCCAAAACCCACATCCGTCAATCCTCCATGCCATAGGTGGATATCTAGCCTTTCGAGTTTTCTGCAACCCATTAGCAAAAGCCCGAATCCCATTATCTAGTGTTAGATCTGTTATCCCATCTTTCTCAACCAAGTTCACACGGAATTTACGTAGATTCTTCAAATGAGTTACTATGCACTTGAGAGCTAAATTTGAAATATCTTTAAACACTCCAATTTAGTACATCCTTTTGCGAGAGCAATCAGTCCCACTTGGGTCACAAGCCCATTATGGGTAAGTTTGAGCAATTTCTTGCAAAAATTCACTACAAGAAAAAGGAGAACTAGCTACGAACAAAATCCAGACAACACCATGTCGTAGGGAAAAGACACTAAACGACAAAAAAGGGCTTGAATGAGACTGAAATGTGTTGAATTTTTTTGGCAATAAAATACCGACGACATGTCGTAGGCATTTTAGTGGTCAAATTTGACTTTCAATAGTTCATCCATTTTTTGGGTAGTATTTTTTCCCGCTTTTAAATCCCTACGACATGTCGTCGGTAAAATAAAACCATGCAATTATTTGGGTATTAACACTTTTGGCGGTATTTTTCCCGCCTTTTGTTTCCCTACGACATGTCGTAGGCATATATTTCCCTAATTACTTTTACATTACAAGTCGATAAACGTCTAATATTAGTGCATACGATTTACATTTCAAACATCAAAATATACGAAGTACATTACAAATCGATAAAAGTTTAAACATCAAAGCGTCATAGGCTTAATTGGTCCACAGTGGAAAAAGATAAAGATTGCTATCGATACATAGAGCTGATTACTTTGCGAGCCAAGGTGGGGTTGATGCTGTGAATGAGATTCGAAGACGCCCTCCTCCGAACTTAGAGCCGTATGAGTGGGAGAAGCATATCAAGTTCTACCTCGAGGAAGGGAACCAGCTTCGAGCCAAGACGAATTCGGAGAACAGGAAGAAGAACAAGGTCTATAGCCGCCACGGATCTCGCTCGTTGGCTGTATCTCGACATGAATATGTAAGAGACATTTTGATTATTTTACATGTTTTTCATTATATATATGGTATTTGATTTGTCGTTTTTTATTTGTTTCATTTTATATGCATGTGTATGTACAGTTTGAGAACAGCGAGACCCACGAGTTCCCTTCTCTCCTATAGAGCTTTTATGACTCGTGTTGCAAGGAGGGTGAATGGTTGCAGGACGATGCCCGAATTTAATACGTAAGTATTGTTTTTTTTTCAAATACGCACTTTAATGATTTATTGAAACATAATCTAGTAACCCGACTAATATATTGATTTTCTCATTCTTTTTCAACTACACAGGAAGAGATGATTTGCCTGCCCAATCTTGGAGCAAATACGCCTACCGGGGTCGCCTACATAGAGGAGCAGATACTTGCCATGGTTCTGAAGGGTAAGCAGAGGGGCCACATAGCTGGAAGGGACCCTGTGTTACCCGGACATGGCAAGACTAGCTTACCTGACATCCCGCTTCCACCTACCGGTACTTACACTGACAAGAAGATCGACGAGTTGTTAGCCGAGAAAGATAAGAAGATCAAGTCAATTGAAGAAGACGATAAGGAGGCTCGGAACGGCTCTGGTAGATGATGTCTATCATGCGGGGTAACCCGCAATGGGCCGAGATGATCAGTCAGGTGTCTTCTCTAGCCGAGGTAGGCTCGGATAGCGGGACTGGCGCGGGTGAGAGTGGGGCGGGCGGGAGTGGTGATCAGGAGGATGGTAGCGATTCTGATGACGAGGGGCATTAGATCGAGGTATATGGCTTATTTTGTGTTACTTATCATTTGAACTATATTTTGTCGACCCGTATCTTGTTATTGTGTAGTTTAACATTTTGGTGACTTGAACCTTTTGGATATTACAACATTTGTGGTTATGGCAGCTAGGTTTAGATATTATAACACCCATTTTGTAGACTTATATTGTTTTGATGTATTTTGAGGGTGTTTAGCGATTATATATAAGTGTTTACGCCATTTTGGCCGTTATAAGTTGTTTTGGAATATTGGAATTTGGAATTGGTTGCATACAGGCTTTGGTTTGTATATAGGTTTTGGTAGATTTTCTTCGAAAATATTTCCAGAAAAAATCTGGGAAACTGCTGCTGTGCAGGCATTTATGCAGCAGCAGTTCAACATAATTCCCTACGACATGTCGTAGGTATCATATAAGCATACTTTGTTGGGTTTTATTTTACCGACGTCATGTCGTCTGTATAATAACAAAAATATTCGTCTATACTAAGTATACGTAGACGACACGTCGTAGGTATAATAAAGGATAACGATTAGTTAATTAATCAAAGTGATTAATTATCTTTATTATCCCTACGACATGTCGTAGGGAAATATATAGCTAAAATTACAAAACCATTGACCAAAAAGGGTGTGGGTCCCACCTTGTCGTAGGAAAATGTCGTCAGCACAGTAATCACAGTAATCACAGACAGGGCATTCTCGACAAGTGAATGCCGACGACATGTCGTCTAGATTTTATTATCCTGCGACTTGTCGTAGGGAATAGACAAAAAACCTTGACTGGAAAAGTGGTGTTTGGTCTAGTGCTTACCAATAACTTGCAATCCCGTGTCTCCACATCGATCCTCGGTAAATAGAACTTCCAAATTGGGACACCTCTTAAACAACAAACACTGGCACTCATAATCCAAGGTTAAAAATGAAAGTTCCAATTTCCTTATTTAATTCACAAAAGGGAGTACAGTTAAACATCGAGTTACTGGAGAAATCCTCTATACTTAATGAACGCATATTTGGGGGAAACAGGAATCCATCAAGGTCATTCTCCTCATCCAAATTATCTCCACCAAAATGTTCCAACCGAACAGCATATCTGAAGGCATCTCTTAGTTTACTTAGATAGCAATCTCCAATCTTCAACGATATTAAAGTGTTACAACAGTTTTTTGCAAGAAGTGTAAGATCTTCTGCATCGCAAGAAATATCCGTATTCATAACATGTAACCTTTCTAAAACCATGCTATTCAATGCCAATTGATGAAACCAAATGCCATCTTTCACTGCGATATAAATACAATATTCCAAACAAAAAGTTCTCAATTGGTTACAATTGTAAGAGACATGCCTTAATCCATCTGTTGAAAACCTTTTACACTTCTTAATCTTCAAACTCCTTAAATCCTTAACACGTGTTCTCCCCAATTTCTCGAGATCTTCATCATGAACAACTAGACTACGCATATGAAGTTCTTTCAAATACCTAAACTCGCTAGCTAATTGTTGGATCCATGGGGTGATTCGGATATCATGAAGAAATGTATGACTAGAATCAAATGGGAATCCCTTAAGCATTAATGACTCGACGAATGGGAATCTTTTACTTAAAGAAGCAGGGTTTGGGTAGTAATAAGTGTGGACAGTTAGGCGCTTACGCGTAATGCCATCAGTCTCATAAAACTTATGGGAAACTAAAGAAACAAAGTTTCGGTCCTCAACATTGTGTATGTAAGGTATAACTAAGTCTAAAACCTCCTCCCCCACATTGGTTTTTTCGAGCTTATGTTTGGTGGGTGCCATTGAGGTTTGGTTTGGCTTAAGGTTTTAAAATTCAACCAAAACTAAACAATAATAATAATCTTAGAAAAAGCCCAAAACCAATGAAATAAAGCCTAACTAAACAGCTTGACTAACTAATTGTGAAACACTTTTTCCATCTTATAACAAACAATAGCACACCATAATCAAAACCCATAAAAATACAACATTAGAGTTGATGGGACATTTTATCAAACGCCTTTTGTGCAAACATAAATGACCCACAAGCAAAATTTGTTCGAATGCAATTCTTGAAACTGAACAAGATCAGATTATTGAAAATGACGGCTGATTCTATTGGTGTTTTGTTTTTTTGTGACTGTGTGTATTTGATATCATAAAAGTTCACTTTTTCACAAAGTTATAATTATTTTTGTTGGTGATATCAAAAAATCGGAAGAGTCAACTTTTAGAGTTCACGAAAAGAGTTAAATTAGACGGATCAAATGAACTTTTTGACCCAATCCACCATCTCAAAGAAGGTCCACAGTCTGGTCTCAACTGAACCACAGCAAATCCGATCCCGGCCAGCTGGCCCCGTTTCGCTTGAACCGACCAAGAATTAACCTTTGGCCCGCCCACATGCCTATTCTCTTTGTTTTCTTTATGTTTAATGATTTTGACTTAGAATTCTCCCACTATTTAGATTTACACTAATCTCTTTACTTTAAAAAAAAAGAAAAAAAAATATCTTTTAAAGTTTTACTCCCAAGATTTTGTTTTATCCATGAATGGACGTGGTAGCTTCACAAAAATATAATGTTGAACATGACTTAAGTGTATGATGATTTGCAATTTGTTAGCAATTTTAAAGGTTATTTACCACATGCTCTTTCTTAGATGATTATTTTTATGTTTAAGTCATTCGGCTTTTTGATATTTTTCGATAGGCTTAGCCTTTTTTGTATTTCTGATGTTAAGAATATATTTTTTAATGGCGACCAGCAGGTTTTGTGGATGCTCGGTTTCCCCATCATATGTGCCGATTACAGAGATCTTTATATGGATCAAAAAAGCACCTTGTGTTTGGTTTCAACATTTTGCGAGTTATGCTCGCAAGATTGATTCTCTTCGAGTCGTTGTAGTACAAGTATTACAAGCTAGTAGTACAAGTATGTTGAGATTTACTTATTATTAGGAATCATGAAACATGTAGGTTGATTCCACCAAGATTGTACATTACTTTTAGCAAGGCTTGGATTTAAGGTGAGTTCTCGTAGCCCCACTTTTAACACGTTTTCCTCGGGGGAAATAAATGGTACTCAAATGATATTTTATCTGTTTTTATGCTGTGATTTACGGTTTTACTTAATTTGGGACATATATGTAATATGATGCGATATTATATGCTGTAACAATATTTTGCTTGTGAGTACATAACTGCGTAAATGTTAACTCTCTGCAGAGGGCCCACTTGATGATAGATCTATCAGGGTAGCTCCCCACATGGTTTTGGATATATGGACATATTAGGCTCAGTTGACGCGACACTGTTTTGTTTTGTGGCTAAGTGCATGTATATTGTCATCATTTTCACCATTGTTCTACATTATACTATTCACAGCTTTGTGGTTTAACTCTTAAAACTACGAGCTCACCAACTTTATGTTAACGTTTTCGAGTAACCATTTCAGGTGTTAATAATGAAGTTCCACTAGAAGGTTGAGTGTTGGCCAGGCTTAGCAGGACTTAAATAAAGACCCTCCCAGGTTGTATTCGTGGAGTTGGATTAGATTATTTTCTTTTGATTTAGTTTGGCTTTGAAGACTATGTTTGGATTATCCCAGTTGTGGGAGTTTCATGACTATTATCTTTAATGTATTACATTCAGTACTTCTCTATTAGACACCTTGTGTTCTTTACTTTGAAGTCATACCCCGTAAATGCTATTCCGCTGTGCCATTTTTGGGGTGTGACAATAATGGCCGATGCTGAAGACATACATAATCGGGATGTTGAGGATCCCGAAAGCCAGGAGGATGATGCATATAAGTAGTCTGATAAATATCCATGCAAAAACGCGTTCTTGACATCTAGCTGAGGCCAACGTCGAGAAATAACGTGACTAAGAACAGTACGAATAGTAGCCGGTTTCACGACCGGACTAAATGTCTCATCCACATCAATGCTTGCAAGCTGAGTCTGACATTCGCTACAAGGCGCGCCTTATAATGGTTAAGACTCCCATCTGCGTTATGCGTATGCCTAAAAAGCCATACAGAACGAACAATGTTCGCATCCGGTGGTCGAGGCACGAGAGTCCAGGTATTATTTTTAGTAATATTTAATGCACAGTTTACCACAAACATCACAAGAACTATTAACATTAAATTTTATATGAAGTGATGATCATTTATATGACACAAATCTTGTAATGTTGTAATAGCATTTATCAGACTAAGTCGTGGGCTTTGGGACTTGACTAAGCTAATAGTTTAGAAGTTATATTAGCCTAGTTCCTTTATTATGTTTAGTTTAAGCCCATAGCAAACCCAAAGCCTACCAAGCCCATCATGTGAGCGTTTCTTGTATAAATTAGACAATCCACCTTATTTGTGAGGTGTGTGAGTGTATGTTTTAGTGTGAGATAATAAACATTTACATTCATCACCATTCTCTCCTCTTTCTCTCTGCTTTCTCTCTCTAACTCGTATCTCTCTCTTTATATATTTCTACTTTCTCTCTCTAAAATAAGATTCTAGTATATTTTTGGAACCTACAAGTGGTATCAATTGCCGGAAGATGGTTTAGATTGTGTTTGTGATTCATTACTTAGAAGTTTCACGAATATCTTGTTTAAAGGCTTCAAATTTCTTGGTTTATCTTGTTTAAATCTTGTTTTTAGCAACTTTTTGATTACAAATCGTTATTAGAAGCTTTGTTAAGCAAGAAAGTTGCAAACTTTTTGGTTAAAAGTGCTCTTTATATATGAAAGTTTGTACTTTTTCTCTCTTTCGAACTTCTTTAAATCTCATTCAAAACGTTAAAGTTCAAAACTTTCTTAAAGATTACATGTTTTTGAAGTTGTTTGAACCAAAGAACAAGCTCCAAAGGTGATTTTAGGTGAAAAAAAGTGTTTTCAAAAAATCTGGCAAACTTTCGTTTTGAAACTTTCGGATTTGTTAAGCTTTCGGATTTCATCATACTTCAGCATCTTCGAGGCTTAAGGATTACTTAGTATTTCTCTCTCTTGTATAAGTTTGAGGAATACTTCGACTTTGGGAATTCTTCTACCTTGTACAAGTTAAAAGAAAACTTTCGGATTTGGGACTTTCAAATTTGTTTCAAATCTTTTTGGATTTGTGACCCGATTTGTTTCAAATCTTTCGGATTTGTGACCTTTCGGATTTGTTTCAGAACTTACGGATTTGCTACAGTACTTTCGGATTTGTTTAAGAACTTTCAGATTTGCTACAGAACTTTTGGATTTGTTTCAGATTTGAGAACTTTTGGATTTCCCTCAGAAATTTTGGATTTCCACATTTCTTAGGCAAAGGGTCTCCACACAATGCTGAATTTCTTATATAATAATTGTTCAGGAAGGTATCGAGTTGTCTACAATGTGGTATGGGTCAGTAAGGCTGTTATAAGAGACATTTAAAAATGAGAGAAAGTTCAGTTTCACCAACTCTTGAGGCATATTTCCAGAGAGCTTGCTGCTAGAAAGATCCAGCGACTCTAGTTGTGTCAGGCTTCCCATAGATGGTGGGATGGCACCAGAAAGCTCATGTTTGGAAAGGTTAAGCAACTGAAGACCGCCGAGGTCTGTAATGAACTCTGGAAATATTCCTCCAAACTTGTTACTAGAGAGATCAATTACTACAAATACGTTTATATAATCTTCTCATACTCAGTCTTTACATCTTTGTTAATTATATTCATCGAGTATGAATAATTCCCAAACCACGAGTAGTATACCATGTTGTTGTATTCCTGAATGATGTAAATTCCTCTCTGCATATATTCTGCGGTGGTCTGTATCTCCTTCATTGCTAACCACTCTAAAAGCCACACAGGATCGAACTTCACAAGCAGAAACAGAAAATATGGAACTCGCTCTCCAATAATCAAAAAAGACTAGCTTACAAAAACTGATATCAAGTACACGTCCAAACTATGTGCTCGTTTGGATTGTTTATATAGGACTTTAGAATGAGCTCTCCTATTCCTATTTCAATTCTAATTAAGTAGAAAAGTCCTTATCTTAAAAGCTAAAAATAAGAATCCTAATTAAACTAGAGTTGTGAACGCCCCATTGCTTGGAGACTCTTCGACGTCCATATGCTCGATCAGTAATTATCCCAACATTCACCCCCTTAATTTCTGACTCGAGATAGGGAGGTCTTCAACTCCGAGTAGCTCTTGCATCTCCTTGAACTTAATCCTTGCGAGAGCTTTCGTCGTAATATCCGCACCGCAAATCACCTCTTATAAACTCAACTTGTACTTGGTCTCTTTCAACACACTCTCGGATAAAATGATAACGTGTGTTTATATGCTTGCTTCTCCGTGAAAGATGATTTTTCATAAGTGCAATAGCCGATTTGTTGTCAACAAATAAGACAACCACTCTTTCTTCCATTCCGGTTATTTCACTCAACAATCCACGTAACCATATCCCTTGACACGCGGTGAAGTTGCAGCCATGACCTCGGCTTCACAAGACGATAGAGCCACCGTGTTTTGCTTTTGTGAGCACCAAGTGATAGGTGATTTACCTAGATAAAATACGTGCCCATTTGTGCTTCGACCATCATCTTGGTCCATAGCAAAACTACTATCACTAAACCCCACTAGCTCCTTGGTTTTCTCTTGGTTGTATCGTATTCCAAAATTCAAACTACCTTGGATATACCGTGATTTTGTTTCACAAGTACTGCCATATGTGATTCTTTTGGTTCTTGCATGTAACGATTAACCAAACCAACCGAATAAGATAAATCAGGTCGTGTGTGTAGTAAATACCTTAGACAGCCAACTCGTCGTCTATACAAAGTTGCATCAACTGGTTTCCTTCCTTATCCAAGCTTAACTTCATTCCAGGTTCTAATGGACATTGAGTAGGATTCGCTTCATGCATTCCAAAGATCTTTTAAGATCTTTTTTTCATAGCCCGCTTGACTTATTGAGATACTCGAATCCTCTTGCTTTACTTCAATGCCAAGAAAATAGCTCAATTTTCCCAAATCACTCATATCGAACCTTTCTTGCATTTGTCTCTTAAATTCACCAATTTCGACAAGCTTGAACCGTTACTAAGAGATCATCTACATAGACCGCAATAATCAAGATTGACTTGTTTGTCTTCTTCACATACACCGCTTGTTCGTGTTGACATCGTTTGAACGACATTTGCTTGAGTTCTCTATCAAGTTTGTATTCCACGCCTTGGGGCTTGCTTAAGTCCATACTGACGCCTTTTTCAACTTTTAGACTTTCCTTTCTTCCTTTCTTCACGAATCCCTCCGGTTGTGTAACAAACACTTGCTCTTTTAGTTCTCCATGTAAAAAAGCTGACTTTACATCCAGATGATGTAGCTCCCATGCTTCTTTTGCAGCCAATGAGATCAATAAACGTGATCGTTTCAACTGTGCTATGGGCGCAAATACCTCGTCATAGTCAATTCCTTCCTTTTGAGCATAACCCTTTGCTACTAACCGAGCTTTAAACTTATTAATTGAACCATCCGATTTCTCTTAATTTTGAACACCCACTTTAATCCAATGGGATTAACATTAACCGGAGCTTCAATTAATTCCCATGAATCATTCTTCTCGATAGACTCAATCTCTTGCTTCATAGCAAACATCCACTTGCTTGAGACTTTTGCTTCTTGGAACGTTCTTGGTTCATCATCTTCAATCAAAAGTAGATTTTGATCTTCATTAGCAACTGAGGTTCTTGAACTAGACCCCATAATAAAGTCATTAAATATAGTTGGCTTAGTTGAAACCTCAAGAACAGCCTCATAATTGGTTGAGTTTCTGTCATGATTAGGTCATTACCGCCTCGATTTGATCTTCTTGTTCGGTATTGACCGGTTGATTTTCATCAATATCATGATGATTTTCAGCCTCTTGATCTTCATCCTCTACTTCATCGGTCTCACCTGGGTTAACAAATCCACAACCCGTATCAATAGACCCGTGCCATTCTATGACAAACATGCCTGGGTTTAGCAGGTGTGATTCGCTTCAAAGAACATACTTCCAGCAAGTTCCTCATTAAACTCCGCATCACGCATATTACAATCTTCTTTATTCTTGATTGAACAATCGAAAACCTTTCGTACCTAGCTCGTTTCCGATATAAATGAGTCGTGTTGACCTGTCGTCTAACTTATGTAAGTATGGCCTTGTTCCCGTTGCATAAGCCACACATCCAAATACCCGCGAACCTTCAAGTTAGGCTTTTTTCCTTTGAAAGCCTCATATGGAGTTTGATTAACTAGAGCTCGAGTTGAAACTCTATTAATCAAGAATGTGGCGTGTCTAACTCCTTCAGCCCACATGTAGTTTGGTACGTCTCGTGCTTTCAAGATGCTTCTAGTCATTCCCATAAGAGTCCGGTTTCTCTTTTCCACGACTCCATTTTGTTGTGGTGTGTAGGGAGTGGTTAGATGTCTTGTTATACCCTCGTTTTCACAAAAGTTGGTAAATTCTTTTGAAGTGAACTCACCTCCTCTATTGGTCCTTAGGGTTATAATCTTCTTTCCCGACTTCTTCTCAACTAAAGCTTTGAACTTTTTGAAGTATTCAAATGCTTCTCCTTTTTCCTTCAAGGTAAAAGTCCACATAAAGCGTGAGAAGTCATCAATAAGAACAAATATGTACCTGTTGCCTGCTATGGATGGTGGAGAAATTGGTCCACATAGGTCGGCATGTATAAGTTGAAGAGAATGTGTTGCCTTAAATTTTGCAGCTTTAGGAAACGCCTTCTTGGTTTGTTTTCCTACCAAGCAAGATTCACACAACTTGTTCTCTTGATGAATTATTGGCAAATTTTCAACCATGCCCTTCCTTGCCATTAATTCCATCGTCTCGAAATTAATGTGACCCATCCTAGCATGCCATAACCAAGCATCATCTTCCATCTTTGCTTTGAGACACACCGGACTTCCAACTTGGAGCTTTATTTTGTAAAGTCTATTACTTGTTCTAGGAACCTTCATCGAAGCTTGCCATCCGAGTCAACGCATTGTAAGAAGATTACCTTTCATACGAATGTCACATCCGCCTTCGGTAGCTTGCCCAAGACTAATTATGTTGCTTTTTAGCTCGGTAGGTATAGACTCGAGTGATCAATCGTTGCTCACCTGTTTTTCCTTCAATGATTATCGAACCCTTCCCTTTTATCTCGATGTAGGAGTTATCACCAAACTTCACCCTGCCGGAGATATTCTCATTCAACTCCGAAAAATATTCTCGGATCCCCGTCATGTGATTACTTGCTCCATTATCCAAATACCAAGTGTCTTCCTCGTTTGGCTTAGTATTCAATTGGTTTGGGATAATCTTTTCTTCATTCAAGAAAACTACTTTTGAACGCTACTTCATCATAAAAAAAGTGTCGGGTCATCATCATCCTCCGTTTTCAGAAGGTTTGCTTCATGCTTTTCCTTTTGTACACGGCGCTCGTGACAATTAAAGCAAAGTGACCATATTCATCACATCTGAATCATTGAATCTTTGAAAGGTCTCGACTTTTGTTCTTCTTTTGATCCGTATTGCTCCCGGAGTTGTTTTGGTTTCCACGGTTGTGGTTATTAGCTTGACCACTACCACGAGATTTGTTTTGAGAAGAAAAGTTTTGACCTTTACCGTTGCCACCCCAGGGAATTCCTTCCTCGACCTTTCTTATCATATCTTTCAGCTCTTCCGAACATCAACTTGCCTTGATCTTCAGAAGTGGTGTCAACACCCTTCATTCTTCCTTCAAAAGCTTTCAACCTTCCAATTGCTTCTTGAAAAGACATAGTATTCAAGTCAGCAAATTGTTCTATTGAGAGCAACAATTGCAACATACCTATCCGGAACGGATGCAAGCAGCTTCTTAACAAGTTTCTTGTCTTCATAAACTGTTCCCAAGTTGTTGACTTCAGTTACAATTTTGCCCAACCTAGCCGCAAAGTCATCGACCGATTCATTGACTTTCATCTTTAAAGATTCGAATTCCGTCTCCAAGGTTTGCAACCTTGCTTCACGAACCCGATCAACACCCACATACCTGGTCTTTAAAGCTTCCCAGATTTCTTTGGTCGTGTTGAATTAGAAACTTGAAAAACAAGTTTTTCGGAATCGCTGGAAAAGTAACGCAAGCGCCATGTGATCTTGCTTATCAACGACTTGTGTTCCTTCCTTTGGTTCCAGTGCATCGAGTATTCCATGGACTCGGAATACCGCTTTAACTCTTATTGCCCATATGTTATAGTTTGTGCTTGTTAACATTGGACATTGAAGAGCCGTTTTAGAATGTTCAACAGAGGTGGTTGACTTCGACTAGCCTTGCACCATCCTTCTTGTACGTCTTCTGTAGTTGTTGGTGTAGTTTGTTCGACTTCCAGCCCTAGGTTCTAGAGGTCGAGTGATTTACTTCCTGCCCAAGTAAACCAGGTCGATTGTGCCTTGATAAACCCTTGGTCGATCCTTGCTTTACAACTCTTGGTCAATTGGACTGCCTCTTTTTCTCCTTAACCTAAAGCTTGGTCGACTGAATATAAACCAGGCCTTGAGAAAAACTTGTGTCGATTGGCTTCTTGCAACCAGGCTCTTGATACCAAATAAAAGCCACACAGGATCGAACTTCACAAGCGAAATGAAAATATGGAACTCGCTCGCAATAATCGAAAAAGACTAGCTTACAAAAACTGATATCAAGTACACGTCCAAACTATGTGCTCATTTGGATTGTTTATATAGGACTTTAGAATGAGCTCTCCTATTCCTATTACAATTCTAATTAAGTAGAAAAGTCCTTATCTTAAAAGCTAAAAATAAGAATCCTAATTAAACTAGAGTTGTGAACGTCCCACTTGCTTGGAGACTCTTCGACTGTCCATATGCTCGGATCAGTAATTATCCCAACACACTCTTGGAAGTATTGTTGTGGCAAATCACCAGAAAATGAGTTGTATGATAGATCAATGATGCATAATTTTGGGAAGTTGTAATTACTCTGGATACACAGATTCTGTTTAGTGCATATCACATACGACATAGTACTTTGAAAACAGAATACAAAACATCCCCTAAGTGAGCCATTCATCGGTAGAAATAAACCAAATGTAACTTTTGATATTTGACATAATCAAGTTCACAATCGTTTAATGATCTTGAATGTTTTAGCGCTTAGACTTTTTAGTTAACAATTGTTTCATCAAGATCCATTCCATATTTCTCTAAATTGTTGTCGCTTGTAAAGCTTGATAATTGCTTTTATTGATTTTGTATGAATGTAGGAAACCAATACCATGGTGAACCTTGCAAATGCGTTACAAAAGGAAGGAATCATTGCATTTCGTTTTGATTTTGCTGGAAACGGGTAAGTTTGTGTACTGAATATTAAGGGGGTGTTTGGATGTGCAGTTACTCTTATTATTGAGATCTAAATTCAAAAATTAATGTTACTAGCTTTGAACAACTGATTATAACCTAGTTATGAGGAATTAACTGTCATTTGCCATATATTTCCTGTTTTGGGAAAGCGAAGGCACATTTCAGTATGCTAATTATTTTACAGAGGCTGATGAATTACTTTCAGTAATCCAACACTTTCATGAAGCTAACCGTGTAACAAGTGCAATCCTCGGACATAGTAAAGGTATTCTATACATCAGCGGTTTTTGTTTCTTAAGTTTTTTTTTAGTAACGTTGTATGGTTCCTTTGTGTTATTAACTTGCAGGCGGGAATGTGGTGCTCTTATACGCGTCTAAGTATCATGATGTGCCCCGTGTCATCAACGTGTCTGGACGGTACAAGACAGAGGGGGGCGTGCAAGAGCGTTTGGGAAAAGGGTTTCTGCAGAAAGTGAAGGAAGATGGTTTTATAGATGTTAAAGGCAAATCAGGTAGCTAATCAGTTTCTGAAACTTTCATTCCCACCGCCTTAAAATGCAAAAACTAATGATTAAATGCTCGATGTGTAGGGGAGTTTTTATATCGTGTGACTGAGGATAGCTTGATGGAGCGTTTGAATACAAATATGCATGAAGCTTGCCTGCGAATTGACAAAGATTGCAGGTAAGATATAAATTACTTCAGTCAAATGTGTCTGACCCTAAAAAGTCAAACATAAACACTACTTTTTCTATTCTGTATGATTAAAAAGTTATGTTTGTTACGCAGTGTGTTGACAGTACACGGGTCTGATGATACAATTGTCCGAGTCAAAGAGGCATTAGAGTTTGCAAAGATCATACCGAACCATAAGTTACATGTTGTTAAAGGAGCCAACCATGGGTTCTCGAAGCATCAAGATGAACTAATTTCCGTTGTTTTGTCTTTCATAAAAGAACCTGTGAATCACAACCAAGATAATGCAACATGAAGGAAAATGAAGTAGCTCTATTTCAGGTCTTCGTTCAACAAAATTTAGTTTAGTGCTATACTTATTTAGGAATTTCGGACCCCGGATGATAGATTCATTTTTGTATTGAACATTCAAATTATTAAATTTGTATGACATTGTACCAAACATGATTTTTAATGGTACATTTGGAATTACCTGAATATGACTGATAAGGTATGGTCATCAACAGATGTTAAGCCCAACAAGGTCCTTTCTGGTCACGAATCTAAAGTGACATTTGTTGATGTAACTGCAGATGAACAAAGTATTGCCACTGTTTCTTGTGACAGGAGAATAAAGCTATGGTCAACCAAACATGTTGAAAGATATGGATGCTGATTGCCTCTTTACCCGCAAAGAATTCGGATACTCGTATTACATCAAGGTCCGTTGAGAGTGTGGATGGGCGGCTTTAGCTTTTGTACTTGGCATGCTTACTCTCTGCTAGACGCTAGTTTCTTCGGCAGTCACTAATATGTTTTTTACTTGCTTGAGGTGTAAACAAGAATATATACTCGAATTTATAATATCTATAGTATATCATATATATCTTACCAGATTTTATAATCTTTAATCTTTGAATGTTTAGTCAAATCATCTTCAATGCAGCAACAAGTATAGCAGCAAAATAAACATACACTAAAAAGATCCCAACTCTCCTTCTGCAACCATAGACTATATTTTATTATGGGTCAAAATGAGTAGGTTTTTTCAGCACACATCAAAGAGTGTTAGATCGACACATAAACACTTTTGTTTCTCTCCGTGTATCGTATAAACGATGAATATCTAATAATACATTTAAGAACTATTTTTTTGAGTGACAATGCACACATGAAGTTATTATGCTGCATACCCATAACAGTGGTAGTGCATACCCACTCAACAAGCAAATTAATGCAAAACGGAACAGGAGGCGCATGACATACAACGCTAAATGAGTTACAATTTTACAAGTCACAACCTCAATGACAAAAACCTATAGCAAAATAAGCCCACATCAGTCTTGACAAACAAGTCAATCCAGATGCGAATTTTGAGTTTAAACATTTCTATCATCACAGTCTCTTCTTTGTTGTGCTTACTCTTCATTTTAGCCGTTTCCTCTTCATGCAATTACAGCAACTTCTGTCATTCTTCCTGTATTTAGTCACAAGTTGGAGACTTCCTTTTCGACTTGCACCTTCCTATACAAGTCAATAAAGATTAACAAATCATAGGGTGATAGTAAGAAAGAAGGAAACATATATTTAACTGACATTTAAAAACTGAAATTTTTATGTAAACTCCTTATAATGTTTGTTAAGTTAATTTGAAAAAACAATGTTATTATGTTTTTTACTGTTTGGGTCAAAACGGGTTGAAACATTGGGTTGGACTTACAACCAAACACCCCCGTTAAAACATTTGTTAGTTAAGTTAGTTATTGGGCCGGTAATGGCAGTTATGAATGGCGGTTACTTCTGAAGCATCATGACGTTTCAGGAATGAAGTCTTGTACCGATTCATAACCTATATAAGATCGAGTCTAGGATGTTTGTAAACAACAACTTTTACTTTTATATTAAGTCTTTGTTTTTATCTTTGTTCAATCATACTGTGTTATCAAAAGCATCTCGTTTATTACGTTTTGTCGAGAGTTCATATACGCTACAGACATGGTGAATCATAAGGCTATTATGTCACGCAAATGGCTTGGTTTAGAACCTGCAGAAACGGAGCCAACATTGGTATCGAGCACACGTTGATTCATGGAACAAGTCATCAAGAGGAGAAGTTAGGGCCACGTTAAATAAAAACTTTTTACAAAGATGTGAACCATCTATTGTTCGAAAAGAGGAGGGAAAGCAAAAACGGTTATCCAACTTTGGAAAACAAGTTTTAAAGGATAAACTTAATGAAGTATTATCCTTTAATACTTCAAAGTTAACCGCCCCTAAAAACTCTCAACCGTTCTCCACTTTCCAAGAAGAGATTTGCACAACTTCCAGAAAAGAAAAAAGATCTCGGTGTTATATGTGCAAAGGCAGAGGACACTTTTATTGGAACTGCACGAACAAAAGATACACCGGTTCTAAAGGAAAAATGGAGAGCGAGGCATCAAAACAAGAAATCTTCAATTGGCCATCGGAAAAGATTCATGTGGACACCGACTACATGATCAAGGGAACTGACAAAGGAAATTGGAACAATATCTGGTATGTGAGTACAACCGCTGTTAAACACATGACCCCTTCAAGATATATGTTCAAACGTATGGTAAACCAATTTAAGTTGGTTGGGAAAGGCGACGAAGGTAAGAAGGTTTATTATTGCCTACGGAATAGGAGAGGCAATCATTGATAACAAGGAGGAAGAAATAGTAATTCCAGTACTATATACGCTGAGATTACAATGAATGTGCTAAGTATGAAACAACTCGAGGATCAAGGGTTTATTGTGACTTATAAAGACGGTACATGTCAAGTGAAGTATATGTTTGACGTAGACGAAGAAACCGTAGACAAGGGAGATGAAGAGGCAATCCAGGCACATGAGGAATTCATGGAAGGGTACTACAAGTCACTTGATCCGAGCGAGGAATGTTCACTAGTAAAAGGAATGGAAGAACTCGAGATGAACAAAGAAGATAGCCATGATTACATCGATGAAGAGTACATTAGTTTGAATGGTACGCTTTATCATCTTAAAATAAATACGTTTCAACGTTTCTTATCATTTTTAGATCTAGTCAAAATAGATAAGTTAGTCTTCAAAAACTGGAAAATCATGGGAGAAAAGTTTATAAGTTTGTTGGGATGGTTTTATCACGAGTACATGGGTATGGAAGCGTTGGGTGACTTACCACCAACAATAGGAGTGGTTAGGATAGATTTACTTGCCTTATATAAGTTTGTAGACGATATGGATGGATACATGAACGTATCATTCAATAACTTATGGGGCGACATAGCACTTCCATTGGGTTTGGCACGAGAGGATGGACATGATGTTAAGGAATGCTACCGCGAGTATATAGCATTGGTAAAGGTGTACTATGAGGAAGCACGCAGGGCAGGGCATGGAGAACCACGGAATATGGTCGGAAATGAACCATGTGGGGATGCGGAGACTAGCGTGTACATGGAGGAAGCACAGGAAGAAAAGCCAAGAAAAAGAACCAAGCATGTCCATGGAGAGGTCAAGACGGAAGAAGATATGGAAAGCTCAACAAGTGGTTATGGCAAGGAGAACGCAACCAGTGAAGATGATTTCATCATCTTGGCATGAAGGAATGGAACCATGAAGGCATTAACTTTACAAAATTACGGGGGAGATGTAAACTCCTTATAATGTTTGTTAAGTTAATTTGAAAAAACAATGTTATTATGTTTTTTACTGTTTGGGTCAAAACGGGTTGAAACATTGGGTTGGACTTACAACCAAACACCCCGTTAAAACATTTGTTAGTTAAGTTAGTTATTGGGCCGGTAATGGCAGTTATGAATGGCGGTTACTTCTGAAGCATCATGACGTTTCAGGAATGAAGTCTTGTACCGATTCATAACCTATATAAGATCGAGTCTAGGATGTTTGTAAACAACAACTTTTACTTTTATATTAAGTCTTTGTTTTTATCTTTGTTCAATCATACTGTGTTATCAAAAGCATCTCGTTTATTACGTTTTTGTCGAGTTCATATACGCTGAACATGGTGAATCATAAGGCTATTATGTCACGCAAATGGCTTGGTTTAGAACCTGTGAAATTATTTCTCTCAATTATAAAGATTAATAAATTTAAGCAGCGCCTTAGTATGTACACAGCTGACAGCTCATATCTGTCATCTACGTTTACTAATAATTTCAGACTATATTTTCCCGTGTCTTCTCACTAATTTCATTAGCTTTCGGTTTCCTTATATGTTATATATCCCCTGCACTCTAAGTGTGGATGACTATGCAATCACAGTATGGTGCTACAACTATGCTCAAGTAGTGAACATTTCCTGTAATTGTTCCATGTCAGCACACATGATTCTTTGAAAAAAGTCGTACTTAGACCCCAATAGACAGTTACTCGAGTTCAGACTTCTATCGTAAGTTGAAGTGCAGATCTAAAATTTTAAGGCCATCTTGGTTAATATTTGGAATCAGCTTCATAAAGTTTATCCACTTTTTAATTCATTCTCTCGGCTGCAGGATTTGGTCCCAAGTTGCCAGGAATATTCAAAAAAGGGATGGTGCATCATTTATACAGAAACCCCTTATTTGGTCTAATAGAAAACTCGTAAAAAACCTAACTCGTGCTAAACAGATGATAGACAGCATGCAATTGATAGAATTTTACAATCACGATATTCCAAGACACCCTTATTAATAGGAAAAGAACAATAAATTTTAAGTAAATGACGAAGAGCATACATACCAATGTTTGAAAGTTCAAACTCTGGACGAGTGAGAACAAAAACAGTGAGATGATCATCTTTAACCAAAACATACCTTAGAGAAGGTATATTAAACACAGAGCTGGCAACAGCTTGTTTGCTAAAGAGACAACCTCTTAATTCCAGCTTTGTTAATCTCGGACACCCTTCGGATAACTTCACAAGTCCTGCATTAGAATTTCCTATAACAGTAAGAGACAAATACCTCACATTAGCACCATACTTTGCGATATATTCCAATCCCACATCCGTCACTCCTCCATGCCAAATATCTAGCCTTTCGAGTTTGCTGCAACCCATTAGCATAGCCCGAATCCCATTGTCTAGCGGTAGATATGTTGTCCCAACTTTCTTAACCAAGCGCATACGGAAATTACGGAGATTCTTCAAATGCGTTCCTACACACTCCAGAGCTTCATTTGAAATATCTCCGACTCTAACCTTTAAACACTCCAACTTAGTACATCCTTTTGCGAGAGCAATCAGTCCCACGTGGCTCAATAGCCCATTATGGGTAAGGTTGCCCAATTTCTTGCAAAACTTAGCAATAACTCGCAATCCCCTGACTCCACAGACATCCTCGGTATATAGAACTTCCAAATTGGGGCACCTCTTAAACAACAAACATTGGCATTCAATATCCAAGTCTACAAATGCAAGTTCCAATTTCCTTATATGATTCAAAAAAGGGAGTACAGTTAAACATCGAGTTACTGGCAAATCCTCTATACTTAATGAACGCATATTTGGGGGAAACTGGAATCCATCAAGGTCATTCTCCTCATCCAAATTATCTCCACCAAAATGTTCCAACCAAACAGCATATCTGAAGGCATCTCCTAGTTTACTTAGATAGCAATCTCCAATCTTCAATGATATTAAAGTGTTACAACAGTTTTTTGCAAGAAGTGTAAGATCTTCTGCATCACAAGAAATATTCGTATTCATAACATGTAAGCTTTCTAAAACCGTGCTATTCAATGCCAATTGATGAAACCAAATGCCATCTTTCACTGCAATATAAATAGAATATTCCAAACAAAAAGTTCTCAATTGGTTACAATAGTTAGAGACATGCCTTAATCCATCCGTTGAAAACCTTTTACACTTCTTAATCTTCAAACTCCTTAAATCCTTACCACGTTTTCTAGCCAATATCTCGAGATCTTCATCATGAACAACCAGACCACGGATATGAAGTTCTTTCAAAAACCTAAACTCGAGAGCTAATTGTTGGATCCATGGGGTGAATCGGATACCATAATCATCTTTAACATTAAAATATTTTGGGGGACCTTTCAGTGTTAAGGATTCGAGAAATGGGAATCTTTTACTTAAAGAGACAGGGTTTGGGTAGTAAACTGTGTGGACAGTTAGGTGCTTACGCGTAATGCCATCAATCTCATAAAACTTACGGGAAACTAAAGAAACAGAGTTCCGGTCCTCAACGTTGTGTATATACGATATAACTAAGTCTAAAACTTCCTCCCCCAATCTGGTTTTTTCGGGCTTGTGTTTGTACTTACGTTTAGTGGGTGCCATTAAGGTTTGGTTTGGTTTAAGGTTTGATGTAAGACTTTGAGTGAATTCCTTTCTTGAACCTTTAAAACTAGAGCACTATATTTGCTTAATACTTGAACTTTTCAAGTTACAACCATAATACTATATTGTATAAACATCCATAACTAGTTTATATCTCACTGAGTTTCAATAAAAACACATAAAAACTAACCTTTTTTTTTACTTTAAATAACAAGTCGATCGATCTTCTTTTTCTTTGGGTTTATATCTGAAAACAAGAAGTCGTCTTTTTTTGCTTTGTGTTTTTGTTTCGAATGTGATAATAATAAACAAGAGACAAATTTTTGTTATAATAGGCCCAAGTTTAACCTGTAGCTTGGTTCTGGGCTGGGCTTTTCACACGATCAGCAACATAAACACACACGTACATTTTATGTACTTGTTATAATCAAATTTTATCAATAGCATCAGTTGAAGGTGAGGCAGTTCAGTATCCGTTTTATACGTACTCATGGGTCGACGGTATTGTTAAATTAAGGCGAGGTATTGGATTGCCAAGGAGTCAGTCATGAAAGCCGCGGTGAGGTTAGGGAGGGTGAGAGATGCTCAGATTATTTGTGTGGCGTTGGAGAATAATGCTAATTTTTTTGATATGGTTTCTAGTGAGATTGGTGATGATCGGCCGCTTTCAAGATGCTCGTTTTCGTTTTGATATGCTTAATCAGCAAGGTCATAGCCGAAGTGTGTATGGTTTGGCTTTTCACCCTGACTTGATGCGTTGGCTCGTGTGTGGGACCTACGGTCGGGAAGAAGAATTCTTGCTTCGGAAGGACATGTGAAGCCGGTTTTGTGTATAAGCTTTTCACCAAATGGGTATCATTTAGCAACAGGAGGTGGTGAAGATAAATTATCACATGTTTAACATTTTCCAATTATATTTTGATTATTTATTTTGTATGCATAAAAATTACATACAAAATCCATTACTATGCACGTGTACTCGCCTATTTCAGAAGCCCGAATTTATGTTATTTTTGTTTTTATTTGGAGACATACCGGCTCATATAACCTTATTATAATATAATAAAACTTATATAAGCATATAAGTTTCAAAATAAGCTGAAAAATCCAAGCTTATGTAATATGAGACGAAATTAAATAAGCTAATAATCTTAGGTATAAGCTCAAATTGGTAAAAAATAAATTTTTAGTGTCAATATTGAAAATGCACTAACACCTACACTTTGATAAGAACATAATGCATTTGCAAAAAAAACCAGAAAGAACCTTCCCCAACACAAAACAATAGGCCCGGGTAAACAAAGGCCCAGGTAAAAAGAAAAAGATATATTCTTCTATGTGGACCTCCGCCAAAGTTCATAAATTTTTCTTCCCTCACACCGGGTAAAGAAACCCAATTCACTATTTATTTATTTTGTTTGGACCGGTGCTTTAGACCATATTCACTAGCTTTTTTATTTTTTTTTATTTTTGGGACCCAGTTCACCTATTTGAACTCATAAAGTCGGTTGATGATGGAACTGGAAGCATGGATGATTCTTAAAAAGTAGCGTTTTAATGTACGTGATGATATAAGTTTATAAATTCACACCAAAAATACTTAGCGTTTTAATGTTAAGACTAATTGACATTATAGTCTAGCTACCGGTCCAACCGATGCTGAAAAATCTCATTTACTTGCACATGTATATCACGGGGTAGATATTAGGGGGTTCATTGCTACATCAGTTCAGGGTAAAAGGTACAAATAAAACATGCATGTCAGTCTCTTCCACCAGTCCTCCACTCTGGCCTCTTGATAAGGAAAGACCAATTTACACCAGCAATCTCTGTGGCTAAAAGACAACTGCACACTAGAGACACTGCCACGTTTCGATTAAATGATGTTTGAAACTCGACATGGTTTTTGTTTCTTGTCGTTACAGAAGCAGTAAAAGGGTGTTTGGGTTTGTATGCAAATGCAGAAATTAACAACAAACAGAATTGTATAAACGATGTATTTATTAATTGAAGTATGAATTATACAATTCGTTTATACTTCCTCTCTATATATATGATGTGAAACGGTACCTTGAAGTGATATAACGTTTCACAGAAACCTAATAGAGGCGTACATATTTTCTAAAGGACACAATGGTTTACAGAAACCATATTGACCCATTTTGGCCCAAGCCCAATCATTTTCCAGGCTTTGCCAAAGCAAACAATCTAAATACGTGTTATCCTAAGTAAATCTAAAGTACATATTAACGTTTAAACAAATACAGAAGTCTTTAAAAACATTAAACTAACATTGTCCCCCTTAATGTGTAAAGACTTCTTCAAGCGCCCATTTTTTCCTTTTCCTGTGTATCCTTCTTGTCCATCCATGGCGGTGTTGGAGAATAATGCTAAAAGTATTGATATGGTTTCTAGTGAGATTGGTGATTATCGGCCGCTTTCATGGTGCTCGTTTTCTTTTGATGGCCTACGTGTTCTTTAATTAACTGTAGTTGGTAAGATTTTGAGCATGCGCCCACAAGTAAATATGGCCTACACGTGTCTTCATTAAAGGGGCATAAGGAACGAGCTACATATAATACATTTTCTCCAACAAACAACAACCACATTGTAGCAACTGCTTCTGCCGACCGCATTGCAAATTTATGGAACACACAAGGAAATTTGCTTAATACATACAAGGGTCATTTGGACTGCTTAGCTCATGTTGCTTTCCATCCATCAAGCAAGTATTTAGGTACAACTAGTTTTGATAACACATGGAGTCATGGAGATAGTGGGATGCTGAGACTGGTGAAGAGTTGCTTTATCAATAAGGTCATAGCCGAAGTGTTTATGGTTTGGCTTTGCACTGTGATGGCTCACTTGCAGTGTCTTGTGGGCTTGATGCATTGGCTCATGTGTGGGATCTATGGTCGGGAAGAAGCATTTTTGCTTTGGAAGGTCATGTGAAGCCGGTTTTGGGTATCATTTAGCAACAGGAGGTGATCGCAGATAATCCTTGTAGAATTTGCGATTTGTGGAAACCAATTTAATCACTAGGCAAAACAGGTAGCTCCAACTTCTTCCCATCTTCCTTTTGCTCCTGTTGTTCACTTTAGAGTGATTCTAACATTAATAATTGTTTTGATTCCACAAACCAAATATGTTGAAAGGCAGAATGATATATATGGATGTTGATTAAGGTGTCGGCTTGACTTTTTTTTGTTTATAAGTATTTTTCTATTATTATTTAAAACAAAAAAGTTTCCTTTTGAACCCGCCTTTTAATTGTTTATTCAAACAGCGTGGAAATACCAAGCCAATGCGACCCATGTTAACTGCGACCCATATAGTTAACAGTAAACCAAATTGATGACTAGGCAAAATAGGAAAAGCAGGTTAATCTACTTATTATCGCTTATGGTTTTTGACCTTTTGGCCAACTAATCCATGACCGCCACATAGATTTAAACCGAGTAAATGTCACTTTAGGGTTGTTTGCACCTAGCGGAAATTGAATTTGAGACCTCCCGCATTATAGTGATGATGGTCTCGACCCTTTTGCCACTAGGCCACCCCGTAAGTGGTTAGTATAGTTTGAATTAGTTTCTAGTGCTAGTGAGAATGATATTGATTATTTGACTAAGGGTATTGACTTATGAGTTGAGGGTGTTTGAGACTGTTGAGGGTGTTTGAGACTGCTTTGAAACTGAATTATAGCGTTTTAAGGCCGCAGATAAGTAGTTTGGAGGGTGTATGGGGTTTCTTATCCAAAGTGCTTATATGGTTATATTTGTGAGCGAAATAAGCGTGTTGAATAAGAGGGTGGGGTGAGCTGCTTCAGCGTAACAGCTTTTGAGTATCCTAAACAGTTTATGGGTAGCAGCGCATAAAAAAGGCTTTTTCATAAGCATTTATGGAGTAGTTTTGTCAAAAAAAAAGTTCATTACGCTCGTATACTGATAAGCTGATAGCATAAGCTTTTTAAAATAAGCTAAACCAAACACCCCTTCAGCAACCTGAAAGTGTTTAGCTTATCTCAAAAAGTGATAATGAGTTTCTATAAGCAATCCTGAACACTCCTGTTATCAACATTTGTCTCAAAACAACTTTTATCTGATTTTCGTCACTACTTCAAATAGCTAAGGCACATCGAAATACTATCTACGGCAAACTTACTTTCAAAACATCCCCTAAGTGTGCCATTGATTGCTAGTAATCTGGTATATTAGGCTAGAACTAAAACCAAAGTCGATTTCTTGTAGTAATCATTAAATTACTTTTCCGAAATTTTGTTTTTTCATAAACCAAATGTAACTTTTTGATATTTGACATAATCAAGTCCACATTCTTTTAATGATCTTGAATGTTTGCGGTTTGACTTCTCGTTAATGAATTGTTGCATCAAGGTCCATTCCATATTTTTATAAATTTTTGTCACTTGTAATTCTTGATAATTGTTCTGTTGATTTTGTATGCGTGTAGGAAACCAATACTATGGTGAACCTTGCAAATGCACTACAAAAAGAAGGAATCACTGCCTTTCGTTTTGATTTTGCTGGAAACGGGTAAGTTTGTGTACTGAATGTTAAGTGGGTGTTTGGATGTGCAGTTACTCTTATTATTGTGATCTTAATTCAAACATAAATGTTACCAGCTTTTAACAACTGATTATCACTCCCCTAGTTATGAGGAATTAACTCTGTCATTTTGCATATATTTCGGTTTAGGGAAAGCGAAGGTACATTTCAGTATGGTAATTATTTTAGAGAGGCTGATGACTTACATTCAGTAATCCAACACTTTCATGAAGCTAATCGTGTAACAAGTGCTATCCTTGGACATAGTAAAGGTATTTTGACATATGATTCTATACATCAGCGGTTCACTTTTGTTTCTTAAGATTATGTAGTGACGTGGTATGGTTCCTTTATCTTATTAACTTGCAGGCGAGAATGTGGTGCTCTTATACGCGTCTAAGTATCATGATGTTCCCCGTGTCATCAACGTGTCTGGATGGTACAAGACAGAGGGGGGTGTGCAAGAGCGTTTGGGAAAAGGGTTTTTGCAACAAGTGAAAGAAGATGGTTTTATAGATGTTAAAGGCAAAACAGGTATTCTTGTTGATCAGTTTTTAAAACTTTCATTCCCAGTGCCTTAGAATGCACAAACTTACTATTAAATGCTCGATGTGTAGGAGAGTTTTTATATCGTGTGACTGAGGATAGCTTGATGGAACGTTTGAATACAAATATGCATGAAGTTTGCCTGCAAATTGACAAAGATTGCAGGTAAGATACAAAATTACTTAAGTCTAAACACTACTTTCTCTATTATGTTTGTTATGCAGTGTGTTGACAGTACACGGGTCTGATGATACAATTGTCCGAGTCAAAGAGGCATCAGAGTTTGCAAAAATCATACCGAACCACAAGTTACATGTTGTTAAAGGAGCCAACCATGGATTCTCAAAGCATCAAGATGAACTGATTTCCGTTGTTTTGTCTTTCATAAAAGAACCAGTGAATCACAACCTAGATCATACTTCATGAAGGGAAATGAAGTAGCTCCATTTCGGGTCTTTGCTCAACAAATTATGTGTTTTAGTGCTATACATTAGCGGGGTATTTCGGACCCTAGATTCATTTTTGGATAGAACTTTCAAAATCCTGAAGTTGTTTGACATTGTGCGAAACTTGATTTTTGATGGTACATTTAGAATTACCTGATTATATATACCTTTATTTAATGATTTAATGATTCTTAATTTGATTATTGAAATCATACTAAAAATTTGAAAATTGGTATCCAAATATCCATGAACTTGTATTACTGAAAAAAAATCCAACTCTCCGTCTGCAACCATAGACTATTTTCTTATGATTCCACCTTTCTTGCCGGGTCAAAATGGGTAGGTTTTACAGAACACATCAAAGTGGGTTAGATCGACACATACACTTTTGTGTCTCTCAGTGTACCAGATAAATGGGTTAAACCTCCTGCACTTGCCGGAGGTCTCGTTGGAAGCAGTCTCCCTTCTCCCGGGTTTATGTAAAAACATATAAACCAAAGCCAACTAACTTGCAAAACTGGTTTAGAATGAACCCAGCCAACCTCCCCTTGGTCACTCTTTTTATTATATGAATCAGTTGCCAGAATAGCAACAATTGTTTACAATACAGAAACTTAAACAATACAAATCAACTGAAGGGCTTCCTTCAAAACAACAATCACCAGAACTTAACGAGAGAGATACAAACTTTATCACACAGATATTATGATGAGAATTATGAGTTATGAGAGAGAAGCCAGCTTATATACTCTCAAGAATTAGAGATGCACTTTACTCCCTTGAACTCTAAACATGAAACAGCTTTGGTCCTTTATATTTGTAGAAATAGCTCTATCAGTCCTTGTTGTTTGATAAAGCTTATATTCAACAGTCCCCCATAAGCTTTAGCCTAACTGCATATCTTCATCAGCAACAGCCAACCTGCACTCCCCCATAAGCTTTAGCTTTCCTGCACCTCTGTACTAGGCTTAGTACCTGCAAAAATATTCAACAATCCAAGACTTTTGCAAAATTTGTTATGGTCAGAAATACCAAGCCCCTTAGTAAACATGTCAGCAATGTTATCCTCAGACTTGATTTTCTTAGGCTTCAAGAAACCAGAAGCAACTTTTTCTCTTAGAAAATAGAGATCAATTTCAAAATGTTTACTTCTTTCATGAAGCACAGGATTAACTACTATTTGCATAGCAGAGCTATTATCACACCACATCTCAATAGGTAACTCAACATCAACATGCAGATCAACTAAAATTTTAGCAATCCACATAACTTCACAACACACATTACACATGGCTCTAAACTCAGCCTCAGTAGAGGACCTAGCCAAAACAGCTTGTTTCTTGCTTTTCCAAGAAACCAAATTGTTTCCCAAAAACACAGAATAACCAGTAACTGATCTTCTAGTTACTTTGCATTTAGCCCAATCTGAATCAACAAAAACTTTCAATCCAACATCACAACCATTCACAAAAGTAATTCCCATACCAGGCTCATTCTTAAGATATCTCAAAACTCTGAAAGCAAGTCTTAAATGAGACTTCATAGGCTTATGCATTACCTGACTTAAGCAATGCACAACATATGAAATATCTGGTCTGGTTAAAGTCAGATATATCAGTTTCCCAACCAACTTTTGATAATGAGTAATACCAGATAGAGGCTCATCATCACCAAACTTGGAAACTTGTTTCTTATTATCAGGATTAACTTCAATAGGTGTGCTACATGGTTTACAACCCAACATACCAAACTCAGTAAGCAATTCAGTACAATATTTCCTCTGAGTTAAACATAAACCATTTTCTATATCCAAAACTTCAATTCCCAAAAAATATTTAAGTTTACCCAAATCTTTTATTAAAAATTTAGAACTCAAAAACTTTTTGAACTTTTCAATCTCATCAATATTATTTCCAGTGATTTCTATGTCATCCACATACACTAGAAGAACTAACATAACATCTTTCTTATGTTTGACAAACATTGAAAAATCATTTGGACTTTGAACAAACTCATTTTCTTTAAGAACTGAAGTAAGTTTTTCATTCCACTTCCTAGGAGCCTGTTTTAAACCATACAAAGATTTGACTAACTTGCACACCCTTTTATCATCCTTATCAGAAAACCCTTCTGGTAACGACATATAAACATCCTCTTCTAAATCACCATATAAAAAAGCATTGTTAATATCAAGTTGAAATAAAGGCCACTTATTACTAACTGCAATACTAAGAACACACCTGATGGTGACAATTTTCACTACAGGTGAAAAAGTCTCATCATAATCTATTCCCTCTCTCTGATTATACCCTTTAGCAACAAGTCTTGCCTTAAATCTTTCAACCTCACCATTAGCTTTATACTTTACTTTAAAAATCCACTTATACCCAATGGCTTTCCTGCCAACAGGTAATTCAACCACTTCCCAAGTTCCATTTCTATTTAAAGCTTCTATCTCTTTATTCATTGCTTCTATCCATCTAACATCCTTAATAGCTTCCTCATAAGTAGCAGGTTCATGTATTTTATTCAAGCATGATATAAAAACAAAATTTTCTATATTCAGACTAGAATAATTGACAACTTTATCAATGCTATACTTATGTTTTTTATCCAACACATAATCTTTATATTTAGATGGTAAAGCAGTCATCCTACTAGTTCTCCTAACAGTTTGACCTACTGCTGGTTCAGGAGACTCAAACATTTGCCCAAACAAATTTAAATCTTCACCCTCAGATTCATAATTTTCATCTTCATTAATAATACTCTGTATACCATCAGAAACAAGTGTTTCAGTTGCATACTTAGACTTAGTGTCCTTCCTACTAGATGAACTACCTAAGAGTTCCTCACTTTCTGTACCAGCAGTACCTGCATTATTTGCAGCTTCTGCTGCATCAGAATTAAGAGTGTTTTCTAGAGTAGTTTTATCTACAGTGCTGACACTAGGAGTTTCATTATCTGACACAGACTTATGACTATTGTCTGCACTATCTATATTTTCATCATAGGGCTCATCAGATTCAAGATTACTTTGACTACTCTCATTATATTGATCATAAAAATTGAGATTATTCAAGTTTTGTTCTTCAAACACAAACTCTTGAGTAAAAGAATTATTTTTAAAAGGAAACACAGTTTCATAAAACTTTACATCCCTAGAAAAAATAAACTTCTTTTGTTCAAGATTAAACAATTTATATCCTTTTTTATCAAAAGCATATCCAACAAACACACATTTGTGAGATCTAGAACTAAACTTATTAGATTCATTCAACACAGTTGAAAAACATAAGCAACCAAAGCACCTTAAACTTGACAAATTGGGCACAACTTTATAAATCATTTCATAAGGACTTTTTCCAGATAACACAGCAGTAGGTAACCTGTTAATCAAATATGTAGCAGTTAGAATAGACTCAGACCACATGTTCAAAGGTAACCCCCCCTGAAACATGAGGGCTCTAGCAGTGTTTAACAAGTGTCTATGTTTTCTTTCAACTACACCATTTTGTTGAGGTGTATAAGGACAAGAAGTTTGGTGAAGTATCCCATTATTAAGAAAAAAACTGTCCAGTTTTTTGTTTACAAATTCTGTGCCATTATCACTTCTAAAAACTTTAACAGTTTTTTCAAATTGATTTTTAATGAGATTAACAAAGTTAACAATATTATCATATACTTCACCTTTATTTTTCATAAGAAACACCCAAACAGCCCTGGTGTAATCATCAACAACAGTCAAAAAATATTTAAAACCATCCCTACTAGTCACTCTATAAGGTCCCCAGACATCCAGATGAACTACATCACCCAGAAATTTAGTCTTATGATCACTTAGAGGAAAAGACTCTCTAACTTGTTTAGCTTTATGACAAATTTCACAGGGACTAGAACTAGTAGTCTTAATATCACTTATTCTACTTTTAAGGACAGTCAAGACTTGGTCAGAGGGATGCCCAAGTCTGTTATGCCAAATACAATTTGACAAAACACAACTCTTAATATTACTATTATTGACCCTCTTACCTTCATCAAGAAAATAAAGACCACCTCTCTCACTACCAATCCCCATCAGGAACTTTTGAGTTAAATCCTGGATTTTACAAATGAATTATTAAAACTAACAACCACATTATTATCCTTAGACAACTTATGAACAGATAATAAACTGACATGATAACCAGGAACAACCAACACATCTTTAAGAATCAAATTATTACCAAACTTAAAACTGCCAATTTGTTTTACAAGAGCAACAGTCCCATTGGGATGTGCAACAGTTAAGTTTAAGTGAGAAACATCAATTATATCAAAAAGATATGTAGTAGAAAAAGTTATGTGTTGACTTGCTTCTGAATCTATAATCCATCCAATATAAGTACTATATGTACTTATATTAGAGTTAAAATTTAAAAATCTACAAGAGAAGAAACTGATAACACAATTAGAAGTCATAACAGTACCTGCAATACTAGCATGAGACTTGCTAGCATCACCTGTACTACTGAGTAAATTCATTAATCTCTGATACTGATCACTAGTAAAAGTATGAGTAATACTTTTACTAGTATCAGTCAAATTATTAGCATTATTTTGATTCACATTTCCTTTTTTAACAAAACCAGGAGGATATCCAACCAACTCAAAACATCTATCAATAGTATGACCAGTCATATTACAATGTTTACAGACAAAATTAGAAACTCTGCCAAACCTTCTATTATTATTGTTTCTATTAGAGGTCCTGTTATTGTTTTGAGAAGTGACATTATTAGGCTTAGCTGCAAAAGCTGTTGCACCATTTTTAACAGTTTTATTAGTCACATTACTATTCCTGTGTGATTCGTCTCTAGACAGAGTAGTAAAAGCAGATTTAACATCAGGCAAAGGATTAGTAGTGAGAATAAGACTTCTCACAGAACTGAAACTATCATCTAAACCCATAAGAAATTGCATCAACCTCAAAAGGTCTGAATGCTTTTTCAGAGTGGGAGCTGTATCACAAACACATGCAGGCAAATCAACAAGAGAATCAAACTGCCTCCATAAGGCATTAAACTCATGATAATATTCAGACAAACTCATACCAGATTGAGTTAAAGTATGTATTTTATGATGCAAGTTATAAATCACAGAACCATCTTCTTTATTATATGTTTCATTTAACTCATCCCAAACAGACTTAGCATTAACAGAAAATACTTGACCTTTATAGAGATCTTGTGAAATACAGCCAAGAATCCAAGATAACACAACAGAGTTACACCTATCCCACTGAGTTTGATATAGAGCATCAGCAGGATCTCTAACACATTTACCATTAATAAACCCAAGCTTATTTCTAGTATGTAAAGCCAGCTGCACAGTAGCAGACCAAACCTTATAGTTCTCAGTCCCTTCAAGTTTGAAGGTAATCAACTGAGCACCAATGTCTTGTGGGTGCAAGTATAAGGGGTCATATATGTCAAGTTTTAACTCACTACTACTCCCTTCTAGGCCCTTGCCATTAACCATGATGACCAAGCAATAGAAATTAAATGCACAAGCAAGAAAAAGAAATAAACTAAAAAACCAACAACACCTTGTAACTCCTCAATCACAGATAACCACCAAGCAAACTCAACAACTGCAACAAACAATCCCTTAAACTACTCAACCAACAAACAACCTAACAAATGAACAGAAAAAAAAAACAAAAGAGAAGGCTTGAGAGGTGTTACAACCACGCAAGCTTCCAATCCAGATCAAGAAGATCCAACAGAGAAAGAAATGCAGCGGAAACAAACACCTGAGAATATAAAACAACCAAGAATAAGAGAGACAGAAATATAAACACAATCAACAACCACAAAATACTCAAGAACTAGAAAACCATACAACAAAGATAACAATCAATACAACCTGAATTAGGGTTTGATACAGAAAACCCTAATTAAACAAAGAAACAATACTCCGGGACTCAATTAATTAACATGATCACAAGATCTGTTATCAATTGAATCAGAAAACACCAGAATCGTAAAACCCCCAAAAATTAGAAACCCTAATTTTTGACAAAATCAAATTACTCTTCAGATCTTATCAATTGAAACTCAAAACCACCGGAATAGTCTCCAAAACAACAAGATCTATACAATAGATCAAGAACCCCCAAAAATGAAGGAAACCCTAATTTTTAAATTTTTTTTTCAAGCTTTGGTATAGAGCAACCTGTCTCTGATACGATGTAAAAACATATAAACCAAAGCCAACTAACTTGCAAAACTGGTTTAGAATGAACCCAGCCAACCCTCCCCTTGGCTCACTCTTTTTATTATATGAATCAGTTGCCAGAATAGCAACAATTGTTTACAATACAGAAACTTAAACAATACAAATCAACTGAAGGGTTTCCTTCAAAACAACAATCGCCAGAACTTAACGAGAGAGATACAAACTTTATCACACAGATATTATGATGAGAATTATGAGTTGTGAGAGAGAAGCCAGCTTATATACTCTCAAGAATTAGAGATGCACTTTACTCCCTTGAACTCTAAACATGAAACAGCTTTGGTCCTTTATCTTTGTAGAAATAGCTCTATCAGTCCTTGTTGTTTGATAAAGCTTATATTCAACAGTTTACCCGGGGGCAAGGGTAGGATCTGTCTACATTTTTACCTCCCCCGTACCCCGCCCCGGCGGGATTGTTGCAAAGTAACAATATAAATGATGATTATATAATAATGCTTTGCATTAATATGTTGCAAAGTAAATTAAATGAGTGATTATGCTGCATACCCACTTAACAACCAAATTAATGCAAATATTTCTGCAATCGCCTATGGAAAACCACAACCGGAACAGGAGGTGCATAACATACAACGCTAAACGGGTTAAAGTTTTACAAGTCACAACTTTAATGACTACAACGTGCAACGAAACAAGCTAATATCAGTCTTGACAAAACTTCAACCATTCTTGTGTTTAAACATTTCTAACTTCTCAATCTATTCTTTCTTGTGGTTACTCTTCTTTTAGCCATTCCCTCTTCATGCAATTACATCAACTTCTACCATTCTTCCTATATTTAGACACTCGTTGCAGACTTCCTTTTCAACTTGCCCTATATGAGCAATAAAGATTAACAAATTCAGAGCGTGATGGTAAGAAAGGTGGTAACATATATTTAATTGACATTTAAAAACTGAGTTTAATTTCTCTCGATGATAAAGATTAACATATTCATGAAGTTCCTTAATGAACAAAGCTCGTATCTGTGATCTACGTTTAGTAATGATTTCTGAATATATTTTCCCGTGTCATCTATCTAATTTTATCAGCTTTCGGTTTCCATATAAGTTGTGTATGCACTGCACTCTTAAGTGTGGATGACTATGCAGTCACCGTCAGCCAGTATGATGCTACAACTATATGCTCAAAATTTCGTGTAATTATTTCACACCAGCACCAAAATATGTTTTAATGTTTGTAATTATTTCATGAATCTTTGTAAGAGTAGAAATTAATAAATGCATAAGTTTTTATGTTTCTGCGTCTACTGTAAGTTGTTGAAAAAAGTCGTACCTAGACCTCCATAGACAGTTACACGAGTTCAGACTTACATATCATAAAATAATGAAATGCAGTTTAATGTTAAACTTCGAGTGAAGTCCTGCAATTATATATAGTTACGACCATAATACTATATTGTATAAACATCCATAACTAGTTTATATCTCACGAGTTTCAATAAAAACACGTAAAAACTTCTTATTACTTTAAATAACAAGTCGATCGATCTTCTTTTGTTTTGTGTTTATATCTTAGAACAAAAAGTCGTATTTTTTTTTGCTTTGTGTTTTTGTTTCGAATGTGATAATAATAAATAAGAGACGGGAAATTTTTATTATATATATACTACGTATAATTTGAGGCCCAAGTTTAACCTGTAGCTTGGTTCTGGGCCGGGCTTTTCACACGATCAGCAACATAAACACGCACGTACATTTTATGTACTTGTTATAATTAAATTTTATCAATGGCATCAATTGAAGGTGAGGCAGTTCAGTATCCATTTTATACTCAAGGGTCGACGGCGTTGTTAAATTAAGGCGAGGTATTGGATTGCCAAGGAGTCAGTCATGAAAGCCGCGGTGAGGTTAGGGAGGGTGAGAGATGCTCAGATTATTTGTGTGGCGTTGGAGAATAATGCTAAATGTTTTGGTATGGTTTCTAGTGAGATTAGTGATGATCGGCCGCTTTCAAGGTGCTCGTTTTCGTTTGATGGCAAGTTAGTTTCTTGCTACATGTTCTTTAATTGGAGTTGGTAAGATATGGAGCATGCATGCAACCACACGTAAAGATTATTTCATCATTAAAGGAGTGGCGTACCGAACGAGCTACAAATATTACATTTTCTGCAACAAACAACAACCACATAGAAACGGCTTTTGCTGACTGCGCTGCAAGATAATGCAGATAGTAAGTTTGAGTTTTTGGCAAAGTCAGATTATCTTAGGATTTTCATTTTCTACATACTAGTAAACTAATTATCCAAAACTAAATCAATCTGATCCAGATAATCAGACCCGGTCTCACTATACCAAACACAAAAAGTCGAAAACTTGATTATTTGAGACTTGAAAACGCAACAAGATTAACCAACTCCTAAAGACTATAACTTTACAACACGATTATGCAAATCATACTGTTTGACTCAATGTCACATAGATGGCGGTACGCTCCGATACGGGAACGAGGATCGGGAACGCAGATCGCCACTTTCTAAAATTCGATACGCTAGGGGGTAGGCTCATTCCGGATCGCTTCGGTATGGTGTACCATATAACATGGTACGGTGTACCCAATAAGTAATAATATTAATTTCCCATATATGAAAAATGGAAAATTATAAACATATTAAGTCAACAACTAAAAAAAAAACTAAAAAGTTCAAGATAAAATATAAAGGAATTATTTTTAACTAATACGGAGTAATAATTAATTTTGTTTTACTTAAATTTGATTTGATTTGTAATATAGTACAATAGATTTAAGTTAAAAGTTCAAACAGTAAGGGCCCGTTTGGTTTGCAGGTTTTGCTTGGGTTTGGGTTAGAAAAGTGGACCCAACCTCACTTTCAACCGTTTGGTATAGCTTGGGTTTGGAGTTAGTGCCAAATATTAAGGAGTTAGTCCCAAACAATTTTAAAATATTTTTCTCTCTTCTACATTAAATTCAAATCCTAATCCAAATCCAAATTCAAATCCTAATCCAAATCCTAATCCAAATCATAATCTTAAACCCACCCACAAACCAAACAGACCCTAAAGTGAAGAGTAATACAAGGATCTATTTCGAAAGTGGCCAAGTGATCAGTACACGTGGTCAATTTAACATCACAAACAAACAAAGCCGGTACATACATACAAACTTATTTTTATTATATTGTATATGTATACAAATAAAGAGAGATCTCCAACACCAATCATATACAACACTAGTCTCATGACCCGGCCGATGGCCGGGCTAGTCTCATGTACGTTGTTTAATATAAGTAAATTTCTTTGGTAGAGTTGGTATAGATCAAATTTTAATATTTCAATTACTTGTAATAAAGTTTCGTTAAAACGAATGACGTTAATGTTTTGAATGGATTGATATATCATAGTGTGTTATGGTAAAAAAATATTAATGTATATCATATTTCATTGTTTAAAAACATTGAAGGTATATGTGAATGAAAAAGTTAAATGTAAAATTTTTAATGAAGATAAAAACAACATGAAATGGAATAATAAATACTAAAAGTGTTTACTAAAGATTATAGTTATTAATAAAAAGACAATTCAAATTTTGTGTAACACTTCTTTGTGAACAACGTTTGTTGTTTTATTTGTGTAGATACCATCGATGTCGCAACAAAGAACCTTCAAGCCTTCTTTTGTTTTAACTCTTGAAACCGCTACATACAGTTGTCCGTGTGAAAAAACCGGCTTCTCTAAAAAAAGTCCAACCTGTGACAGTGTTTGTCCTTGACTCTTGTTTATAGTCATTCCAAAGCAAACTTGGATGGGGAATTGTCGTCTGTTGAGTTTAAAGGGCATTTTGTTGTCGGATGGTGTGATTATCATTCTTGGTATTGCGCAAATAGCTCCGACATTGCCACCAGATATTATCTTTGTCTCTATAATATTCGTACCCATTCGAAGGATTTGCATTCTAGTACCATTACACAAACCAGCTCTTTGATCTATGTTCCTCATACACATTACTGGAGCACCAACTTTAAGAGTAATTTCGTGATTAGGAACACCCGACATTTTGATGGTGTTTAAGAATTCTGGTGTGTATGCATCTTCGATAAAGTCTGAATCAGAATCTGCTGGTGATACACTGTCTGAACTGTAGTAAACTTTTTCCTCGCCTTCTATTCTATCAAGCATATTTTTGTTGATTACGTCAACCATTTCGTGTGTTGGTGCTAATATTGCTCTTTCCTGAAAGTATTATGGATTCCACAAGTTGGATATAAGATCAGGGTATGTTTCAAGAATTATTGAACCAACACGATCTTTGGAATCTGGAATGAGCATGTCATCTGGGAATTCTACATCAGCCTCGCCATCATTTTTTCCACCTATCTTTCCATTGCCAATGTCAAGTATCCAATCGGCAAACTCTTTAATTTTCCTTTGTTCCTCGCTGGTTGTTCCGGCAGACAAACGCATGTTAACAGTTAGTCTCATGATAGTACAATGTTCCCACAAATATGAAGAGTTGATGGATGCATGGACCACGTCTTGTCTGGTACCATTAGGAATCACCGGTAGTACTTGACGAAAATCACCTCCAAAAACAACCACCTTACCTGAAATTTGTACATCGCAAAAAAGAGTTAAGAATCATTTATAGACAACGGACGAATATGAGTGCAAATATATGTTGTCAAAATATCACCTCCAAAATCTTGGTCAGATGGTTGTGAAGGGTTTGATATACATATATCGCACATGGTTATGTCGAAAGCTTCAAAACAATGTCTGTGGACCATTGGTGCTTCGTCCCATATAATTAGACTTGTTTTGCGTAATAAATCAGCCAAGTCACTGTCCGATAGCTGATAGAACACATGGACTCTTCAGACACGTTAATGGGAATTGCAAATCTTGAATGTGCAGTTCTTCCTCCATCCAAAAGGAGTGCTGCGATACCACTTGATGCAACATTAAGAACAATTTTTCCTTCCGAGCGAAGACACGCTGTCATTGTTTTGTATAGATATGTCTCACCTGTAATTGTTTTTTTGACTCTGTTAGCATACTGATTGATGAACAAAAGTAATCATACATCTGGATTAATTTGAATTACAATTTAATGTAAGTAGTATATAGGACATATGTTTGTTACCTGTTCCACCATAGCCATAAACAAAAAACATGCCTCCCTTTTCATTATGCACAACATCCAAAATAGTAGCGTAAATGCACTTTTGCTCATCCATTAAAGTCTGGTACATCTTAATATGCAATGCAGATAACTCTGTCCTATTGTATCTCATTTCATCATTGACAAGTCTGTTGTAACCTTGCATCGTATATTGTGCATCAGGGTAAGGCATGTTTTCAATTGTCTTTAACGACATGTTGTTGCAGAGTAACATGTGCTCGATGTATGTAAGGCATATATTGTACCTTTGTTCATCAGTCAACTCCAACCCTGCATAAATCGGGATACTTAAGTTAAACGTAAATGGTAATGTTTGTGTATACAAACTTGATGGTTATGAAAACACGATAACGATGACAAATATGTAAGAAATTGTTTCTTGATATGCAACCTATATACATTCACGCTCATCACCATAGTTTTCAAGTTTTTAATACGTGTGTAAGTAGTTAAATAAGAGCAAGTAAGCGTCTATGTTCTTATTGATGAAAATATCATGTTCTTGAACATGTATTTCGCAATTGCTATGCAAAATCATAAGTTAGAAAAGGATTTTTTGGGGTTGCTTAATCATTGTTGAAGTTAATGTCACATGGTGAAATAATGACAAAAGCAGTGGGGCAAATCTATTAGTAGGTATTAAAAATGGTTTGTGAAGTTGTATCACATAAGATAAGTAATCTATGGAATTGGAAATGTATAAATATACCTGGATCATTATGTATACGGCGTTCTTTCCACTGTACATCCTCAGCCAAAAGACGCCATGTTTTGTTCCAAACAAAATCGGGACGCGACATACTATCTGTCATGATGAGCGCTACAAATAAAGATCTTAGATAGTCCCCAATCCCCCAGCGGCTTGCTTCTATTAGACCATCAATATACTCTTTGTCATCTGTAACAGAACCTCTTGCGAAGCAAGATTCTCTATGAGTTGAGTAAAGGACTCCATCATAGGTCTTAAACTCGTCCCATTCTTGAACTCCAGGTATTTTGTTTAACAGTATACGAAGATAGTACATTTCTCCCCATGATGGAGGAACCTGATGTATGCGACCAATGGTATTTCCCTTATGTTTAGGTTCCCATTCACAATCTTGTTTTTTCCATACATATTTGGATGGAAAATCTACATACAACAGCTGTCTTGCTTCAGCGTCGGTTTTGTTACGTTCCATCCATTTTAAAAACTTTGACGTGTTGTTTGATTCCTTCTCTAGGACGTAATCAATACTCTCTCTTGGATCAAAAAAGACAGCATGCTCGTTTGGTAGGTGAAACGGAAGTCTTTCAACCGATGGAGACCTGTGGTGTATATCAAATTGGAAAAGCCTCCATGTAGCCTCACATGCGGATAGGTAACGGCAATCGTAATAATCTTTAATCTCGTCGACGTCTTCTTCATCCACCACTGCAGTGACTCGATCAGGTCCTTTGTTTATATACTTGAAAAGGTACTTGATAGAACCAAACTTATTGCAGTATTCAACGTTTATATGTGCCTGGTATTGTTTCAACAAACTTGGGTTATACGGCACGACAAATCCATTGTCCAAATCAGCGCCACTTTTAGACACCTTTCTACCATTTTCAGGTCTCTTGTAAATAGCGTACCCATGCTCATCGAAAAAAGTCTCCTCATTAAATGATTTTGGAAACTTTTTTGTGCATTTACGATTGACCATACATGGACAAATCGATGTTCAAGACCACAAGGACCGTGCATCATGTTCTCTGTCACAAGTTGGTACAAAGCTGGGTCAAGATCCTTATCAGGAATTTCAGCGGATATACAATTGTCAATCTGTTGTGGAGTACGTAGTTTATCATTTGGTTCCAACCAAAGGCAAATATGACAATGGGGTAGTCCACGTTTCTGAAATTCAATTGTGTACAATTCTGCATGTAAAAGACACTAAAAATTCAGTTAAGTATATCAATAATTTTAGTTTCAAACTCAGAATGATAATGTTATGAGTATGTTGATGTGTACAATAATAAATCTGAAATGAATTTTAAGTACCTCCTTTTACACGTCCGAATGTGCGTTTTTGTTTAAAATCTTTCATCAACATGTCCAACTTCATTTTGAATACCCTTGTAGTCGCATCTGGCCGATCTTCTGATTTCAACCCTTTTTCCTCCATATACTGCGTAATCTCAGGCCAGCTTGGGTTACACGTAAAAGTGATGAATAGATCCGGGTATTCGTATACCTTGCAAATGGACATAGCATAAAGGTAGTTCTGTAACATGTATCTTGGACTCCCAGTGTGTGACGAAGGCAGGATAACTTTTTTCCCACGAAGAACACGTGGTCCATTTGATGTAGTTGCCATGCTAGCCAGCCTAGTATATGTTTCACATCGCAGCTCTTTTTGATTTTTTCTATAATAAGACATCCTTTCAGACTCTACCATAGTGTAACCATCTACCAAAAACTGCTGGAACAACCTTCTTGAGTGAAGAATCACGGAATAAAACTCTGGTCTATCTTGTAGACGATGTGCAAACCACTCACGCATAGTTACTCTAGTGCGTTGTTTTGTTGGTGTCGAGTCTGTAATACCTCTATGGTATACATCAGTTCTGTATCCATCTTCTGCGTATGGAAACAATAACGGATACTGAAGAGCCAAGTACTCAACGTGCAGCTCACTAATTCTTCTTGTTCCATCGCCATGCATGTGCAAAATAATGTCTCTCTTATCTTTCAAAGAGTCAAAGTCACCGACTATAAGTGCAGCTACCTCATATGCAGTTGGTAAATTATGTGTCCGTCCATCACGATCTCTTTTGCCAATAAGTCTAAGTCTCATTTTCTGGTCATCATCTGCGGTTGCCATACGTTGACCAGCCATTCAGAACTCTTTGACCAATGGATTATGGGCATCAAGCATCTCTTTTAAGTCTTTTCTTAGCTGATGGTCAATTTTGGTGGGGTTTGATGATTTTGAAGAGCCACTACTGCAACATTATGTTAAAAAATTTATACCATTAAGATAATGAAAACACTTTGGAAATGTATATCAGATAAAATATTAGTCACCAAAAGTGTAAGTTTGTATAAAATTTAGAGTATGCATACCTGACAACATTTATTCTATTATGTATCTCGTTTCTTGTGTCATGTATGTATATTTGCGCAAACTTGGGAGTCTTGCCGTTTTTAGGCATCAAAGAACCAATTTGGTGGTAGTTCTCTCCCTGAAGCCTAAAACAATATGGACCCCGTCCGTTGTTAATTGTTTGGTCTACTTTACCACCAAGAGATGTGAATGAAAACATGGAGTTGTAACGCCTTATATTTTCAAGGAACCCTTTGCTTTTTGGATGTTCATTTTTCACCAAGCTCATGAGCAAACTTGGAGGGGGTTTCAATTCAACTGGTAGTTGAACTTTACCCCTCATGCAACATAGAGAATACGAATCATCCGTTCCGTGTCCTCTTTTACTCTCTGCTTCCCACAACAATGCCCCACAATCAGAGCATTGTACATTTGGATCACCGAGGTCGATGTATTCTGCCAAATTTTAATATTTTAAAATCAGTTATGAAAGTGTATATGTAAATAATAAATTAAGTAATAAAACAGTACGTTTGTTGAATTTATATATTGCTTTCGAATTGAAATTACCACTTGAAATACCAACAAATGGATTTCTGTTCACATGATTTTGTACACCAGCATCATTGGTGAAGTTAATACGTCGTGATGTGGATCCTAAAACACGCTTGCTTTTTCTCCTATGTGGCTCGTAAGTAACTGTTGAGTTGGTAACATTGTTTGATGTAATATCCGATGAAACCGATGAACAACCTGTGTAAAAGTATGGATGATGTTGTGGATGAATTACTTAATACTAACAAAGTCAATTCAATAGTTAAGTGGTTTATTAAGAAAAAAAATATACCTATGTCAAATGCGACAGGAGATTTTCCGCTAAACCTTGTGGTTTTGTTAGGACGCATAGGAGTTCCTGTTTTAGAGCAGTTAAGTTATCTATAGATTTTAAAAAAACGAACGAAAAGATATATTAAAAGGAGTACACAAGCATACCTTTTGTTATGTCATCTAAACGTGGCCTTCCTGGACGTCTTGTAGTTAATGATGAAGGTATCACAGGACTTGCAGTTACAGATGGATTAGTGGTTTCTTTTGGTGGCCTTCCTGGTCTACGTCTAGGAGTTAATGATGAAGGTATGACAGGACTTGCAGTTACAGATGGAGTTGTGGTTTCTTTTGGTGGCCTTCCTGGTCTACTTCTAGGAGTTATTATTGAAATTACACTCGTTTGTGTGACAGGACTTGGAGATACAGATGGAGATGGAGTTGGTAAATCTGTGGCATCAGGTAAACGTATATGTCATTCAGAATGCAAATACAATATGGTAAAGCAATTTGTAGTTAAAGGATTTGGGAGAAAAAGGATTTATATGCCTGGAGTAGTCATTTCTTTTCGTGGCCTTCCTGGTTTTCGTCGAGTACTTATATTTGAAATTACAGGCGTTGGTATGACAGGGGTTGGAGTTATAGTTGGAGATATAGCTGATAACTCTGTGAGATTAAGTAAACGTTTTGGTTTATATAAAGAATTTATAGCATAATAACAAAAGATATACAAAACAAAATGTAGTCAAAAAGTATGTGAAAGGAAGGGATTATATGCCTGTAGTAGTTGTTTGTATTGTTTTCCTTCCTGGTCTTTGTCGAGGAATTGTTGTTATTGTTGGATTAACAGTCACTTTAGTTGTTGTTTGTGTAGAATTCTTTGGCGGTCTTCCCCTACGTCTAACTGTTGGTGTAGCAGAAGATGATCCATCTAAAATGATAAGTATAGGTTATTACATTATAACTATTTCATATTGACATTAGTATTGTTGTTAATGGATATTAAAAATAAATTTCATGAAGTTTGTATACTTACTATTAGTTATATCAATAAGAGCAGTTCTAACGGCTGAATTCAGTGTGAAGTCATCTATGGAATTAGTTGCAGTTGTAGTTCTCATAAAACTAACATCTTCTTGAGTACTTAATGGTCTTCGCTTACTGGAGTTGATATCGATATCATGTAGCCTTGCAGTTGGTGTGTTTTATTTTCCAGGAGATAACGTGTTGTTGATAACAGTAGCTTTCCTCTTGTTGTTGGAATCCATGAACTAATACAAATGCAAAACTAAGTTATAAGTGTCTTTTGCAGTACACAACAAATTTGTAATGTTTGGTTATCAATAACACTAATACCATAAGTATTGTATGAAGCTGCTAACAATATATTCTAATCCCATCATATTGCAATGAAATGATACTGAGAATGGTGTATTAAGTTGATGTAGATATGTGGACAAAGTATACTACTTTTTACATACAATGATGGTTATTCGAGTTTAACACCTAAAAAGTATAAGAAATTCAAACCTGGATGTGTTTTTATTGTAATCAAAGATAGGTTTCTTGATGTAATTGTATCTGAAAAGAAACTCTTAGTGACAGGATTAGTATATGTTTTAGCTAATTAGTAGGGATAATGTAAAATTTGTATACAAAAATCATCATATATTTATGGTAAAGGGAATAATGTGATTACAAATAATTTAATGGTGATACATTATGATCCTGATATTTAGGGATTGTTAAGGCATGTTAAAAACGGAAATTGAGTATTCAATAATATTAGTATTAATTGACCAAGATAATATATTTTACTTTTTATGTTAATGTATGTAAACTACAATGTAGGTAATATTTCAAAACTAACTATATGTTAGTTTTGAAATAATAATACAATGTAGGTACGATGTTGTGTGTGTAGCATGCAGATCTTGGTAATTTCGCATAGTCTAATCAAAATTCCATGTGAAGTCGTTTTGCCATTGAATTATGTGTATTGCGAATTATTGAATGACATTACAATTTTGTTAAAAGTTGTAGCTATCATAACGGGATCTCTTTTAGTTTCATCGTTTTGAACATTTGTTTAAGGTTTGAAGGGAATATAATACATGTATTGGTAATCAACCTCAAAATAGCTACATTTGTTATTAGAAAATCACAATAATTGATTAATATTAAGGATAGTATATAACAAAAGCTAAATTAAGTAAAACAAACAAATAACGAAATATCACCTATTGATAATTAAAGTGGATGATAATGTTTGAAACTTCTTCCTCCATTCAAATGAGATGAATTAATAATCGATGATTGATGATATTCTTTCGGTCGAATCTTTGGTATAACATTACACATTTCGTGTTTACAAAACTAATTATGAAATGGTTGATACGAATTCTCATATTGAAGAGTTGTATGATCAAGAAGTTGTGTTTTATGTATTTTCTTATAACTTTGGAATCATAATACTTCATTGATCATCTACATTCAAATCAGAAAAACGTTTTATTATGATTGGTAAATGTTATTGTGTTACAAAACGTTTAAACTTATAACCTTATACATGTATACGTTTTATTGTGTTGGTATCTCTTTGTAGTTTAAGTTAGCCCATACATCCATATTTGGCCCAAGTTTGTTAGCCTTAATGATGGTCAACCAAAAAGTCATACGGTAATGATTTTGTAGCCGTCTAGAAGATATATATTGCGTTTTCCAAGTGAATAAATCATTACATGGTATTAAGTTTTAGTTGGCTACATAACAATCCTGTCAAATCACCACATTGATCACAAATTGAAATCAACTCCAAGGTTAGTAAGATGAAAACTTTTTATAAAAAAGGTTAATAAAAACATAATCAAAGGTATTTGTTAGTAGATTTGAAGCTATGAAGTCTTTAGGTATACACCGTATTTGAAAACCTTGCATGATGATAAGTTTTAGATCATCCAACTTCATGTAAGATAATGGTAACAAATAAGTTAATGATGATAGTTGTTCATTGAAAAAAATGCATTATATTTGTGAAAATGATTATGTATATAACTGTTGTACATCTTGAATACACTAATCGTTTGAATCTTAGTTAAATAATAATGCATGTGGTTGTTGTTGTTAGAAATTAGTGTTTCTTTATAGTAGGTTGGAAGTATGTTTAACATTTATGTTGGAAATTAGTCAAACACTAAGGTAAGTTATAAAAAAAAGTAGTATGTAAGTGATAATAATGGTGTAATCTTATGGTAGGATTTTTCTGAGTTTGATAGATTAATTGTTTACTATATAGGACTACTGAAATATAAGTGAAAACATGAAATAGATATCGGTTTGTATTCAAAATGATTTTGCGTAAGTGATGATAATGGTTACTAAATAGTGTTTACGATATTATGGTTGTATACTTTTAAGTTGATACATTCGAATACGGTTAATAGATTTTGATAACAAAATCAAGATCATTACAGTATGCTGGTTATGAGTTATTAAAGAAAGTATAACTGGTTTGATATTTAAAGTACGTTTGTTTATCGCAGGAAAATGCCGTTAGAGTTCGTAGTGTTGGTTAACCGGAGAACATACCCTAAGCAACAGGTAAATAAAAGAACACCATATTATCATTTAGAAGTTTGATTGTAGAGTGAAAAGTAAAGTAAATGTTTGAATAATTATTCAGGAACTTCCTGAGGTGTTTGAATTTGAAGGCTTTAATGGGATCAAATACCTCTATCTGACCAGCTCAGCAAGAATCCGTAAGAAAGTCTGGTTTATAACACCTATTGTAGGACCTATCACACTGAAGGGCGTGGATTGGAAGAAGTTTGCTAAGGACAACATCGGTCCGTATGTGGATTGGTTGCATTTCATACGGAGGGATCTGGCAGTTTCTACATGACAGGATACGATGTTAGAGATGGAAAAGAATACAGGGGTATGATGAAGACAACAACCGTTACTATCGTTTTAAGAGTCGCGGGCCAACACAAACAGGCCCCAGGTATCAATTAATATGTACCTTAATCTTGTATAACCTTTATTAGTAAGTGAATGTATTGTATTAAAAAGTGTATTTACGACAAACGTGAACTTCATGTACAGATAATTGCTGGTGATTTCTTGAGTGGTATAGGGCAGGCATATCATATTAGGATTAATTGTGGACAAGACTACTTCATGGTTCCTGTGACACATGTTAATGTTCCTAATCAGGTTGGTGAATATGAATTGGATCATCATATTTGGAGTATTATGAAATTCACTCTGGGTTTGCAAGCTGGGCAGATCTTGGTGTTTACCAAGGAGCATAATACTGTTTTGAGGTTGATGGCGTTTAACTTTGATGGTAGTCCGCATACACCGATGCATTTCTATGGTGCGACACAACTCCATCACATGCAACCTCCTGTAGAGTTTGACGACAAAGGTAATATAAATATTTACATCCTTATTTAGTTGAAAATTCTATATGTCTTCATATAATTCATTAGTTTAAGGGCATAAAAGTGTAGTTATATATTAGTGTAGTTCGATAGTATTATGAGGTATTCTAACATGGTAAATGTATTGTCAGATGATAACAGGATGCACCACATCTGTCGATGGGCAGGACATCAAGACCACTTTGGTGAAGTTGGTGACACTTTCTATAAGTGTTTTAGTATGATTACAGTTTTCAAACGACTCGTAAGTATTATTATTAGGTTAAATATTATTTATCGTAAAACTTTATTAATGTATATGAAGAATTATGTATTCAGAAGGTGGCCATTGTTTATTGCAGACCATACCTGCCGAGTTCTTGGAATACCACCCGATGCACACATACAGGACGGTCTTGATGATACACCAGGATGTGGAGTGCAGGTTTAATATGAGGATGAAGTTTCATACGGAGGAACCTGGAAGGACGAACCATGTGAACATATTTGGTGAATGGAGGGAGTTTGCACGTGAATGTAACTTTGGCTACAAGAAAATGATAAGGTTCAAGTTCATGCATTTGCTCACAGATATGGTCGGAGATGAAGTGGAAGAGTACCCTGTGTTCCACGTCTGTTAGAAACTTATGCTATAAAAACTTATGTTTATTTGGCTTGTTAGTATGATCTGAACTTATGTGTGGATATATGCTATGTTATGTTATGTGGTGATGGTCAAGACATTTGCTATTTTTTGGATTATCACATAGCCTATTATGAATAGGTTAATCAGTGGTTTGTAAAAACAATAACCTTGCACTTTAATCTATGTGGTTCCTTAAGTTGTGTCTTTGTTTTAAAGTTATATGTTCTTTAAGATGTGTCTTTGTTTTCAAGTTTTATGTTTCTAGATTTTTGATGAAATATGTTGTTGATATATAAATGAATTGATCATCCATTCATATTTTGGTGTGTTGGTATTATTTATTTTTGGTGATGATGTGAATCTCATATAGAGTTTTTGTTTAATTCATAGTTGGAAAGTTTGTTAGTAATAATTTTAGCAGGAGATTGCATAACAATTTGGTTTCAAAATTCATTATGATGAAGTGTCGTAATGATGTTCTATCAGATATATCATCTCAGTGATGTCCAATATGTGAAAAAGAGTAACAATTATATGATAAGGAGTAAGTATTTGTTGATGTCTTCAGATATAACACTTATCTGATAAGGAGTATCCATTAAGAAACAAACATGTTTTGCAATAATAGACGTAATAAAATTTGAGATAATGTAAATTACTTATGAAAATAACCGATAACATATGTTTATAACGACATTTTACGAATAAACTTATTGATAATAATGTCAAACTTATAAGAGTATTATTTTGGATGAAAAACTTCATCACCACCATTTGATGCACCGGATTCTTCACAAACATTTGATGCACCGGATTCTTTGTCATCATGATATTCCATTGGATTATTGTGATGTTTGCAGTCTTTTTTAATGCAAATCCATTCATATTTGTCCTCATCAACAGAGTCTTGAAGATCAACAATATTTTTTAATACATAATTGTATTCCGGCATATGATGGAATAGACATCCTTTATTGATACAAATAAAACTCTCTTTGTCACTTTGAGGATCGACAACATGACCACCATTGATAGGCTCATGTGAAGAATCATTGAATAGTAGGTGACATGCATTCTTCTCGGGCATTTCCTGGAATTAATAGAATATAAGTTACAGTGAATATGCAGTTCTAATTTTCATTAGGTATGAGTAACTTATATATTACCATTTCATCATCTGAGATAATGATAACAGGTGGCTTCAATCCACAAACCATTAGGTGAGTTTGCAATATCTTCTTTCTGTATTGTAATGAAATGTATAAATGAAAAAGAATAAGTATAAACTATTAGTAAAATGCAGTTTTGTATGACTAATATTGAACATGGTAACAAATTGGTAAAAATTTTACCTTTGGTGAGTTGTGATGATCCATATGATATTCTTTAAGGAATTTTAGAAAACAGTTTTGTTTGGTGTTTTGTGTGTTGATGTTGAGAGTTTATATAATGCTTAGACTGATTGTTATAGTTGGAAATGATATGTTTGAATTATTATTTTTAAATGAAGATTCAAACATTTAATTTTCAGTTATATTAGAAGAATTTCGTTTTTTAAAAGATTCATATATATAGTACTGTTTACATAAAAATGGAAAGATATATTTCAATTTTATTTGTAATTGTATACTACAATTATGATATTTGAGTCAAAATATCAAAGAGTCTAATAATAAGGTTGTATGATTGATGGAAGTGGACAGGGCAAATATCAAAATTAAGTGGCTATTTATATAGTGAACTGTGTGAGTTGCAGTTTGATTGTTTTAACATGTTTGAAGTAAATGTAACCAAGGAATACTCCTAAAAATGAGGCTTATAAAAGCAGAGTATGGTAAGATGTATACTGACAGTGTATGTAATACATGAAGTTAAATAAAGATTATAATAGTTGAATAGGAAATGCTTACTGGTTGGAGAAGTCGGAAACCACGATCCGCTGATCAGACCGTGTGGTTACAAAACATGTCAGGTGTGATCTTCACAGCTGGGTGGGTGACATACCTGAATATCCTCCTGGAAAAAGTAGTCAAAATGATGATGTCAAAAGAACAGTGTTTTCAAGTGTGTAATAACTGTCAATCCAACATCTGCATTTTCAGGTAGTATGCACTGGTGAGCCACAAGGATAGTGAGCCACAAGGATAGTGTGTATATATACAGGTAAAGCATAAAAAAGGGGTAAAATCAAACAAATAATAAGGCGTAACATTCGAAAAAAATGTATTGAAAGAAAATGTATTGATCAAATCTCCATGCCTGATAATAGAATAACCATGGCATAGCACATACTGCATATATCAGCCAACTTATTGTACATAAAATTGAAATTAAAACCTTAAGCAAATCCGTAAAAAGTGACCAAAGGAAATAAAAATGTGTAAAGTCTTAACATCAAAACACATTTGGTACGAATGGAATAAAATAAGCATGGAGACGATCAATGGAACGACAATCACTCGTCTTTCTCAATTTTGACGGTTGCAAGAAGGGGTTTCTTGGCACTTGCTGACAACTCATCTTCATTTGGCAAGTCATCCAGGTCAATGATATCTCGTTTCTTGTTCACTCCTTTGCTTCCTGGCGATTCATCGTTCTTTTCACCACTGTTTGCTTTTCCAGATGCACTATTCTTTTCCAACCGCATCGCACCAGTACGGCTTGTTGTGGATTGAGTTTCATTATCTGGCGTTTCAAGCAGAAATTTCTGGATGTTTGCAGAGGCTGCAGCACTAAGCGTTGTTGAATATTGAGATTGATTATCTGGTGTTTCGAGTAGGAACTTATTGATGTTAAAAGCCGCTGCATCCAAGCCAACAGAATGTGCAGAAGAACTGTTATCAGGAGTTTTATACTGATCATCCACATCCTGCAATCATGTGAAATTAACGTATTAACAAAATATATTAGGGATAAACAAATTAAGCAAGAGGTTTTGGATTTAAAATTGATACATGTGCATCAACAAATCCTTCCTTAAAGTGAGCAATTAAATCAGCATCATCGGACGCGGTCTTGGCAGTGTAAACTTGGGTGTTGGAGTTTACATTATGCTGCGTGTAGGTGAACTTAAAAAGGTATTTTTTGCCAACAATAACATTCAATTCATCAGGGAAATACTTCGCTGTGTTCTGCCCATGTTTGGTCATTAATTCGTACGCGGAAACACCATTACACATCTTGCTAATATTTGTGTCAAAAACAACAAATGGTGCTGATCCGGTCTCATCAATAACCCTCAATATCAACTTGAACCTAATTTTGTAATAAACATTGTATTATTTCAATTTAAAAATAAAATTGTAATTAAAATGTAAAGGTTTTAACAATATATAATAAAGGGAGAGTAAAATTGTTACCTTGGAACCACCTGGTAAATTGTACCATGATAAGCGCAACTGTATGCCTTTTTAGAACCTGAAGATGTAGATTGTTTTGCCATCTTGTTGCACCTTTTACATGCATCATAACACCAGCCGTGTTCTTTGTGGATTCGATGTACTTTTGCATAAAGTACAACTTCAGTGCCCTGTCAATGATAAAGATAAATATTATGTTTGTGCCTGTAAAATAACAAAAAGCTATGTAAATGCTGTGGAAAGAGTTTGGTTGTATAATCGACTAGTGATTGCTTACTGGTTGGAGAGCTGGGATACCACCGATAGTTGATCTGACCGTGTGTTTGAAAAACATCTCAGGTGTGATCTTGTCAACAGGAGGGGTGAATACCTCAATCTTATGGTCACCGTCAGCGTAACCTTCTTTGGATGTGTACCTAAATTGATTACAAAATTAACTGTTAACGAAATGAAGCATTTGGTAAACATATTCGGTAATTAAACAAAAAGATAGAATAACTTACATTTCCTTGAATGATGTGATGGCCGGGATTTCCTTGTTAATGAAAATCCTACTTCCGAAAAGTGAGTTGTGGACTGCAGGCTCATCTGAATAGAAAGTACAACTACAGAGCGGGTTAACAAATTACAAATACTAATTTCATGGTACACTTATTTGGTAGTATTTATTTGTTTCAAAAGAAATAGTTAGTGTTACCTCAGAAATATTTCACTTTTGCAAGCTGCAAAACAAAAATGACCAGACCGATATCCTCATTGTTAGCATACTAATTAAACATTTCAGCCCAGCTGTCCCAGAAAGTACATTTAACTCTTGTTCCCCTGAAAATAGAACGGGAAACAATTATAAGATTTAGGAATGTAATATTCTAAACTGTACATAAAGCGTATTAGTTTTAATGTAGAATGAATGTTTCAAATAATTCATACTCTTTGTCTTCAATGACAATAGTGCGTCTGACTTTTTTCACAAGAGTATTTGGAACTTGCATAATATCACCAATTGCTACAATAGCTCCAATGACATCTGCATTTCAAGAATATAATGTAAGCTAAACTGACGGCGTGGTATTTGAATTATTGTGGAAATAAAAATAGTGTGTGTTAAGTAAGTAAGCTTACCAACGGAATCCTTTTCATTGTATTTCTTACTCAGAATCTGACTAAAAGGTTCTAATTTGAATCCGAAGACATCATCATCAAAGTGGTCAATCCGTGTAACTTTGGTTGACTGAAAGAATGTTATTTCGTACTTGTGATTCAACAATGGTAGTATACCATTGTTCTCACAAATACTGAAATCAGTAATGATATAACAATGACCCTGTTGGAAAAGGGGTTCAAACCGATACATGTCATTGTTCCGTGCAGTACATTGGATGCGATTACCCTGCAAAAATTGGTTAGAATGTGTTAAGATAAAGATACATGGTTTGAAATTTAAAATACAGATTGTATGTGATTATAAAGATGACATTTTTAAAAGTACCTGCGTATCCTGTAACACGATATCAAAACTGTACGGTTGCTTTGGTTTCCCAGCAGGATGGCTATGCCACATTGAAATACACCTTCCTTTGATTTTTATGTTATCAAGCATTGGATCTATTTGATCCAAGGAAGTGAATTCCAAATCACTCTGAGATGCAGCATTTTTCCCCTTATCATTCACTGCAGAACTCTTAACGTTGTTACTAACATTGCTTTCAGCTTCAGTAATGGAATCTTCTGAAAATGTTGAAAAAGTGATGGGCTTTAAAAACAATGACTTTGGAAATAAACGACACGGTTGGTAAAAAGCATCCAAAACAGATATTTGCGAAAACGATACGGTTGGTAAAAAGCATCCAAATTAGTAACATCTAGTTGCATCTAAAACATAAGGGATTCATGACATTGGAAAGTTATACTAATGTTTCCTCAAGTTAAAATAAACTTTCAACACATATTAGTGATACTAATGGCTACACTTTTCAATCAAATGCATTTATCTAAAAAATTCTGCATCTAATTACAAACACATTTATAACAGGTATCATTTATACTAATTTTTCCTCAAGTAAAAATAAACTTTCAACACATATTAGTGATTCATAATGGTATAAATGTTATACTAATTTTTCATCAATTTCCAATAAACTTTTAACACATATTAGTGGTAGTAAATGACTAAAAGTTACAATCAAATGCAGTAATTCAAAACATTCTGCATATAATTAGAAACAAATTCATAACATTTATCATTTATACAAACATGTGGGTATAAAAAAGAATATGAGATAGTTAAAAAACTTACTTTGGTATCCAAAAGTCATGGTGAGATAGTGGTTTTTCCGATCGAATGATTGTAATATGAAGTGTATCAACACAATCGTTCAATTTATAGCCGGATGGTTTAGGGTTAACATTGAGATTCAAGAAAAAGCTTGATATCAATCTTTTAATTATCACCATATCACTGGAACAATTTAACACCATCTCAAATTAATTGATACGCGTTTGACAAACAATTTGAATCATCACCAAAAATAGGATGATTTGGGGATTTTCAAAGAATGAATCGAGACTTGTTTTAGGATCAAGGGATGTTTAGTTTAATTTTGGGAAATAAAAATGCAATTGATTGTGTTGCTGAAAATTAGGGATGGGGGGTTTCGGGTTGTGAAAGCGTGTCTTCTTGGTTGTGTTTATGGGGAAGGCGTGTGTATTTTTACTGTGGGAGCATGAGAATAAATAGGTGGCATTGCCACGTAATTAAATTTGGACATGCTGGCATTTAGGCATGCCAAGTGGCATATGTGACTCAGCATGTTCCTCTATTATATATGTGGGGAGATCAATCATTCTCCGGCGATCATATACAGATCATATACATAACAAAACCAATAGGAAATCTCGGATCCGATCATATACAGATCGGATCTACAATCATGTCTTCAACATTCTCAGGTGATAAAACGACACCATTTTTTGGCATCCTAGATGCCACTGCTGCCTTTGTTTTCTCCGGTATGTCAATCCTTTACGTGCTACGTCGTTCTAAATCGCATTCCAACTACCGATTAGAAGGCCGATTGGATCGATTTGGAACTTCGTTGACCACTGTTTCGAACGTGAATTGATGGGCGAATCGAACGCGATCCGTTGGGCGTTTGGAACGCGTTTCATACCCGTTTGGTAACGGGCGATCCAGATCGAAAATCGTGGGCCTTTGAGCTATTTCTGTGACTATGGTTTGACTTAATTTGCACAGACCATTTACATTCAAGGAATGAACATGGAATATCTACCATAAAGACATGTTTTGAATTAACATTAAAGACTGAATAGATATTGTTTACCATAAGGATCATGTTATTGTCTAATACTCCCTCCGTCCCTAAATAAATGTCCACTATTGACTTTTTAAGTCTTTGTTATTCAACTTTGACCTTAAATTATTTTGTTTGTGTTATGTAATACTTCATGCAAAATATATGAATGGATTGAGTTTTAAATGTATTTTTATTAGTATAATTTTCATCAAGTATTGCATAACACAAACAAAATAATTTATAGTCAAAGTTTAAAAAAGAAGACTTTGAAAGTCAATATTGGACATTTATTTAAGGACGGAGGGAGTACCAAACTTTCTAAGAAATGTAATTTCATCAAACGGGAACCTATCGCTTGTAATTACTAAACTATACTTGGAGAAGTCAAAGGCACTTTTCATTGGAGTGAAGTGCAGAACCATTGACTATATTGTCTCACGGGTCTTGGCATAATTTCTAAACCTCTTATATACACTCACAAACTTCTTATATTAGAGCTGGGTCAAAATGGGTAGGTTTTTTCAGCACGAGTCAAAGTGGGTTAGATCGACACATAAACACTGTGTACCATATAAACGATCAATATCTAATATGTTGCAAAGTAAATAAAATGAGTTACAGAATGCACACGTGAAGTGATTATGCTGCATACAATTAATAATATTTCTGACTATGCATAACCAGAGACAGAACAGGAGGTGCATGACATACAATGATAAACGAGTTAAAATCTTATAAGTCACAACCTACAGCAAACTAAGCTAATATCAGTCTTGACAAACAAGTCATTCCAGATGCGAATTTTGAGTTTAAACATTTCTATCATCTTAATCTCTTATGTCTTGTGCTTACTCTTCACTTTAGACATTTCCTTTTCTTCTAATATTTCGTCACTTGTTGTAGACTTTCTTTTCAACTTGTTCCTTCAAAAAGAACAACAAATTAAGAGGAACATATATTTAACATTTAACGACCGAGAATTTAATTTTCTGTCAATTATAAAGATTAACAAATTCACAAAGTGCCTTGGAATGTACACATCTCATGTCTGTGATGTACGTTTACTACTGATATCCGACTATGTTTTCCCGTGTCATCTATCTAATTTCATTAGCTTTCGGTTTCCATATATGTTGTATGTCCATTGCACTCTACGTGTGGATGACTATGCAATCACCATCAGCCACTATGGTGCTACAACTATGCTCAAGTAGTGTATATTTCCTGTAATTGTTCCATGCCAGCACACATGATCCTTTGAAAGAGAAGCATTTAAGAAATGCACAAGTTTGTATGTTTCTGCTCGTAATATAAGTTGTTGAAAAAAGTCGTAGCTAAACCCCAATAGACAGTTACACAAGTTCAGAATTCTATAATAAACTGAAGTGCAGTTTTGAAATTTTAAGGCCATCTTTGTTCATACATGGAATCAATGTCATAAACTTTACACACTTTTTAATTCATTGTCTTTATGCACAGGCCATTTATCACCTCTTGGCGGCAGGATTTGGTCCCAAGTTGCTAGGAGTATTTAAAAATGGGATGGTGTGTCTTGGCTCATGAGATATACCGAAACCCCTTATTTGGTCTAACATAACACTCGTAAAAAACCTAACTTGTGCTAAACAGATCATAGAAAGCATGCAATTGATAGAATTTCACAATCACGATATTTCAAGACACCCTTATTAATAGGAAAAGAACGATATTTTTTTAAGTAAATGACGAATGACATACATACCAATGTTTCAAAGTTCAAACTCTGGAGGAGTGAGTGCCAATGCAGTAAGATCAATGTTGTAACCCCAAACATACCTTAGAGAAGGTATATTAAATGCAGAGTTGGCAACAGCTTGTTTACTAAAGGGGCAACACCTTAATTTCAGCTTTCTTAATCTTGGACACCCTTCAGATAACTTCACAAGTCCTGCGTTAGAATTTCCTATACTAGTAAGAGACAAAGACCTCAAATTAGCACCATACTTCCCGATATATTCCAAACCCACATCCGTCAATCCTCCATGCCAAAGGGTGATATCTAGTCTTTCAAGTTTTCTGCAACCCATTAGCATAGCCCGAATCCCATTGTCTTGCGGTAGATCTGTTGTCCCATATTTCTTAACCAAGTTCATATGGAATTTTCGGAGATTCTTCAAATGCGTTCCTACACACTCCAGAGCTTCATTTGAAATATCTGTAAGTATAACATCTAAACACTCCAATTGAGTACATCCTTTTACCAGAGCAATAGACCCAGTATAGGTAAGTTTGCGCAATTTCTTGCAAAATTGACCAATAACTTGCAATCCCCTGTCTCCAATGACATCCTCGGTATATAGAACTTCCAAATTGGGACACCTCTTAAACAACAAACACTGGCACTCATAATCCAAGTCTGAAAATGCAAATTTCAATTTCCTCATTTGATTCAGAAAAGGGAGTACAGTTAAACATCGAGTTACTGGCAAATCCTTTATACTTAATGAACGCATATTTGGGGGAAACTGGAATCCATCAAGGTCATTCTCCTCATCCAAATTATCTCCTCCAAAATGTTCCAACCTAATAGCATATCTGAAGGCATCTCCTAGTTTACTTAGATAGCAGTCTCCAATCACCAACGATATTAATGAGTTACAACAGTTTTTTGCAAGAAGTGTAAGATCTTCTGCATCAGAAATATCAATTTTCGTAACATGTAACCTTTCTAAAACCGTGCTATTCAATGCCAATTGATGAAACCAAATGTCATCTTTCACTGCAGTATAATAACAATATTCCAAACACAGAGTTCTCAGTTGGTTACAATGCTTAGAGACATGCCTTAATCCATCCGCTGAAAACCCTTTACACTTCTTAATCTTCAAACTCCTTAAATCCTTACCATGTGTTCTCGCCAATTTCTCGAGATCTTCATCATGAACAACCAGACCACGAATATGAAGTTCTTTCAAACTCCTAAACTCGAGAGCTAATTGTTGGATCCATGGGGTGATTCGGATATCATAATCATCTCTAACATTAAATTCAGATGGGGGACCTTTAAATGTTAATGACTCGATGAAAGGGAATCTTTTACTTAAAGAGGCAGGGTTTGGGTAGTAAAGTGTGTGGACGGTTAGGCTCTTACGCGTAATGCCATCAATCTCACAAAACTTACGAGAAACTAAGGAAACAGAGTTTCGGTCCTCAACATTGTGTATATAAGGTATAACTAAATCTAAAACTTCCTCCCCTACGTTGGTTTTTTCGAGCTTACATTTGGTGGGTGCCATTAAGGTTTGGTTTGGTAAAGGTTTCAAAATCCAATTAAGTAACTAACACTTAACACTAAACACTAATAATAATCTAGAAATCCCTAAATGAATGAAATAAAGCCTAACTAAACAGCTTGACTAACGAACTGTGAATCCCTATTTCATCTTATAACAAACAATAGCATAGCATAATCAAAACCCCATAAAAACCCTATTTCAGATTATTGAAAAGGACGGCTGATTTTAATGGGGTTTTGTTTTTTGTGAAAGATGATTGTGTTTGTGTGTGTTTTTAAAACATTTATCATAAAAAGTTCACTTTTTCACAAAGTTATTATTATTTTTGTTTTTTATTTGTAAATACACGTACATATTTATCTTTAGCATGTTCAAAAAAATATCTTTAGCAACAAAATCTTCTTATTTTAACCAAAATGAATAATGAAATATGGCTTAAACTTCAATATTATGAAAATTTGTAAATTTATTTTTGTTAGTGATGTAAAAAAATTGGAAGAGTCAACTTTTAGAGTTCACGAAAAGAGTTAAATTAGACGGATCAAATGAACCTTTTGGTCCAGTCCACCATCTAAAATAAGGTCCAAAGTCTGGTCTGAACCAAACCACAGTGAATCCGGAATCCACCCAGCTAGCCCGTTTCGCTTGAACCAACCCAGAATTAACCTTTGGCCAGCCCACATGCCTGCTATTTTGCTGTTAATAGATTTTTCTTAGACTTATAATTCTCCCACTATCTATACTACATATAATAGAAAAACAGTCAAATTTGAATTGTTAAAAAGTTGAAATTGATCAATAGAGATAGAAATGATAATGTAATTAATATTTTTATTGAAACACCACAATACTTAAAAGTACAATAATTTATTCACATTGTACAACCGATTAAAATTGCATCTACCAAATTAAAAATAACCAATTAAAACACTTCTTACTAAAAAGTACAATAAAATTTTCGTAACGTACAATTTAAAAAAGTTATAACATAATCCAAAATATAAAATAATTAAATACACTAATTAAAGTTAGTTTTAGTACACCCTAATAAAAAGTACATGTTATTATACAGATTATACAAATTAATAAAACACACAAAACTTCATACAATCCAACAAGTTGATGGTACATATATTTTTGAAAACCTGACTGGACGGGACCAACTTGTTCAACCGGAAACCGGTGTCGCCACCGGTTCGGCTAACTAATTAAAGCCATCCGAAAAGGAACCAGAGCGGACCCATTGAAACCGATACAAACTGGTGAATCAGATCTCATCGAGATCTATTTCTCCGGTTAATCGTCACAGAGTACCCGCCGCCGAAACGCGCGGGTACCGTGCTATTACTATATATAAAGGAAAAATCAAAAAGTAAAAAGTGAAAAGTTGAAACTAAAAGCGAAAATGTTGAAGACATATATTTCAAAAGGAAACTATTAATACACATCGAAAATCGAGTTAACCCGGGATTCCTGAAACTCGGCGGGTTGACCTGGTTTAATTTGACCTGTTTTCGATCCAACGTGTTGGGTTGACTCGGTTTAAATCGACCTGTTTTTTAACCGGAACGGTTCAACCAGTTGAACTACCCGGGTCGAACTGGGTTTCATATTTGACAAAATTATATGAGAAATGATGAAATAGTTTTGGAACCCGTGACAAATTTAAAAAAATGAGAGACAAAGTATTTGTAGTTTTTTGTTGTTTATTTTGCTTTGATACATGTACTTTGTCATTTGTATAATGTTATTAAAAAATGTATCGTCTTTTAAAAGTTAACATATATTGTATAGCCCTTTGTCCAGTATATAAATAATGTTATGTAAGTTTATTGGAATCACAAAAATTAAATAGTATTGTTATCTTAAGCGATAATTATTTGTACCCCAAACAAATAGCTTTGAACAATGCTTAAATATCTATTCAAATTGATAGTTCATGATAATCTTATTATGGTGATATCAAGTTTGTAAGGTTACAAGTTAAAAAGCCATACACCAAATAATAAACGCTACACATGTAAGAAAACAGAAAAAAAAAAAAAAAAAGTTATCACTACCTTAATTACCGATAAAACATGAAAAGGCGGTCACACACGTTGGCTATACCATTAAACTACATTATAATATTGCCAACTCTATAATACCGTTGCTTTTTGTAATGCTTGAATATATTATTACTAAAATTTTAATAACTTAAAACAATCCTATTAAAAAATATACTCCCACACTTAATTAGATCGACTTCACATAATTTTTTGAAAACGGTATATTTCTGCTGTTATGCAACCATGCATCTAGATTATAGTTATTCGAAAATGATTCTCTAACGCTACCAATACAGTTTGTTGAAAGAAACTTATGGGTCGTCGGAATTTTGCAGAATACTAGACACCGCTGCCGCTAGACGCGGGTACTCTTCTAGTTTAATTTTACACTAATCTTTTAATTAAAAAATAATAATCTTTTAAAGTTTTACTCCAAAGATTTTGTTTTATCCATTAATGGACGTGGAAGTTACACAAAAATATAATGTTGAAAAAAAATCTTCTTATTTTAACCAAAATGAATAATGAAATATGGCTTAAATTTCAAATATTATGAAAATTTGTAAATTTATTTTTGTTGGTGATATCAAAAAATTTAGGAGCACCAAAGAAGAATAATCAAAAATCAGAAGAGTCAACTTTTAGAGTTCAGGAGTTAAATTAGACGGATCATAAAAATGAACCACAATATTTGGCCAAGTCCACCAATCTCAAAGAAGATCCAGAGTCTGATCTGAACCGAACCACAACGAATCTAGAACCCACACAGCTGGCCCCGTTTTGCTTGAACCGACCAAGAATTAACCTTTGACCCGCCCACATGCCTGCTGCTTTAGATTTTGCTATTTTAAAGTTTTACTCCCAAGATTTTGTTTTATCCATGAATAGACGTGGTAGCTTCACAAAAATATAATGTTGAACATGACTTAAGTGTATGATGATTTGCAATTTGTTAGCAATTTTAAAGGTTATTTACCACATGCTCTTTCTTAGATGATTATTTTTATGTTTAACTCATTGGGCTTTTTGATATTTCTCGATAGGCTTAGCCCCTTTTATATTTATGATATTAAGAATGTATTTTTTAACGGCAACCTTTTTGAGGCTGTGTATATGTATCAACCATCAGGTTATGTGGATGCTCGGTTTCCCCATCATGTGTGCCGATTACAGAGATGTTTATATGGATCAAAAAAGTACCTTGTGCTTGGTTTCAACGTTTTGCGAGTTATGCTCACATGATTGGTACTCGTCGATTCGTTGTGACTCGTCTTTGTTCATATATCGACATGGTTATGAGGTTGCATATTTATTGATTTATGTTGATGATATTTTACTGACGACATCATTTGTAGATTTACTTTAGCATATTATCTCCTCTCTTCATAAAGAGTTTGATATGACAGATTAAGGGGCGTTTAATTACTTATTGGGGATTTTTGTTACTCAGCTCGTGACTCTACATGCATGTTTATCTCTCATAAGAAATATGCTTTGGAGCTTTTAGACCAGGCACATGTGGCTAATTTTAATCCAACCCGGACGTCGGTAGAGACGAAATCCAAGCTTGATAATGACGACGATCCTATTTCCGATCATACTCTTTATCGCAATCTTACAGGTGGTTTGCAATACCTCACATTCACTCATCTAGATATCTCTTATGTAGTACAACAAGCTTGCCTTCATATGCATGATCCTCAAGAGCCTCATTTTTCAGCTCTCAAGAGAGTTCTCCGATATGTTCGTAGCACATTGGACTTTGGGATCCACTTGAAAGTCACCTCGTGCAAAGTGACAAACACACGAGAAATCATGAATTGAAAATCAACATGTGTTTATTTCTTCGCGTTTGATACCTTTGGTTTCCTTGCACCTGAGACGGCGGAGCTACTCAATAGAGTCTAACGAGTTATGAACATTAATGTTATGACAACTAGATCCACTAACATATTTTTTAAAAGAGCTGGTCTTGCAATCTAAAAAGGGCTAACGACACAACTTGTTGCTCGTTTGCCTTTTACAACTATGTAAATCATATTTTAAGAAATAACAATTATAATCATGCATAATCGGCTCCAATCAGGTTCTCTTGTTGCCTATTCTAATACTAATTTGGCTGGTTGCCATACTACCAGGCGATCTACGTCTATTTTCTCGGGGAATAATCTACTCTCGTGCTCATCTAAATGACAGCATACTCTCTCTAGATCGAGTGGTGAAGCTGTGTATAGAGGCGTTGCTAATGAAGTTGTTGAACCGTGTGGCTTCGTAATCTTTTTTGCGAGCTTCATAAGACCATTATTATTTGCCTCTCTTGCCTATTGTGACAATGTTAGTGCCATTTGCTAATCATGTTCAACATCATCAAACCAAACACATTGAGATAAATATACATTTTTCTCGTGATATTGTTTCTCGGGGCCATGTTCATGTTTTTCATGTGCCATCACGTTACCAATATGCTGACATCTTCACAAAGGGGGTTCCGTCCTCACTTTTTGAAGAGTTTCGTACCAGTTCGAGTTTTCGATCATCTCCAACTCAAATTGTAAGGGAGTGTTAGATGACTATTTTTATGGACAAGCCATTCGGCTTTTTGATATCCTTCGATAAGCTTAGCCTATTTTATATTTTGGATTCTAGAATAACCCTCAAAGGATTATGAATTGTAATCATGATTTAATTAATGGACAAGCCAAAATATAATTCCAATGGTCTAGATTAATTATTAATTTAAATTAACTAATTACCGAAAAAACCAACTTTCAACATTTTTTTATTAAATATTTAGCAAACTGCTAATGGTTACAAGAAACTAATATACAATCGTGACAAGAATTAAATTATCTTTCTATAGATATGCATTTTTATATATTTTCGATTTTTTTTCGCCAAAAAAAATCACATGTAATTCGAAACATGTGATTTATTACTTTGAAATCACATGTGAATTGTAAAATCGTATGTGATTTATGAAATCACACATGATTTTTAAAATTACAAATCACATATGATTTTACAAATCACGTGTGATTTGTCTAGATGAAAATTTCAACTCTAAATTTTTTTTGAAAGTATATCAAAGTGCCCGTCTACTGAAGATAAAGATATTCTCGTCGTGATGGTATATTTTTCGTAGTTTGACGATTTACCATTTGCAAGATATGTTGTTTTAAAAAAATGTTAAAAATGAGTTATTTTGTTTGATAAAAAAATGAAAGGCGAATTCATTCCTTTAGAAAAAAAGTGACCTATCTTGATCTCACCTCATGGTTGGCAATATACATGTTAAATGTTAAATGTATTTTTCGTAGGATTACAGGCTAGAGTGTTATCCAATTACCATAACTTTTCCCCACGTAGAGGTTGTATGTAACTATGTATTCCACGATATGTAGCTTAGATTTGGCAACATTGGCAAGTCACAGGATTAGATAATGGGTCAATGAGGTGAAACACATTTTTTTTCAGGTTTTCGAAGTTTGTAGTTAATGCTTATATATAATTGCATATTTCGATTATGTCGATTATCACATTTATTGGTTGCCATACCATAAAAAGACTTATCATTCTAAACTTAAAGGTCAGTTTGCAACACATTATTTTACCTAATAAATCCCTTATCTTAAAATAAATTAAAATAAAAAAAATAAAAATAAAAATAAAAACATTTAGGAGCATAGAAGGTCAATGTATGACAACACAAACACTTTATAGTTGATACACACAACATTGAGACATTAATCTCCAATTTTCATATCACTTAAGGGCAAAAAAACCGACCACTACCACGGCCTCGATACTGAAACAACGAGGTGGCTATGACTACACAAATAAATAGAATTGTGGCATGATGATATGTTGGGATGTTTTACGTAGAAAACGCTTTTTATTGTAAGATCCCACAACACGTCGAAATTAGACCCTTGACCCTTGTCAAAGCGATCAAAAACTAGACGTGAACCATACCACCTATTAAACCATTATGAATAATATAACCATCAAAACAACAACTCGAACAACCACAATCGCCCAACCAAAGGTCCACTTTTTAATGTGAAAGGCACTTATCCCCTGGTTTTCCAATGCAATTGCAAGTTCCACATTCACAATGAACTCTCCCAAAAATCAAGCAGATTTTCTGTTTTTTTTTACCTGAAGTAAAATTTCAGGTAGTAAGTTGTCTTATCTTTGTATATTGCCATGCACGAATCAGGTAAAAAACAAAACAAAAACTATTGATTGTGGTACGAATAATGATTACCTAAGTGCATATTCCACTAAACAAACACAGCAATGTGAATATTGCATTTTGGGAACCACAAACAAAACAGGAGGTGCATGACATACAACGATAAACGACTCAAAAATTTACAAGTCACAACCTAATAACTAAACCAACAAATAAACTAGCTACAAGTCATCCCAGACGCGAATTCTGGGTTTAAACATTTCTATCATCTCAATCTCTTATGTCTTGTGCTTACACTTCATTTTTAGACATTTCCTTTTCTTCTTATACTTCGTCACTTGTTGGAGACTTCCTTTCAAACTTGCTCCTTCCTAAACAAGTCATTTAGAATTAATAGATGCAGTTTAAAATTAATAAATAACAAATTCAAAGTGATAGTAAGAAAGGCAGAAACATATCTTTGACATTTAAAAACTGAAATTTTTTACTTTTCTGTCAATTATAAAGATTAACAAATTCACGAAGTGCCTTAGAATTTACACAGCTCATGTTGGTTTATGGATATATTTAATATGTGTATGACCGGATTCGAATTCGAGACCACGGGATTGCACACTTTACGTATGAGATTCGATGTTTAAATAATTAATATAAAATATTATGTTTAATTATTAAATTCACAATAAACGACTAAACGAGCGATAAGTACTGATCGGAAGTGACTATCGGTCGTTAAATGTCAACGGGATACGAAGAAAAGAAAAAAAGCCAAGAGACGGTTTTAGGAACTCTCTTTTGGGCTTGTTTTTGGCAAAAAACTATGGAATCCCACATCGGAAACCATAGCAATCTTGACATCTACCATAAGGCTATAAATACATTCCCATGTATTCATCCTTTGGTACACTTGATTTCTTTAGAAGGCCAAACTTCTTCTTTCCTTCCCTCTTGTTCTTGGTCGACGAGTGAATCCCCATTGTAAGGGATTTACGAGTGACCTTGAGACTAACAAAGATGTTTGGTTATTCTATTGTGATCCAGAACTAGCATTCGCATCGAATCGCTAATAGTACGTGTGTACAAAAACGTGGTGTAACACACTATTGTTACATCAATTGGTTTGAATTGAAAAACGGTAAGGGTCAATTTGTTAAACCACATAAACCCTAATTAGGGTTCTTGAATTGAAGAGATCTAGCCAATTGCAAGAGGTATGTTACGTTTTATTTTCAGTTAATTAATTGTTGTTATATTCTAAGTCTTCCGCTGTGTACTCTGTGATGTCTACATGTTATTATTTGTATATCATGTTTATTAATCTCAACAGTGGCATTACGAGCCTTGTATAACAAGTAATTAATTACTGAAACACATAAAACAAATAAACATGATTGTGTTATTAATTGTATGTGTAGATCTAGGGTTTGCAAAACCTAAACCCTAATTTTTTAGGGGGGCGTTTTTTAGTGCCCTAATTAGGGTTTTGTAAATTTCTGTTTTAATTGGATTAGAAACCCTAGGTTGCATGCAATTTTATGAGTATAAATTGCGTAACTCTTGTTTAATTGCATTAATTGTTAAGTGTAATTTATGTCCATGATAAATATATGCATGTTTTGTCATGGATCTGTTTTTATTGTATGCTTTAATTGGTTAAGTGATATACACTAATTTTTGATAGATCTAAAATTGGGGAAGACCTCAATTATTATTAATTCAATTATGTGCTATGTGGTATGTGTTTGATTTTGACTTACGCAATCGATGAATCGATGCATGTGGCTCACCTTCTTGTAAACGGGTGAAAGTCTTAATTAAACATGTACATATTGACAGATCTAGAATTGATTATTAATAGGATTTATCAAAAAGGTTTTCATGTGGCTATTTGATATGCATGACTTATTATTATGTTATGCATTCATTGTTTATTTGTTTATTTTTTAAATACTTGCTTGTTTGTTATGTGTAACAAGGGTATTTTTATAAGAAAAATAAACTTACCTAAACAATGGTGAAACATGTATTTTTAAGCATAGTAATCGTAATCGTTTAATTGATTGATTTTTTGCACAAAATAGTTAGAACGGCTCACCCATTAATGACAAACTGTGTGATGGCTATAAGGTTGGTACGCATTAAATTGTGACCTTAAAGATGAGGGTATGTAATATGCTTCGCGCTGACCTAATTCTCCGCTCGTTTGTGCGTCTTAATGGAGCTACCAAGTATTCCTATATGTGTGCATAAAATCTTAAGGGTGCTTTACTTTAAATTCTACGCGCCACTTTTGTGGTAATTATCCGAATAACTTGGGTCTTATGACTCATGCAGCAGTAGGATATAGTGGGATTAAAGGTAATTCTTTAATTGGTTTACCAATACCTCGATTAAAGTTTGATGATGAAAAGCTTAAACATTAAAACAAGAATATAAATATTTTAATAAAACCTATGCTACGAAGATGAATGCATGACATCTTTGTACATATTTGATTTGACATCAAAATTATTACCCTTAATTTAAGTTGTATGCCATCCAACGAAACGGAAACACCTGAGATTACCTTTTATTTGCGTGAGAACGTGATTTAGATCGTAATCAAAGGGTAAAATATCCACGTGACGTGAGAACGGGCATGGATGATTTTGCAGTTTCTTAAGTTGGAAAACTTAATTGAGCTTTGTAGTGAGAACTGACAACTCAAGGCATAAGATGGGGATAAAACATGTTTACATGGCAATTGAAATTGGCTAGACGTAAATCCCATAAATCTAGGAGTTGCAATCTGAAAATTGGCAATTGAGGTTCGACTCGTACCATCTTGAATAATTTCATTACTAGCAGATCAACTGATATGATGAAACTATGTCAACTTGGATCCTGGTTTTCAGTGAAAATTAAATGGTTTTATGTTTATGAACCATGGGTATTTAATTTTCTTGAAAAGGTTAATTATCGAAAATATGAAAATTGAATTTTGTAATTATTTTGAATGTATTAATGCAACATTTAACCGTAAACGTAGTTTGGTCTTTTATTAGTAAATTAATCGATTCTTCTTTCAAACAAATGTTTGATCGAGAATAATTTATCGAAAAGACAAACAAAGTCTCTTTTCTATGGGAAAATAATGAGACTCAATCCTATTCCTTTTCATGAATGAGAAAGGTACAATAGGAACATTTGAATTGTCTAAATTCTAATGTAACTCATAGCAATGAATTGCACATCTTATTTTCCTTAAAGATTTCATTACCCTCATTTGGTGAATAAATCCTTTTGTAACAACATAAATGTTGGTTAGCTGGAAAACATGTATATGAGTTACTAAATTAGAAGCTAGACTAATTACCGCGAAAATTGGTAAAAGGCAAACTAGCATATTTTATCTAGTTGTTTTGCTTTAGCTTTTAAAGTTACTACATACCAGTATGGGGACGGTAGGCCTGTTAAGGAAGAAATTGCATACCCAATTTTTCGAGTTAATAACGTTGATGGTAACCCATCATTCATAGAGTAGAATACACCTTTTAGTACCTTAGTAATGATTACATATGGTTCTTCAAAGGTGTAGGAAAGTAAAAAGCAAGCAAGTTGTTTTCACCGGTTATGAAACACTTACAATGAAACACTTACAATGTTGTCAAATTCAGTGAGAGCATTTGTGTTGCATTACTGAATAAGAAGTTGTTATAATGATTTCTAATTCAATAGGAGCTACAAGCTTTATTTCGTGTGTAGTAATCCAAATTATCTCTTGAATATCATGTAGATAATTACTTTCCAATTGTAGGCACTTATGTTTTTAGGGATAGTCGTGTACGTTTCCTTACTAAACAATATAGTCCTACATCTACTTGTTATATCTATGACACAAATCATATTAATCAAATAAACGAACGTGTATCGTGTTGTTTATCTGCTACATGATGTTGTTCCATGCACAAGTGGGAGAGATCTTTATTGTGTGCAAGGTACAACACATATAAATATGATTTAATTGGTTTCTCTTGACCGCGAGGTAAGAGAGTAACGTTCTAATAGGAATTACACATTTAAAAGTGTTTGATTGCCCTATTAAGAACATGTGTCAAGATGATAACAAAGACTACTTTAAATATTTACGTCATTCAATATTTAAGAAACACTTTGTCACACCCCGTCAATGGCGGACACACGAGATGTAACTGAGAAGGCACATTGCATAACATCATAGATTCATGCCTTACATTTGTTTCAAAAGTAGTTACCAGTTACAAAACATTTCAGATTTAGACTTTGAAAAGTAAAACATATGTCTTCGATAATTCTTGAAAGCATGATAACAATGTTCTGACTCCAAAAGAAATGCCTTCAAATACTTTATTAATGATCACCTGAAAATGGTACTAGAAAACGTCAACATAATGTTGGTGAGCTCGTAGGTTTAAGAGTAAAACCGGAAGCTGTGAACAAATGCGTAGGACAATAGTGAGCATGATATACACATATAAGCACTTAATGAAACCACGATACATGCAACAACTGAACCTGCCAAAATGTTACACACATGTTACCACAGTGGGGAGCTACCCCAGATAGTACTATCAAATGCTTCGGCTCCAAAACGGAGTTAAACAGTTGCGCACAAATGTCACATATGATAAAATCACACAACAAGGCACATATTGCAATCAAACGCACATATTGTCCAAAAATATATAAATAGTGAATCACAGCATAAAAGCATTTAGAAATATTTGAGTACCATTTCCACCCCAAGGAAAACATGTAAAAAGTGGGGCTACGAGAACTCACCTTAGCAAGCAATGATAACGGAAACAAATGTGATAGCTCGAAATGTAACTCGAAAGTCTTAACCGCGACCTAAATAATTAAGCCGTTTAGTAAAAAAAATGACATATACTATATGCATATGATTTTTACAAAGTTTTATTAACTATATACACTTGTAATGAGGTTTTACGACTCGTAATTTAATAATACGCCACTTTCGACCTTAAATATTTATTTTACAAAAAGTTTAGAAAAGTGAGTTTTGTCCAAATTTGTAGGGTCATGTCTTTTCTCGGTTTGGTTCATTTCGAATTTCTAGGTTAAGTATCCCGCGAGGGCTGTAAGAAGTTCAACGGGCACTCTTCACAAGTATAACTCTAAATGCTTCAAAAACAGGCTCGAACATAGGCCGTTGGAACAATCTCTAAAATAGTTGCTGAAAGTTTATATATATATTATTGTAACTCCAAAAGTCCGTAACTTATTCGTTATTGGTCCGTTTTCATTCGTTCGACTTCCTATATTTAGCTAATAATGTCCATTTTCGAAATTTGATTGCCAACTCTATAGTGTACATGTTTTTTCGAGACCGTTTGGGTCGACTGTACAGAAATTTTGGGCAGAAATGTGTTAGGTTCGCGGGTTCGTATTTCTTTCAAAAATGGCCCGTTTTACATGTTTCAAATTGCTAAACTCATGTTATTATATCTACTTTACATATTTTAGGTCTTCAATAATTTACAAGTCGGTTTGGTTAAGGTTTTGGACAAAAAAGTCTTTACCCGAAATTGAGGTTTTCTAAATTGTTTTGTCAACTTGAAAGGTCCATTTCTCCCTCCTTTCTCCATAAAATAAAGCCATTCTTGACTCTAAAATTATCTACTCGAAGTATAGTTTTCAAATATGTAAGCTTTATATTTTTCCCATGCACAAATTGGTGCAGTTTATTTGATTTAAGTGCCGAGGTCAAAGCTGACAGAAAACCAAAACTATTAGGTGACTTGTTTGGGCCCTATCTTATTCGTTATTAATCGTCACGGCTCTATCCAACTCCCTAGATCTAATTTAAGGTGTCCCCTACTACTTTTATGCTCTTCATTTTCACTTACCAAGCCTCTAAATGGGTCGTTTTCTCAAAATAAAAATTGAACTCAGAATCTTGTCTGTATTGGACAAAAAAAACTTTTGCACTTAATTAAAATAGTAAATCAACTCGGAAATATACGAAATTCAACATGGTGCATCCTAGCACATGTATATAACTGTGATTAAAGTGGTTTCTCCCAGAAAAATGTCTAGGTATTTATTTATGTATCAAAGTGAATCGAGAATTTAGGACAGCAGGGTTTTATTTTCAAGTGAACCTTAAAAGAGATATTACAACAACACAAGTGTATATATAAGATGAAATGAACATATAAATGTATGTAAATGAAATATGGATATGAAAAATGAGTTTTATGGATGCTTACTTAGTTGATGATGGATGATGAACACAAGGAATGCTTAACCAGCCCAACATCAAGAACCAAAATTTTAACTTATGTATAAACCCTTAAACCAAATTGAACAAAAAAATGAAACACTTGATCCTTGTGTGTTTTCAGCCGTGCAACATGGGGGAGAGAATTCAGAGTGAGTTTTACTTTGTGGTGTCAATTATAGCTACAAAGAAAGGTCTATTTCAAAGAGTAAATGAGGAAATTTGACTAAAGACTTATTGTGTCACAAGTTTTTGTATGTTCAGAAAGAGAATGGGTCACATGTGTTTGTCTTAGGCGTGCATATGGTGCTAGAAACAAGGGGAATGAAAGTGACAAGTGATGGTGTGTTTTACCATGTTAGCTAGTGAGTTGTGATGTACACAAATATGGTATGGATGATTTTTGAATTAAAAAAAAAGTAATTTTTGTAGTATTCCATATAGGGCCTGTAATGTAGTGTGGAAATGAGTGGATTTCTTTAAATTTTGAAGTGTATAAATGTGTAAGGGTGTACATGGTTAGTAGTAATTGTAGCAATATTCCAATCTCATTTTCTTATCAATAGTGGCTAGTTAAGTAAAAAGGGGCATAAAGTGTTTGGAAAATTGTGTGTGCCGTATATGTGTGTCCAAGGAGAAGAATCAAGACATATTTTATTGTGCTAGTATCACATGCGGGTCTTGGGTGTAGTCTAAAGCATATATGAAAATGGAAATTTGTGATTTCAAAGAAGAAATTTATGTTTGACTTTCCCCTTTTGTGAAGGTTATGGGTGGCAAAAGACAAATAAAAGAAGAAGAATTATTTGTAATTTTGGTACAAGTGTTAAGTATATGTATTTATATTGATATAAAAGGGTAGTGACGCAAAATGCATGCAGTCGCTTACGTAAATGAAAAAAAGTAAAAGTTTTAAGGAAAAAAAATTAAAATGAAATGTGTAAACACATAAAACATGATTGTAAAAGCCATATATTACATCTCTAACGTAGACTAAATTTTGTTTGGTTTCGGTTTACGTTTAAAATAATTTTTCGAGTTACGCGATTTGACTTAACGGTTATACGTAAAAGTAAAAATTTTAAACGTTCAAGTTAAATTGTTTCGAGTTTATGGTCAAGTATTGCCATGAAAAATGCCAGTTGCTACGGTCTACCCCTGTTAAAAGAATTTTGTCCTCAAAATTAAGCTAGTACCACTGCTGAAAGTTGCGGGTACTTAAGTTACGCCTGGTCCTTACGTTCTCAAGTAACTCATGTCCATGGTCTAAGTCCAATAAACTTATATTTAGAATCTTGTCTCATCTAAGTTGCTCAATTTCCCTAACGATGGTTTTGGTTGGCTTTTCCACAACATGAAATAAATCATCTAACTGGCACCTTATGGTGTGATAAGTAGTTAATCACCAGCTAGGCTTTACTTACGATTCCTCACACATTAACCACAAAATTCTAGACGGTGTTTGTAGATCAAGATGTTAGATTTTGCTAGCGAAACTGCTTGTCGGAATCAATAATCATATATGCTCTTACTGAAATAGACTAGCGCATATACGTAGAACTTAATGAAGGTCAGAGTCATGACAAGAGAACTAGAATTAGAATAGGGGATCAAGTGATGCTGTTGAATCCAAGATCCAGACTCAACTAGGGTATCAATAACAATGATTGAATAGATGCACAACGGATAATAATTAACACAATCAAAGTTACCAACAAGGTTTTTCTTCAAGAAACAATGATCCTCTATGGATCTTTTTCACTCTCTCTTAATGATGTTTTCCCTGAAATGTTCTCTCCAGTTCTAGAGTTTTTCTCAAGACTTCTCTAATACAAAAGTCCTCCGTTCCTTTTATACACAAGGAACCCTAAATAAACAACAACCTAAAATAAATGCATATCACTACCTAAATTAGCTGATGCATATCCTAACAAACTAATAAAAATACGAAATATCTATATCCGTAGAAACCAACTATACTGTAATATAACTTCAGCAGAATTCCTTCTTCAGCAAAATCCATGTACTTCAGGAGATTCCTTCAGCAGAATCCATGTACTTCAGCAGATTCCTTCAGCGTTATTTTCAGCAGAATTCCTACTTCACAGAATTCCCAACAATCCTCCCCTAAACTGGAATTTGACTTGGTTAAGTTCCAGTTTCCTGATAGATCTCTAACACTTCAAAACAAGAGGATTGTACTCGAACATCAGCAGCAAAGAATCAAAACAATTACATCTCTATGATGACAAACTTTGAAAATCCAGATCTTTGCAGCAACAAATGACAAAATGTACATCAAAACATATTAGTTTCATACTATTCTCATCACATCCAGGTGTGTTAACTCCTGTGAGAGGTGAATCATTGAAAATAATGGATTTGATGTCTCTTTACCAATAGCCATTACTACTGGAGTAGCCAAATGTTTAAGTTCGAAAACCATGGTACACTGATAACCATCTGATTTATTAGCAAATCAGCAACTATAAAACGGATGTGATATGTCTTTACCTGTAGCCGTTTGCTCGGACTAGCCAATTTTGGTGTGTGAGACCGGGTACATTGATAACCCTCTGATTTTAAGTAAATCAGCAACTATCAACGGAATTAAGATGTCTTTACCAAAAACCGTTTGCTTTTGGACTAGCCAACTCTTTGATGGAATGCCGTCATCATCATGGTGAGTTGATTACCATTTATGGATTTCCGCAGCCTTTACCACAAGCCATAATCTTGTGGGCTAGTCAACTCTTGTGTCAGAAAGACATGGTGAGATGAAAACCATTAGTTGTGTGGTAATTAACCAACACCAAAACCTGCAAGCAAGAAATAGTAGAAACTGAACACAGACAGGTTAGAGTTTTTGTATATTTTTTTTTAAACGAAATATAAAAGAAAGAAAAAATAAATAAATAACCAAAACATGGAAAATAAACCGTCAAGCATCAGTAGAAACCAAAGACAGTGGTAGTGTCAGCAGAAACTCTAAGCCTCCCCTTAGGCGTATGAGGATCCAACATCTGCAAAAATGGTTAGAAGACAAATATACAACAATAAGCCTCCCCTTAGGCTTATGCCTCCCCTCAATCAATGCACCTGACAAGGACTATTGTTCTTGGGTACCCAGAATGAACGTTTTCTTTGAGTTTTCCAAGAATAACCATTTGAGGGCTTAACAGCAGTTGCCACTCCAACTCCACCATGTGCCATATGTATATGAGATACATAAGGTGTATAGGACTGAAAATAAGAACAAGTAGGTCTATAGGGCCTAAGTCTAGCATTACTGTTCCACCAACCAGTAGTAACTGGTGAAGAATATCCTCCACCAGAGGGAACTGGAAAAGGCCTATCAAGCCTTTCAGCAGAAACAGATGCATACACCTTTGGTTTACCAGTAGGAACTGGTTTACCTGCTCTCACATGTGCAGCTTTGGGAACAAATGGAGGAATACTAGCAACATTAGTCCATGTGGGTCTAGAAGTCTTATGGCCAGAGGAAACACCCATCCTATTCTCATGATAATCACAGTCTTTAATAAGATGGAGTTTACTACCACACACAAAACAAGATTTCTTCTTAACAGACTTATTCTTAACACAACTTTGTTTATTACATTTAAATTTATCAGGAACAGAACTAGAAGCAAAATTGTGTTTAATAGAATAAGTAACTGGCTTTGTTTTAGGCTCAGCAATATTGGGCTCAGCATCAGCTACTTTGGACATGGGTGTGGTCTTGGGTGTCTGCCTAGATGAGTCAGACTTTTCACTTGAATCACATGAGACATAGTCAGTGGACTTTAGGTCTGACGACTTGTCACTTTGAGAACATGAGACAAAGTCATCAGTTTTGCTATTTAGGTTTGGCAAGTCACTTGACTTTTTGCCATATAAATGGTGTGATCCATCAAAGTCAACTGTAATGGACAGGTCAATGGGCATGTGTTCACCTCTAATAGGTCCACGTACAGCATGTAAATCACCTTCTTTCACAAAATTAGCTAGGCCTGCTGGTGTAGATTTGCGTGTGTCATCCCTAGCTTCTAACCCTACATACTTCTTAAAGCCTAATGCTATAGAAGTATTTGGAGTTTGACTAGCATAGATGTGACTCGCTAACTTATTTCCATTTAACAACCATTCGTTATGCCTAGCAATTTTAGTATCTAGTTTCTCTTTTAGCTCTATATTTTCTGACACTACATCTGCTCTCAACTTCTCAGAATATTTTAACTCATTCTTAGCACATTCAAGATCCCTTTCCAACACACTTATTTTCTCATCATAAGCTATCTGATTTTTCTGAAACCATACTTTTTGTCTTTCTAATGTTTTTAAGGCCTGTTTATAAGCTTCAACTTCAACATAGCATTCATTATATTTAGGTTTCAAAATATCATAGGCTTCCTTAAGTTCATTGTATTTATCACTACAACCAAACACACAATTTTGTACCTGAGAGATGCCCATGAATGCAAAGTGTGGACTGGCAAGTTCTTCAGCATAACCTGCAGCATTAGCTTCCTTGCTCATCTTCTTGAAGTCAGCCTTTCCACCATACCTTTCTTTGAGTGCATTCCATATACGACTTGCATCATCCATATAACGAAAGTCTGCTACATGATCAACAGGAATATCTTTAAGCAAAGTAGTTCTGGCCTTTGACTCTCTTTGTACAGCAATGTGTTCATCTGTAGTCGTTGGAGGATGAAAAAAGAGATTTCCATCGCGATCACATCCAGTCCTTTTCAAGCTGTTGCCATTTTGGATCACCTTCCAGATATTCATATCATTATTTTTGATCCAGTGTTCCATCTTCTTAGCCCAGACATCGTACTCATCATTCATCAAATAAGGAAACATAACATCATCCTTATTATTATTAACAAATGCTGCCATTTTAAAGATGTGAATGTAGCAGTAAAGTTCAGCAATAATGTGAGACCAAATGCAAGAGGGGACCAGTGTGTAAACAGCAGTAACAAAATGATCAATTTCCCAACGAGCCAATCAATTGAGATCAATAATGAGCCAATTGAATAAACCAAATAAAGCCAAACTGAGATCTAACAACCAACCTCACGTGTTTAGTACAAACTAGGGACCCCTCAGCAGAAACACGTTGTCATTCGGCAGAAACAAGTTGGTTCCAACAAATCCACACTTGATTACCCTTCGAAAGTCAAATCCAAATCAATGCCACAATAAAAGAGGAATATGATATCCCACGTGCTCTTGAACTTGAATATCAATAAATGTCGACCAAATACTTGTAACACACGCAGTACATGTAATTTTTAATCCCCACAAGACCCACTTACATGAACACACATAATCTGATGAATAACCGTGACTTTCAGCAGTAACTAAGTACCGTAACTTTTGACTTAATCAAGTAATTCACACGTTGACTAGTTCACACAATCAAATAATAACCAAATTACAAGTAGGGACCAACAACAGTACAAGCCACAATGAGCCAATCAAAACTCAAGACTACGGTAACTCCTATGTATCGCTCCACACAGAATATTATCCAAACAATTATGATCGATCTCACGAGAACTTCAGCAGTAATGACTACTGTAGGGACTAGCAAAAGTCCTATCACTACCGAGACCAATCACGTGACCCAATTAGCAGTAAAATTGAAACAAGTGACTCAATCAGTAAACCCCTATCGAGACCAATCATAAACAATTAATTCATACACATCCAACCAAAATCTCAACATCTTCTTGTGGATCCCACTCAAATCCGAAAACCAGTTTTAATTTTTGAACGATTTAATTGTTTTCCAAGCCAAGGATAGTGATAGATGATATAAAAATTTAATACCTGGTTCTGAACGTCTGCTCCAAAACACCGATTAGGGTATAAACCCTAATTACCCATAAACCTTATAAACCCTATATCAAGAGCCACCCTCTCTGATACCAATTGTTGAATCCAAGATCCAGACTCAACTAGGGTATCAATAACAATGATTGAATAGATGCACAGCGGATAATAATTAACACAATCAAAGTTACCAACAAGGTTTTTCTTCAAGAAACAATGATCCTCTATGGATCTTTTTCACTCTCTCTTAATGATGTTTTCCCTGGAATGTTTTCTCCAGTTCTAGAGTTTTTCTCAAGACTTCTCTAATACAAAAGTCCTCCGTTCCTTTTATACACAAGGAACCCTAAATAAACAACAACCTAAAATAAATACATATCACTACCTAAATTAGCTCATGCATATCCTAACAAACTAATAAAAATACGAAATATCTATATCCGTAGAAACCAACTATACTGTAATATAACTTCAGCAGAATTCCTTCTTCAGCAGAATCCATGTACTTCAGCAGATTCCTTCAGCAGAATCCATGTACTTCAGCAGATTCCTTCAGCGTTATTTTCAGCAGAATTCCTACTTCACAGAATTCCCAACAGATGCGGTCGTAGCTTATGTGACAAGGGAAAATACTACTAGAAGTTGTAACTTATGACGACTTAATCCAAGTTTGTACACCTAAGTGAGGCAGGCAGTGAAGGTAACTGTAGGGTGGCTAAATTTAATGGAGTAAAGTTTCTCGTCCTCGAGCAAAATCATTAAAACTTTAAGCAAACTTTTTATGTAGCTTAAGTTGAGCGTCAACTTGCATCTAGTTTAATCTCACAACTCATCAAACAAGAACTGTCACGAGATTAAGCTAAGTAGCAAGTTGAGTTTCAACCCTCAGAAAAATAACAAGTTAATTCTAGCTAAATCTCGCAACTCATCAAACAAGAACTGTCGCAAGATTTAAGCCATGAATCAAGTTGTTGAAGAAAATAAATTTAACATTTCTGATGATTTGGCTCAATTTTAGGATTGCAAACGCATCATCCGGTATTTGTAGCTAAGTTGGCGAGTTTAGCGAAGAAGATCAGGGATAATGTCGGGGTAATTATGTCAATTAGAGAAAAATTGGTAGAGGCGACACGGAAGGAGTTTTTTATTTTTTTTTATGAGATTACATAGGTAGGCTTTGAAGGAGGTATTCTAAACTTGAAGAGATGAACCAATTTAGTTATGGTTATATAAAGAATTTTCAACATGATATGATGCCTGGCAGAACATCAAATATCCGTCGAGGATAAGAGGATCAGTCGTTCTTTATCCGGTCTTCATCAACGTTCAAAATGGTTTGTATAATTTGTTGCGCCAAAGTTTTTGTACAAACAGTAGAGATCGCTAATGTCGTAAGAACGAAAAAAAGTCGCATGAAGTTAAGCTTTCTTGCACAAGGCGAAGCACGATCAGGGTATGGTGCTGCAGATTTGGCACGAACACATGTTACTAATGAAATCGATCAGGTCACTTTATTTGAGGTTGCACCGCATAGCTAACTTGTGGAAACTGTGGTCTCCATTGACTCATGAGGGTCAATGTATTCGTCAAAAGGAGGTGAACTATGATATGGGTCGCTATCGGAAAGTTAACATGACAAGAAAACTGGAGAATCAAAGGAAAAGGATGAGCTTTTAAAGCGATTTATGAGGAAGTAAGGGTATTACCGGGTGTTATGTCTGGTATCTTTTTCGTCTATAACATACTTGCTTTCATCCGACGTTTGGTGCCAAAAAGATATTTGGTAATTTCTTCTTTCTATCATTTGAATTGCGAATCGACAAAATCAAGTAGAGTGCTAGTTGTAAAATCTGTTGATGGTGACTCGTATGGAATTTGTTGACCAAGAATCGAGGGGAAGAAAATCATACGTAATAGAAAAATTATTAAGGTTGCCTCTCCAAATGGAAGAACGATTGCTATCTACGAAAGTTAAAGAAGTAATAGAGAAGGCTTACTAATGTGAAGAAGGTTGTTTCAAGGCAAAAAAATAAGGAGAGATGTCAAATTTGCGATATGGAGTTGGAATTTAAACTCTTGTATTGGGTGGTTGAATATATGTACATTTGGTGTTTATTTAGCAAAGTGTAGAAGTTGGTTGGTTGAGGGAGTATCAAAAATACACAACGGTGAGTATGATAAAGCTAGTCGAGTTGGTGAGCTAGAATATAAATATCCCAGTCTATCGGAGTTGCTGTCGAAAACGAATTAAAACAAGTTGAAAAGAGGCAAAGAAAGTACGCAATGTGTATGCATCAATGTATGTTGATCCAACATTTAGAAAGCGAATGAGAATCTAGGTTGTAGGTAACTTAAGGGTAGATATCGTGAAAATATATGAGAGAGTGGATTAAAATACAAGAGTGTACATGTTAAACGTGAGGTTCGAAAATTTACCGTAAGGTCTTATAAAGTAACTTTATAAGAATCGCATGGTAAAAGAAGTTCGTTGGTGTCGTCCGATAAGGAAATACAATTCGACGGTGTTTGATCAACATGAGTAGTCTCAGAGTGGGCAAAGAACTTTTTTTTTAAGGAAAAGTTCTCGGCGTGTAAACGTTGAAGATAAGCGTGTCATTAAGCATATACTGCTAGCTGACGGTGTCGATCTACAAATCAAAAGGTCTAAAGACATATTGTAATGCCAATGATTTGGAATGTTTGGAGATTATTTTGAGAAAAAGCTCATAAGTCGAAGTGCTCAATTTATCTAGGCAAAACTAGGATGTATCATGCCTCAAAATTGTTGCCAAATGGATACTATATCAAGATATGTTTGTCTTGCTACATGTGAACGCCAAAAGTCTTACGGTCCGATGCAACTTCTTGATACCCAAATCTAAAAGTGTAGTCATGCTCCAATGTGACTGAGTTATCTAGGACTCCGAAAAGAGCACATTGTCTCTTGAGTAATTTTACATCGATTTCTTAATTCAGCGTGCTACAACGCGAGAGTCTATAAGTAGGAAGATTGTACTTCGAACGACTAGTGCCAAGTCATGGCATATCGCTAGTGACAGTCTCAGGTAGAGGTGTTCGATTCACTTCTAAGGTCAAATAGTGTATAGCTTAGTGCGCGTTCCTTCTCGGAGAAATGGTTTTGAAATTGGTTTACGTCATTTATTTGAGCAAGACATTATAAAATTTTAACCGTAAATGTATTACGGTCAGTGTTGCAAAACAAGACCTGCAAGGCCGATTAATCGCCGATTAGGTGCTGCAAGGTCACCAACCTTTCCGATTTATGTAAATCGATCAAACAAATCGGTCAACCGTGGTCAATGATGGTCAATGACGGTTAATGGTGGTCAAAATTTCCGAAAACCTTCATATCTTGCCGAAAATACTTAAAACTACCCATAAAATTGTTTGAATAACTTATGGTCATTCTTTATATTTATTACAAGATGTATTTCAAGAAAAATATTGCTGAAAAATCCTAAACTTGTCGAAAATACCTAAAACTATTCGAAAATACCTAAATTTTGCCAAAAATACTAAAAACTTGTCGGAAATGCCAATCCGATTAATCACCGATTAATCCCGCCTAGACCGATTACAAGCTACAGGGAGATCGACCACCCGGCTACCGATTCACGATTTTTGCAACATTGATTACGGTGCATCATTGTTTGAAATTTTTCGATAATTATAATCACAGGAAAAGATATGTCTGCAAAATTTTGTATATTGAAATAGCACATTTATTTTATTTCTTTATTTATTTATTTTATTTTATTTGGATTTTTGATTTTCAAGAAAATTGGCGTATAGACAAACATTTAAGATGCTTTCTATACTAAAATAATCCAATCGTTTAGAATCACAAGTTTATTTTAAAACATTTTAAAACAATTCCGACTACCAACCAAATTTTGTTAAAAAAAAGACATTATAACACGGTCCGATTAATGAGGATTACCGGTCCATCGTACTTTATAAAGTTCACAAGAAAATCTTTCATTTGTACAAAAATTTTGACCAACAGAATTCGAATTATCTAAATCAGTACATTCTCCGGAACATGAACACTAGGGCGAACATCGTTGTCATGGTCAACACCAACAACTCAACTTACAAGTTTAAGGTCATTGTTTTCTCATGAGTCCTATTTTTCCACTTGCAATCTCCAAGGTCCTAATCGTATGAGTAAACAATTAGTGTTTCCATTCTAGTTGGTGGGTTTCTTCCTAAGTCAACTAATGATGTCATCCGACTCATCGACTTATAACACGGTGTATTCAGGCTTTTGCACAAAATGAGGGTTAGGGGGAGACGAGGCACATAACACAAATGGCATAGGGCAATATTCACGTGGTCGTGTATACAAAATAGTTTTCACATAGTACCAAATTATCAATCATCCAAAACATTAAGCCGAGTAACGACTTGAACCCAACTTAATTTCACAACTCATCAAACAAGAACTGTCATAAAATTAAGTTAAGTGTCGTTAAAAGGCTTAACGTCTTTGATGATAGAAAATTCTTAAAATAGTGTTTCCAAAATAATATGTCTCAAAATATTTCTTGAGATAGCATATCAATATAATGCATTTTCAAAATAATGAAACCAATGTTGACCGTCCAAAATAGTCTACCTGAAATAATGTTTTTCAAAATAACATATCAATATATATTTAGAAAAATATATAGTATGAGTTTTGTTTGCGTATAAGGATAAATAATATCAAACGCACGAGTATAAGGAATGCTACAAAAAAAATACTCTAACTCGATTCAAATCAAGCCATATCATATCAACTCAAGTCAATCACATCATAACAACCAGATCAAATCATAATGCATCAAATCAAATCTAGGCACTTAAGTACGCAATTGCAAGCTCATATATTGTCCTAAAAGCTAAAAGCTTTAGCACAGAGAATTCATAGCAGCATAGGCACAAATATAGAAAACACGTAAGGCAGATGCACACACATAGACCAATGCATTTTCAGGTGATCTAGACACCGACTCCAACCAAACATGATCTAAGCTAACTACCCCCATCATGCCATGATCCCTCCTGAATTAAGCATAGTTGATCAGGTTATGCATAATTTAGGAACAATGATGGAATGCTTGGGCTAATCGACTTGTATCATGTTTTGGGTTTTATAAAAAATTTAGTTTGGTTATAGTTGAGGTTTTCATTTTAGAAAACCGGCATTCTCTATAACCTGGCTCTGATACCAATCTGTCACACCCTGTCAATGGCGGAAACATGAGATGTAACTGAGAAGGCACATTGCATAACATCATAGATTCATGCCTTACATTTGTTTCAAAAGTAGTTACCAGTTACAAAACATTTCAGATTTAGACTTTGAAAAGTAAAACATATGTCTTCTGTATAATTCTTGAAAGCATGATAACAATGTTCTGACTCCAAAAGAAATGCCTTCAAATACTTTATTAATGATCACCTGAAAATGGTACTAGAAAACGTCAACATAATGTTGGTGAGCTCGTAGGTTTAAGAGTAAAACCAGGAAGCTGTGAACAAATGCGTAGGACAATAGTGAGCATGATATACACATATAAGCACTTAATGAAACCACGATACATGCAACAACTGAACCTGCCAAAATGTTACACACATGTTACCACAGTGGGGAGCTACCCCAGATAGTACTATCAAATGCTTCGGCTCCAAAACGGAGTTAAACAGTTGCGCACAAATGTCACATATGATAAAATCACACAACAAGGCACATATTGCAATCAAACGCACATATTGTCCAAAAATATATAAATAGTGAATCACAGCATAAAAGCATTTAGAAATATTTGAGTACCATTTCCACCCCAAGGAAAACATGTAAAAAGTGGGGCTACGAGAACTCACCTTAGCAAGCAATGATAACGGAAACAAATGTGATAGCTCGAAATGTAACTCGAAAGTCTTAACCGCGACCTAAATAATTAAGCCGTTTAGTAAAAAAAATGACATGTACTATATGCATATGATTTTTACAAAGTTTTATTAACTATATACACTTGTAATGAGGTTTCACGACTCATAATTTAATAATACGCCACTTTCGACCTTAAATATTTATTTTACAAAAAGTTTAGAAAAGTGAGTTTTGTCCAAATTTGTAGGGTCATATCTTTTCTCGGTTTGGTTCATTTCGAATTTCTAGGTTAAGTATCCCGCGAGGGCTGTAAGAAGTTCAACGGGCACTCTTCACAAGTATAACTCTAAATGCTTCGAAAACAGGCTCGAACATAGGCCGTTGGAACAATCTCTAAAATAGTTGCTGAAAGTTTATATATATATTATTGTAACTCCAAAAGTCCGTAACTTATTCGTTATTGGTCCGTTTTCATTCGTTCGACTTCCTATATTTAGCTAATAATGTCCATTTTCGAAATTTGATTGCCAACTCTATAGTGTACATGTTTTTTCGAGACCGTTTGGGTCGACTGTACAGAAATTTTGGGCAGAAATGTGTTAGGTTCGCGGGTTCGTATTTCTTTCAAAAATGCCCGTTTTACATGTTTCAAATTGCTAAACTCATGTTATTATATCTACTTTACATATTTTAGGTCTTCAATAATTTACAAGTCGGTTTGGTTAAGGTTTTGGACAAAAAAGTCTTTACCCGAAATTAAGGTTTTCTAAATTGTTTTCTCAACTTGAAAGGTCCATTTCTCCCTCGTTTCTCCATAAAATAAAGCGATTCTTGACTCTAAAATTATCTAATCGAAGTATAGTTTTCAAATATGTAAGCTTTATATTTTTCCCATGCACAAATTAGTGCAGTTTATTTGATTTAAGTGCCGAGGTCAAAGCTGACAGAAAACCAAAACTATTAGGTGACTTGTTTTGGCCCTATCTTATTCGTTATTTATCGTCCCGGCTCTATCCAACTCCCTAGATCTAATTTATGGTGTCCCCTACTACTTTTATGCTCGTCATTTTCACTTACCAAGCCTCTAAATGGGTCGTTTTCTCAAAATAAAAACTGAACTCAGAATCTTGTCGGTATTGGACAAAAAAAACTTTTGCACTTAATTAAAATAGTAAATCAACTCGGAAATATACGAAATTCAACATGGTGTATCCTAGCACATGTATATAACTGTGATTAAAGTGGTTTCTCCCAGAAAAATGTCTAGGTATTTATTTATGTATCAAAGTGAATCGAGAATTTAGGACAGCAGGGTTTTATTTTCAAGTGAACCTTAAAAGAGATATTACAACAACACAAGTGTATATATAAGATGAAATGAACATATAAATGTATGTAAATGAAATATGGATATGAAAAATGAGTTTTATGGATGCTTACTTAGTTGATGATGGATGATGAACACAAGGAATGCTTAACCAGCCCAACATCAAGAACCAAAATTTTAACTTATGTATAAACCCTTAAACCAAATTGAACAAAAAAATGAAACACTTGATCCTTGTGTGTTTTCAGCCGTGCAACATGGGGGAGAGAATTCAGAGTGAGTTTTACTTTGTGGTGTCAATTATAGCTACAAAGAAAGGTCTATTTCAAAGAGTAAATGAGGAAATGTGACTAAAGACTTATTGTGTCACAAGTTTTTGTATGTTCAGAAAGAGAATGGGTCACATGTGTTTGTCTTAGGCGTGCATATGGTGCTAGAAACAAGGGGAATGAAAGTGACAAGTGATGGTGTGTTTTACCATGTTAGCTAGTGAGTTGTGATGTACACAAATATGGTACGGATGATTTTTGAATTAAAAAAAAAAGTAATTTTTGTAGTATTCCATATAGGGCCTGTAATGTAGTGTGGAAATGAGTGGATTTCTTTAAATTTTGAAGTGTATAAATGTGTAAGGGTGTACATGGTTACTAGTAATTGTACCAATATTCCAATCTCATTTTCTTATCAATAGTGGCTAGTTAAGTAAAAAGGGGCATAAAGTGTTTGGAAAATCGTGTGTGCCGTATATGTGTGTCCAAGGAGAAGAATCAAGACATATTTTATTGTGCTAGTATAACATGCGGGTCTTGGGTGTAGTCTAAAGTATATATGAAAATGGAAATTTGTGATTTCTGTTGGAAAATTTAGTGCACTTGTGGGATTAGTTCACACCTTGTAATGGGTTAGGAGGTACGGAGTGTACACCCATAAGGTCCATGAACACCCTGACTCTTGTAGTGGTTTGTATTGGTAATGCTAGTAGAAAGTACTGCTTGTGGAAAGTACTGCTTGTGGTTTCCACTGATAAAGCAGTGTTTCCACTGAAGCTTGTGTTTCCACTGAAGCTTGTTGATTTCAGTGAAGCAATGTATCCACTGATAGCACTATGAAAGTACTGATGAAAGTACTGCTTGTAATGGTTTTGACCTATTCAAGTGGCAGTTTCAACTGCTTAATGACCACGTTTAATTGGTCATGTAACCACAAACGGCTATAATGGGGATAATTATGAGGCTATTAATGGGCCGATTAATACTCATAATTCCATTTGATTAGCTTAGAGCAACCTCCTATAAATAGGAGATCGGATTATGCATGATGGACACACAGAAAACGATTAACACTTATAAGCGCAAGGGTTATTGATTTGTGCCTAATTCAATAACATACATTTGGTCTTATCCCAAGTAGATATTCGTGTAACCTAGGCATTAGGGTCGAATAGTTTACTTTGGAAAGTGATCACACGATTCCAAGTGATATCCGGTAACCACCTAGTGGAATTTGTTTCTGCTGACTTGATACTTGTTTCTGCTGACATTGATTATCTTACCCTGTTCTGGGAGCTACCACACCAACAATCAAAGTAAACTATTTTGTGATAATCAATGGCTGCTGCTGCAACGAAACACATGGCTTCAAATTTGCCAAGCTTGATAAGTTTGAAGGGGTGGACTTTAGGAGGTGGCAGAAGAAGATGCACTTCTTGCTGTCAAGCATGAGTGTGGTGTATGTGCTAACTACACCTATTCCTGATGATGGGGATGATGCTACTGTGGATCAGATCAGGAGGAGGAGCAAATGGGAGAATGATGACTACATATGCAGAGGTCTTATTCTCAATGGTATGTCTAATGCTCTGTTTGATATTTATCAGAACTTTGAATCTTCCAAAGAACTGTGGGATACCTTGGATGCCAAATATATAGCTGAGGATGCATCAAGTAAGAAGTTTCTTGTAAGTAATTTCACAAATTACAAAATGACTGATTCAAGACCAGTCATGGAACAATAGAATGAACTTCTTGGAATACTTGGAAGGTTTACACAACACAAAATGCACATGGATGAGGCTATTCAAGTCTCTTGTGTTATTTATAAACTTCCTCCTTCTTGGAAAGATTTCAAGCATACCTTGAAACATAAGAAAGAGGAATTAACTCTGGTTGAGTTGGGCAGTCATCTGCACATTGAGGAATCTCTCAAGGTGCAGAATAATGACAAGCCAAAGGGTAGCAATGCTGCTGGACCATCTGTTGTTAATATGGTGGAGCATAACAACTCCACCAGGTACAATGACAACAAAGACAAACGCAAATATCATGATAACACAAGGGCAGATCCTAACAAGAAGGCAACACCTACTTGTTGGAAATGTGGCAAGACTGGTCACATTAAAAGGGACTGCAAAGGTGTTAAAATTGGTGGTAAAGCCAATGGATCAGGCACTAATGGTTCAGGGAGTGGTGGTTCTTCCAACTCACTGAAAGGTCAGAATATGGTTAATAAGTCTTTTCAGATTTATTATGTTACATATGTATCTGAATCTCATTATGTGCAGGATGATGATGTTGCGTGGTAGGTTGACTCTGGTGCAACAGTTCATGTGTGCAAAGATAGAAGCTAGTTCAAGACTTATGAGTCACTGAATGATGGTTCTATTCTTCACATGGGAAATGAGTCAACACCCTTGGTGCATGGTCGTGGTTGTGTAGACCTTAGGTTTAGTTCTGGAAAGATTGTAACTTTGTTTAATGTTATTCATGTTCCCGATATAAGGAAAAACTTGGTTTCAAGTAGTGTTTTGAATAATCATGGATATAAACAAGTTATTGAGTTTGATAAATTTGTGCTTTCTAAGCATGGTGTTTTTATTGGTTTTGGTTATTTATGTAATCAAATGTTCAGACTTAATATTTCTACTGACTGTGTTAATTCAGCTTTTGTGACCACCACTGACACTGATTCTAGCCTATGACATGCAAGACTTGGCCCTGTACATTATAAAAGAATGCAAGTTATGTCTATGGATGGTTTAATCCGAGCATTTGACATGGACACTGAAAAGTGTAAAACTTGCATGTTGACCAAGATAACCAAGAAACCTTTTCAGGGTGTTAGTCGTGAGACTAAGGTCTTGGAGCTTATACACAGTGACCTGTGTGATTTACATGCCACTCCTTCTTTGGGGAATAAGAAGTACTTTGTGACATTTATTGATGATGCTTCTAGATTTTGTTATGTATATCTGTTACATACCAAGGATGAAGCATTAGATAAATTCAAAGTGTTTAAAACTGAAGTTGAATTACAACTTGGGTCTTTGATCAAAAGATTAAGGACTGATAGGGGAGGTGAGTACATGGATACTCTGTATTTTCAGTCTGTTGGTATAATCCATGAAACGACTGCCCCTTATACTCCTCAACAAAATGGTATTTCTGAAAGGAAAAACAGGGTGCTGAAGGAGATGGTTAATTCCATGTTGTCCTATTCTGGACTGAGTCAAGGGTTCTGGGGTGAAGCTATGTTAACAACTTGCTATTTATTAAATAGGGTTCCCAACAAAAGGAACAAGGTTACCCCTTATGAACTCTGGACTAAAAGGAAACCCAACTTGAACTATCTCAAGGTTTGGGGTTGTAGGGCTGTTGTAAGACTCCCTGATCCAAAGATGAAAACTTTGGGTGAAAGAGGCATTGACTGCATCTTTGTTGGATATGCTGAGCATTCCAAGGCTTTTAGGTTCTATGTTATTGGACCTAATGAATATATTTCAATTAACTCAATAATTGAATCAAGGGATGCAGACTTTGATGAGAATAGATTCTCATCAGTTCCTAGACCAAGCCAGAGGATTCCCAATGGAACTCATGACACTGGTGTATCAGAGGTCCCTGATGATGAACCATCAGTGGTCCTTGATGAGGTTGTGGTTCAACAACCTGAACCTGTGCTTAGAAAGAGCAAAAGGGTCAGGACTCCAAAGTCATTTAGACCTAAGTTTCAACTATACTTAGTTGAAGGAACAAGGGATGAGGTCTCTGACCAATACTCCTATTGCTTTATTGTTGAGGATGATCCCAAGACATTTGAAGAAGCAATGAAGTCCCAGGATATTGCTTTCTGGAAAGAAGCAATCAATGATGAGATGGATTCCATCATGGGAAACAACACTTGGGTGTTGGTTGATCTACCACCGGGTTGCAAACCTTTGGGTTGCAAATGGATTTTCAAAAGGAAAATGAAGGTAGATGGAACAATTGAAAAGTTCAAGGCTAGACTAGTCATTAAGGGCTTTAAACAAAAGTCAGGGATAGACTATTTTGATACTTATGCCCCTGTGGCTCGTATCAGTACCATAAGACTGCTGATTGCTTTGGCATCTGTTCACAATCTGGTTATTCATCAGCTGGATGTGAAGACAGCTTTCTTGAATGGTGAATTGGATGAGGAGGTTTACATGAACCAACCTCAGGGCTTCATCATGCCTGGCAATGAAAACAAGGGGTGTAAACTGATTAAGTCTCTCTATGGACTTAAGCAGGCACCGAAGCAATGGCATCAAAAATTTGATGAAGTGGTTTTGTCTAGTGGTTATGTTCTTAACCAAGCTGACAAATGTGTATATAGCAAATTTGATGAATCTGGTAAAGGAGTCATCATTTTTCTATAAGTTTATGACATGTTGATCTTTGGCACTGACCAAAATCAGGTTGACCTGACAAAGGAGTTTTTGTCATCAAGGTTCTCCATGAAAGACATGGGGGAGGCTGATGTTATCCTTGGTATAAGGATTAAACATGAAAGTAAAAGAATTTCTATCTCTCAGTCTCATTATATTGAGAAGGTACTGAGGAAATTCAATTACTTTGATTGTACTCCAGTGAGTACACCTATGGATACTTTGGTGAAGCTGATGCCTAATCATGGCAAGGCTGTATCTCAACTTGAGTATTTTAGGGTAATTGGCTGCCTGATGTATGCCATGACTTGTACAAGACCTGATATTGGTTTTCCAGTGGGAAAATTGAGTAGGTATACTTGTAATCCTAGTGCTCATCACTGGCAAGCAGTTCAGAGGGTACTGAAGTATTTGAAGAGAACTATGGATTATAGTCTCTCATATACTGGTTACCCATCAGTGTTGGAAGGTTACACTGATGCAAGTTGGATCAGTAACACTAAAGACAATTCGTCTACCATTGGCTGGGTATTCCTACTTGGTGGAGGTGCAATTTTTTGGGCATCCAAGAAACAAACTTGCATCACCAGTTCAACAATGAAATCTGAATTTGTGGCTCTAGCAGCTACTGGTAAAGAAGCTGAATGGTTGAAAAACATGCTTCTTGAGATTCCATTGTGGCCTAAACCTATAGCACCGATTTCTATCCGGTGTGATAGTGCAACTACATTGGCTAAGGCTTATAGCCAGATGTACAATGGTAAGTCTAGACACTTAGGTGTCGGACATAGCATGATTCGTGAGCTTATCATGAATGGGGTGGTATCTATAGAGTTTGTTAGATCTCAACAGAACTTAGCTGATCACTTGACGAAGGGTCTGGCTAGAGACTTGGTTATAAAGTCTGCTAAATGGATGGGTTTAAGTCCAACTTAGTCACTGAATGCTAGGACACTCAACTCCCTCCTGAGGAAACTTGGGAGCTGAGTTCAATGTGGAAAGCTGAACATTCAGTGGACTGGAGCACATGTTTTATTTACATCCCAAGATTGTGCTTAGAACCTGCTGAAAGCAAGATGAAGTCTTTACTTCTTAATGGTTAATTTTCTTTGAAAAAGTTCTTGGCAGGAGCATGAATAAAGAGGAACCACCTATGTAAATGTTGAAGTTTTGCCGCTTCAGGAAGCTTTGGACTTTTAGCTTTTACAACATTTATGAATTTGGATATGGACACATGGCTTGTATAGTTTCAGGAGCTTTTAAGTGTTTGAAAACTTGGGTGTATTTTATCTTCAGGTATTCAAATGGGTTGAAGGGTTCAATTCTTAGAACACCCTGATTCTCGAATATCTGAACGTGTAATTTACTAAGATGGAAATTCAATCCTCAGGACATTTTCGTTTATGCACATGTTTTGCTTGATGTTTATTTTTCATGCAAAGGAAATGAACTAGGGGAGGATTGTTGGAATATTTAGTGCACTTGTGGGATTAGTTCACACCTTGTAATGGGTTAGGAGGTAATGAGTGTACACTAAGGTCCATGAACACCACGACTCTTGTAGTGGTTTAAGTGCTAGTAGAAGTTAAGCTTGACGATATTTGTTGTGTTTCCAAGGTGGATTTCAACCACTTATAGCACTATGAAAGTACTGATTAGCTTGTAATGGTTTTGACCTATTCAGTGGCGTTTCAACCGCTTAATGACCACGTTTAATTTGTCATGTAACCACTAACGGCTATAATGGGGATAATTATGAGGCTATTAATGGGCGATTAATACTCATAATTCCATTTGATTAGCTTAGAGTAACCTCCTACAAATAGGATATCTGATTATGCATGATGGACGAAAACGATTAACACTTATAAGCTAGGGTTATTGATTTGTGCCTAATTCAATAACATACATTTGGTCTTATCCCAAGTAGATATTCGTGTAACCCAGGCATTAGGGTCGAATAGTTTACTTTGGAAAGTGATCACACGATTCCAAGTGATATTCGGTAACCACCTAGTGGAATTTGTTTCTGCTGACTTGATACTTGTTTCTGCTGACATTGATTATCTTACCCTGTTCTGGGAGCTACCACACCAACAATTTCAAAGAAGAAATTTATGTTGGACTTTCCCCTTTTGTGATGGTTATGGGTGGCAAAAGACAAATAAAAGAAGAAGAATTATTTGTAATTTTGGTACAAGTGTTAAGTATATGTATTTATATTGATATAAAAGGGTAGTGACGCAAAATGCATGCAGTCGCTTACGTAAATGAAAAAAAGTAAACGTTTTAAGGAAAAAAAAATTAAAATGAAATGTGTAAACACATAAAACATGATTGTAAAATCCATATAGTACATCTCTAACGTAGACTAAATTTTGTTTGGTTTCGGTTTACGTTTAAAATCATTTTTAGAGTTACGCGATTTGACTTTACGGTTATACGTAAAAGTAAAAATTTTAAACGTTCAAGTTAAATTGTTTCGAGTTTATGGTCAAGTATTGCCCTGAAAAATGCCACATGCTACACACTTGTAGTTACAATTTATGTTACGTGAAAACGTGAACTAGATTGTAGCCCAAGGTAAAATATCCACGTGTCGTGAGAACGAGCATGGATGATTTTGTAGTTTCTTGCGTTGAACATGTCATGGAATGACATAATTAAATGAAGTAATCTAATACTACTTTGAATTTAAGTATTCGTTGAATGACTTAATTATATGTAGTAAATATTAACTTGAAATATTAATTGAAACCCAAGGTGGTGTTCATAATTACTTTAATTATAAATGTTTATGATTTTGTAAAGTCATAAACATGAAGTCTGTTAATACGAGACTTACAATATAAAGTAAGACGTTAACTTGCTATGTTTTAAGTCATATGTATGAAGTCAATGAGTTGATCAATGACTTATAACGTATAGTGGGATTATAACTGATATGTCTTTTGACTTGGTCAAGAATACTTGTGTTATAATGCATGCAATTGACTTGGTAATTCTATTGTACCATTAAGTGTTACTTTGTTGGTAAATAGGTAAGTGATGAGTGTCTAAATACTCATCATTTTTGTACCATTTAAACTGCAAAAACATCTGAAAACACTCAGAAATGCATCAAAATGATAAAAATATCACAAATAAGTGTTTTATGTGTTTTAAATGCAAAAATATCAAAATCTGGTGAAAAACGTATCAAGTTTGCATAATTGGCAGTTTTAGTCCCCCAAGTTTCAAAAATTGTCAAAAACAGTCCCTGGTAAAACAAAATAAAGAAAAATGTTATTCAAGGTCCATGAAATATTTTAAATTGTCAAAAATGGTCCTTGAATAAATCTTTTGTCAAATGGCGAAAAAGGTCCCCTGAACTTTCATAAAATGTCAAGTTTGGTCCCTGGAAAATTGAAAATGTCAAAACTGGTCCTTGTACTATTGGAAATTGTCAAAATTGGTCCTTGTGACAACTTTGGAGAAATGACAGTAATGGTCCCTCTAGTTTGGCAAAATTGCAAAGTTAGTCCTTGTTATATTAAACCAAACCTTGACCCTTTCCCATTTTTGACCCCTGCCCTTTATACCTTTTTGACCCTTCCTGTTTTTGAACCCTTGGTCAACCCAAGTCAAACAAACAGACTCTTCCCTCCACCTCCTGCTTCCCTCTCCAACTTGCCTGCTACACCCTGCAACTCCTCTCCCATCACCCCTCACACCTTATCCCTTATCCCCAACCCCCCTCATCATCACACCTATTCCACCCCCCCTAGTTGCTAGCTTCAGAGTCTCCAGAGGTCAAAATGCCCTTTCCCGCCAAAATTGGATAAATAGCCAATATGAGCAAAACTCACCCATTGGCTCAAAAAAGTGGTGGGATTGAATCAAGAGGACACGTGGAAGATTTTTGGATATAAAAGAGGGAAGAAGAAGGAGAGGATAGTCAGTAGTTAGTTTTTATTTTTTCTATGTATGTCGTTTTTTTTTAGTTATCTTAATTAGTGTTTTTAAAATGTAATTCTAAGCTTTAATGTGTTAAACTCAAGTTAAGTTATCATTGTAATCTGTTTTAAGAATCAAATTCAAAGTTTGGATAAAATCCTTGTTCTTGTATTCACTGTTGAGAAATTAAGTTTCAAACTCTTGTCTTAAAGCTTCTATTAGCTTATTTTTAAGCTTAAACAGGTTTACTCAAGCTTATTAGAGCTTTTGGTAAGCTTGGATAACATTTTCAAGCAAATTTGGTTGATGGTCAACAAAAATCAACTGGGGAGCTAAACTGGAAAATGGTGATCTTGGGTTGTTGCAGTGGTTGAAATGGGTTGGAAATAGATTAGGTTAGAGTAGATTGGGTTTGGTTTGGCCTGCAACACTAGCTGGACTCTTGTGAGTATTTGTCCAATTTTCATTTTCACATCATATTGCATATTTTGTATCTGTAATCATTAACTGTTCAAATTTGGTTATTTAGTTGTACTTAGGTTATTTAATCTCAGTTTGATCCATAATATTAGCTAGTGTAATGTTTAGTTTCATTCTAAAGTTCAAAACAGTTATATATAGAGTGTTTGGTTTAGCTGCATTATCTGTGTTATAGGCTAGTTCAGTGGCAGTTTCTTGTTGGTTCAGGTTTGTGTCACTCATGTATACTCATATCTGTCTAAACATTGTGCCTGCAAATGCTGAAAGTCAAAATCACATCTCTTCTGTCTTAACTGTTCCACTGTTGGAATTTTTGAAAGCTAAAAGCTTGATTTGTGTTCAATTTTTAGTAGAATAGCTTAATATAACTTTATTTCATCATAATATATTAACATCAATCCACAAATCACTCTCAAAGTTGGAAAAAGTCAAAACTCCAAAACTGCTAAAAAGTCAAAAAAAAAGCTTGAAAAGTCAATTTTTTTTCCAACTAGGGTGAATTATCTTGGACTCATCTCTGGGCCAATTTCAATGAAACTTGTGGCTTTTAAAAGTTCAACTGCTCTAGTTTATTGTTGTCATTTTTGTATATTTTTGTAAATTTTTTTTAAGCTTCAAATGAGCTTGGCATTTGGGCCTTATATGCCCTGTGCACACACTCAGTATTAACTGAGTGTGTGCAGGCCATTTGCAGAGCTTGCTACAAGCTCATTTGAGCTTGTCCAAGTCTCAGCTTTGGATTATAAGCTCCCAGCCAGGTCTTTTGTAGGTTCCTTCATCTGTTTTTAAATTTCAGCTTATTTTGTATCTTGTACTTAAGCTCTTAAGTTGGTCCCAAAATCTGTTTTAGCTTATAAACTCAAAAACATCAAATCTGTGTAATCAGCTATTCAGTGGTTAAAAGTAGTTGTAATCTGTTGCATTTAGGTTCTTTTAGTATATTATAGCTTTTGTTATCAGTTGGTGGCTTATTTTGTCCATTTGCTTATTTCAAGTGCTTATTTCTAAGCACTTGACATAGCAGCTTCTTATTCCTCCACACAACCATATGTTTTTCCATTTTTCCTAGATTCTATATATTGTTTTAAGCTTATCTTGAATTTTTCAGATTTTTCCTAGCTTGTTTGCTATTTTTCTACATTTTAATTAGTTTTTAAGCATTTTTAATTAGTTTTAAATACCAAAAATTAAGAAAAGGTTCAAAAAAATAATTTTTCAATTTTCCTAAGTTTAGATAAATATAAAAAGACAAAAAAATATTTTTTCAGATTTTTCTTAGTTACATTTGTATTTTTAAGTAATTTAATTAGTTTTAAATAGTTTAAAATTCATAAAAAATAGAAAAATAATCAGAAAAATATAAAAATAGTTTTTAAAATTCTCTTTAGTTATTTTAGATTTTTCCAAGTCATAATTTCTTTTTTCTAGCTTTATTTCATATTTTCTTGTATTTTAGGCTATTATTAAATAGTTAAAATTAGTTTTTAATTAATAATAATTAGATAAATAGTTTTAAAAATAATTTTCTTTTTCTTAAAATTTTCTCTTATCATTAGGTTTGTAAAAATATCATTTTCATATTTTTAGGATTAATATTGCTTCAGTTTCACATTTTCTTTTGTACGTCACGTAGTTTTTAATTTAAGTTTTATAAAAGAAAAATCAAAAATATCAGTTTAAAAATAGTGATAGCGTTTATTTAATATAGTTTATCTTTTTAATTTTCCTTAATTTGCATTTAAGCCCCTGTAGTTTATGTACTCTTTCTTTAGTATAAATCAATCACAATCCTTTTCCGTTCAAATCCTCTCGATCACTACACGTTTGACTATTCTCGCACAGCTCGTTGGGACATAACGACCTGGGGAAACACTATACTCTCCTGGACTTCATTGCATTGGTGTCTGAACTGTTTTAAGTTCCTTACGGTTAGCCATTCACAAGTGGCTAGCTTGTGTGAGATAACTTGACGGTTTGCCACCAATCAAATTTTGGCGCCGCTGCCGGGGAGCAGTGCTAATAGTCTTACGTTTAGCAAATTAGTGATTTGAATATTCACTCCTTGTTTATACCATCTATATATTTATATTTTCTTTTAAAAATCAAAAACCCAAAAAGATTTTCATTCTTTGTTTTTACAAAATGTTTATCCAAAAATTCAAAAATATCCATCTTTACCCTCTCACATCTTTGATTCTTCATCCCAGCCCCTCTGTAAACCTTTGATTCTTTCTATGTCTTATCCTCACCCTCTTGGTTGTCAATGGTGTGGTAGTCCTTATAATGGTGGCAATTGCCCCAGTTGTAGCATGGTGGAATCAGGAAACGGGTCTGTCTATAACCAGGATCCTTATTCCTACCATAACACAACTGATTTATTCCATCAGCTACCACACTGTGAGACTCAGCAGTTTTACTGTTGTGAGTACTGCGGTGGTTCACACTACAGTTCTGATTGTCAATCGGGAAACACGCTTGTCTATGAGCAGGTTCCTGATAACAATTATGATTACAACACATATGACTCACAGCCACATCAGTTTTACTGTTGTGAGTATTGTGGAGGTCCTCATTCTAGCTCTGATTGTCAAACAAGGAATCCATTTCCTTGTAACAATTACGACTCTTCGTATCATGACCAACCTCCACAGTATCAAATGAATCAGGCACCACCTCAGCCTGATCCACTTCCTCAAAATCTTCTCCTTAATCTTTTGGATTTAGTGAAAGATTTGAAGGAATGTAAACATTCCCAAGATAATCCAAATGAGAAATCCATGGAAGTTTTGTTAGCTGAAGAGCGGACTGCTAAATTAGATTCCCAGATTGCCTTTGAAAAATCTATTAGGGAATCAATTGCAAAAGAAAAAGCAGCCAAATCTAGCTCTCGATTCCGTTTCATTCCTGGTGACGATGATGATGAAGTTACCCTTGATATTAGTCAATTATGTACAGGTTCATCAAGTTCATCAGTTGAAATTCCTTCCATGAAAAATCAGGGAGAAAAGACTATGATGGTATTACTAGCAGAAGAACAAATGGAAAGTATAAAACATATGTATGCTAGTCCTTCTAAACTCCCTCAGTCTGTTGTTATCACACCTGATATTCCCACTCACTCTTTGAACATGGGGGATGAGCATCTTGACACTGTTCCTGAAAAGGAATCGGACGAATTCATAAAGTCTAGTGTTGAGAACCTTGTCCCAATCCCGGGAGAGTCACAGGGAACTTCTGAGCATATGTGTGATATCCCTTTCCCTCTTGAGTGTTCAAAAGATCATTTTGAAACTTTCTCCGATTTTAGCGATGATTGTAAATCTTATGGAGACATTGAGTATGTTGAGGCATCACTCCCACAGTCTGATCCTCTTCTTGAGGAATTCACCGATGAACTCACTCACATTAGTCCACTTTCATCAGAAAGTGACGATGATCTCTTTGATTTCGAAGCCGATCTTGGAGAAACTAAAAATCTCCTATATAATGATCATCCACTCATTTCTTGTCCCATTTCTGACTCTTCCATTCCTTCTCTCACTCCAGTTGAGGAAGATGACAACTTTTGGAAGGAGGTCGATGCTTTTCTTAGTGATGAGTCAATTCCTACAGGAATTGACAATACTTACTTTGATTCGGAGGGAGACATCCTCTTTCTTGAAAATCTGTTGATTGAAGAACCGTTTCCAGCTCTCCCTCCCGGAAATTTTGTTGCCAATCACCATACAAGCTTCAAGTCTAAGCTTAAAAATCTAACAAATGGTGATTTGCTCCTCACTAATGAAGAATGGGATTGCATTGTGATGCACATCTTTATTCCATTTTTCACAGATGGTGTGGTTTCTCGTTCCCTTTTTTCCTTTGGGAATGAGGACACTATTTTTGATCCCGGCATTTTCATTTATTATTTTTGAGCCGGTTCTATGTATATCTCATCGGTGTGGAACTTTCACGTATTTCAATGTTTATTCAAACATCTTGAATGAAAGTCCGATGGAGATTGTCTCTTCCACTTACTTCCCCATGAACAAATTAATTCGGGGTCGAGTCAAGCTAGCGACTCGGTAATCAAAAACAGTAGTTAAACATGGGTTTTCACCCGTGTGTACCACCCTAGTGTGGGGGAGATACCCCACATGTTGTATATAGATCTAAAAAAATGAATGAAAATATTTAAAAAGAAAATAATTGTTGTGTTTCTACACTTAGCTAGTAATGTTATCTTTTTACGTTCTAAGTTTCGGCATAACAGCCGGTACTTTGAATATTGAGGACAATATTTATTTCTAAGTGTGGGGGGGAAATTCTGGCGAATTTGATCATAAATGTACCCTTTTAGTCCCTTTTTCCCCCAAAATGGCCAAATTTAAAAAAAAAAATTTAGTGGAAGTACTATGTACTAAACACAACAAATGGTAATCAGTCCACCATGTCTAACCCACATAAGGATTGGCTAATCCAGGAGCAAACGGCTCTTGGTAAAGATATCTCAAATCCGTTGACGGCTTGCAATTTGCCCAAAATTGTATGGTATTCAGCTCACCATATCCTTAAAAGTGAAGAGTTGGCTAGCCCGCAAGTTTATGGCTTGTGGTAAAGGCAGTGGAAAAACCATAATTGGTAATCAGCTCACCAAAGATAATATTGATAATTTATCTAAGAGTTGGCTAGTCCAGAAGCAAACGGCTTCTGGTAAAGACAAATCAAATCCGTTGAAAGCTGGTGGTTTGCTCAAAATCACTTGGTTATCGGTGTACCAAGGTTCTTACTTGAACTGAAACATTTGGCTACTCCAGAAGTAATGGCTTTTGGTAAAGAGTTGAAATCCATTAATTTTTCTCAAAACATTGCTAGGGACTAGCAATATCTTAGTGTGGGGGATTGATGAGTGTCTAAATACTCATCATTTTTGTACCATTTAAACTGCAAAAACATCTGAAAACACTCAGAAATGCATCAAAATGATAAAAATATCACAAATAAGTGTTTTATGTGTTTTAAATGCAAAAATATCAAAATCTGGTGAAAAACGTATCAAGTTTGCATAATTGGCAGTTTTAGTCCCCCAAGTTTCAAAAATTGTCAAAAACAGTCCCTGGTAAAACAAAATAAAGAAAAATGTTATTCAAGGTCCCTGAAATATTTTAAATTGTCAAAAATGGTCCTTGAATAAATCTTTTGTCAAATGGCAGAAAAGGTCCCTGAACTTTCATAAAATGTCAAGTTTGGTCCCTGGAAAATTGAAAATGTCAAAACTGGTCCTTGTACTATTGGAAATTGTCAAAATTGGTCCTTGTGACAACTTTGGAGAAATGACAGTAATGGTCCCTCTAGTTTGGAAAAATTGCAAAGTTAGTCCTTGTTATATTAAACCAAACCTTGACCCTTTCCCATTTTTGACCCCTGCCCTTTATACCTTTTTGACCCTTCCTGTTTTTGAACCCTTGGTCAACCCAAGTCAAACAAACAGACTCTTCCCTCCACCTCCTGCTTCCCTCTCCAACTTGCCTGCTACACCCTGCAACTCCTCTCCCATCACCCCTCACACCTTATCCCTTATCCCCAACCCCCCTCATCATCACACCTATTCCACCCCCCCCCCCTAGTTGCTAGCTTCAGAGTCTCCAGAGGTCAAAATGCCCTTTCCCGCCAAAATTGGATAAATAGCCAATATGAGCAAAACTCACCCATTGGCTCAAAAAAGTGGTGGGATTGAATCAAGAGGACACGTGGAAGATTTTTGGATATAAAAGAGGGAAGAAGAAGGAGAGGATAGATAGTTAGTTTTTTATTTTTCTATGTATGTCGTTTTTTTTAGTTATCTTAATTAGTGTTTTTAAAATGTAATTCTAAGCTTTAATGTGTTAAACTCAAGTTAAGTTATCATTGTAATCTGTTTTAAGAATCAAATTCAAAGTTTGGATAAAATCCTTGTTCTTGTATTCACTGTTGAGAAATTAAGTTTCAAACTCTTGTCTTAAAGCTTCTATTAGCTTATTTTTAAGCTTAAACTGGTTTACTCAAGCTTATTAGAGCTTTTGGTAAGCTTGGATAACATTTTCAAGCAAATTTGGTTGATGGTCAACAAAAATCAACTGGGGAGCTAAACTGGAAAATGGTGATCTTGGGTTGTTGCAGTGGTTGAAATGGGTTGGAAATAGATTAGGTTAGAGTAGATTGGGTTTGGTTTGGCCTGCAACACTAGCTGGACTCTTGTGAGTATTTGTCCAATTTTCATTTTCACATCATATTGCATATTTTGTATCTGTAATCATTAACTGTTCAAATTTGGTTATTTAGTTGTACTTAGGTTATTTAATCTCAGTTTGATCCATAATATTAGCTAGTGTAATGTTTAGTTTCATTCTAAAGTTCAAAACAGTTATATATAGAGTGTTTGGTTTAGCTGCATTATCTGTGTTATAGGCTAGTTCAGTGGCAGTTTCTTGTTGGTTCAGGTTTGTGTCACTCATGTATACTCATATCTGTCTAAACATTGTGCCTGCAAATGCTGAAAGTCAAAATCACATCTCTTCTGTCTTAACTGTTCCACTGTTGGAATTTTTGAAAGCTAAAAGCTTGATTTGTGTTCAATTTTTAGTAGAATAGCTTAATATAACTTTATTTCATCATAATATATTAACATCAATCCACAAATCACTCTCAAAGTTGGAAAAAGTCAAAACTCCAAAACTGCTAAAAAGTCAAAAAAAAAGCTTGAAAAGTCAGTTTTTGGCCAACTAGGGTGAATTATCTTGGACTCATCTCTGGGCCAATTTCAATGAAACTTGTGGCTTTTAAAAGTTCAACTGCTCTAGTTTATTGTTGTCATTTTTGTATATTTTTGTAAATTTTTTTTAAGCTTCAAATGAGCTTGGCATTTGGGCCTTATATGCCCTGTGCACACACTCAGTATTAACTGAGTGTGTGCAGGCCATTTGCAGAGCTTGCTACAAGCTCATTTGAGCTTGTCCAAGTCTCAGCTTTGGATTATAAGCTCCCAGCCAGGTCTTTTGTAGGTTCCTTCATCTGTTTTTAAATTTCAGCTTATTTTGTATCTTGTACTTAAGCTCTTAAGTTGGTCCCAAAATCTGTTTTAGCTTATAAACTCAAAAACATCAAATCTGTGTAATCAGCTATTCAGTGGTTAAAAGTAGTTGTAATCTGTTGCATTTAGGTTCTTTTAGTATATTATAGCTTTTGTTATCAGTTGGTGGCTTATTTTGTCCATTTGCTTATTTCAAGTGCTTATTTCTAAGCACTTGACATAGCAGCTTCTTATTCCTCCACACAACCATATGTTTTTCCATTTTTCCTAGATTCTATATATTGTTTTAAGCTTATCTTGAATTTTTCAGATTTTTCCTAGCTTGTTTGCTATTTTTCTACATTTTAATTAGTTTTTAAGCATTTTTAATTAGTTTTAAATACCAAAAATTAAGAAAAGGTTCAAAAAATAATTTTTCAATTTTCCTAAGTTTAGATAAATATAAAAAGACAAAAAATATTTTTTCAGATTTTTCTTAGTTACATTTGTATTTTTAAGTAATTTAATTAGTTTTAAATAGTTTAAAATTCATAAAAAAATAGAAAAATAATCAAAAAAATATAAAAATAGTTTTAAAAATTCTCTTTAGTTATTTTAGATTTTTCCAAGTCATAATTTCTTTTTTCTAGCTTTATTTCATATTTTCTTGTATTTTAGGCTATTATTAAATAGTTAAAATTAGTTTTTAATTAATAATAATTAGATAAATAGTTTTAAAAATAATTTTCTTTTTCCTAAAATTTTCTCTTATCATTAGGTTTGTAAAAATATCATTTTCATATTTTTAGGATTAATATTGCTTCAGTTTCACATTTTCTTTTGTATGTCACGTAGTTTTTAATTTAAGTTTTATAAAAGAAAAATCAAAAACATCAGTTTAAAAATAGTGATAGCGTTTATTTAATATAGTTTATCTTTTTAATTTTCCTTAATTTGCATTTAAGCCCCTGTAGTTTATGTACTCTTTCTTTAGTATAAATCAATCACAATCCTTTTCCGTTCAAATCCTCTCGATCACTACACGTTTGACTATTCTCGCACAGCTCGTTGGGACATAACGACCTGGGGAAACACTATACTCTCCTGGACTTCATTGCATTGGTGTCTGAACTGTTTTAAGTTCCTTACGGTTAGCCATTCACAAGTGGCTAGCTTGTGTGAGATAACTTGACGGTTTGCCACCAATCAGTAAGCCAAAGAGTAGATGGTTATCTTAAATATTGTTAGATTTTCTTACAATATTAATTCTAAGGAAATACCATAGTTTTATGGTATGTTCGGTTAGAAGAATCAAAATCTATTGGCATGTTTGATTCAAGATAACTATAGTTTCTTCCGTATGTTATCAAGGTTAGTAGATTGAGTATAGATGAATATACTCAATAAGACTCCAACCTAGAAGATTGATAAGACACTATTTGTTTATGGAATGTGATGAATCACATTAAGTCTTATAAATGAAGTTCTGAATTTGTTAAACTACTTGTAGAGTTAGTTGTAACAAACTAATGTCAGGAACTGTCAATGTTTTTTGTAATATCCCAAAAGAGAACAATGTATTGTTGCTCTACTTGCTAAAACTATTTAAAGGTAATCTTTAAAATTTTAAAGGCAAGTGGGAGTTTTGTTTAGATCTTGAAACATTGAATTACAAAATACGTAATCTTCTAAAATGCACTAGAAAATATCATGATGAGGCTAAACATGTAAATGATAGACCTTAATATGATGGAATTGTCATTCATCGATCCGTAAGGATATCTCAAATATTTAATATGATGAGGGATATGAGTTACAGGATCATGGTAAGCCTGTTAATCATAATGATGAATTTACAAATGTTGAATTGTGGTAAAATCAATCATATTATGAATGTAGAGATGATGTCCATAAAGATAATCAACTTTAGATACTTAGTTTATCTTAATGAAGATGATTTTTCTTCAAAGGATGGAAACCCTAGTGGTTTAAATCTTTGTGTAGAAATCATATGGACAATATTGTACACATATTTAATGTATGTCTAGTGATAATAATATTAATCATACTTAATCATTTAACTATGATTGAATATTCTTTCCTAGATACATTAAATAGAAGTATAAAGATTATAATTGTCATACTTAGTTTTATTGATATGAAATTTTGACAATGAATATCAAAACTCTTTGTTCTGGAATTACTTTTGCGAGGACGATAAGTAATGCAAAGGAGTTTTTATGAATTCAAATAATCTTTGAATATGTACAGACTGCAAGAATCCATGAATAGATATATGCAAGCATCTAGGAGTTGATTCTTATGTTTAATATTAAATCCATGTTTGATTTAATAATTAAAATAAGATAGCTCATAAGTATTCCTGAAAGCTAGTGGGAGTATTATTTTTTATTTTCTTAAATCTTATATGTTGTATGGGCAACTACATTCCACCTAAATTAAATTTTAGTTGGGAATGAAACCTCGTTTGTAAGATTTGGAAATAAAACATACAACCTTGAGATATATGTTTATTGTTATAAACATATGCGTTAAATAAATGAGTCTAATAGAACATGATGAATACATATCTTTGACAAGATAGAATATGAATGAGATCTTAAAGTCTAACTTGAAGATTCATCATGAACATCATGTTATGTATAAGGTTGTTGTATCATGCTTGATTACAAGATGATTTAACAACATTGTAATATTTATGTTTGGATTTAGAATTGCATTCCTCAGCCTGGAGTTGCTCCCAAATTCTATACAACAATTGTTATGTAATTGTCATAAGTCAACAAACTTGAGGTTTAGATGACACCAAACAAATAAATATTCAAAGTTTACGGATGTTTAAAGAGCATATTGTTGTACACAATGATGCTAATATAATTGAGATGACACTCAATTCTAGTCATGGTATCCTTGATGATGACCATGTTGACTAGTTATGCTCAACTAAGAGCATAGTTGCATTATACATTAAAGAATATAGAATACTTTTAAACCTTAAGGTTTTGGAAGATGATTGTCATAAAAGGTGGTTCAGGTAGTCACGCATCTTATGGAATGATATGACAATATCAAGATATGTGTAAACACATACAAGAAATTCACTTATTGAATTTTTAAAATAAGTATTCTCAAAATTTCTATAGATCAAAGTTAGTTAAAGTTATGCCCTGTCAACAAGTATGATTATCATGACTTGAGGCAAAATTCATTAACTAAGAATTATCATGCATTGATCTATTTAGTATTTGGATAAAGGATATTGTAAACATTATTATTCAAATGAAATAAAGTATTTTGTTATGTTTATTATTCATTTATTATGATGTTATCCTATATTTGCATGTTTAAATCCTTTAATAATTTAAGTTATTCTAAATAGTCCGTTGTCGATCAATAAAATGGGAATGATATTGAATTAAGACAAATCTGAGTATTAGTTAGAATCACTACTACAAAAAATCTCATAGAAACCGGTCAAAATGGCCCATGAAGAGTGGTTTTGTAACCACTCTTTGAAGGGGGGTATCTCCATAATCAAAACATATAGGAACCGGTTTTGGCAACCTGTCTCTATTAGAAGCATCGACACCGGTTTTTTCTTTAAAGTTAGTCTCCATTATAGAGTAAGCAAACATACTTTTATTGGACATTGACACCGGTTCTCCCACAACCTATCTTTATAGAAGCATCCAACCTATCTTTATATATAGTAAAAAGATATGTTTTTATCTAAAAACCTATCTTTTTAGTAAATCTATTTTATTAAAAAAAAAAATAATTTCTAAAATTTTCCAATTTTTAGAAATTGAAAAAATTTAGAAATGGTTTTTTTAAATAAAGAAACATATATATATAAATGCAACAAATATATATATAAAGTGATTAAAATACACTACAAATGTCGAAATCAACAAATTAAATTAAGATAATACGTCAATTCAACTAAACATAAATACTAGACAAAATCCAAATTAAAACATTAGAATTCAACAAACTATAAAGAAAAACACTATTGAACATCAATATCTAGGAGTAATCGCGCCACAATGTAAACCATGCACCAAAGATGGCGTTCAACTCTTTGTTCTCTAATGAACGTTAATCATTCCAAGGTAGCTACATATAAATTAATGAAATAAATAGTTATACAACAACTACCACATGTATAGGTCCACCTATATATGCATATGCGCTATAAATATTGAATAGTTTGAGTAAATAAGCATCAGCCAGTCACACACTACCTTGATGGAGGCGCCTTGTGCATTTATTCTTTTGAACCGAGAAGAGAGTAGACGTGCCGATTGTTTCAACTGCAATACGGGGAAAATGTTCTGCGTATATTGCTTATATGCAAACGATAAGAGCTAAAACATAGTTGCACTTGAAAATTTACCACGTGATTTTTGATGGCTACCGGATTATGTTACTGCAACAGAAGGTTCATGTGTCCAACATATATCCATTCCAGGGTAGAAGATGTTGGCTTCACGAACACTACCCGGCGTAAAATCAAGCACCACTGCGCCCGAAACAGCGTCTGATCTAGTGTCATTATAAACTGAGAATAAAACCTTACCAGCTATTTTCAGACATGTTTTTAATGACATAAATACATACACATAGGTCATACCAGGCTGCGGGCAAAAAGTCTAAAGGGTCACAGGCAACGCCTGTAGTAAAAGCAAGCAACTTTGGTCCACGCTCTCTGCCTGCAATCATTGGTAAAAAAACTGTCAGTATACATGTACAGAATAGAAGCTAAAGGAATAAAAGCTAAAGTAACAGGTTCTGGCATCATATTATGAATAAGTTGATAATATAATATCTTCACTCCCGAACAGTTATTTTATAAGCTTATGAAACCAAAGAATACACTGAAAAAAAATATATAAAAACTCTCATCAAAGTGTTCGAAATCATGATTGACATTATCATGTGCACTTTCCCCTTCGAGAAAGAAGGGTCGAAAATCAATATCTGAATGTTTTCTTATACCTCTTGTTTTAATCGTCTGCGTAATACATGCAATAAAGTCCTCAAAAGACTTATTTGCATTAAGTGTAGAGGAGTAGCCAGCTGGTGCAGATAAAGATGCGCCAGTTGAACATGAAACATGGTTAATGGCAGCAGGTGTTTCACGAATATAAACATTTATGCACGGACTTTGACCTTGTCTTTTAGAAACAGAGCACGTTGACTGCTCCAAATAAGAATCATCGTACACTTTCCTTTTACCTTTATTAGATTGTGTTCCTTTAGAAGCTCTTCCCGATGTATGCTCAAGTACTCGTTTGTCCATCAGCCGAATTTCAACGGCCTACAGATAAGACGACAAAATTTAGTTATTAAGCACTTTGAGTACAAACCTTAAAGACTTGAGGAATAATGATACCTTCTTGATGTCACATTGTACAAAACGATATAATCAATATTCTAAAAATACACAAAAATGGGCGAAATAGCATGAGAAGTTTACCCTGCATGCTGTGATATTTGAAGACATGTCAATCCAGCATCCAGTGCTGTTTTCCATAGACTCGTTCGTTCAATTCCTGAAAGCAGTATAGGTTACTACGTGTTATACGGTATTGTCGTAATGAATTAATCTTTAAAAGCCGGTACATCAATTTAGAAGAAAAAAATCTGCTTATAAAGTGTATGATATAGTCTCAGCCGATAAGGAAAGATTACATGTATTAGCAAAACCGGAACTGTAAAACTAACTAGCTCATAAACAAATGAATGGTTCGGTTGTCTCCCTGAATCCTGAACAAATGATATTTAGGACCGTTTCTTACCATGATCATCCCATATATGAACACAAACACATAAACAAAAGCTTAAACTCACACCTGGACCTCTACACTGCCTTCGTAAACCCCTCCTGCACAAAACTTGAAAGCATTTTACCACCTATCCATCTCTGATAACTACTTATCTGATCAAGAAGTAAAATAAACACATCAACCAAATAGCCACAAACACATAAATCAGATAAAACAAACACATTTCACAATAAATTTGCTATTACAATACCCAGTAGAGAAAAAAAATTAGCTACAGCCCGAATAGACCTTTTAACATCCTCATCAACCTCACCTTCACCTTGACCTACACTCTTACCCCAGTATTGCCTTTTTTTTCAATTATGCTTCTGGTAGGTCGGCAACATTCTTGAAACGAATGAGTTAAGATGTTGGCGTCTCACCACTCAGCACCTTAGCATGGAACAACACATAAGAAAATCAGTTACTAGTTACTAAGTTTTGGCCGCACTGATTTGATAAATTCGCAACCTTTGATTTCATAACTTGTAAAACCATATCATGCGTACTTTCATTATAACTTCATATCTACAAATACAACAAAAATCATCACATAATCATGAAACTAAATTATATGCATAGTCAATCACTACCAATGTCACTTATTTCCCATAAATTAAATATTTTTACAACAAAATATTACAATATCATAAACTGATTATCAAACAATCCAATAAAACTATGAAAACCCATTTCAATACAACCTAAACCCATATAAAAAACATATACAATCAAAATACATATAAAAACATAAAAAAAATGTAAGATTAACAAATATCAAAAATCAAAGATTTAACAAATATCCAAACTAGAAGTAAGGAAAAAAAATCGAAACATGAATAACCTAGAACCTTTTTATTAGAGTATGGGGTTTTTCTTCCCAGAAATATACCAACTCCGGAAATCCGGAATGCATCATGTGAAACAATCTTTTGATTAATGTTGCGGACTTGTGGGTTTATTTTTCAATTTTTAAGACATTGAATGTGATTTTTGGATGGTTAATTGTGTACGCATATCAGATATAATGGATTGGTTTGTTTAATTAATTGATTTTTTTATTTTTGTTGCTTGAGTTTGTGAGTGAATTGAGGCATAGAGAAATGAAAAAATAATGCTTGATTTTGTAAGTTACCGGGTTGGTGCGTTGTGGTACAGAGGAAAAAAAAACAAATAAATGACAGCGGTGATAATCGTAGACCTAAAACCTACCGAGACGACCGACCGAAAACTGAACGAACCAACCGAAAATTGACCGAACTGAAGGATTAACGGTCCCGTCTCGGTCCGGTCCGGTTCGGTCCAAACCGGTTACATAAAACCAAACTATTATGTCTTCTTGGACCCGACCGACCGAAAGACCGGACCGAACCAGACCGAACACATTTGGTCCAGTCCTCAGTCTAAGGTTTTAAGCTAGTTCGGTCTCAGTTCGGTCCGATTTTGGTCTGTTCGGTCCGGTTTTAGACCGTCGATCACCCCTAAGTGGTGTCGTGGTGAACGAAATTAATGCCAAAAAAGGTGATGGAAACATAAAAGAAACATACTTTTTATGTGTGTGGGTAAATTGACTATTTTACCTCATGTGTAAGGCATGCGGGAGGAGTTAACGGAGAAAGATAACTGAATTAGGCGATAAGGATGGACGGGGTTACATAGTTTCATTATAAGTATCAATTAGCCAATAAAAAAAGATAATGACTCAATCTGTGATTTGGCCCAAATCACATTAACGAAGAGTGTAATTTACTCTTTTATGACACAAAACTTTTTTCATCAATAAAAACAAAATCTAATGTTTAACTTCATACCTTGATTTGCGAAATTGTTTTAGCCAAGACCCCTATTTTCCTCATCAACTCTGTAATCTAGACCTCATCATCTACCTCCGTTTACGCACACAGCGGATAACAAATACCAATCTCAAACACAACACACCTGCACATAAATGAGAAACCCACCTGCGAAGGAAACCGAGTGTCGAAAAAAGTGAGACGAAGATGCATATCCAATACCGATGAGAAGGTATTAACGAAAAAAAAGGAAAAAAAAAAGAAGGGGTTAATATTTTGTGGACCGGGCCACTGAACGGGCTTAAAGTTGGGCTGCGAGTAAATGACGTCACATGATGTCTTCGGAGCGACACCGTATTAAACGGTATTTAAGGATATTAAGTAATAATAGCCTAAACATACATTTGGTGACTTTTTGTATCTTCAGTGGGTAAAAGTTTTGGGAGGTGATTCTGACACTCATATTTTTTAATTGGAACTCTCAATTGAACAAACAGTCCAAGCATACTGTAAGCACTATACAAGTATGTAATGCATACCATAGAGTGTCCGAATCAAAAGTGTGAGTGTGCAAATCATTTCCTAAAAGTTTTAGGTGTCGTTTGTTTTTTTAAAAAGAAGCACTTTTCACCTATTTTCACTTATTTTCTCTTCGGGAGCGCAGAGCTTTCCATTTGGTTTTTTGCAGAGAAAAGAGCTTTATTTCACTAATTTCCTCTTGTAAATTTCAAAAATTATCTTTCACTTTTTACCTCTTCTTTTCACAAACCCTACATCTCTTTCTCAATATCTGTTTTTATACGTTTTCGTCTGTTTTTATACGTTTTCATAAGTTTTTTTTTTTCATTTTCGTCCATTTTTATACATTTTTTTTACATTTTATCCGTTTTCTTATGTTTTCATATATTTTATCCTTTTGTATACGTTTTCGTCCGTTTTTATACTTTATCATCCGTTTTTATATGTTTTTATTCGTTTTCATACATTTTCATACGTTTTTATCCGTTTTTATGTTTTATTCGTTTTTATCCGTTTTCTTACGTTTTTATCTGTTTTCTTACGTTTTATCTGTTTTTATATGAGTTCGTCCATTTTTCTACTTTATCATCCGTTTTTATACGTTTTCGTTCGTTTTTATACAAGTTTATACGTTTTCGTTCATTTCTATACGTTTTCATATGTTTTTATTCGTTTTTATCCGCTTTTATCCGTTTTCATCTGTTTTTAAACGTTTTCGCCTGTTTTCTATACGTTTCCATCCGTTTTTATAAGTTTTCGTTCGTTTTTATATGTTTTTTATTAGTTTTTCTTACGTTTTCATCCGTTTCTATACGTTTTTATCCGTTTTTATACGTTTTCGTTCGTTTTTATATGTCTTTTATGATTTTATCCATTTTCATCTGTTTTTATATGCTTTCGTCCGTTTTTATACGTTTCCTTACATGTTTATCCGTTTTCGTTCGTTTTTATACGTTTTTGTTCGTTTCTATACGTTTTCATACTTTTTATCCGCTTTTATCCATTTTCATCAGTTTTTATACGTTTTCATCTGTTTTTATACATTTCCATCTGTTTTTATAAGTTTTCATTCATTTTGATACGTTTTCTTACGTTTTTATCCGTTATTATATATTTTCATCCATTTTTATACGTTTTGTCCCTTTTTCTACGTTTTCTTACGTTCTTATACGTTTTCCGTTTTTCTTACGTTTTCATTTATTTTTCGTACGTTTGTATCCGTTTGTATACATTTCCATACGTTTTTGTCCGTTTTTATACGTTGTCTTACTTTTTTATCCGCTTTTATCCATTTTCATACGTTTTTATATGTTTTCATTTTTTTATGTTTTCTTACGTTTTTATACGTTTTCATACGTTTTTATCCGTTTTCATTTGTTTTCGTTCATTTTAATACGTTTTCTTACGTTTTTATCTACTTTTATCCGTTTTCATCCTTTCTATCCGTTTTCATCCGTTTTTATACGTTTTCGTCCATTTTTATCTTTCCTTATGTTTTTATCAGTTTCTATACGTTTTCATCTGCTTATCTTCCGTTTTTATCCGTTTTTATATTTTTTATTCGTTTTCGTTCATTTTTATATGTTTTATTATGGTTTATCTGTTTTTATCCGCTTTTAACCGTTTTATACGTTATCGTCCGTTTTTATACGTTTTTTTATCTGTTTTCATTCGTTTTTCTTATGTTTTAATCCATTTTTTAAAGTTCTTATACATCTTTTTACGATTTTGTACATTTTTTTTATGTACATTTTAGTACCTTTTATACGTTCTTTTACGTTTTTACGCATTTTCATACGTTTTTATCCGATTTTTACCATTTTTATCCGCTTTCATACTTACAAAAATGTATAAAAATGTACAAAAACGGACAAAAGCATATAAAAACGGATAAAGACATAAGAAAGCGTATAAAAACGGATGAAAACGTATAAAACAAATAAGAATGGATGAAAACGTATAAAAACGGATAAAAACGTAAGTAAAATGGACGAAAACGTATAAAATCAGATTAAAACGTATAAAACGGACGAAAACGTATAAAAATAGATAAAAACGTAACCATGCGTAAGAAAACGTATAAAAACAGATAAAACCGGATAAAACGTAAGAAAGGTATATATAAACAAACAGAAATATATAAAACGGACGAAAATGTATAAAAACGTAAGAAAACGTATAAAAAGGGATGAAAACATACACGAACGGATGAAAACACATAAAAACGGATGAAGACGTATTAAAACGGATGAAAACGTATAAAAACAGACGAAAATGTATAGAAAATGATGAAAACTTATAAAAGCGTACAAAACTAATGAAAACGTATAAAATAGACGAAAACTTGTCTTTGATTCTCCGTATTTTAAGTGATTACTTATTTCGCACTCATCATTTTAGTATCATTTGACAAAAGGATTTATTTTCTCAAATCACAAAACAGTAGTGAAAAAAAAAGAAAAAAAGGTCTTCTTCCATGCGGATGAAGACTTTAGTTGGTAATTGCCATAAATTTTGTTGTGTACATAATATATAACCAAGTATGAGCATATATATTAAGACGACATTCTGAGGCCATCCCCTCTACTAATTCTGAAGTAAGGATACAGTTACAGTCCTTATACTTTAATCATGTCTAAAGTCTAACAACTTAACATGTTATAGAAAAGGTAAAAAGATACGAAAACATCAAAACAACGAGTCTTACACAAAATATGATATCTTTAGGTTTTTCTTAGCAATTATGATGGTTTTAATTTATTCTTTTATAAGCATTTATGGTATGTTTTAGCTTTTATTCAAGTAAATGACTATGTTTCCGAAATAATTATTTGCACATTATTTTCAGAAGTTCAAAAGAGAGAATACTCACACCGGTTGTTTTAAAAAAAATGGTGTCTATAACATAAATAAATAGAGACATGTTGTTACCTACACACCAGTGTCTTTGATTGTGTAAAAAGATTGGTTTTTACCGCAAACCCAGTATTTATGTGTTTTGTATTATGAAAATTGGTTTTTTCAAGAAAACCAATCTCAGTTCCTTCCATTCCCTCTAGTTTTTTTATCATAGGAACCGGGTTTTATATAACCAGTCTCTATTTGGGGGTGTTTATAGCCTTTTGTGTAGTAGTGAATACACTTGAAAGTATATGGATGCGTAGCATGACTAATTTCAGATGATATTCAATGGATTGAATATAGGACTTATCCCAACCACATGATGGTACTTTATGGATCTTAGTCATTAAGTACATCATGAATATTTATCCTCTGACTTGAGATACCAGAGAAATGCCATGGATGTAGTGCATTTCTGTGAAGCAATCTAACGCTATACGTAACTGTTTCAGAAGTGTTGCGAAATTTATGAATTCTGCTCTTAGTCAAAACGGGATTTGTTTCCTTCAAATTTATTTGAAGTATAATAATGTTGGGCCCCTCGTAGGATTGTTAAGATGTTTGCATGGCCATGCCCAAGGTCTTCTTCAGAAGAATTGGTAATCTTGATCAATCAAAATAAAGCGAGAAACAGAATAGTTAGTTAAGAAATGAGTGAGATCCATATTCTTATTAACATGGTATTAGAAACAAAAGGATAATTATGATAATGAATCATCAAAAGGTTTTTTCCAGGAAACCATACTCGAGTTGTTCTGGGGTCATTGGCGTGTTGCTACATGCTAACCAATGTCATTACGCATATTAAGATATCTCCAAGTGGGAGCAGTTGGTTTATGGATATATTTAATATGTGTATGACCGGATTCGAACTCGAGACCACGGGATTGCACACTTTACGTAGGAGATTCGATGTTTAAATAATTAATATAAAATATTTAGTTTAATTATTAAATTCACAATAAACTACTCAAACGCTTTTATAAGTACTGATCGGAAGTGACTATCTCGTTAAATGTCAACGGGATACGAAGAAAGCAAACAAGCCAAGAGACGGTTTTAGGAACCCTCTTTTGGGCTTGTTTTTGGCAAAAAACTATGGAATCCCACATCGGAAACCATAGCAATCTTGACATCTACCATAAGGCTATAAATACATTCCCATGTATTCATCCTTTGGTACACTTGATTTCTTTAGAAGGCCAAACTTCTTCTTTCCTTCCCTCTTGTTCTTGGTCGACGAGTGAATCCCCATTGTAAGGGATTTACGAAAGTGACCTTGAGACTAACAAAGATGTTTGGTTATTCTATTGTGATCCAGAACTAGCATTCGCATCGAGTCGCTAATAGTACGTGTGTAAAAAAATGTGGTGTAACACACTATTGTTACATCAATTGGTTTGAATTGAAAAACGGTAAGGGTGAATTTGTTAAACCACATAAACCCTAATTAGGGTTCTTGAATTGAAGAGATCTAGCCAATTGCAAGAGGTATGTTACGTTTTATTTTCAGTTAATTAATTGTTGTTATATTCTAAGTCTTCCGCTGTGTACTCTGTGATGTCTACATGTTATTATTTGTATATCATGTTTATTAATCTCAACAGCTATATAGTCATATCTGTGATGTGTGTTTACTACTGATCGATTTCTGACTATATTTTCCCGTGTCATATATCTAATTTCATTCTCTTTCAGTTTCCATATATATTGTATATCCATTGCACTCTAAGAGTCATCAGCTAGTATGGTGTTACAACTATATGCTCAAGTAATGCACATTTCTTTTAATTGTTTCATGCCAGCACACACAATCCTTTAAAAGAGAAGAAAATAAGAAATTTGTATGTTTTCAAAAGTCAGATCTAGATCCATATAGACAGTTACATGAGTTCAGACATCTATCATAAACTGAACTGCAGTTTTAAAATTTTAAGGCCATCTTCGTTTATATTTGGTATCAATTACTTCAACTTTATCGACTTGTTAATTCATTGTCTGTATGCATTGGCCACTTATCACCTCTCAGGCTGCAGGATTTGGTCCCAAGTTGCCAGGAATGTTTAAAAATGGGATACATAAACCCCTTATTTGGTCTAATAGAAAACTCGTTAAAAACCTAACTCATGCTAAACAGATGATATAAAGCATGCAAGTGTTAGAATTTCACAATCATGATATTCCAAAAGTAAGACATGCATCCTTATTAAAAGAAAGTAACAAAAACCAATATTAATAGGAGAAAAAATATGTTTTAAGTAAATGACGAGGAACATACATACCAATGTTTCAAAGTTGCAACTCTGGAAGAGTGAGTGCCAAAACAAGAACATCATGGCTAAAACCGCAAACATACCTTAGAGAAGGCATATTAAACACAGAACTGGTAACAAATTGCTCGCTAAAGGGACAACCTCTCAGTGTTAGCTTTCTTAATTTTAAACACCCTTATGATAACTTCACAAGTCCTGCATTAGAATTTCCTGTGCGAGTAAGATGAAGACACCGCAAATTAGCACCATACTTCCTGATATATTCCAAACCCAAACCCACATCCGTCAATCCCCTATGCCAAATATCTAGCCTTTCGAGTTTGCTGCAACCCATCAGCATAGCCCGAATTCCATAGTCTAGCGGTGACTCATCTTTCTTTCTCAAGCATATACGAAAATCACGCAGATTCTTTAAGTAAGTTCCTACACACTCCAGAGCTTCATGTGAAATATCTGTAAGGACAACATCTAAACACTCCAAATTAGTACATCCTTTTACCAGAGCAATCAGTCCCACGTGGGTCACAAGCCTATTATAGTTAAGTTTGCGCAATTTCTTGCAAAACTGACCAATGACTTGCAATCCCTTGTCTCCACATACATCATCGGTATATAGAACTTCCAAATTAGGGCACCTCTTAAACAACAAACACTGGCACTCATCCCCCATGCCTGAAGATACAAGTTTCAATTTCGTTATCTGATTCAGTAAAGGGAGTACACTCAAATATTGAGTTACGAACAATTTCATTCCACTTAATGAACGCATATTTAGGGGTAACTGGAAATTGACAAGCTCACTCTCCTCATCACAAATATCTCCATCAAAATGTTCCAACCTAACAGCGTATCTAAAGGCATCTCCTAGTTTACTTAGATAGCACGTTCCGATCTTTAACGATATTAATGAGTTACAACATTTTTTTGCAAGAAGTGTAAGATCTTCTACATCATCAAAAATATCCGTACTCTTAATATGTAACCTTTCTAAAACCGTGCTATTTAGTGCCAATTGATGTAACCAAATCCCATCTTTCACATTAATATTATAACAATATGCCAAACAAAACGTTCTCAATTGGTTACAATGCTTAGAGACATGCCTTAATCCATCTGTTGAAAACCCTTTACACTTCTTAATCTTCAAACTACTTAAACCCTTAGCACGTGTTCTCGCCAATTTCTCGAGATCTTCATCATGAACAAACATCCCACGGATATGAAGTTCTTTCAAACACCTAAACTCGAGAGCTAATTGTTGGATCCATGGGGTGATTCGATGAAGTGTTTAATTAAAACCACATGGGAGACCTCTAATTCTTAACACCTTGATGAAAGGGAATCTTTTACTTAAAGAGGCAGGGTTTGGGTAGTAATCATGTGCTACAGGCGCTTCGCGTAATGCCATCAGTCTCATAACACTTACGGGAAACTAACGAAACAGAGCTTCGGTCCTCAACATTGTGTATATAAGGTATAACTAAGTCTAAAACTTGCTCTCCCACTTTGATTTTTTCAGGCTTGTGTTAGGTCTTACGTTTAGTGGGTTCCATTAAGGTTTGGTTAGGTTTAAGGCTTAATGTTAAACTTCGAGTGAATTCCTTTCTTGAAACACTAAAACTAGAGTACTAAACCTGCAACAAAAAATTTAACTAATAAGAAGAAATTTAACAATAAGATGTAAATTACTTTGTAGTTCATAGGATTAGTTAGATACTGTTGGAAAATTTAGTGCACTTGTGGGATTAGTTCACACCTTGTAATGGGTTAGGAGGTACGGAGTGTACACCCATAAGGTCCATGAACACCCTGACTCTTGTAGTGGTTTGTATTGGTAGTGTTAGTAGAAAGTACTGCTTGTGGAAAGTACTGCTTGTGGTTTCCACTGATAAGCAGTGTTTCCACTGAAGCTTGTGGTTTCCACTGAAGCAGTTAATCCACTGATAGCGCTATGAAAGTACTGATGAAAGTACTGCTTGTAACGGCTTTGACCTATTCAAGTGGCAGTTTCAACTGCTTAATGACCACGTTTAATTGGTCATGTAACCATTAACGGCTATAATGGGGATAATTATGAGGCTATTAATGGGCCGATTAATACTCATAATTCCATTGAACTAGCTATGAGTAACCTCCTATATATAGGAGATCTGATTATGCATAAAAATATACACAGAAAACGATTAACACTTATAAGCGCAAGGGTTATTGATTTGTGCCTAAATCACTAACAAACATTTGGTCTTATCCCAAGTAGATATTCGTGTAACTCAGGCATTAGGGTCGAATAGTTTACTTTGGAAAGTGATAACACGATTCCAAGTGATATCCAGTAACCACCTAGTGGTATTTGTTTTTACTCACTTGATACTTGTTTCTGCTGACATTGATTATCTTACCCTGTTCTGGGAGTTACACACCAACAATCAAAGTAAACTATTTTGTGATAATCAATGGCTGCTGCTGCAATGAAACACATGGCTTCAAACTTTGCCAAGCTTGACAAGTTTGAAGGGGTGGACTTTAGGAGGTGGCAAAAGAAGATGCACTTCTTGCTTTCCAGCATGAGTGTGGTGTATGTGCTAACTACACCTATTCCTGATGATGGGGATGATGCTACTGTGGAGCAGATTAGGAGGAGGAGCAAATGGGAGAATGATGACTACATATGTAGAGGTCTTATTCTTAATGGTATGTCTGATTCTCTGTTTGATATTTATCAGAACTTTGAATCTTCCAAAGAACTGTGGGATTCCTTGGATGCCAAATATATGGCTGAGGATGCATCAAGTAAGAAGTTTCTTGTAATAATACAATGAACTTCTTGGAATACTTGAAAGGTTTACACAACAAAATATGCACATGGATGAGGTTATTCAAGTCTCTTGTGTTATTGATAAACTTCCTCCTTCTTGGAAAGATTTCAAGCATACCTTGAAACAAAAGAAAGAGGAGTTAACTCTGGTTGAGTTGGGCAGTCATCTGCGCATTGAGGAATCTCTCAAGGTGCAGGATAATGACAAGCCAAAGAGTAGCAATGCTACTGGACCATCTGTTGTCAATATGGTGGAGCATAACAACTCCACCAGGTACAATGACAAAAAAGGAAAACGCAAATATCATGATAACACAAGGGCAGATCCTAACAAGAAGGCAACACCTACTTGTTGGAAATGTGGCAAGACTGGTCTCATTAAAAGGGACTGCAAGGGTGTTTAAGTTGGTGGTAAAGCCAATGGATCAGGCACTAATGGTTTAGGGAGTGGTGGTTCTTCTAACTCACTGAAAGGTCAGAATATGGTTAATAAGTCTTTTCAGATTTATTATGTTACATATGTATCTGAATCTCATTATGTACAGGATGATGATGTTGCGTGGTGGGTTGACTCTGGTGCAATACTTCATGTATGTAAAGATAGAAGCTGGTTCAAGACTTATGAGTCACTGAATGATGGTTCTATTCTTCACATGGGAAATGAGTCAACAGCCTTGGTGCATGGTCATGGTTGTGTAGATCTTAGGTTTAGTTCAGGAAAGATTGTAACTTTGTTTGATGTTATTCATGTTCCTGATATTAGGAAGAACTTGGTTTCAAGTAGTATTTTGAATAATCATGGTTATAAACAAGTTATTGAGTCTGATAAATTTGTGCTTTCTAAGCATGGTGTTTTTATTGGTTTTGGTTATTTATGTAATCAAATGTTCAGGCTTAATATTTCCACTGATAGTGCATTTATTTCCACTGATAGTGTAAATTCACCGTGGACCACCACTGACCAGACTGACTCTACCCTGTGGCATGCTAGACTTGGTCATGTTCATTATAAAAGGTTGCAAGATATGTCTAAGGATGGGTTAATCCCAGCCTTTGACATGGACACTGAAAAGTGTAAAACTTGCATGTTGACCAAGATTACCAAGAAACCTTTTCAGGGTGTTAGTCGTGAGACTAATCTCTTGGAGCTTATTCACAGTGATCTGTGTGATTTGCATGCCACTCCCTCTTTGGGGAACAAGAAGTACTTTGTGACATTTATTGATGATGCTACTAGGTTTTGTTATGTTTATTTGTTACATTCTAAGGATGAAGCATTAGATAAATTCAAAGTGTTTAAAACTGAAGTTGAATTACAACTTGGGTCTTTGATCAAAAGATTAAGGACCGATAGGGGAGGTGAGTACATGGATACTCTGTATTTTTAGTCTGTTGGAATTATCCATGAAACGATCGCCCTTTATACTCCTCAGCAAAATGGTATTTCGAAAGAAAAACAGGGAAGGAGATGGTTAATTCTATGTTGTCCTATTCAGGACTGAGTCAAGGGTTTTGGGGTGAAGCTATGTTAACAGCTTGCTATTTATTAAATAGGGTTCCCAACAAAAGGAACAAGGTTACCCCTTATGAACTCTAGACTAAAAGAAAACCCAACCTGAACTATCTCAGGGTCTGGGGTTGTAGGGCTGTTGTAAGACCCCCTGATCCAAAGTTGAAAACTTTGGGTGAAAGACGCATCGACTGCATCTTTGTTGGATATGCTGAGCATTCCAAGGTTTTTAGGTTCTATGTTATTGAACCTAATGAATATGTTTCAGTTAACTCAATAATTGAATCAAGGGATGCAACTTTTGATGAGAATAGATTCTCATCAGTCCCTAGACCAAGTCAGAGGATTCCTAATGGAACTCATGAAACTGGTGTATCAGAGGCCCCTGATGATGAACCATCAGTAGTCCCTGATGAGGCTGTGGTTCAGCAACCTGAACCTATGCTCAGGAAGAGCAAAAGAGTCAGGACTCCAAAGTCATTTGGACCTGAATTTCAACTATAATTAGTTGAAGGAACAAGGGATGAGGTCTCAGACCAATACTCCTATTGCTTCATTGTTGAGGATGATCCCAAGACATTTGAAGAAGCAATGAAGTCCCAGGATATTGCTTTCGGGAAAGAAGCAATCAATGATGAGATGGATTCCATCATGGGGAACAACACTTGGTTGTTGGTTGATCTACCACCAGGTTGCAAACCTTTGGGTTGCAAATGGATTTTCAAAAGGAAAATGAAGGTAGATGGAACTATTGAAAAGTTCAAGGCTAGACTAGTCATTCAGGGCTTTAAACAAAATTTAGGGATAGACTATTTTGATACTTATGCCCCTGTGGCTCGTATCAGTACCATAAGATTGCTGATTGCTTTGGCATCTATTCACAATCTGGTTATTCATCAGATGGATGTGAAGACAGCTTTATTGAATGGTGAATTGGATGAGGAGGTTTACATGAACCAACCTCAGAGATTCATCATGCCTGGCAATGAAAACAAGGTGTGTAAACTGATTAAGTCTCTCTATGGACTTAAGCAGGCACCTAAGCAATGGCATCAAAAATTGGATGAAGTGGCTTTGTCTAGTGGTTATGTTCCTAACCAAACTAACAAATGTGTATATAGCAAATTTGATGAATCTGGTAAAGGCGTCATCATTTGTCTATATGTTGATGACATGTTGATCTTTGGCACTGACCAAAATCAGGTTGACCTGACAAAGGAATTTTTGTCATCAAGGTTCTCCAGGAAGGACATGGGGGAGGCTGATGTTATCCTTTGTATAAGGATTAAACATGAAAGTAAAAGAATTTCTATCTCTCAGTCTCATTATATTGAGAAGGTGCTGAGGAAATTCTATTACTTTGATTGTACTCCAGTGAGTACACCTATGGATACTTGTGAGAAGCTGATGCCTAATCATGGCAAGGTTGTATCTCAACTTGAGTATTCAAGGGTAATTGGCTGCTTGATGTATGCCATGACTTGTACAAGGCCTGATATTGGTTTTGCAGTGGGGAAATTGAGCAGGTATACTAGTAATCCTAGTGCTCATCACTGGCAAGCAGTTCAGAGGGTACTGAAGTATTTGAAGAGAACTATGGATTATAGTCTCTCATATACTGGTTACCCATCGGTGTTGGAAGGATACACTGATGCAAGTTGGATCAAGAATAATCGAAGACAATTCGTCTAACAGTGGTTGGGTATTCCTACTTGGTGGAGGTGCAATTTCTTGGGCATCCAAGAAGCAAACTTGCATCGCCAGTTCAACAATGGAATATGAATTTGTGGCTTTAGCAGCTGCTGGTAAAGAAGCTCAATGGTTGAAAAACTTGCTTCTTGAGATTCCATTGTGGCCTAAACCTATAGCACCTATTTCTATCCGGTGTGATAGTGCAGCTACATTGGCTAAGGCTTATAGCCAGATGTACAATGGTAAGTCTAGACACTTAGGTGTCGGACATAGCATGATTCGTGAGCTTATCATGAATGGGGTGGTATCTATAGAGTTTGTTAGATCTCAAAAGAACTTAGCTGATCACTTGACGAAGGGTCTGGCTAGAGACTTGGTTATAAAGTCTGCTAAATGGATGGGTTTAAGTCCAACTTAGTCACTGAATGCTAGGACACCCAACTCCCTCCGAAGGAAACTTGGGAGCTGAGTTCAATGTGGAAAGCTGAACATTCAGTGGACTGGAGCACATGTTTTATTTACATCCCAAGGTTGTGCTCGAACCCCTGAAAGAGGATGAAGTCTTTACTTCTTAATGGTTAATTTTCTTTGAAAAAGTGCTTGGTAGGAGCATGAATAAAGAGGAACCACCTATGTAAATGTTGAAGTTTTGCCGCTCCAGGAAGCTTTGGACTTTTAGCTTTTACAACATTTATGAATTTGGATATGGACACATGGCTTGTATAGTTTCAGGAGCTTTTAAGTGTTTGAAAACTTGGGTGTATTTTATCTTCAGGTATTCAAATGAGTTGAAGGGTTCAATTCTTAGAACACCCTGATTCTCGAATATTTGAACGTGTAATTTACAAAGATGGAAATTCAATCCTCAGGACATTTTTGTTTATGCACATGTTTTGCTTGATGTTTATTTTTCATGCAAAGGAAGTGAACTAAATTTGGGAAGGATTGTTGGAAAATTTAGTGCACTTGTGGGATTATTTCACACCTTGTAATGGGTTAGGAGGTACGGAGTGTACACCCATAAGGTCCATGAACACCCTGACTCTTGTAGTGGTTTGTATTGGTAGTGCTAGTAGAAAGTACTGCTTGTGGAAAGTACTGCTTGGAAGCAGTGTTTCCATTGATAAGCAGTGTTTCCACTGAAGCTTGTGGTTTCCACTGAAGCAGTGTATCCACTGATAGCGCTATGAAAGTACTGATGAAAGTACTGCTTGTAACGACTCTGACCTATTCAAGTGGCAGTTTCAACTGCTTAATGACCACGTTTAATTGGTCATGTAACCACTAACGGCTATAATGGGGATAATTATGAGGCTATTAATGGGCCGATTAATACTCATAATTCCATTGGACTAGCTAAGAGTAACCTCCTATATATAGGAGATCTGATTATGCATGAAAATATACACAGAAAACGATTAACACTTATAAGCGCAAGGGTTATTGATTTGTGCCTAAATCACTAACAAACATTTGGTCTTATCCCAAGTAGATATTCGTGTAACCCAGGCATTAGGGTCGAATAGTTTACTTTGGAAAGTGATAACACGATTCCAAGTGATATCCGGTAACCACCTAGTGGTATTTGTTTCTGCTGACTTGATACTTGTTTCTGCTGACATTGATTATCTTACCCTGTTCTGAGAGTTACACACCAACAGATACGTCATATTTATTGTGTGAAATTTTAAAAAGTAGCAGACACTTTCAATCCAATTGCTTAATACTTAAACTTTTCAAGTTACAACCATAATACTATGTTGTATAAACATCCATAACTAGTTTATATCTCACGAGTTTCAATAAAAACACGTAAAAACTAACCTTCTTATTACTTTAAATAACAAGTCGATCGATCTTATTTTGCGTTGTGTTTATGTTTCGAATGTGATAATAATAAATAAGAGACGAGAAATTTTTATTATATATATACCACGTATAATTTGAGGCCCAAGTTTAACCTGTAGCTTGCTTCTGGGCAGGGCTTTTCTCCAGCAAACAACAACCACCACATAATAGCAACAGGTTATGCTGACCGCATTGCAATATTGCTTAATTTGAACCACTTAGCTCGTGTTTGGGTACAACTAGTTTTGATAACACATGGAGAGTATGGGATACGTACAGAGACGGGTGAAGAGTTGCTTTATCAACAAGGCCAAAGCCAAAGTGTGTATGGCCGGTTTCACTTTTCACCCTGATGGCTCACTTGCAGCTTCTTGTGGGCTTGAAACATTGGCTCATGTGTGGAACCTACGGTCGGGAAGGCGCATTCTTGCTTTGGAAGCTCATGTGAAGCCGGTTTTGGATATTATCTTTTGACCAAATGGGTATCATTTAGCAACAGGAGGTGAAGATAATATATTTGGGATTTGAGGAAACCAAATTGTTCCCTTTAAAGTTATTCTAACATTCATAATTGTTTTTACTTTCATACAGTGAACAACAACATGAACAGCAGGAAAAGGAGGTTAATCTACTCGTAAAAGTATACAATGCAAGGCCTAGTCGGTTGGTCCTTGTTGTCGCTACGTTTGTGCTTCTTGCAACCTTAGCGCTGCTGGCATTCTCTTTGCGAAGAGTGATACCAAGACCCGCCATGACCCCACATTAAAGAAACCCCATGTAAAAGATGGGTTACACATATAGTAGCCGGATCTAGCCGGGTGTTGGCCGGAATAGCCGGGTCTGGCCGGAATAGCCGGTTCTAGTTGGGTCTTGGTCAGATATAGTCGGATCTAACCGGATCTAGTGTCACTCATACCTCACATATTTGGGAATCGATTTTACAAGTAGTTTATGGATCACAAGAGCTAGTGTTACTAATACCTCGCTCCGGCGGGATTGGGTATTTTCTTTGTTGTTTGTACATAGAGCTAGTGTCACTGCTTTATTTCAGTTGCAAGAGGAAAGTACTTTTGTTTCCTGCAAGTGCTTTAACATGGTGTGGAATTCTTAAAGTTATATTTGTAATCATTATTCCAAGAGAGTGTTTCATGACCTTATCATGTATGTGATCTTTGGTACTTCTTTTTTGTCAGATTCTTGTACGAAAATCTTGCAGTTTTGTATGCTAAAACATTGTTTAGTCACTATTTCTAGTGATTACAGCTAGTCACTGTGAAAGATATGCAGAAAATATAGTTTTTGTTGCAAATATGCATAACTTACATGCATCTTGGAAATCTATTTGTCTCAGCGAGATCCTTATTTTAGCACTGCTTTAATTTGTATGTGATTCCTGAAATTGTTTTCCTAGTGTTTCGTAGTGGTAGTTTGCAAGTGTGATTACCGAAACTTGATCCTACCCATACTTTTTTGGGACCTTAATTAGTTGTTACGCTTGTGTGGTATGAATTAAGACCAACTAATCATTTCTCCCTCCCCATTCAGCTTAAAGCGAAGAAGCAAACATTTTATGCAACCTGGTAAATTTATCTGTCTTTGTGCCCGTTTCTTGCTCTACCTCCCTCGAATATTGTGGTGCATGTGTTTTAGATTGATTAATGTCATTAAAAATCATCAGTTGGAAATCTGGTTTATTCCAAGTACGAATATCGTGGTGCATGTGTTCTCCCTCGAATATCTGTTTATAGGTGTGGGCCTTGTCAATTTACGGGTCATATACTGAACGAGGTTAGTATTACCATGGGAGACACAATTCAAGGGGTGAAGATCGACACAGAAAAATATCCTGAAATTCCAAACAAGTGGTGAAGACCGTTTTGTAAGTTTATGATGGAACATTTGTTGTTTGTTATTGCATTATGCTAAACAAGGTCGACATTTACGAGCTGCTGATCATCTTTATATATGTAGTTAAAAATAATAATGACAGTGAAGTCTCTAATAGAGTGTTTGTGTCGATTGGTTTGAAGGAAGCTTGGAGCTTTGATAGCAAACCAGCTGATCCAATGAATCGAGGGCACACTGAAAGTTGAGAACAAGTAATCTCAATTACATCTTTGACCCATTATTTAAAACTTGATGTGAAGCAACATTTTCTCTGCTTATTTGTATATCTGTTTTTATACATTTCCATTATCATTCAGATTATTTTACATGTTGGAAACGCGATTACAAATTGGGGTTCTTTGTTAGCACTTCTGTTATTATAAGATCTTTAAGTTATATAAACAATCTGGAATTTTATTACAATATATGAATACCTATGTTTACAAAGACTTTGACCCCTATATATACTAACCCAACCGACACAACTTCTGATGAAACGTTGTGACCAGTTATACACTTTCAATTCGACCCATTACACCCCTAATCTATTTACAATGACATAATACCACTAAACTTTATTTTAACTAATGACACTAAGGCTGTGTTTGATTGCTGCTTAGCGAAATAATTCAGCACTGATTGTTAAAAAAAAGTCGGTCAGCGTGTTTGGTGTATTTGAAAATGCCCACTGAATGGTAAATTATCCACTGAGCGATTTTGCAAAGAAATGTACACAAAATGATACAGTGGGCTATAAATCTACTATACTTACCAATATACCCTTACATTTTCATGTCTTCCTACTACTTTTTGTCACGTAGTATATTCAAAAGGTATTGCGGGTGATAGAAACGATGCACCAACAATTACATTATCACCATGCTTTATATAAATAAATAAAATAAAATTGGACTAACTAATTGTTTATGCATTATTTAACCGTGAAATTATGTGATGTTTAAAATATGTGTTTGATTGATATTTAAAATTTTGTGGTAAGATTATTTTTAATTTATAATATTTTGTTTTATTGAAATTTATCTTTCACGATATAAGTTTAATAAATAATATTCTCATTGGTCTCAAAATATAAGTTCATTTTGATTTTTTTGCAACTTTTACTTTAAATATTTTTGTTTGTATTATATAATACTTATTACAAAATATATAAATAGATTGGGTTAAAGATTAATACTTTAAATGCATTGATATACTAATTTTTATCAAGTATTATATAATACAAACAAAAATATTTAAGGTTAAAGATGGTGAAAAAAAGTCAAAATGAAATTTTAATTTGGGACGGATTAATTATTATCAACAACATATTTCATTTAATTCTAAATCACACTCAAGGTTAAACTCGTAATTATCTTTTATTCGAGAGAATTGTGATATTCATCAAACAGCTTTTTATTCGAACCAGCGTGTTTCACTCAAAGACTTTGAATTGTTCAGTATCTTTGATTCTTTCAGCGTTGAATAGTTCAGTTTTATCAAACAGCCCCTAAGACCCCTATACTTTATAACTAAACTATATTTGGTTTAAACGTCCAATACTCCCTCTTAAACTAAATATAGTTTAAGTAAGGTCTTCATCCTTTCTTGATCCGTCTTCCTATCATAGGAGTGTTGGCTCATCATCCTCTTGGATCAATTTTGCCTCATGCTCCTTTTCCCACTTTGGACATTCGCTTTTGTAGTGTCCAAGTTCTTTGCACTTGTAGCATCTTATCCGATCAAGTCTTGATCACCATCCTTTTCTTCCATGGTTTCCAATTCTTGCCTCTCGCCACGCTCGGTTCTTTCTTGACTTGAATTCACATGACCGCAATGTTCACATTTTTGTTCTTTGGTCTTTTCATCTGCATTGCTGAAAAGTAGGCTACTAGACCCATCTTCTTCCTTAACCGCCTTTTTCGCCCGTTCTTCAAAGGCTTTTAATCTCCCAATGGCTTCTTGAAATGGCATAGTATTCAAATCTGCGAACCGTTTCTATTGCTTCAACTATTTGCATAAACTTTTATGGCAATCAACTCAAGAGTTTTCGCACCATTCTTTTATCTTCCATTGTATGCCCCAAATTGCTTGCTTGTGATGCAATTTCACTAATCTTCCCGCATACATCTAAAGACTCACCGCTTTCATCTTCAACTGTTCAAACTCGATTCAAGTGTTCAACACGCTTCCTTAACTCTAACTCCAACATGTCGAATCTTCAACGATCCCAAATCTCCTTTGCCGAATTAAGGTTAGCAACTTGCAATACCATACTTTCTGGAATTGCTTGATATAGCATTTCAATTGCCGAGTTATCCTTCTTCTCTCTTCCTCGACCTCGGTTCCTTGCGTTGGTTCAATCACTTCCCAAATTCCATGGACATTAAATATCGCCTCTAATCTTTACAACCAAATCGTATAGTTTGTAGAGTTTAACATTGATACCGAAATTCATTGCTCTCCTTTACGGTTATGATTTCCTTATTCTTATCATTCGATCCACTACCTGTCGTCTTCCTTTTCTTTTTTCCTTTCCCAATCTTAATCTAAACCAAACGCCCCTAATACCTAAAGCCTGGTTAACCAATGGTTTACCCATCAGTATCTTCCAAGAATAGTACCCTGGTTTCCTTCTAACCAACTACTCTTAACTAACCGCAATCTCCTGGTTTTTTTTTACACCTATTGCTTTCACCAAAAACAATCCCCTGGTATTATCGTAACCTATTGTTTTCCACCCAAGACAATTCCCTGGTTTTCAAAACCTATTGTCCTAACAACACCAAAACAATAATCCTGTTCTTAAAACTATTGTATACAACCAAAACAATCCCTGTTTTAAAAACTATTGCTTTCACACCCACTAAAACAATTCCCTGTTTTCAACTAGAAAACTATTGTTTTACAAATCCTAAAAATAGTATTCTGTTTTTTTTCGGTTGTAAGACAAATCCAAAAACCAATCGCTTCAATTTACTAAGAAACAATAGCCTAGTTTTTCCTCGGTTGTCTAACAAATCCAAACCACTATTCTTAACCTTTTCCTAATTGTAATAATTCTAAATTCCTACACTAAATAAACAATTCGAAATTGAAAAACTTATCTCACCGTGTTCGGTTCCTAATTCAAAATAATTGTTTTCTTCTGTCTCCTTTTCGAACAGCAAAGAACAAGAATAGTACTTTTGTTTTTTTCAAAACTTCGAACAAACAGTCACAAATCTTCTGCCTCCCTTGAATCGATTGAACCGTAGGCTCTGATGCCAATTGTTTGCACTTCTGTTATTATAAGATCTTTAAGTTATATAAACAATCTGGAATTTTATTAAAATATATGAATACCTATGTTTACAAAGACTTTGACCCCTATATATACTAACCCAACCGACACAACTTCTGATGAAACGTTGTGACCAGTTATACACTTTCAATTCGACCCATTACACCCCTAATCTATTTACAATGACATAATACCACTAAACTTTATTTTAACTAATGACACTAAGTCCCGTATACTTTATAACTAAACTATATTTGGTTTAAACGTCCAATATTCTTTACTCGGGATTTTGTTGGTCAAAAGAAATGTTAACGAATCGAATCCCATTCTAATCACATTTTCAGTGCTAAATGTAAATTGCTTTGTTTATATTGTATATGAAATGGATCAAGTAGACGATGATGATCAGATTGTTGGGACAAAATGGAGAGGAAATAACAAATGGCAGCTTGATTACTAATCATCTCTAATGAAATTTACGATGCTTGTCAAATGAATTGACTGTTGTTAAAGAAAGGTAGTGCATACCCACTCAACGAGCACTACACCAATTCAAATATTTCAGCAAGTTCATCTGGATAACCACCAACGACACAAGAAGTGCATGACATATATGCTAAACTGGTCTGAATCAAGTTTTACTACAACCACAAACAAGTTTTACCTACATCAGATAAAGCTAATATCAGTTTTGACAAACAAGTAATTTCAGATTCGGATTAACAACTTCCTTTTCAACTTGCTCCTTCCTATATGAGTCTATAAAGATTAACAAATTGAAAGGGTGAAAACATATATTTCTTTCTCTCAATTAAAAGCTCACAATCACGGTATTCGAAGACAACAAAAGCTTCCAAAGCAGACACACTTATTAAAAATAGAAAAAACAATAATTTGCAAGTAAATTACAAAGAACATACATACCAACGTTTTAAAGTTGAAACTCGGGACGAGTGAGTGCCAAAACAGTAAGATCACTATTGTAACCGCAAACATATCTTAGAGAAGGTATATTAAAAACAGAACTGGTAACAACTTGTTCGCTAAAAGGACAGCCAATCGGTTTAGCTTTCTTAATTTCGGGCAACCTTCTGATAACTTCACAAGTCCTGCAATAGATAACTTCACAAATCTGCAATCAATTTCCTGTAAGAGTAAGAGATAGAAACCGCAAATTAGCACCATACTTCCCGATATATTCCAAACCCATATCCGTCAATCCTTCATGCCAGAGACTGATATGTAGCCTTTCGAGTTTGTTGCAACCCATTAGCATAGCCCGAATCCCATTGTCTAGCGGTAGATCTGTTGTCCCATGTTTCTTAACCAACTCCATACGGAATTTACGGAGATTCTTCAAATGCATTCCTAGACACCCGAGAGCTTCATTTGATGTATCTCTAAGGCTAACCTTTAAAGACTCCAAAGTAGTACATCCTTTTGCCACATCAATCAATCCCACATGGGTAACAACCCCATAATGGGTAAGTTTGTGCAATTTCTTGCAAAATTGACCAATAACTTGCAACCCCCTGTCTCCACCACATACATCCCCGGTATATAGAACTTCCAAATTTGGACACCTCTTAAACAATAAACACTGGCACGCATAATTCAATTTGAAATGAACAAGTTTCAATTTCCTTATCTGATTCGTGAAAAGGAAGTACAATTGAATATCGAGTTACTGGCAAATCCTCTAAACTTAATGAATGCGTATTTGGGGGAAACTGGAAACCAACAAGCTCACTCTCCTCATCCCAATTACTTCCACCAAAATGTTCTAACCTAACGGCATATCTAAAGGCATCTGCTACGCAGTCTCCAATCTTCAACGATATTAAAGAGTTACAACAGTTTTTTGCAAGAAGTGTAAGATCTTCTACATCATAAATATCCGTATTCTTAGATTGGAACATTTCCAAAACCGTGCTATTCAATGCCAACTGATGTAACCAAATCCCATCTTTCACATTAATATGATAACAATATGCCAAACAAAAAGTTCTCAATTGGTTACAATGCTCAGAGACATGCCTTAATCCATCAGTCGAAAACCCTTTACACTTCTTAATCTTCAAACTACTTAAATCCTTACCATGTGTTCTCCCCAATGTCTCGAGATCTTCATCATGAACAAACAGACCACGGATATGAAGTTCTTTCAAACACCTAAACTCGAGAGCTAATTGTTCGATCCATGGGGTGATTCGATGATGTGTTTGATTAAAACCTAATGGGAGACCTCTAATTGTTAACGACTCGATGAAAGGGAATCTTTTACTTAAAGAGGCAGGGTTTGGGTAGTAATGAGTGTGGACAGTTAGGCGCTTACGCGTAATGCCATCAATCTCATAAACTTACGGGAAACTAACGAAACAGAGTTCCGGTCCTCAACGTTGTGTATATACGATATAACTAAGTCTAAAACATCCTCCCCCACTTTGGTTTTTTCAGGCTTTTGTTTGGTCTTACGTTTAGCGGGTTCCATTAAGGTTTGGTTAGGTTTAAGGTTTAATGTTAAACTTCGAGTGAATTCCTTTCTTGAAACTCTAAAACTACAACAGTAAACCTGCAACAAAATTAAACTAATAAGAAGAAATTTAACAATAAGATGTAAATTACTTTGTAGTTCATAGGATTAGTTAATAACGTCATATTCACTGAGTTTCAATAAAAACACGTAAAAACTAACCTTCTTATTACTTTAAATAACAAGTAATCGATCTTCTTTTGCTTTGTGTTTATATCTTAGAAACCAAAAGGTCGTCTTTTTTTGCTTTGTGTTTTTGTTTCGAATGTGAGGGAAATTTTTATTATATATATACTATACGTATATTTTGAGGCCCAAGTTAATTTAACCTGTAGCTTGGTTCTGGGCTGGGCTTTTCACACAATCAGCAACATAAACACACACGTACATTTTATGTACTTGTTATAATCAAAGTTTATCAATGGCATCAGTTGAAGGTGAGGCAGTTCAGTATCCGTTTTATACTCGGTCGACAGTGTTGTTAGATTAAGGCGAGGTATTGGATTGCCAAGGAGTCAGTCATGAAAGTCGCGGTGAGGTTAGGGAGGGTGAGAGATGCTGAGATTATTTGCGCGGCCTTGGAGAATAATGCTAAAAGTTTTGGTGTGGTTTCTAGTGAGATTGGTGATGATCGGCCGCTTTCATGATGCTCGTTTCGTTTGATGGCAAGTTTCTTGCTCCACAATCTTTAACTGGAGTTGTAAGATATGGGCATACCAAATGAGTTGCGGAATTTCATTTTCTCCGGCAAAAAACAACCACCACATAATAGCAACAGGTTATGCTGACCGCATTGCAATATTGCTTAATTTGAACCACTTAGCTCGTGTTACTTTCCTTCCATGAGACAAGTATATGGGTACAACTAGTTTTGATAGCAGATGGAGTCATGGAGATAGTGGGATGCTGAGACTGGTGAAGAGTTGCTTTATCAATAAGGTCATAGCTAGCCGATATGTTTATGGTTTGACTTTGCACTGTGATGGCTCACTTGCAGCGTCTTGTGGGCTTGATGCGTTGGCTCGTGTGTGAGACCTACGGTCGGGAAGAAGCATTTGTGCTTTGTAAGGTCATGTGAAGCGGATTTTGGGTTATAGCGTTTAACCAATCGGGTATCATTTAGCAACACGTGGTGATTGCAGATAATCCTTGTAGAATCTGCGATTTGAGGAAACCAAATTAATTACTAGGCAAAACAGGTAGCTCCAACTTCTTCCCATCTTTCTTTTGCTTTTGTTGTTCACTTTAGAGTGATTCTAACATTAATGATTGTTTTACAGTGAACAACAACACGAACAGCAGGAAAAGGAGGTTAATTATCGTAGAGAGGCTGATGACTTGCATTCAGTAATTCAACACTTTCATGAAGCTAATCGGGTTACGTGCAATCCTTGGACATAGTAAAGGTATTTCACCATATGTCTTTACATGTCCACAATTGACTTGTTACTGATGGTATTTTTTTAGTTACGTTTCGTGGTTGTTCTGTTATCTTATTTACTTATAGGTGGGAATGTGGTGCTCTTATACGCGTCTAAATATAATGATGTACACCGTGTCATCAACGTGTCTGGGCGTTATAAGACAGAAGGGGGCGCGGAAGAGCGTTTGGGAAAAGGGTATTTGCAAAAGGTGAAGGAATACGGTTTCATAGATGTTACTCTACTTATAAATTCTTGAAACTATCTTACTAAATACTTGTAGGGATAACTAACCATAATCAGAGATAACAAATTAGAGTGACGAACATAAATAATAATCAAAGAAAAAATAAGAGAAGATATCACCGATTCAAGAATGTGATCGAGGCACGTGTTTGACACGCTTCCCTTAAAAAAGATATCACCGTCCATTAGGCGTCTATTTCCCAGGGTACAACAATCGGAACAGTACGTTGTACTGCCGGACATGACCTCCATGCCTGAAATTCTCATTGTATCAAGCCATGATTTGTTAATCAAAACGAAACTACACGTTAGTATGGTATGGAATAGATAGTCGATCATGTGTTGTATGATCTTCTTCCTACATGAATTGGAACAACAAGGTTGGTACTTATACTACCAACTAGAAACTTATGGTGTAATGATAACCATTATGTCTCATTAACATGCCTTTAACTCTCATTAAGCCGGTCATTAATCGAGTTAAATGCAATACTTATGACATTATAGACCGTTAACCACTTGTTGTTACAACTTTGAAAATTGTAAGCAAGCCATTTCTCTTTTCATTAAGTTCCATTCCAATCCCCGTATTTCGAGACTAAATATCTCATTCACAAGTTTTCCAACAATCCCCGTATTTCGAGACTAAAACACACACATTTCCAATGAAAATCTCAACAGTTGAATCCTGCCTAGGATAGGTAGATGTAACCCTTTGAACCTTCCCTTATGAAATATACTTAGTCTACTAGCTTCCAGTAGAACGCGATATCTTTGAACTGATGTGCTATTTATATAGACGACAATATAAGTTCACACAGGACTCTCCCTGACATAGTCAAATCCTCATAGTTGTGTTCGTTATGGTCATGAACACTAGTCTTCTCAAAAGCTTTTAGGAATTGCGCCCACACATTTCCTTCGAAGCGACCTCACTTCTCTCTCACATAGGTGATTCCAATAGAATCATTAAAAGCGATAAGCTTATCCTCATATTGTCACTGTTATAGGAATGAACTAGGAAGTTTACAAACTCCCTTATATGGATGGAGAACTAATTACTCCCCCACAGTGACCTCCCTCGGTTTATACACTTTTCCGGGGCTTTAGTCCCATTCCTCTGCACGACTTGCTAACTCACTCTCTGCTTAAGCCTTTTATAAGCGGATCCGCATTGTTATCTTTTGACTTCACATTGTCAAAATAATAACTCATGTTGAGAGTAGTTGTCGTATCGACATAATATGTCTTGACTCACCATTATACATTGTGATATAAGCTTTGCCAATTCTTTAATGATTATCATAATGTATACAACTACCATTATAGGCGATGTTAGTGCGTCATCTCATATTAAAGATAGACATTCTGTCTCTTATCCAAATTTATCTATCGCGATAAAATTATATTCCATCATGGACCTAGCTATATTTTATGTCTAGAAGACATCCAAAATATAGTGGTCATTTCAAGAGTGTATACATAGCCACTCATGATTTGCACTCAAACGGTCATTAATAACATTAATTACTCATCAAATAGAAGTTATGTTTTGCTCTAAACAAAACTAAAATTATGGTTCTCCCAATAATTCATGAGTATTTCAAATGGGTAACACCTCCATCTCTATTTTTAAAAGATGTTGATTGGTGTCATTTGAACTCTAGCTGGGCCGCAATCCCCCACATTGAACCTATCTCAAGAATCTTGTAGAAAGGGTTCTTCCTTTCAACGTCAATCTCGTTTAAGAGATACTCTTTTGAGTATATGACACGAATAACTTTATTAATTATCATCACACATGTTTTTAATTTGTGTATACATTCTTTGAATGTTTGACGTTAATTATTTTCCATATCATAATTAACATATTCCATGTCTAGCATGCTTTAGAACAAGGAATCAAGCATATGAACAGAAGATGCGTCATTCTGATTATTCATTGCTTCGTCTAATAACATTCTTCTATAAGACAAATTATATACGAGATCCGGTCACCACCTTAAACCACAAATGTTGGTACTTGTGTAAAGCCTACACATACAACATGTCTTTCATATTCACTTGAGATCATATAAACATATGTAATCCCAATTTTACATGATTATGATCAAAAAATATCAACATATAATCATTCCTCAAAATCAAAATATGTCCGATGTAAGATAATGGACAATAGCTCACTATGAATGACAATTATACCCATTCAAGTTAGTTACATCAACCAACATAAATTGTCGTTATCAATATGTGTGAGCTTTCTTGACATTTCACTATATGTGTGAGCTTTCTTTACATTTCACTATGTCTTAACGGTTATCGTTAACATTTATGCATATCTTTCACTATGAAAACCCGTTAGTAACATGAGTTACAACAAGTCTCGAATTTATTTTCACTTAGAATAACAAATGGTTTGATTATTTGCAACAATATTCACTATTGAATATTTGCAACATCCAAACTCTCTCAATACTCGATACAAAATCAAGCAATTTGTATATTGTCATAGTACTAAGCCAGTACCACCGAATCAAGCAACACCAAGACTATTTATGTTCAGCCTTTTAAAGTTAATTTTCAAAAGTTTAAATTTCAGCAACCAATCTGCTATTTTCTGCATTAAATTCATCAACCAAAAGGCTTATTTTCTGCGTGAAAAATCAGCACCAAAAAGCTTAAAATTTCAGCAACAAAGCTGCCATTTTCAGCAACCAAACGGCTTATTTTCTGCGTAGAAAATCAGCACCAACAAGCTTAAAATTTTCAGCAACAAAGTTGCCATTTTCAGCAACCAAATGGCGTATTTTCTTCGTAGAAAATCAGCACCAAAAAGCTTAAAATTTCAGCAACAAAGTTGATTTTCAGCAACCAAACGGCTTATTTTCTGCGTAGAAAATCAGCACCAACAAGCTTAAAAATTTCAGCAACCAAACGGCGTAATTTCTGCGCAGAAAATCAACACCAAAAAGCTTAAAATTTCAGCTACCAAACACCCTTTTAAAAGTTCTTTTGCCACAAAATTTCAGCATAAACATTTTAGAACCAAACAGCCCTTTAAGTTCACTTTGTGCACAAAAAATTCCGTAACCAAACAGCCCTTTAACATCACTTTGATAGCTGATGTAAACGACCTATGATTCTGCATAAAGTAACCATAAATTTTTTTTTCACAAAAGAATTCAAATAGCTTATTCAAACAACGTTATATTCGGCATAAAAAACCCATAAAAATTTCTGCACGAAACAGCTCATAAAAGCTTATCCAAACAGCCTCAAAATATGCATAATATAAGCATAAAATTTCTGCACGAAACAACCTATGAAAGCTGATCCAAACAGCCTTTGTTAAAATAAAATTAGGCAAACAACATGTTTATCATACAAATTATGTACAACACTTGGTATCGACATCTAGAACGAAATTCAATGAAAACATGACCAAGATATGTAAAAACTGGACACAACTTGTTCATACATATAATTTTCTCACACATATAACTCCAATTAAGAAAGGAAATTAAGACTTATTTTGGATCAACCTCTTTAACAAAAATTACAGAAGCATTATTATAACTAATTTATAACATATATAAATCTCTTGCCAATTCACAAGGTTGACTCATCTCAAATTGATCACAATAACAAACAGGTAACAAATGGTAGAAATAATCTCAAGCTTATAAAACTTTAACACACGAGAAACAAGCACTAGCACCACCAATAGTACCAAATGTAAACTTTTCTTTTTCTTATTTTAATCTTGATCCAGTAAGCACAATTGTTTAATAAACCCAATGAATTCCAATTTTACATTAAATATGTGAATATCATTTTCAAAACCATAATTCTTTCAAGTTTATTTATGCTTTAAAAATCAAACACTTTTCTTTTCAAAAAAACCGGTGAATCAACACCATCCAAGACATGGTTTGGCATAGATGTTTTCATAAAATTTTTCAAATGAAAGCAGTTAAATATACAAACATTTTGTGCTTTGGTACATCTTATTGCTCTTTTCTGATTAAACTATGGTGTCAACAAAAAAAATCTGTTTTAAGATTGTAGGGATAACTAACCATAATCAGAGATAACAAATTAGAGTGACGAACATAAATAATAATCAAAGAAAAAATAAGAGAAGATATCACCGATTCAAGAATGTGATCGAGGCACGTGTTTGACACGCTTCCCTTAAAACAGATTTGCCGTCCATTAGCCGTCAATTTCCCAGGGTACAAAGATCGGAACAGTACGTTGTACTGCCGGACATGACCTCCATGCCTGAAATTCTCATTGTATCAAACCATGATTCGTTAATCAAAACGAAACTACACGTTAGTATGGTATGTAACAGATAGTCGATCATGTGTTGTATGATCTTCTTCCTACATGAATTGGAACAACAAGGTTGGCACTTATACTACCAACTAGAAACTTATGGTGTAATGATAACCATTATGTCTCATTAACATGCCTTTAACTCTCATTAAGCCGGTCATTAATCGAGTTAAATGCAATACTTATGACATTATAGACCATTAACCACTTGTTGTTACAACTTTGAAAATTGTAAGCAAGCCATTTCTCTTTTCATTAAGTTCCATTCCAATCCCTGTATTTCGAGACTAAATATCTCATTCACAAGTTTTCCAACAATATTAAAGATTAAAAACTTTGTGTGTAGGAGAGGTCTGATATCGTGTGACCGAAGAAAGTTTGATGGATCGTTTGGATACAAATGCACGAAGCATGCCTGCAAATTGACAAAGATTGCAGGTAAGAGGCATACACGGTCAAACCTTTTAATTTTTAGATTCAAATTTGCATACGTTGTTCAAAAAGATTTAAACCTCAATAAAATTTTTAGTAATACATTGTGTCTAATTAAAGGGAGCTTGAAACACTATACATGTTGGCAACTGTTGCATCTCAAATTTTCAAGTTAAGAAACAGCTTATTTGACCCTTGAAAGTCAAACGTAATCAGAATCGTTTTTTGCTAGTTCAAGACAGATCATCTATTGTTTTTATATATGTGATGATGGTTGTGCTCTTTTTACACAGGGTGTTAACTGTTCATGGATCCGATGATTCAGCCGTCCGAGTAGAAGAGGCATTGGGCTTTGCAAAGGTTATACCAAACTACAAGCTACATATCATCCAAGGTGCCGACCACAGGTTCTCTGAGCATCGAGATGAATTAGGTTCAATTGTTCTGTCATTTATAAAAGAACATCTTTTATATAAGAACCTCTTAATCAGTGATGCAACATAATTGTAGCGGAAGTAGCTCCATTTTCTAAATTTTTCTTAACGTAAGCGCATGTTTAAACACTATACATTCTTGAGAGTGATTTCTAGACCCCGAACACTAGATTCATTTGTGTATTATGGCCTCAAGAAACATTGAAGATTTACCTTAGTATAAGAACACGTTTTACCCGTACTTAATCGTACTACTGGAGTATTATTTTACTTAATGTATGTAGGAAGTCGAGAAATCCAAATAAACAAAGATCACTTCTTATCTGATTATAATTCAGAACAATGTATATCTGCCACAAATCAGTTTCATAATGGAAAAAAACAAGCATGGTTTCAGTTTATATTCCTCGGTCCTATATTGGGGGAGGTGCGATTTCAATTGTTTGACCACCTTGCATTTCGGCCCAACCGATTAGCCTCCTATGTTTATCAGCTCTCCTGCTCATTGCTGGTGCACACATGGTTCACCAGTTGTAGTGTTGCTGTTGCCGTTCTTATATTTGCCTGTTGATGTTCTCCGGTGGTATTTACACCCAACACACGCTCCAAAAGAAAGAAGTTTACCTCATGTAAATGACACTCGTACAATTAAAATTCAAACCCAAACACCCACCAAATATGAATAATCCAGTAACTTACCTCAAGTTCAACATAAACATTAGGAAGCAATCCAACTTCCCCAAGCACATGGCCCACCAACCTATCAGATTTGGTCCATGGCTATTCCTACTCCAATGAGTCCACCAGGGACGGCAAATTGTAGTTCGTTCTTTTCAGCACACAAAGAATCTATTCTCGTGTATATCGGTTTGCACTTGATGTCTCCGTTCTAATCTTTAAAGACAATCCCAGGACGAATCTCTATTGCAACTAGAACTTATTAATGGGTCGATTTGGGATATGTTTTATCTATTACGGGTCAGACAGGTAAATCAATAATTAGTTTAGAAATCATTTCATAAATTAATTTTTATATCGTTATTGACACTAAAACACATATCCGGTTTCAAACAAACTAAAGAATTACATATTTTGATCCGAACCGTTTAGACCTCTTATCTAAACAAACTGACAACAAACTGATCCCTCGATGAATTTCTAAATGGCTTCATGTTGGCTAATAGCTACGTTTGCTTGAACTAAATCTATTTTGTTTTGCACAATGATAATATGTTTAAGCTGCATCAGTTCAATAGCTGCCAAATGTTCAAGGGTTAGAATATCATGTCCCTGTAAGATATATATAAATGTATATAACAAATGTCAGTAACGTATGCATGTCGGCCCCTTAAAGGTCCCCAATGCACAACTAAGTTTAGCAGCTCATGACTTACCAGGTAGTCAACAAATGACACATGAATATCTAACTTAGTAGATTCTATAATCTTTAATATTTGTATGTTTAGTCAAATCATCTTCAATGTAGCAACAAGAATAGCAGCAAAATAAACAGACTAAAAAATCCAACTTTCGTTACGCAACAATAGACTATATCTTTGTATGTTTCCACCTTTCTTGCTGGGTCAAAATGGGTAGGTTTTTTCAGCACACGTCAAAGTAGGTTAGATCGACACATAAACACTTGTGTGCATCTCTTTCTACAATATAAACGATGAATATCTAATAATACATTTTAAAACTCTTTTTTGATCCCATCATGCATTAATATTTTGCAAAGTAAATCAAATGAGTGACAGAATGCACACATGAAGTAATTATGCTGCATTCCCACTCAACAAGCACTACACTAATTCAAATATTTCTGCAAGTTCATCTTGATAACCACCAACAAAACAAGAGGTGCATGACATACAAGTTTTACTACAACCTATAGCGAAATAAGCTAATATCAGTCTTGACAAACAAGTCATTCCATATGCTAATTTTGAGTTTAAACATTTTAATCATCTCAATCTCTTATATCTTGTGCTTACTCTTCATATTAGCCATTTCCTCTTCAAGGAACTACATAACTTCTACCTTCCTTTCTAAATGTTGTCACTTGTTGGAGACTTCCTTTTCGACTTGCTCCTTCCTACATAAGTCAATAAAGACTAACAAATTCGAGGGTGATAGTAAGAAAGGTGGAAACATATACGTAATTGACATTTAAAAACTGAAAATTCATTTTTATGTCAATTATAAAGATTAACAAACTCACAAAGTGCCTTGGAATGTACACATCTCATATCTGTGATGTACGTTTACTAGTCATTTCCGACTATATTTTCCCGTGTCATCTATCTAATTTCATTAGCTTTCGGTTTCCATGTATGTTGTATATCCATTGCAATCTAAGTGGATGACTATGCAATCACCATCAGCCAGTATGGTGCTACAACTATACGCTCAAGTAGTGCACATTTCCTGTAATTATTCCATGCCAGCACACATGAATCTTTGAATGAGAAGAAATTAAGAAATGCTCTCTAAGTTAGTATGTTTCAGCGTCTACTGTAAGTTATTGAAAAAAGTCGTACCTGAAGTGAACTGAAGTTTAAAATTTTTGAGGCCATCTTCGTTAATATTTGGAATCAATTACATAAACTTTATCCACTTTTTAATTCATTGTCTTTATATATACATGCTTTCACTCTGGGCGTGTCTAGGCTCATGAGATATACAGAAACCCCTTATTTGGTCTAATAGAAAACACGTAAAAAACCTAACTCATGCTAATGAGAAGATATAAAGCATGCGATTGATAGAATTTCACAATCATTATATTCCAAGACTACAAAAACTCTCAAAGTAAGACACTGTTATTAATAGGAAATAACAATAATTTGCATGAAAATGATGAAGAACATACATACCAATGTTTCAAAGTTGAAACTCTGGACAAGTGAGTGCCAAAGGAGTAAAATCACTGTTGTAACCCCAAACATACCTTAGAGAAGGTATATTAAAAACAGAACTGGTAACAACTTGCTCGCTAAAGGGACAATCCATCAGTTTTAGCTTTCTTAATTTCGGGCATCCTTCTGATAACTTTACAAGTCCTGCATTAGAATTTCCTACACGCTCCAGAGCCAAAAACCTCAAATTAGCACCATATCTCCCCATATATTCCAAACCCACATCTGTCAATCCTCCATGCCCCAGACTGATATTTAGCCTTTCGAGTTTGCTGCAACCCATCAGCATAGCCCGAATCCCACTGTCTAGCGGCATATCTGTTGTCCCATCTTTCTTAACTAAGTTCATACGGAATTTACAGAGATTCTTCAAATGCGTTCCCACACACTCGAGAGCTTCATTTGAAATATCTTCAACGCTAACCTTTAAATACTCCAAATTAGTACATCCTTTTACCAGAGCAATCAGTCCCACGTGGGTCACAAACCCAGTATAGGTAAGTTTGCGCAATTTCTTGTTATCATACTACAACCGTATTTTCACTTTTGAACATGTATATCTTATAAATGAAAATTTTGCATTTTGTAACAAACGAGATTTATTAGCTCGTTGCAACCGCTTGTGAGCGGGTGCAAAAATAGTGTTTTGTAAGTACAACAAAGTTCTTTTTCAAATAAGAGTAATTTGCAAAAATCGTTCATGTGATTTAGTCAAATTGCAGGTTCAGTCTCTGTCTTTTTAAAAATGCACTCATCATCTCTGTGTGAAATTTACAAATGCGTTTTTGGTCCCTGGCCACAATTAAATGACTGGATACCCCTCACAAGGACCAAAGTGAAGGGGAAGACGAAAAGGTCATTTAATAATTTAATTTTAGCTAGAGATCAAATATGCACTTGTAAGTTCATCACAGGGACGATGAGTTCACTTTCAAAAGAATTATCGCATGTTTAACATTTTTCAATTACATTTTGATTAATTTATTTTGTGTGAATAAATGTTACATACAAAATCCGTTGTTATGTACGTGTACTCGCCTAGTACATCACAAGCCTAAATTTATCTTATTTTTGTTGTTATTTTGAGATATACCGGCTCATTTAACCTTATTATAATACGAGTATAATAAAACTTATATAAGTTTATATGTTTTTAAAAAAGCTGGAAAATCCTAGCTTGTATAATATGAGACGAAATTAAATAAACTAATAGTCTTACATATACGCTCAAATTAGTAAAAAATAATTTTTTAATGCCAACATTAAAAATGGTCTAACACGTACACTTTAATATGAACATAATCCACTTGCGAAAGAAACCAGAAAGAACCTTCCCGATAAATCGATCAAGAAGCTTACCCTGGTTGAAGTAATGAACCCTTCCTCAACACAAAACAAAACAAACTGAACTTGGTTATCAATTCCTTCAATCTTAAACCGATCGGCATGCATTTGGACTGGACCTGTTGCGGCGGCATAAGCGTGTTGGGCAGTTCTTTGACTTGTTTCGCTCAGTATAAAATTTAAACGTTTTGGCTCTACTTTTGACTTCTAATTCTTCAATAACTGTTCAATCAACCTTATAATTATTTTTTATCCCCAACATCGATTGTTAGTTTTTTAAAGATGATTTGCACACATTATATTTTGAAGTGTACTACTGGTTAAATCAGTGTATATACTCATTACAACAATTTAATTCATATAATTGAGTATCTCAATCAAAAAATAAAATATACAAATCATTTCTCATAATTTTTTGGTACCTAAAAGAAAAAAACAAAATTTTAAGAGCATTGATTGGCATGCCTAATTCATGTGACTAATTATGTGACTAATCTTATGTGGCATCATTCTATTGGTGATAGTAGATGGACCCAATTCATCATAAATCAATAAAACACTTTCACATCACTTTAGGCATAAAATTAGGCACACATTTAGGCTCTCAATCATTTTCGAATTTTTAATATTTCCTATGGTAAAGATATTTGCTATCTATTTTTAATTCACCATTTCAGGAAAAAAAAGAAGTAAATGAGAGAATTTTGACATAAAAATATAGATTTAAAATCATTTGAGGACAAAAACTTCTTTACATACTAAGGGATCTGTAGCAACTCGTACATTTCAGACTATAATCTGACTATTATTTTGACTTATTATTATTTTAATTTTAAGTAATACTACTTTTATAAGTAATTACGTAAATTTAATCGCGGTACCCTTAACTCGTAACCAACACTAGACTATGGTTAGTTTAGGTGTTCAATACACTTTTTTTTCTCTAATAATCATATTTTATATGAACTATTACTATTTTGTCAGTAAACTTTGTATTTTAACGTATTACACTTATCTGAACCAACGTTATTATATTTTAACAATGTATATGCACGCCGTTAAACTTATCACGCATCTAATATACTAATATAGAGTATATTGACAAGTTTTAATATTTTTATAAGTATTATATTTTAACATTATCCGATTTTAAGTTTCGTGACTTAAGAGCTTAACGTTAGTAATTACCAGGATCAAACCATACCCTATAAACTAATACTATATAATATAAATCAAATCTTACACTTCTTATCACCACATGACATGTTAACACCACAATATATACACATGTATTTGTTTAAAGTCATGTATATCTCTATTAGTGTGATTCATTACAACTAAAGATATAACTTATCACTTTACATGCAACTTAAATATATATCACTAAGAAAACAATCCATATCTTTTTCTTGTTCCTCTTTACACCGTACATGCTCAGCCCACCATCATCATGTACATATTTTGATTCACTTAATTCTTGATCATCGTTGGAAGGGTTAGAGTTACTAGTCACTACCTTGGTTTATTCTACATTAAAACACCATTAAATCATCATTACTTGGATATTTTGGGGCTGAGATCTTTTAAGGTTTTAAGAGTTGATAAGAGGTTGGTTAAAGATATAAAGATAGGATTGAAAATTTAAGAAAAGGTTCAAGAAAGATTGAAGAAAAAGGTTAAAGATTGATTGGAGATTAGAACAGTTTAGGATTGATGTGTTCTTGTTGTACATGTAACTTTTCATCCTAATCCTTGTAAGATTTATGATTTGTTTCTTGTTATTTTCAATATGGTTGTAATATAACTCTGTACTATATTTATTTTTATGATGTTTTTAAGATTATATATGTATTTGACATTGTACATGAAGTTTGTAACATGAAAAGAAGCTAGAACAAGCCTTAGGTAAGTTTTATGAACCTGACTTTTACAATAGTCCCAAAGATTGATTAAACTGATCATCTCAGTAACCTTGAGGTTAATTCAATAAGATTCACTTGTAGATCTATGTCTTACGGTCGTTTCGCCGGGTGGCGCACCTCATAACTCATCCCGATGAGTAAATGAGAGCCAAAATGGTGAAACATGTCAAAATCTGTACACCAGATTTCATTTGGGAAAAAGCTCATAGTTCTGCTCATTTCTGGTAGTTGGCCCAGTTTTATGAAATGTAGCTAAGACATAAACTTGAAGTTTGGCGAAAGCCGCGCGTCAAAAAAAGTTGTAGAACTCAACTTATGATCGTTTTGGCGGGACTGAATGTGCAACCAAAGTTTCTGCAATAAAATACAAGTGTAAATTTGTAAATTAACTTATGATGTAAGTTAATAAAGACTTTAGAATACTTAAGTATGATAAATATATGTAGATACTATTCTTAGGAAATAAAAACTAATTGATAATAATTTAAGGTCTATGAATAAAGTGTTAACTAAGTCGGGATAAACATATAAGTAATAACTGAAAATTGATAGGAGTATTGTTACACTTTTATATAAACACCAAAGTAGCAAGAATTACTATTGGAAAATGACCTATTTATTAATATAAGAGGCTAACTTGATATTTACGGGATAGTTGGATTAATAAAAGTTATATAAACCCGAACGTAGAGTAGCTTACCAATGAGGCTTGTCATCATTTTAAAACTTAGCAAGAACTAAACTTATACATTTTTGTAAACTTACAAAAATGTGTACAATGTCAAAAATATGTAAATACTTTTAAAAAAAATTATTTTGTACTTTCTCGTTATATATCTAAGACGCGACTATTTAATTTTTAGGTCGTCGTTAGAAGCTCGCGACTTCTTGATCTATGTTATATCATTGTAATCCGCTGCTAATCACTACAATGAGTATTCACGAAGCCCCTTTTTAATTATTTTAATCATTTTGGGGTGGAGTGCATGAACCTAAATTTAAGCTATATTGTTGGCACTATATTATGAACTATTTGAATCCTTTTGACATATTTTGAACTCGTTTAACTTGTCTTGACCTTATAACTTGACTTAAACCTTTGAACTTTACTTAGACTCTTGGACTTAATTATGAATTTATAACTTGTTTGAACCTAATGGACCGTACGTCCTTGGCATAAAGTTTCCCATGTTCGGAGAAGCGTGAAGTCTCCAATATTTGGAACAACCTAAAGTCTCCTTTGTTCGGAGCAGACCTTGACCTAAAGTCTCCCATGTTCGGAGTAGCTTAAAGTCTCCTCTGTTTGGAGCAGTGTCGAGTCTCCCATGTTCGGAGCAGTCACTATGTGATAATATATAATAGTTGTTATGATGGACTGTCCGTACCAACAGTGCATTCACATTGTAAGTCCCCGATTGGTTTGCCGTTCGCACTTCAATTTATACGTACCGTTCGTACGGCCTCCTTGTGTGGGGCAGTAGGTAATATGGATAGCGCTATTAGAGGTAGGCCAACCTCTCTTTCCCCTGTCTACGGAATGCATATTATTTATTTTTGGGGCTTTGCCGCATAACTTTATTATATATGAGGCATTATTATTTGATATGACCACATGTGCTTGACCATAAATTGTGCTATCTGTTTCGCAATGGTTTGTGAAAACATAGGTTGCAAGTCTTGTATTGGCGGGATTTGCAACTGGATGGTTTGACAGAGCCTTTGCCTTTGGACCTTTCTCAAAAACTTTGGACTTAAGTTTATTGTGAAAATATATATGAACTCTTTCTCTAAAAACACTTTCATATTATTTAAAACGTGTGTACTCACCAACTATTTTCATAGTTGACCCATTTTTCTCATGCATTTCAGGTGATTAAAGGTCGTTTTCTATGACTGGAACTTTGAACTATGAAGTAACACCTTCAGTCGACTTCCGCTACTAGACTGATTTTGGGGGTGTTACAGGATCAATCTCCACCATCTATTTTTATTATATTTAATGGTTGAGATTAATTCCATCTATTAAAAAAACTCACTTTCATCATTTTTTTTCAAATATAAATGTCTTTCAAACCGTTAATCGTCAAGCGAAAAAAAATATACCATTACGACGATCATTTAATTATCTTTCTATAGATTGTCACTTTGATATACTTTCGGCATTTTTTTTGCGTGTTTTTCACATTTTTTTAATTTTTTTTCGTTTTTTTACGTTACTGAAATTTGCATGAAAAATTCATATATGATTTAACACTAATTTGAATATCACATGTGATATTAGTGTTAAATCATATATGATATATATATCATATGTGATTTATCATATATAATTTAACACTAGTATCACATATGATATTACATATCATATGTGATTTAATACTAATATCACATGTGATCTTCAAATTAGTGTTAAATCTTATATGATATTTCATGCAAATTCTAGTTTCGAAGAAAAAAAAGACGAAAAAACGTGAAAAAAATATTTTTTTTTCTTTTTTAAAAAATATATCAAAGTGCCCGTCTATAGAAAGATAATTAAATGCTCGTCGCGAAGGTGTAATTATTTTTCTTTAACAATTAACGGTTTAAGAGATATTTAAATTATAAAAAATAAGTGAAATAATAAAATGCTTTTAATCTCAGCTATTGATTTATTTTTAAATGGATAGTAGAGATGAATCTTTGTATGAAAAGTTTTGTACGTAAAATAACTCTCCTAAAAAATATATATAATTGAGCATATATCAGTCTCGTTATTTCTTCTTTTTGCAATGTCTCGTTATTGTCAAAACAGTTCAATATTTCAATTCATTGTGACTTTGAGTTGTTGCACACCTTGACCATAGCACGCGCGAAGGTTTAAGGTTGCATCCGGGGTCATATATAAGGTCCAAGGTTACATGTGTTTGATGTAATAAATTTTTAAACTTTCTCTAATCTATTAACTTTCTGTAACAATAAATTTTAAGACCCTACAACACGTCGAAATTCGACCTTTGACCCTTGTCAAGGCGATCAAAAACTAGAAGCGAACCAGACCACCTATTAAACCATTATGAAACAACAGCTCGAACAACCACGATCGCCCAACCAAACACAAGTCCGCCTCTTAATTTCGAACAACACGTCGAACTTAGACCCTTGACCCTGTTTCCCAATGCAACCGCGAGTTCCACATTCACAATGAACTCTCCCAAAAATCAAGCAAATTTTCTGTTTTTTTTACCTGAAGTAAAATTTCAGGTAGTAAGTTGTCTTATCATTATATATTACCATGCGCGAATCAGGTAAAAAACAAAACAAAAACTATTGATTTTGGTACGAATAATGATTAACCTAAGTGCATATCCCACTCAACAAACACAACAATGCAAATATTGCATCTTGAGAACCACCAACAAAATACGAGGTGCATGACATACAACGATAAACGATTCAAAGTTTTACAAGTCACAACCTAATAACTAAACCTACACTGAAACAAGCTACAAGTCATTCCAGATGCGAGTTGTGAGTTTAAACATTTCTATCATCTCAATCTCCTCTTTCTTGTGCTTAATATTCATTTTAGACATTTCCTTTTCTTCTTATATTTCGTCACTTGTTGGAGACTTCCTTTCAAACTTGCTCCTTCCTATACAAGTCATTTAGAATTAATAGATGCAGTTTAAAATTAATAAATAACAAATTCAAAGTGATAGTAAGAAAGGCAGAAACATATCTTTGACATTTAAAAACTGAGAATTTTTACTTTTCTGTCAATTATAAAGATTAACAAATTCACGAAGTGCCTTAGAATTTATGTTTACTACTGATCGATTTCTGACTATATTTTCCCGTTTCATATATCTAATTTCATTCTCTTTCAGTTTCCATATATATTGTATATCCATTGCACTCTAAGAGTGGATGACTATGCAATCACCATCAGCTAGTATGGTGTTACAACTATATGCTCAAGTAATGCACATTTCTTTTAATTGTTTCATGCCAGCACACACAATCCTTTAAAAGAGAAGAAATTAAGAAATACACAAGTTTGTATGTTTTCAAAAGTCAGATCTATATCCATATAGACAGTTACATGAGTTCAGACCTATCATAAACTGAAATGCAGTTTTAAAATTTTAAGGCCATCTTCGTTTATATTTGGTATCAATTACTTCAACTTTATCGACTTTTTAATTCATTGTCTGTATGCATTGGCCACTTATCACCTCTCAGGCTGCAGGATTTGGTCCCAAGTTGCCAGGAATGTTTAAAAATGGGATACAGAAACCCCTTATTTGGTCTAATAGAAAACTCGTTAAAAACCTAACTCATGCTAAACAGATGATATAAAGCATGCAAGTGTTAGAATTTCACAATCATGATATTCCAAAAGTAAGACATCCTTATTAAAAGAAAGTAATAAAAACCAATATTAATAGGAGAAAAAATATGTTTTAAGTAAATGACGAAGAACATACATACCAATGTTTCAAAGTTGCAACTCTGGACGAGTGAGTGCCAAAACAGGAACATCATGGCTGAAACCGCAAACATACCTTAGAGAAGGCATATTAAACACAGAACTGGTAACAACTTGCTCGCTAAAGGGACAGCCAATCAGTTTTAGCTTTCTTAATTTTAAACACCCTTCTGATAACTTCACAAGTCCTGCATTAGAATTTCCTGTACGTGTAAGATGAAGAACCGCAAATTAGCACCGTACTTCCCGATATATTCCAAACCCACATCCGTCAATCCCCTATGCCAAATATCTAGCCTTTCGAGTTTGCTGCAACCCATCAGCATAGCCCGAATTCCATTGTCTAGCGGTGACTCATCTTTCTTACTCAAGCATATACGAAAATCACGCAGATTCTTTAAGTAAGTTCCTACACACTCCAGAGCTTCATGCGAAATATCTGTAAGGACAACATCTAAACACTCCAAATTAGTACATCCTTTTACCAGAGCAATCAGTCCCACGTGGATCACAAGCCTATTATAGTTAAGTTTGCGCAATTTCTTGCAAAACTGACCAATAACTTGCTATCCCCTGTCTCCACATTTATCTTCGGTATATAGAACTTCCAAATTGGGATACCTCTTAAACAATAAACACTGGCACTCATCCTCCATGCCTGAATATCTGATTCAGTAAAGGGAGTACACTCGAATATTGAGTTATGAACAATTTCATTCCACTTAATGAACGCATATTTAGGGGTAACTGGAAATTGACAAGCTCACTCTCCTCATCACAAATATCTCCATCAAAATGTTCCAACCTAACAGCGTATCTAAAGGCATCTCCTAGTTTACTTAGATAGCACGTTCTGATCTTTAACGATATTAATGAGTTACAACAGTTTTTTGCAAGAAGTGTAAGATCTTCTACATCATAAAAAATATTCGTACTCTTAATATGTAACCTTTCTGAAACCGTGCTATTCAATGCCAATTGATGTAACCAAATCCCATCTTTTACATTAAAATAATCAGAATCTTTCAAACACAAAGTTCTCAATTGGTTACAATAATTAGAGACATGCCTTAATCCATCCGTTGAAAACCCTTTACACTTCTTAATCTTTAAACTCCTTAAATGCTTACCACGTGTTCACGCCAATGTCTCGAGATCTTTATCAGCAACCACCAGACGATGGATACGAAGTGTTAATTTTTCATAGATTGCGAATCATGGTACTTGTGGATGAACAATATATTGATAAACTATCTGAGTATGCACAATCAGAATGTGTGCAGGGACTCGTTTATGTAACAGAGAGGGTGGGAACTTTCTGTGATAAACACACTAATATTGATATATTCCACACTAAACAAACGTTACAACAAGTATCTATTTATACTATGTCAAACGGTGTTATTGAACCGCTAGACTCTTCTACAAGGCATGCATCTAATCGACACATCCATTCCTACTTTACAGGAAGTAAACTACTTTACAGTTATTAACTATCTAATCTATACTATTGGTCCTTCTACTTTCAAGGACTTGTGATTCTTGATTATTTCAAGTCCAACATTCACTCCCCTAATCAAGAATCATAAACTTCACTCTGTTCTTGTCCATCTTCGATTTAAAGTCTCGTTCCTTCTTTACACTCATTCTCTTTTGAAGTTCTAATCGCCTTTACTTGTTCTTTCTTTCATGTGTTGCCTTTTTATCGTTCCATGGATCATCGTCTTTGTTCTTAACTTCTTCATGTGATCCATCCTAACACCAAACATGTCCATTACTTGTTCTTGTGTTCCATCCCTAATCGCTCCATCCTGTAGACCCTGCCACACCCTGCAAGCCTTGTGGGTACCTACTTTTCTGCAGTCTAACTGCTTCTTCCCACTTCTTCTTTTGGCTTCTCTTCTTGCAGCGTCTTGGTAACCATTATCAAGCCTATGAACCGTTTTCTTGCCATGTCTTATTCCCTCCATATGCGTAAGACATCTCTTTTCTGGAACGTCTCTTCTTGCAACATCCTTCTTTCTTTTTCTGCCCAACAGTAACATCTTCATATTCTGTTTTCGGGTCTTCATCTTCTTCAACGCGATATCTTCCTTGACTGTAATATGATCTCGCAAACATTCTTCCACAGGTTTCTTAGTTTTTCTTCTTCTTCCAGGATCTTTAAACCATGGGCTCTGATGCCATGTTAATTTTTCATAGATTGCGAATCATGGTACTTGTGGATGAACAATATATTGATAAATTATCCGAGTATGCACAATCGCAATGTGTGCAGGACTCGTTTATGTAACAGAGAGGGTGGGAACTTTCTGTGATAAACACACTAATATTGATATATTCCACAATAAACAAACGTTTACAACGGTATCTATTTATAATATGTCAAACGGTGTTATTGAACCGTTGTGACTCTTCTACAAGGCATGCATCTAATCGACACATCCATTCCTACTTTACAGGAAGTAAACTACTTTACAGTTATTAACTATCTAATCTATACTATTGGTCCTTCTACTTTCAAGGACTTGTGATTCTTGATTATTTCAAGTCCAACACGAAGTTCTTTCAAACACCTAAATCGAGAGCTAATTTGCTCAATCCACGGGGTGATGCGATTATTATCATTATGATATCTAAGTATAAAAACAGATGGGGGACCTTTGAGTGTTAACGCCTCGATGAATGGGAATCTTTTACTTAAAGAGGTAGGGTTTGGGTAGTAATGAGTGTGGACAGTTAGGTGCTTACGCATAATGCCATCAATCTCATAAAATTTACGGGAAACTAACGAAACAGAGTTCCGGTCCTCAACGTTGTGTATATACGATATAACTAAGTCTAAAACTTGCTCTCCCACTTGGATTTTTTCAGGCTTGTGTTTGGTCTTAGGTTTAGTGGGTTCCATTAAGGTTTGGTTAGGTTTAAGGCTTAATGTTAAACTTTGAGTGAATAACTTTCTTGAAACACTAAAACTAAAACACTAAACCTGCAACAAAATTAAACTAATAAGAAGAAATTTAACAATAAGATTTAAATTACTTTGTAATTCATAGGATTAGTTTCATATTCATTGTGTGAAATTATACATTTGCTTAATACTTGAACTTTTCAAGTTACAACCATAATACTATGTTGTATAAACATCCATAACTAGTTTATATATCACGAGTTTCAATAAAAACACGTAAAAACTAACCTTCTTATTACTTTAAATAACAAGTCAATCGATCTTCTTTTTCTTTGTGTTTTTGTTTCGAATGTGATAATAATAAATAAGAGACGGGAAATTTTTATTATATATATACTACGTACATATAATTTGAGGCCCAAGTTTAACCCGTAGCTTGGTTCTGGGCTGGGCTTTTCACACGATCAGCAACGTTAACACACACGTACATTTTATCAATGGCATCAATTGAAGCTGTGGTAGTTCAGTATCCGTTTTATACTCAAGGGTCGACAGCGTTGTTAAATTAAGGCGAGGTATTGGATCGTCAAGGAGTCAGTTATGAAAGCCGTGGTGAGGTTAGGGAGGGCAAGAGATGCTGAGATTATTAGCGCGGCCTTGGAGAATAATGCTAAAAGTTTTGGTATGGTTTCTAGTGAGATTGGTGATGATCGGCCACTTTCAGGGTGCCCGTTTTTGTTTGTTGGCAAGTTTCTTGTTACATGTTCTTTAGGAGTTGGTAAGATATGGAGCATGTGGCCACAGGTAAAGATTGTGTGTCCAACAAACAAGCACCACATAGCATCTGCTTCTGCTGACCACACTTCAAGATAGTGCAGATAATAAGTTAAGCAATCAGATAACTCTGGAATCAGTTTGTTGCAGCTACTAGTAAACTAGTTATCCAAAACTAAATCAATCTCATCCCAGAATTATCAGATAATCAGAACCGGTCTCACTATACCAAACACAAAAAGTCGAAAACTTGATTATTTGAGACTTGAAAACGCAACAAAAGTAACTAAGTCCTCAAAACTATACTTTACAGCACGATTATGCAAATCATACTATTTTGACTTATTTTGCATGGACCATTTACGTTCAATGAATGAACATGGAATATCTACCATAAAGACATGTTATAAATTAACATTAAAGACTAAATGGATAGTCTTTACCATAAGAATCATGTTATTGTCTTGAATACCTAACATTCTAAGAAATGTAATTTCATCAAACGGGAACCTATAGCATGTAATTACTAAACTATACTTGGAGAAGTCAAAGGCACTTTTCATTGGAGCGAAGTGCAGAACCATTGACTATATTGTCTGAAGGGTCTTGGCATAATTTCTAAACCTCTTATATACACTCACAAACTTCTTACATTATTGCTGGGTCAAAATGGGTAGGTTTTTTCAGCACGAGTCAAAGTGGGTTAGATCGACACATAAACACTGTGTACCATATAAACGATCAATATCTAATATGTTGCAAAGTAAATAAAATGAGTGACAGAATGCACACATGAAGTGATTGTACTGCATACAATTAATAATATTTCTAAAATCGTCTATGTATAACCAGAGACAGAAGAGACAGAACAGGAGGTGCATGACATACAATGACAAACGAGTTAAAATTTTATAAGTCACAACTTACAGCAAACTAAGCTAATATCAGTCGTGACAAACAAGTCATTCCAGATGCGAATTTTGAGTTTAAACATTTCTATCATCTTAATCTCTTATGTCTTGTGCTTACTCTTCATTTTAGACATTTCCTTTTCTTCTAATATTTCGTCACTTGTTGTAGACTTTCTTTTCAACTTGTTCCTTCAAAAAGAATAACAAATTTAGAGGAACATATATTTAACATTTAACAACCGAGAATTTAATTTTCTGTCAATTATAAAGATTAACAAATTCACGAAGTGCCTTGGAATGTACACATCTCATGTCTGTGATGTACATTTACTAGTGATATCCGACTATATTTTCCCGTGTCATCTATCTAATTTCATTAGCTTTCGGTTTCCATATATGTTGTATATCCATTGCACTCTAAGTGTGGATGACTATGCAATCACCATCAGGCATTATGGTGCTACAACTATGCTCAAGTAGTGTACATTTCGTGTAATTGTTCCATGTCAGCACGCATGATCCATTGAAAGAGAAGCAATTAAGAAATGCACAAGTTTATTAATAGGAAAAGAACGATATTTTTTAAGTAAATGATGAATGACATACATACCAATGTTTCAAAGTTCAAACTCTGGACGGGTGAGTGCCAATGCAGTAAGATCAATGTTGTAACCCCAAACATACCTTAAAGAAGGTATATTAAATGCAGAGCTGGCAACAGCTTGTTTACTAAAGGGATAACCCCTTAATTTCAGCTTTCTTAATCTTGGACACCCTTCGGATAACTTCATAAGTCCCGCATTAGAATTTCCTATAAGAGGAGACAAAAACCTCAAATTAGCACCATACTTCGCGATATACTCCAAACCCACATCTGTTAATCCTCCATGCCAGAATCCTTCATGCGAGAGACTAATATCTAGCCTTTCAAGTTTGCTGCAACCCATTAACATCGCCTGAATCCCATTGTCTAGCGGTAGATTTGTTGTCCCATATTTCTTAACCAACTTCATACGGAATTTGCGGAGATTCTTTAAATAAGTTCCAACACACTCCAGAGCTTCATTTGAAATATATGTAAGGATAACATCTAAACACTCCAAATTAGTACATCCTTTTACCAGAGCAATCAGTCCCACGTGGGTCACAAACCCAGTATAGGTAAGTTTGCGCAATTTCTTGCAAAACTGACCAATAAGTTTCAATTTCCTTATATGATTCACAAAAGGGACTACAATTGAATATCGAGTTACTGGCAAATCCTTTATACTTAATGAATGCATATTTGGGGGAAACTGGACACCAGCAAGCTCACTCTCCTCATCATAATTATTTCCACGAAAATGTTCCAAGTTAACAGCATATCTGAAGGCATCTTCTAGTTTACTTAGATAGCACTTCCCAATCTTCAACGATATTAATGAGCTACAACAGTTTTTTGCAAGAAGTGTAAGATCTTCTGCATCGGAAAAATCCGTATTCATAACATGTAACCTTTCCAAAACAGTGCTATTCAATGCCAATTGATGTAACCAAATCCTATCTTTCATTCTGTGATAACAATAATCCAAAGACAAAGTTCTCAATTGGTTGCAATAGTTAGAGAGATGCCTTAATCCATCCGTCGAAAACCCTTTACACTTCTTAATCTTCAAACTCCTCAAATCCTTACCACGTTTTCTAGCCAATGTCTCGAGATCTTCATCAAGAACAACCAGACCACGAATATGAAGTTCTTTCAAACACCTAAACTCGAGAGCTAATTGTTGGATCCATGGGGTGATTCGGATATCATAATCATCTTTAACATTAAAATGTTTTCGGGGACCTTTGAGTGTTAACGCCTCGATGAAAGGGAATCTTTTACTTAAAGAGGCAGGGTTTGGGTAGTAAAGTGTGTGGACAGTTACACACTTACGCGTAATGCCATCAATCTCATAAAACTTACGAGAAACTAGAGAAACAGAGTTTCGGTCCTCAACATTGTGTATGTAAGGTATAACCAAGTCTAAAACTTCCTCCCCCACGTTGGTTTTTTCGAGCTTACATTTGGTGGGGGCCATTGAGGTTTGGTTTGGCTTAAGGTTTCAAAATTCAACACACACTAAACACTAATAATAATCTTAGAAAAAGCCCAAAACCAATGAAATAAAGCCTAACTAAACAGCTTGACTAACGAACTGTGAAACCCTATTTCATCTTATAACAAACAATAGCACAGCATAATCAAAACCCATAAAAATACAACATTTGAGTCGATGGGACATTTAGTCAAACACCTGGTGTGCAAACACGGATGACCCAGAACCAAACCTTTGTTCGAATGCAATTCTTGAAACTGAACAAGATCAGATCATTGAAAATGATGGCTGATTATTGTGTTTGTGTGTTTGTTTTGATGGTGTAATTACTAGCCCTCTAGTTTCATTTTCAAAATCATCACTCAAACAAATCCTAGGTCTCATTTTCAACACTCGTTAAGTAAAGTTTCTCAGTTTAATTAAAAGTTTAATAGTGTTTCAATCATTTAACTTTAAGTCAATGTTTGCTTTAATCTATGAACTTTTAGTCAATTTATGGTTTAACCTCTTAACTTTTTTGTCAATATTTTTAGAGTTAATTGCATTTTTGGTCCTTGTGGTATGGTCAAATTATAGGTTTGATCCCTAAAACTTTAAAAGTGCAAGGATAATCCTCATTTTAAAGTTTGCCTTGCATTTTTGGTCCCTGGATAAAATTAAATGACTAAAATATCCTTTGTCTTATTCAGATAAGACAAGGGTAATTTGGTCATTTCACGCCGATCAGAGACCATAAATGTAATCCAAATTTCAAAATGATGACTATTATTGCACTTTCAAAGTTTTAAGGATCAAACCTGCAATTTACCATACCACAAGGACCAAAAATGCAATTTTTGAACTTTGTTTGACAATTTATAAATAAAGAAAATGATTGACATGCCTAAAATGCATGACTAAAATATACTTAAAAACAAGATGATAACAAGTAAATAAATCAAAAGGGAAGATTTAGATAGATAAAATGTATGAGTAATGTGTCAAATTGTTAATAAATTAAGTAGAACTAAATTTAGGAATATTTGTTAGGCCTTTATAGTCTATATCATAGTTCTTTAAATAAACCCTCTAACAATAAATATAGTCTAAGAAAACCATTTGATTCTTTTATCCGTGGTCCGTAACGTTGTTTGATTGCATTATAAAAACATTTAACTGTTTTTGGCAATCTTCTATCAACAACTTTAAATGACCTACTTTTTACTAAACCGACTAACTCGGCCCATTTTACGCCGGGTTTGTCGATTTTTGGTTCTTCGGTTTGAATCAAGCAGAGGAACAACACACATCTTTAAGTTGCAATTTGTAGTTTGTATAAACAACCTCATTATGACATTTTTTTAATAGGCATTATGTAGTGTTGATATCCGAACGTGTTACTATTTCTTTAGTTTATAGTAAATAGCTTATAGATCCGTGGATTCATGGGAATTTTTAAATAAATCATTCATTAAAGAGTTACGTGCATGAATAAATCAACAAAGAACAAAGATCGAAATATTTTTCATTATTTTTTTTTACAGAGAATAATAAGTAAACTGTGAATGATATGGTAAACAATTTGATTTATAACTATTAAAATAATGAATTCTTATCCAACTGATAGATAGTCAAAGTATGAAGTCAACATTAAATATTCGAGTAGTCCATGTTCATTTCGTGAACACCTAAAAGTTTCACACAAAAAAAAAACATTAGATAATCTTGGAAGCATCACTTGACTACATATAATCTATTATGATCTTTGCATTGCCCTTATTCAATAAGTGCAGCCTTTGGAAGCCTCAAGGTGCTTTTCCAGATTGATGCATCAGTTGGCTTTACGATAGCACCAATTGTTGAAGCATCGGGTGTTCCTACAAGGAAAATTGAATAAAGAATATAAAGCTTAGAAAGAATGTATGTAGCTAATAGTCGGACATCAAAACACATAGTAAAAAAGTACAGGGACTATATCTAAGAAACGCGTTAAACCACAAGGACAGGACAATTCATGTAATTCACTCTAATTATTTTTAACTGATATTATATCGCAACTTTACATATTCATAAATATAAAATAGATAATAAAATAACACTATAATGATAGTACAACAAAGGAAAGGGTCAAATGATGACGTTTTATAATGTTCATACAAACCCGTAATATAATAATTTGAGTATATGGCTTTTCCTGCCTTATTCCTAAATGGCACAATTGTGCAGCTAATAGTTGTTGACACTTTTTAAAAAAATATATATATATCCAACCCTCACAAATGAGTTCTTTTTGTTTCATAGTCTCATTCTACACACCTCAACATCTACAAATAATATGCGTTTACTAATTGTATTTAATTATAGAAGAAATAAAATATAAGCAAACAATGTAATATGAATACATTAACACCATATGCAACAGACTGCAGATAAAGCTAATAAATTTTATTCCTTTTGAAAAAAGATAATGATCTTATAGAACAATCATTTCCATACACAAACTTTTGTTACTCATTCTCTCGACATTCATTCCACAATTTAAGTTATAATTTCAAATTATTGATTAAATGATTTATCCGGAGTTTGGGAGAGAAGTTCAATTTATCCCCTCGGCAAAAAGCGGTGTTTGAATGTCTCCGAGCTCCTCATGCTCAAGATTTCTTGAAGGTTATCCCCATTGAAGGGATAGGCCAACATATGTCGGCCCTGGAGTACCGGACTATCATTAAGTACCGGCTAATGATCCCTCTGTTTCCGGCTGATGAGCCTTGCCCAGTCTGCCGCAACGTTTGTTTAGATTCCTTTGGCGAGCATGCGGTCCATTGAAAGGAGTTGCCGGGTTTCAAATACAGGCATGATTTGGTTAGGGATGTTCTGTATGATGTTCTTAAACGAGCAGGAATTTCTTCTAAAAAAGAGGCCCCCGTGAACTTTCTGATAGATCCGCTTGAAGGGAGGTCTACTTTACGGCCAGCTGATATACTTGTGTGTTAATACAAATAAGCCGTAAAAACGTTTATTTATATTTTACGATCTTCTAATGTTTTGTCGATAACAAAAGTAAAATCATTTTAACGAAACAAATAGAGTACGTAAATAATTTGAGTTAATAGTTTTCTAACACAATTAAGTTGTCACATAAAACACTAAAACAAGTATAAGTGATTTTATGATTTAGATACATATGTACAACAACTAGTGTTTACATATTGGGTTAAACATATACTTAAACTAAGTATACTAAAATGGGTAAAAACTAAGTGTATGCTAAAATGGGTAAATACAAGTATATACTAAATGGGTAAAATACTAGCAAATGGTTTTGACCCATAACCCATGGTTTTATATATACCACTTAACCAAGTTCATTGTATCTAGAAAGAAAACCATGGATCAACCCATAACCCATGACCCATGACCCATAACCAAAAATACCCATGGGCAAAGAGGAGCGGACCACGGATCCCTAGCTTTGTGCTAGCCGGATCCCTTGTGGTAGGGATCCGTGGGATCCGGGGAACAGAAGAGAATTTTCTCTATAAATAGAGAGCCATTTCTTTCTCTCTAGACATGGTTTTTCACACATACTTCCCCAAAGTATTCTAACCCTCTAACCTCATATCTAAGTGATCTATGTAGTTTGTCTTTTGTTTTTGTGTGATCTACTAGGTTCCTCTTAAAGGAGAGATCACCACCTCTTGAAGACGTGCAAGCTCAAGTCCATGAGTTGCCATACTTCGTCATCATCAAGACTACTAAGGTTCTCTTGTTGATAGTTCTTCCTTTCTCCATAGATGTTGGGTTGAAGGCATTAGTGAAGAATGCCGAAAGTGTCAAGATGAAAGCATTAGTGAAAGGTGCTCATAATCCGTGTCAAAGCATTATTGAAGGATGCTAAAGGTGTCAAGACGAAGGCATTAGTGAAGGGTGCCAAACATTGTGTCAAAAGCATTAGTGAAGGATGCTAAAGGTGTCAAGACGAAGGCATTAGTGAAGGGTGCCAAGCGTTGTGTCAAAGGAATTAGTGAAGGATGCCAAAGGATCAAATCAAGAAGCATTTGGGGAGAATGCTTAGGTCGTATAATCGATGAGGTGCATCGTTATACATATGTGTATTTGTTTATCTACAAGGATGGTGATATCCTTGATGGTGTTGTAACAAGGAGTAGATCTCCTTGAGATTAGGTGTTGTGTCGTGAAGGTGTAGTTCACCTAAGGTGTGAAAGAACTAAGGTGCTTAGCCTAGTACCTAATAAAGGGTAGGCGACGTTGTGATAGGATTAGTTCTCCTAAGGTGTGAAAGAACTCGGTGGTTAGCCTAGCACCGTATAAAGGGTAGGCGACGTTGTGTTAGGTGTGGTTCGCCTTGGTGTGAAAGAACTCGGTATTCAGCTTTGTACCGGAAAAAGGTTAAGCGACGTTGTGAAGGCTTCTCCGCCACAAGGAGTTGGTGTAGTGCTTACGAACTCTCGAGTAGGTGACTCGGGGAGTGGAGTAGGGCAAGGAAGGTGTCCTTGTAGCCGAACCACTATAAATAACTTGTGTTGTGGTGATGTGCTTCTTACTCTTTATATTTCATTTCACGTTTATATATCCATCTATCAACGTCCAACATAAACAATCAAATGGATTGACATAAGTCGATCTAAATATTTAAAAGGAAGTTTTAAATTGGTAAAACTATTCAACCCCCCCCCCTTCTAGTTTTCCACAATTGGCATCAGAGCTTCGTTACCAAGTTTCTTAAAGTATGTTGTACTTTAAAGACTTGATACGATCCGTGTATGTTTGAAAACTACAAAGAAGGATTTTTATTGTTGGTCATATTTTCTTTTAAATCATTTTGTTGGACATTGATAGATGATTCTAATCATTTTTGCTCTTAAGAAATCTTCATGCTAGAATCTCTTCAAAGTCTTCATTCAAAGATTAATGAAGTCAACATTCAAGGAAGGATCTAAAAAGTAATCACAACCTATGTACACCAAGTACAAAGGATTACTTTAAAAGCTCATGAAGTATTTTTGGTATTATACCAAATCAAAAAGCATAGAGGTATGTTTTACTCTTAATTAGATAGGTTACATAAGTCCCATTTATTGTCATAAGTTATCTTTGCTTAACTAATCACTAACATCATTAGAAGTCTCTTTCGTCACCTTTAGTCTTTTTTAACATAGGGGATGATATTATTTTTTTCGTCAAACTAACGCCGTCATCACATATGAACCCTCGATATGTAATTCATCGAAAATCATCATTCAAAAACAATCCTCATCAAATACCTCCATTTTTTTTGGGCAAGCTAATTTATAAGCCTACTACAAAAATAATACCAAACAACTCCCTCGTCTGTCCACGATGGCGGATCTCTCTAGTTGTACTAGCCGGATCCCAAATACAAAGGATCCGGGGAACCGTGGAATGAACTCAGCCTATACGCTTTCAAAATTTCACCACTGATCTTTTTCCCTCTATTCACATAACACCAAAACGACTAAGCTACTGAATCCATCCTCATTAGCTTCCATACTCTCAAGTATTCCTTCCTAGAACATCATTGTAAGTAATTACATTAACTTGTTCTAATTTTCATCATCCTCATCCTAGGGTTTATGGTTTCTTAATTTTAATCAATTAATTTAATTAGGGCTCTTTAAATTAATCATGAAAATGGGCTTTTAACAAAATCACATTGTGTTCACAACATTGTTAATACAAATCAAAACCATAAACCCATCCCAACTAACTTTACCTAATTGGAAAATTTGTATTTTTAGGACCAACCATGCCCAAAGCTACTCAACAAGATCATCATGACACCGTCCACTACCTTACTCATTACTATCGTAAAAAGGGATTGACCAAAACCGACCGTAAAATTTTCAAAAGCCTTGTAAAACGACTTATCCACGAAGGTCGTGTAGTCAAGGAATGTTTCATTGAAGATACCGACATTCGTCAAGTTTTCTCGACAATCAACTTTGATTGTCTCCTTGACATAGATGAACAAATTTGTCCGGTTTTCATTTTTAAATTTTACAAAAGCTTTAGGATCATTCGAAACGTCGATGATAGCATTTCAATCACTTTCATCTTCAATAAACAAAACTTCACTCTTCCTCTCAACACCTTTGCTCAAACTCTTCGCATTCCTTGTGAAGGAATTTGTATGTACTCTCAAGATTGGGCAATTAACGCTCAAAACCTTGCACTTGATCCTAAGCCTCTTTATAACACTCCTATTGATGAACCCGAAACCATCCGAGACACTATTTTCAAAATAAGAACCGACCAATCCCGTTTCGACCGAAACAAGAAGCTCATTCACCGTAATCCCTTTCAAATGGAACTTTCGAAATGCACCCCATGTTTAGAAAATGGGAAGAAATCCTTAGGGAAAATGTCATTAGCCTAGTTGGAAACAAAGATCATCCAAACGCATGTCTTGTGCAAATGATCTTGCCTATTACATGGTAAGGAGAATGGCTGGGGTATTCAAAGCTTCCAACATGGTACTTCAGTATGGTATGCTCCTAACATGACTTTGTAAGTATGTTGGTACATTGCAACCATCTCCTATCAACGATGATCATTATCTTTTCGACCACGTCATGGTACCTCTTACCAAACGACCCTCTAAACGGTTCATGGTCAATAGAGAGCAACCGGAAGCTCTCTCGGACTCCTCGGCCGATGAAGAAGAAGAAGATGAAGAAGATGTCGACCCCGTAGCCAACATCAAATTGGAAATCCTTGAATACCACAAACAACTTCCGACCATTCCAAACGAGACCGCAGAATTTAAGCAATTGAGGGGCATGATTCAAAACCTCGCATACAACCTCACTAAACCGTCAAAAAGGAAAAGAAAGGATTGACGAAAGAGACAATAGGATTGTGCTTGTTTTCTGTATCTTATGTTTAAATGATTACATTTTAGCTCTTTCGGTTTATGATTACTTGAATATTGTCTTTAACTAGTGTTTTGTGATAAACATGCTTGTTTCTACTGTTTATCTGTGGATTTACTAGTGTGCATAAACTGCGCATAATTTCGTGGTTCTGTTCTGACTGCATGCCGGATCCTTGGGATTAGCCTAGCCGGATCCCTCCCTTGAGGGAACCGTGGGATCCGTGACATCACAATACAACATTCAATACATCAAAACTGCTTTCTAGATAACATCACATTAGCTTAGCATATGATTTTAGAACCCAACTAAGTCCACTTCTAGGATGAGAAAGGCTTAGACTCACTAAAGGCTTACTTAAGATCTTAGTCTTATTTTATCAACACATCTAAACTCACCATATTTCCGCTTCGACTACTCACAAACTATTCCTCACCTCTCAAAACACTTAAGAAGATAAGCTAAGCAATTTTAGGAAATTGCTTCTAGTCATTTATATCTCAAAGATAAGACAAAAATTAGTTTTTCAATTTTTGTAGTTTTTAAGAATTTTTCTTAATATCACCTCAAGCCTAAATCTGATCACTAGGATCATTTTTTATGACTTGACACCTTCATAACTCTTAATGTTATCCTTAGACAACCATTGGTAGTCATCTTGTCCCATCCCCCTTCCATAAAAAGCAATCATTTGCTACAACACTTATTACCTCTAATCATTCAAGTACCCTTTCATCCTAAACCTTTAGGAAAACTGAAACATTCAAAATAAGATAGGCTTTAGCTCCTAGAAACCTCATTTCAAACCTGTCATAACTGCTGAGAGCCGGATCCCTAGGAGTAGCCTAGCCGGATCCCTTCAAGGAAGGAACCGTGGGATCCGTGTGACAGTTTATGTCAAACATAGCTAAAACAATCATCTCAACTCATCTTCCTAACTCAAACGCTCCATCTCATCTTAAATGAGTTCCTAGATTAGTGAAACTCTGAATCTCAACCTTGTGCATGTTAATCATCACATTTCCAAGAACATTAGTGGATTAAGTCTTAAATGCAATTGCAAAACTCTTCTCCTTATAACCCATATTGCCAAGAACACTTTAGTCATCAAACACAAACATAATTATCAGCAATTGCAAACATTCTTCTTAGTCATCTCATCATGAGAAAAGCTCCTAGTGCTTACTCATCCACTCAAGAACCACCAAAGAAACTTGCTAGAATCATACACGAAGTTTCCTCAACCGAATCATCTCCGGTTAAGTCCACCAATGCTAGGATTTCCCCTACACCAAGGAAACCAATCAAACTAATCCCCAAGAAGAGTGTTCCCACTAAGATTTCATCACCAAATTCTACTATACCAAACATACCCTCCACAACTCAACCAACATCATTAGTGCCTAGAGCCACCTCACAATCATCTCCACACTCTCACAATGTAGAAGATTTACCCTCTTGGCCATCTCATCTTTCACCATTACCAACTAGTTCACTTGAAAAGATTGAGCAACAAAATCAAAGTGTTGAATCAACACTTGCTCCAAAAGTAAACTCTATCATTCCTCCCAATAATCCATTTTGGATTATGAGAAAACATCAAAGGCAACCACCCAACCAAATGGAAGTTGATGCTTCCTTACCTCTACCCTCAAACATTGTAGAACCACCACTTAATGAACCTCCATCAAATCCTCCTTCATTTGAAGATCCTCAACCCACTTCACTTGAACTTTCACTTCAAGAAACTCAAAACCATGACAAGGATTGCTATCATTGTAAACGTGTTGAAAGGTTGATACATGAACTACGTGAAGAGCAATGTTTCATGTTTTATCACCTCCTCGAACGTTTTGAAGAGGTTAATAAGCCTAAACTACAATGAGCATCACATTCAAAAACTTAACTTAGAACGTTTAAGAAACCTTTTTCATCCTTGATCAACATTTAGTTTAGTTGAACCGTGAATCGGGGTAATTCATTAGCATTAGTAGCACTTGTTTGGCTAGTTCATTCTCTTAGTTTTAGAGATTTGGTGGTGTATCTCTTGTTTTATTGAATGAATACTTATATGCTATGATTATTTTGTGTTGTGCTTGATATATTGTACATATATCTCATTCTCTCAAAATAGCATTCCTTGACATTTCTTCACTGCTGAAGATACTGTCAACAGATAGCCGGATCCCTTCGAGATAACTAGACAGATCCCTTCTTAAAGGGAACCGTGGGATCCGTGGTACAGGAGCACAAATTTATACTAACTTGAGTCTCTTTTGCAGAAAATTATGCACTATACTCTTGTTTTTCTAACCTTTGTTTTGTAGTTATTCAAAATACACATGAAGATATTGACACCATAAAGCTAGGGGGAGCTTTGTGTCAAACAACATTGCAAAAATCGATTGCAACTTAATCCAATTTTGGATTACACTTCATGACACCCCATTGCAACATTCCAATATTCAAGGGGGAGCACATTCTCGTCACATGGACGAACCATTTGCAAACTTAGTTGCAAACACAATTAGTTTATTTTACGTTATGTCCTTTACGCCCTTACATAGGGATGGACTCGTCAAGGGGGAGTTAAGACGAGTACCATTCCCGTCACTTGCTCTCTTTTACATTTTTACATTTTTTTTCTTACAAAAATTGTGTTAGTTTCTTTTTACACTTTTTGTTTCGACAAAAAGGGGGAGAAGAAAGTGAAAACTACAAATTCAAATTTTTACGAATTTTAGCTTTTTCCTTAAAATAATTTTATGTTTTGTCATCAACAAAAGGGGAGATTGTTAATACAAATAAGCCGTAAAAACGTTTATTTATATTTTACGATCTTCTAATGTTTTGTCGATAACAAAAGTAAAATCATTTTAACGAAACAAATAGAGTACGTAAATAATTTGAGTTAATAGTTTTCTAACACAATTAAGTTGTCACATAAAACACTAAAACAAGTATAAGTGATTTTATGATTTAGATACATATGTACAACAACTAGTGTTTACATATTGGGTTAAACATATACTTAAACTAAGTATACTAAAATGGGTAAAAACTAAGTGTATGCTAAAATGGGTAAATACAAGTATATACTAAATGGGTAAAATACTAGCAAATGGTTTTGACGCATAACCCATGGTTTTATATATACCACTTAACCAAGTTCATTGTATTTAGAAAGAAAACCATGGATCAACCCATAACCCATGACCCATGACCCATAACCAAAAATACCCATGGGCAAAGAGGAGCGGACCACGGATCCCTAGCTTTGTGCTAGCCGGATCCCTTGTGGTAGGGATCCGTGGGATCCGGGGAACAGAAGAGAATTTTCTCTATAAATAGAGAGCCATTTCTTTCTCTCTAGACATGGTTTTTCACACATACTTCCCCAAAGTATTCTAACCCTCTAACCTCATATCTAAGTGATCTATGTAGTTTGTCTTTTGTTTTTGTGTGATCTACTAGGTTCCTCTTAAAGGAGAGATCACCACCTCTTGAAGACGTGCAAGCTCAAGTCCATGAGTTGTCATACTTCGTCATCATCAAGACTACTAAGGTTCTCTTGTTGATAGTTCTTCCTTTCTCCATAGATGTTGGGTTGAAGGCATTAGTGAAGAATGCCGAAAGTGTCAAGATGAAAGCATTAGTGAAAGGTGCTCATCATCCGTGTCAAAGCATTATTGAAGGATGCTAAAGGTGTCAAGACGAAGGCATTAGTGAAGGGTCACTACAACAAAAGTGGCTTTTTAGGACCCTTTGGGTGGGACGGTATGATAATGGAGTCCTAAAAAACTGTTTAATAGGACATATGAGCGTTTAGGGTCCTTTTTAAATATTTGCTACTTAGGCGATGTCCTAAAAAGGTATATAATAGGATGGTTGATGATTTGGGGTCCTATTATCATATAACTTAAAATTACACTTAAAATATGGATCCTAATAAATTACCTTTATAAGACGTTTATTCATTATGGTTGTATTATAATAAACCATAATAGGACACTTGAGTTTTGAGTCATAAGACATCAGATAGTTAAAACGCTTATTCACAAAAAGTTTTATTATAGCAAAATTTAATAGGACCTTTGACACGTGGGTATTATAACGTTAACCTTTATAGGACGCTTATGTACAATGGTTTTATAACATCATTTTTTTAAAACGATTATTTGCAAAAGTTTTATTATAACAAAACTTAATAGGACCCTTAAAGGATGCATATTAATTATGGTTTTATTACAATACACCATAATAGGACACTTGATATATAAGTCATAAAACATTAATTATTTAAAACGCTTATTCGCAAAAGTATTATTAAAACATAACTTAATATGACAGTTGACACTTGGGTCCCATAGATTGATACACTATCATAAGACACTTGATATTTGAGTCATAAAACATCGGTTTTATGGAACACTTATTCGCAAACGTTTTTTTATAAGAAAAGTGAATAGGACCCTTGACAATAGCGTCTTATAACGTTAACCTTTATAGAACGCTTATTCATAATGGTTTGTTTATGATACACCACAATATGGCACATCTTTTTAGAGTCGTAAAACATCCGCTTTTTATAACGCTTATTCAGTTTTATAGAACGCTTAATTGCAAAAGTTTTATTTGAAAAAATATTAACAGGACCCTTGACAACTGTGTCTTTTAACATTAACCTTTATAGTACGCTTATTTGTTGTGGTTTTATTATCCTACGCCATAATAGAACACTCCTTTATTTGAGTCATAAAACATCGTTTTTTTAGAACGCTTATTTACAAAAGTTTTATTTAAACATTAGTTAGTATGACACTTGATACTTGGGTATCAAAACTTGATACACCATAATAGGACACTTGTTATCTGTCTTTGTATTGTTATATGTCTCAATCATATCTTTTGGAAGTTATGTATGGGTTATCTGTCTTTGTATTGTCCTTATCTGTTGGGAATTATGCGAAGTAGGTATTCTGTCAATCTGCCGAAGGATTCTGCGAAGTAGAAGCAGAATCTGCTGAAGAAGAGAATCTGGCGAAGAAGAGATTAGAAGGAATCTGCTCAAGATCTGTCAAGGTCTGTGTGTATTCAACAAGTGGTATCGAGCCTCGGAAAGTCTCTACGATACCGAGAACCATATTTTTCCTCACCCCCATACAACCAAAACACATTCACCATGCCTGGCTGATGATGAATCGAAGTCACCAACAACAACATCAAAAACACCACGTCTATGCAGCAACTTAGTCTTTCCAACAGTAATGGGAAGTTTCCTTATCTGAAAAAGGAAGAGTATGATCTGTGGACTATGAAAATGCAGAACAGGATCTCCAATATTGATTGGAATCTTTGGGAAATTGTAAAGAAAGGAAATAGTCTGAAGAAGACTATCCCAGATCTTGATGGTAAGTTTACCATTGCTCCTCCCAAAACTGCTGAAGAGATTTTAGCTGTGCAAAGAGAGCACAAAGTGAGAACCATCCTTCTTCAAGCTATTCCTGAAGATCACTTGGGTGATTTTCACCACATGGATGATGCAAAGGACATATGGATGGCTCTTAAAGAAAGGTTCGGTGGCAATGAAGAGTCCAGGAGAATGAGGAAGTCCATGCTGAGACAACACTTCCAAGAGTTCAATATCTCTGAAGAAGAAGGTATCCACAAGGGATACGACAGGTTTCACAACTTGCTAATAATTCTTTAGTTTGTTTGTCTCTGTTCTGTTTTTGTGTGTATTTGTGTTTGTGTTGCGGTTTATCTATTTCAAGTGCAGTTTGTCTATTCCATGTTCAAGTCCAAGATTCATCAAGTGTGATTCTTTTATAAATGGTCAAGTAAGCTTTGAAGCTTGTTTCTACTGAAACTAAAGTGCTGAAGTAAACAAGTTGATTCTACTGAAGTAAGAGTACATAGAGAAGAAATTGAAGTCAAATTGTTCATTCATTCATTCAAGAAACAGTTTACAGACTTACGACTTACAAAATTCAATCATCTTCAAATGCAACTACAAGAACAGAGCTATACATAATCCTAATCTAGTTCATATCATCTATTCCAACATCTAACAGGCTGTTGGATATGCATGATCGCTCACATCTTTCACACTAGATGCTGGATATGCGTTTGTGAAAACTTGCATAACCACCCATTTCTTCTATCTCGATGGTTGGATATGCATGACCACTAGGACGAGGAAGCTAAGGATCAAAATGGAAGGATGGATTGATGAAAATAATGATGATGAAGAAAAATAAAGTGTCCTTTATGCTTCATCTGCTGAATTCACCAAAAACCAATCCATTCACCTTCCTTATGCTCTTCCTCTATACGATGTGTGAAGATGCACCAAAACATGGCGCAAGTAGAGCAAGCACCACCTCCCTTTCGGCACGAGGCCTTTGTTGAGGTTGAGGTGCTGGAGGTTGGGAGTATGAAGGTATCTCAGTAGTGGGTTCCTCTGAGTCATCAGGAGACTCACTTGGATCCACTACACCATCATCTTCAGAAGAAGAGAGAAATGGGGATGTCAAAGGGCTTAGGGTCGTGGATATGACCAAAACTGGAGGAAATCAATGGATGATGAGGATGATGGAGAAAAGGTTGGATTTACAACCTCTGGTGAAGTATTCATGGTTAATTTTGGTTGATTGGGTGTATGATGAATCTAGGGTTTGTGATGGTAATTTGGGGTAAAAGTATGTGAGAGAAGTATGCATTGGGATGATTTTATAGACGGGTTCGAGGTTTAATGTAAGTTAATGCGAGTTAGTTGGCACAGTAATTCTAGAATCTTACTGAAGATATCCTAGTCTTGGGTTGGTTTCTACTGAATTGTATAACTTCAGCAAATTGAGTATCTGTTTCTACTGAAGAGTTAAATTGTCTATGGTCAAAGTAGATGTACACGTAAGCGTAGTCAAACAATACAGTGCCAATACTTTTAACTATTTTTGCACAAACCTCTACCAAACCATCACTCTCATTTTTCACTTCAAACAAAACCCTTCCCTCTTCTCCTACACCCAAAACCCTCACTGATTACGAGAAACATAACCCTAAAATATCAATTCATCAAATGGCTCTTCAATTCAAGAAGGATCACAACAAAGTTGCGTTTCAGGGAAATGCAAAAGGTGATGAGCTGTATGTACCTATGGTAGAGTTCTTGAAAAGATCAAAGATTCACTATGCCCTAACGCATTCTCCTAATGCAATTTATGAATCGTTGGTCAAACAATTTTGGGCATCTGCTTCCACACGGAGTGAAACAGAGATTGCGGCCATGATTGACGGAACAGAGTATGTAGTAACAGAGGAGCTGATTAGGAGAAAGCTTCACTTGGATGATACTGATGGGGTATTTCACACTAGCACTGAGGAAATACTCACGGGCTGAGAGCTATTGGGTATCAAGGTACCGGACGGACATATGGTTGAAAAAACATTTTTGCCCTAAGTGGAGATTCTTGGTTCACACGTTGCTTCAGTGCATTAGCAACAAATCAGGAGCATGGGATCAATTCTCTTCCCAACTGGCATATGGTATTGTGTGTCTATCTCAAGGGATAACTTATAATTTTTCTAAATTTATTTTTGACAATTTGGTTGAAAATATCAATAGGAAACAACATAAGTTTTTAATGTACCCTAGATTCTTACAAATAATCATAGACACCTCTACCCAAACCCAAGCCTTTTATGCCGTAGGAGCTCTGTCACCCAAACTTTTTGCCTCTATGAGAACTAACTTTGAGGGGGCACATTATCCGTTGACAGAAGCTATGTTGCCTCAAGGCAATGAGGTGTGATGAGGAGAATGTTTCTAACATCCCACCCTCTTCAATTGTTGCTACTGATGGCAATCCATCAGTTAATATTGATGAGGGCCCCTCCTTTGCTGCTGAAGCTTCTCATGTTGCTCAGAGCGCCTCCACCAACACCAACTCTAGCACATTGTCCTAGTCCACCACCAATACAAGATCCTCTTGATGAGTTTGAGTCTGATCTGAATAGGATGACCACACCTAGTCCTCAAAGGAAAACTTTTGAGCCTCCTCATTTTGAGCTTGACCATGTTTCCACTGAAAGGTCCAATGAAGCTCCCATTACCACAGAGCAATCTGGCGGTGGAGCTGAGGACCCCATTACTCTCACATCTGTGTATGATCTTGTGAACAGGTATGCAGTGTAGGTGTCTAGTCTGAAAAAGGAACTTGCAGAAACCAAGTCTACTCTTGGTAGTAAGATTGAAGAACTACAGAGTAAAGTTAAGGACCTAGAAGATGAAAAGGGCACCAAAAGGAAGCTTGTGGTTTCTTCTGAGGAGGAAGAAGAAGAACCTCAGTATGGGTCTCTCGATATGTTAGCTGATGTGTCTCTTAATGATCCTTCATCAGTAGTTGCGGAATCTTCAAAGAAGAAGGAACCTGTTCTTTATAAAAGGAGAAAGAGATCGTACTTGAATAAAGCATCTACTGAAGTATCCAAGGAACCAGAGTTTGTCAAAGCTGCATCTACTGATACCCCAATGGAGGATGTTGCTACTGAACTTGGTCAATCTTCATCATACAAAACCATCAGTGTCCATTCTTGCTGAAGAACCCTCACAACATGTTTCTTCTGAAGTTGATTTGGGAGTTACTACTGAGATTCCTTTAGTTGATATTACTGAAGATGATTGTACTAAGGAGCCTGCTGATAAAGGGAAAGGTTTAATGGTAGAAGATGAGCTTGGTCCAGACTTGGTAAGTGAAGAGGAAAGGCGAGAACAAGAGAGAATGCTAGCTAAGTGTAATGAGAGAAAGAAAGATGAAGAAATGGCTAAACAGATTGAAGATCAATCTACGTCTGTTTTGCCTCCTGAAAGACAAAGGGAACTAGATGAAATGCGTACTAAGCTACCGGACACTCATTGGGATGCTTACACTCAGCAAGTCATATCAAACCCTTCACTTGCTCAGAGTATCTTAGGTGCAGACTTCAACAGTGAAAGTTTTGTGGAACTGATGATGGCTCGTGGAAGACAAAGGAAGCAAGAAGCAGCTGAAAAGAGGAGAGCCATCACAGCCCAAAAGAACAAAGAGAGACCTCCCACTAAAGCTCAAATGAGACTTGTGGTGAAAAACCAGAGCTCCACTCTATATACTCTGGGTTGTCAATGAAGCAAGTCAAGGCTTTCCCTGATCATGTTTTGATTCACAAGTATAATCAAATCATGAAGTACTCTTCATCTCACACTTCCTGCTTGAAAAAGATTGCTGGGAATGAAGTTGCACCAAAGGCCAAAAGACCAAAGTTTGTTGAGGTAGTGGATACTTTTGATGATATTACAACAAAGACGATCTCTCAACTGATTACTTCGGAAGAAATTTCTCAAGCCACTCCTTCATCTGACAAGATTCCTTCTGCTGAACCATCTATGGTCTCTGCTGAAACTCCTACAGAGATTGCTAGCTCACATGACAAGACTCCATCTGCTGAACCAGTTGCCATTTCTTCTGAAGCACCTAATGTACCAGCTCCCACTCCATCTGTGGCATCTGTTGGCTCAGAAGCTGCTACAGCAAGTTTAAAAACTAGAAAGGCTAGAAATTTGCTAGTAAGGATGAATGCTATTCGTGAAGGTGCTTCTCCTTCCTCTAGTCGTGCCAGCCAATCTAATGAAGAACCTCAAGATGCACCATCTTTAGGAATCTATAAGCCTGGAAGGAGGAAGAAGAGGATGGCAAAAATCACTACCTTGGATATTGAGGCTGATGAGTCAACCTTTATTAAAGAAGGGTCTTCCTCGATTTTCCGATGGATATCAAAATGTGTTGATCAATTGGACTTTGACAAAGAAAGAGCTGAATGTCATACATCGAAAGGACAAAACTTCTATGGAGTTCACCTTTTTGAAGGAAATACTTCATTTGGTAGATAGGGCGACTTGCTTACTCGTACACTCTCGTTACCTCCCATTCTTGCAACAATGCACCACAGGGTTCGGGATGTTTTATTAGGAGATCTTCATTTCCTGTTTAGCTCTGAATCTCCCAATAATAAAGGACATTCCATTTGGCAGAACTCACATTTATGGCGGGTTGAGTCCTGGAGATTCTATCCTCTGCCTTGTGTGCATGTAGTTGAGACGAAGGGTGGAATCACAGTCTGCATGTTTGCCGAAAGAACTTACCCATTGTCCAAAAGACTTATGGAGAGGATGCTGACTCAGAAGTTGGAAATTCCTCTAGATCCAGTGGGAAATGAAAAACCACAAGCTGAACAACTGGTTAGATTGATCAAGACTCACCTCCTTCAAGATCAAGCTGCTTCTTCATCGTCATAATGGTATCTCTCATGGTCTTCTGCCTTATATTCCTTTTGGTACTATTTGTATTATATACACTTGGTAGTTTCTTTCTTAGTTAAAAAAAAACTAACTTTCTTTTGCAGGTTTGTTGTTTATAGTTGATGGTTTTTAACTCACCAGATATACCTTGTGTATATCGAAGAGTTGGCTAGTCCAAAGAGTACAGATTTGGTAAAGACACATCAAATCTGTTGATAGTTGTAATGATTTGCTCAAAATCATAGGGTCTGCAACCACCCATGCTTTATTGCTGAGTGTTGTATGGTCATCAATTCACCATGGTATATTCCTTTTTGGAATCTAAGAATTGGCTAGCCCACAAGTATATGGCTTGTGGTAAAGGCAACAGAATCCATATTTGGTTATCAATTCACCAATTCTAAGAATTGACTAGTCCTGAGCAAACGGCTACAGGTAAAGACACATCAAACCCGTTTATATGGTTTCGGGTTTGCCAATAAATCAGATGGTTATCAGTGTACCATAGTTTTCGAACTTAAACATTTGGCTACTCCAGTAGTAATGGCTATTGGTAAAGAGACATCAAATCCATTATTTTCAATGATTCACCTCTCTCAGGAGTTAACACACCAGGATGTGATGAGAATAGTATGCAACTAATGAGTTTTGATGTACACTATGTCAATTGTTGCTGCAAAGACATGGCGTTTCAAAGATTGGTCATCATAGAGATGAGCTTATTCTTGGTTCTTTGCTACTGATGTTTGAGAACAATCCTCTATTACTGCAGTCTCTAAGATCTTTCAAGGTTAGGAAACTGGAACTTAACCAAGTCAAATTCCAGTTTAGGGGAGGATTGTTGGGAATTATGCGAAGTAGGCTGCTCTCAATACTGCCGAAGGATTCTGCTGAAGTAGAAGCAGAATCTGCTGAAGAAGAGATTCTGCTGAAGATTAAAAGCGTTGCCGTGTTTCTACTGAAGGGTGGAAGCTGACTAGGATCAGCATGTGATTTATTATTTAAATGCTAACCCATCATTATTCTTGAACTGCCCGAGGTTAGCATGGGTATTAATGTACTGCTCAACTAATTTTACATAAAAACAGGGACTATTATTATTTAGCTAATTGAAATCATTAAGCTTCTTCAACTGGATCTTCTTCATCGGCAATAACTAAGTCATTGTTGTCCACAACGGTTCCATCGAAACCACCTCTAACCAATTCAATATCCATTGTTTCGTCATGTTGAGGACACATAAATGAGTCACCCTGCAAATGTGTTTCCACGTCATCAAGACTTGTTTGTTCATCCATGTCATAAACATGTGCGGGCGCATCTTGATCACAACTTTCCATCCTTTGTCAACACTATCTGCAACGTAAAATACTTGATGTGCTTGAGAAGCTAGTATAAAAGGCTCGTTATGAGCCTTCAATCCTTCAAAATTCAATATAGTAAACCCGTTGTCATCTTCTTTTTTCCTTGAACCATTCGAAATCCAATCACAATCGAAAAAAACTACTTTCTTGTCAATACCATACTCCAACTCAATTATATCATTCAAAACCCGTAGTAAGTTACATCTCCCGCGATAGGATTGTTATCTGTAGCACTTGAGTAACTGTTTGTCATGGCCTGAAGATTAACCCCACTATTCTGTGTTTTCCTATTATGTTCTACATCTTTTGTGTGAAATCGGAAACCATTTATGATAAATCCCTTATATTTTTCACATACTCAGATGGACCACTTGCCAAGCACCTTAGACTTTCGTGATTCGTGATCCCCTCTAGCACGTAGCTCCTCAACCTGAAATAAGGCAAGATGTGTTAATTGTTTTGTTATTAGTAGGTCAAAAATGCTATGTCATTATAATTATTTTTCAAAAGTAATAAACCTGTGTATATGCCTTACATGATCTTGAAACCACGACTCAAAAGTCTCACTATGTAAACGTTGAATGTCACGCTTACGTTTTCTCCGATTTTGATGATGAACCAACGCCAGATGTTCACTGCAGTGTTAACAGATGATAATGATGATAACAACGACAACTATTAATCGTATAATATAATTTATGAAACTCACAACTAATATAATTACTTACGTTCGAAATTCATCAACTTCACTACAATTGAACAACACATATGAATGTGCTTTAGCCAAAATGTCAAGTTCCATCATTTCTACCTTTGTAGCACCAATCGGTCGACCCGCCATAGAAAAGATAGGTAAAACATCCTCATAACCATCGTCATCATTATTTCGACTTGTCTTATTATGTACGGTCTCAACATCACTGGATAAGTACAATGAACAAAACGACACACACTCTTCACTAGATATCCTTCGCAATGGAACCCTCCAGGTTATTCCTGTTTCGCACGTAAGATTTTAATGTAGCTAAATACCTGAGATATCAAAACCAATAATTTTAGATTCAATAATATTTGTTAATAAAGGTATTTACTATAATAGTAATGTGCACCTCTCGATTGGATACATCCAACGGTAATGAACTGTCCCTCCTAATCTCGCCTTTGAAGCAAGATGAACCGAAAGATGAACCATGACATCAAATAATGATGGCGGAAAAATCCTTTCTAAATCACAAAGTATTTTTCCAATCTCGGTTTCCATTTGAACCAAATCATTTGGATTAAGAACCTTTGCGCATAATTGTTTATAGTAACGACATAGCTTCATCACAGTATAGCGCACGTGCTTAGGCAACACATTTCGCAAGGCAATGGGAAGCAACTGCTGCATCAAAATATGGCAATCATGACTTTTAAGTCCAAATAGTTTTGGAGGTTTTAACTCTACGCATCTTGATATATTAGCTGCATAACCATCTGGAACTTTCATCTTCTTAAGCACACGACAAAAAATATCTTTCTCTTTTTTATCCATTGAGAAACAAGCAGGTGGCAAATAAACTTTGTTGTTATCTTGAACTATAGGATGAAGTTCAGGTCTAATGCCCGTTTCTTGTAAATCTAGGCGTGCTTTTATATGATCCTTGGTCTTCCCATCTAGATTCATTAGCGTTCCAAGGACACTCACAAACATTCTTCTCAATATGCATTACATCTAGATTATGGCGTAGCAAGTTATCTTTCCAGTACGGTAACTAAAAAAAATACTTTTCTTCTTCCAATTAAAAGGTAAATTTGGGTTGCTCTTCACAAGTTTTCCAAATTTAACTTCAAAACCATCTAACTCATCAACTACTTCTTGTCCTCTTAAGCCACGGGGTTGCTGTCTAGTTCTTCTATGCCATCAAAAGAGTTTGTATCTCTTCTAAAAGCATGATCAGTAGGCAAATATCGACGATGTCCCATAAAACATTGTTTTTGCCATGACTCAAGCGTGTTGATTTTGTATGTTTATGGCAGTTAGGACATGCAAGTTTACCTTTGGTGCTCCATCCGGATAAATTTGCATAAGCAGGAAAGTCACTGATCGTCCATAACAAACAAGCACGCATCCGAAAGTTACTTTTTGTTGATGCATCATAAGTGTCTACTCCTTTACGATCCACAACTCCTTTAGCTCAGCAACTAACGGTTCCATATAGACATCTATATTATTCCCAAGAGCAGATGGGCCAGGTATAAGTAACGTTAGTAAGAAATAAGGTTTCTGCATGCACATCCAAGGAGGTAGATTATATGGCGTCAAAACAACAGGCCATGTACTATGAGAAACACTCATTGTTCAAAAATGGTTAAACCCATCACTCGCTAAACCAAGCCTGACATTACGAGATTCTTTGGCAAACTTATCATACTTAAAATCAAATGCTTTCCATGCCGGGAATCTGCGGGATGTCTCAAGTAACCATCTTTCGTGTGACTCTCTTCATGCTATCTCATGGAGGCGGCTGTTTTAGATGACATAAATAACATTTGCAATCGTGGTAAGAGCGGAAAATGACGCAACACCTTTGCTCCAATCTTCTTACGTGTATCAGTTGTGGTTGACTCATCTGCACAATCATCTTCACTTGCTTTATACCTTGACGTATGGCATATATCACATTCTGTTTTATTAATGTTTTCTTTCCAGTACAGCATACAATCATTAGGACATGCATCAATTTTATCATAACTAAGTCACAACTCTCGAATTATCTTCCTTAGTTCATACAATGACTTTGGTATAGAAGCATCGGGGAAGGCTTCCCTCATTGTATCTAGCATCTTGCTGAAACCATTATCACTACATTTCCCAACACACTTACCATGAAATAGTCTAATGATAAAAGAAAGAACTGATAACTTACACCCAGGATATAGTGGTTTCTTTTCCTCTCCCAACACTTTATAAAAAAATTTCGCCTTTAGGTTTGGCATACTCATACTTTCAGTTTGTGTTCCCATGTCATCGGTTAGTGTGTCATCACCAAACCGATGGAAGGCATCATTCACCAACCCTTGCATGTCATCTTCAACATCCAACATTGGAGCATCACTTGATTTGGAACTGAAAGGTGGAATTGTATAACCTTTCATAAACCCGACACATAACAGATGTGTTGTAGCCTCCGTCCGATCTACCCATATCTGATTACCACAATCAATACATGGACATGAAATCTGTCCATTTTACCCTCATTATAGAAAATATGATCAAGAAAGTCGTCAAGACCTTTTTTATATTCAATGGTAAATCTAGGTAAAGACATCCAACTCGTATCCATCTTAAACCTAATTCAATTAACCACGGAAAACCACATATAATTTCAACAAAAAGAAAGGGAGCCTAATTCAATTAACCACATATGTTGTTTCATAAAAATTTAGCAAAAACGATTAGGGTTTCATTTATGAGGTATTACCTGGTCTTGATGATGGTGGTGATTCCTGTTGGCAATTTTGGATGGTGGAATGATGTGGATTTGGATCTTAAAATTAGAAATACTTTTACAATTTATTTTTAAGCTATTTCTTAATTAATTGCCTAATTATTACTTCAAAGCTAGATAAACTAATTTATATCTAAAAATTAGAAATTAAAAGTCAAAATTGAAAAAGTAATTTTTACATAAGCTTGCAAAAGTAATTATTACTTCAAAGCTAGATAAACTAATTTATACAAAATTTTGTTATGAGCTCAAGTATATGTTTGGCCACTATGTTATCTGCAGGGGAGTATGGATGCATCCTATATCTGTTATCTACAGTTAGTGGATTATCTGTTATATGATATGATATGTTATGTTTCTGGGCTCGTGTTGGATTATCTGTCCTATCTCGACTTCATGCGAAGCAATGCATTCAATCATAATAGTCGGCACTTTATGATCACCTCGCGTATATTGGCCTCGCAAATGCCTAGGACAATTCCTCCGTTCAATATGTGTAGAATATAGGCTACAAAGCATCCCCGGAATGTGACGTCATGGGAAGTCGACTTACGTAAAAACTCTTGACGATATAAATGAACGACCGCATCCGTTGAGAGTTATTCATATTAGCTTTTTCAAAGTTATTATTTCATAAACTTTACGTTTTTACCAAATCAATCCCGAATCCAAAGCAACACCCAGCAACCAAGCGGGCCCTTATTTGATAACCCAAGCAACGACCGGGATACATCAAATTATACCCTATCACCGATTCATCCCGCCCAGACCGATTACAAGCTACAAGGTGGTCGACCGCCCGACTACTGATTCGCGATTTTTGCAACATTGGATATGAACCTTTTGATATGACACTCAGATTATGATATGATATCGACTCCCGTTTCAAACCCTAGCCATTTCATTATTCATAGGGTTCCATGCATGTCCGTCTCATTGATGCACCAATGGCATATATGACTCTAGTGTGGTTTACTGTCCTACATCTCACTTTATCTTTCGGGTCAACTAGATGCGGATACGCTTTAACAAACGTAGACCACGTAGGATAAATCCCGTCTGTAAGAAAATAGCAACATTTTAAATAACGCCAGCGTAAAACAAATGAACTATCTGGAGCCGCTCCATTTCGGGCAAGAAGATACAACAGAGACTGGTTACTACATCACATTGATATTGTTGTTTGACCCGGGAAGTCGGAAAAACGAATGCCAAATCTACTTCATTTTTAGTTTCACATACAATAAAATACTTATATATTATATATATACAATAATATATAATACATTTCATATACTATATACTACTATTAGTTAATTTAATTATAAATCTAATTATAGGGGAAAACTTACAACCCGCTTAAAATTTAGTTTCACATACAAACCTACGTTCACAACCCGCTTAAAATTTTTGGGGAAAAATTCAGATTCATAAATAACTTTTGGCGCTGCGAAAATCAAGCATATCTTTTCGGAAATCAAGTATTTGATTCGATTTTATTAATGGAAATCGTTTTTCACAGACGGTTAAAATCTCAATTTTGGTTTAGGGTTGTATGTGGGCAGCAAAACAAGGATCGTGGGTTTTCACTTTTGAATGAAGATCTGACTCAACAGGTAATGCAAACCTCTCTTGTTGTTATTATTATTGTTGTTATTATTATTATTATTATTATTATTATTATTATTATTATTATTATTATTATTATTATTATTGTTATTGTTATTATTATTGGTATTATCATTGTTATACATTGTTATTGTTATACATTGTTAGTGTGGGAAATGGTGGGTTCGGGTATGTGTTTGGTTGACCTCTTGTGATGAGTCTCATATGTGATCATAAGTGCTGCTTATTTCTGATGTGGTACAAGTTGTATTTAAGTTGCTCTGTTTAATTTAAATGAATGTTGGTATACCTGTGTAAAGTTGGGTCAAAGGATTTGGGTAGTGATAGTGATAGTGATTTGATATCAGTTTCTAGCTAATGTATTTCATTCTGTGACATGTAACTGAAGAATTTGCGTCTCTTTTTTGTTTGTAGATAATGTATTTCATTATGTAACATGTAACAGATAGTGATTTGATTTCAGTTTTGTTGTTCTCAAATGACTATTGTTCTTTGCAATCTCATAATAATTTTATTTGTTTTGTGCACCGGTTATGGAAAATAACAGGATGCAACGCCAAATCACCACGAAAATCTGAATGATTATGAAATATCCAGAAGGACAAGGATTCAAGAAAACCAACAGAGATTACAAGCTTTGGGAGTGAAAAATATTGCTAAGTCTTTGACAAGTCTAGTAGAGAGTGACAAAACAAAGAAAAAGAAAAAGAAACCAACGGATACCGGTGAGAAAGATGCAGATTATATGTCCGGTTCGACTTCCATCTTAATGTTGAGGAAGATAACCCAAAAGAAGCGGCTACACAAACAAATAAAAAGGTACGAATAATAAATTTGGCTACTATATTTTCTTTATGTTTGTTTTCTAACAATTCTACTTGCATGAAACAGAATCGAAAATACATTGCTCCACAGTCCATGACTAGATATAAAAATTTAGCAAAAAAGCGAATGAGTGCTCGAATGTCTCCGGTGGGCTAACATCTTTAGAATCTCAATCGCAAAAGGGACAACAGATTGATACAGGGAGGGCAATACATAGTAGGGTACAGGAGTCCGACCAAGTCCAAACGAGAAATGATCAACCAAATTCGTCAACAGAGGGAGATTAACGCAACGAGAGAAACTTAGTTGCAATTGACAACGATCATGACCACGGGGAGCGTGACTTGAGATCCGATGGTAACTATACATAAATTTCAAATACTATATATATGATATTAAATCACTATTAAGTGTATATTCATTAAGCTGTTTTTGGTGCTTACTTGTTTTTTTTTTAATATAGATAACAATGAAGACCTTTATGATGTTGAAAATGATGATATCGAAGACATACCTATGAATGAAGATATTGAACAACAAGCTTCTTCAGAAGATGATGTAGATAAAGACATGGATGATTTGGAGAATGAGGATGATTTGGAGAATGAGGATGATTTGGAGAATGTGAACGATTTAACAAATGACGGCGATGATCTACTCGGAGAAGAGATTCAAGCTGAGCATTCTGAAAATGAAGAAAACCATGTAGTTACACAAGCTCGAAATGAAACAGGTTAACATGGTCTACTTGATTGCATCGTTTTAAAAATCATATATCATATATTGTGTCATATAAGAAGAATATATAATAAAGTTAAATTAAAACAAGACAAAATACAACGCTAAGATATTGCCTCCATTTCAAATTATTTAGTATTTTAAATATATATTATCCATTGTAAATCATGTTCACTTTTTGTAGTTCGGATTGTAAGCAAAAGAAAGAGAGGACCAACACGTATGGCAAAAGTTTGGGCCCAAGAAAAAGGGATAGAATTCCTATTTTAGTTAATGAACACGTACAACCTATTAACGACAAAAGTAGTCATCTGACTCATTTCATGGGAACACTTTCAAGGAGTGGAATGTATTGTCCGATTTATAAACCATGGAATAAAGTTGACGCCGCAAAAAAAAAGCTTTGCTTGAACTCTTAAAGGTACACAATGTTAAATTTGTATGTTAATGAATAAATGTTGAAAACTGTAAGACCTTGATAGATCTTGAGCTTAGTAGATCGTTAGTATCGCTTGTGTAATCACAAACAAACTAAAAGAAAATCTCTACAACTTGTATTCTTTAGCGGAATATAAATACAAGTATAAAACACAGATAACTAAGAACTCTTTGATCCTCTATGGATCGTTATATTAATCAATTGTTTAAGCACACCCAAAATACATTCTATTGTGTTCCTTTTATAGACAAGGAACCCTAACTTCTTTTCTAAGAAACGTATAACTATGAAACTAAATAAGATATACACAATCACTTCCTAATAAAGCTCATGTATATCCTAACTAATTCTAGAATATACGAAATACTATTTTCGCATAAACCAACTACGACTAATATAACTTCAGCATAATCATGTCTTGAGAATCCAACTTCACTTCAGAGAATCCATCGCAGTAATATCAGGCATGATTCATACTTCACATAATTCCCAACAATAAAGTATTTGTTTTCTAATGTGAGCTATTACATTTTTAGACAAAATTTGATATTCCGGAAGCTGGAGAAAAATGGATATTGCAATCATTTGGGCGGAAGGTGAAGAACTGAAGGGCAAGAGTTAAGGAACACTACCATGATCCGTCTTTGTTAGTTAAGCAACAAATAAGATCTAGGCCAAAGCAAGTGCAAAAAAAACAATGGAAGAAGCTTGTGAAGTATTGGAATAAAGAAAACACTAAGGTGTGAAATACTCTTCCACTTTAAATAACATTACTTAATTTCCCATTATGATATTTTACTTTCCTACTGCAGAGTTTAAGTGAAAAAAACAAGGCGAATCGGGCAAAAAAGAAGATGATCCAAAGAACCGGTAAAAAAAGTTATGCTCGCAAAAGGGAAGAGTTAAAGGAAAGTGTATGGAGAAAGTGGGATTGTTAATGTATCCTGTGGATATCCACTGTTAATATTCATTTTCATTTTATTCATACAGACATATTTGGGACGAGATCCAACTCGATTGGATCTTTTAGTGCATGCTTCTCCAAAGATGGAAATACCAAAAATGATGACACTGCAAAAGCGATTGTAAGTAATATGCTTTTGTGTTTGCAAAAGTGTATTAATAGCATAAGTTAAACACAATATGCTTTTTTTTTTGTAATACATGCTTTTACTATATGTTGTTCATGTTTATATAAAATGCAGGATGATATGAAACGACTTAGTGATAATCTGCCCGAGGGTTCGATTGATAATCCCGGACCGGATGATATTTTTCTACAGTTATGTGTAAAGATCGAAATGGTGATGCAGGCATGTATGGTCTAGGTGTTCGTGCTTCTGATGTTTGGGGTGTAATACCAAGTCGTTTAGCATGTCATAGAGAAAAAAACGAATTGAAGTCTAGATGTGGAGAACTTACTAGTGAAAATGAAAAGTTACGAGCCCAGTTATCAGAGAAGAATGGGTCGACGGATAGTTCCATTGTTCCACCTCTTACATCACAAGATTCTCCTGTTGTAACCAATGAACCTCCACGCTTACGGGTATGTTTCTATTATAAATCGTTCCTTTCTAGTTGTTATAGCTTATTTTATCTTTGATAGCTAATGAACCTAGGCTACAAGCTTATGTATCAGTATTATGATTTAGATTGCTCATTTGCCTTTTAAATTTGTTAACTTAGTTATTAAGGGGTGTTTGGTTCTGTGTTGTTTCAACTGTGGTAGTTGCCTTTTCACTTGTTTATTTGCACACTATGACCTCTAGGTGATATTAGAACTAGTAAAACTATAAAACCAATGTTTGAACTAGAGAAAGTCAAAATCAAATTACCTTCACTCTCACAGTCCACTGTTGGGACATGTGAGGATCAAATCTCACCCACTTGGTATAAATCTTGTTCATGTATCTTAAATTAGTGTTATCATAGCTTAAATAATCATAATTAGTGCATACGGATCAAACAAGTTTCATTAAAGTCAAAGTTTAAGTTCAAAATCAAAAAGTCAAAATGGTATGTTAGTCAGAAACTCAGATCTTGGGAGAATTTTTGTGAATTTTGTGTTGAGATTCAAGTCTTGAGATTTTTACATGTTGAAATTCCCCATCTAAGCTTTTGAATCCCACAGTTAGCTTATTTTTATGATTTTTCTCTGGCTTAGGTGATAGTTCAAAGTGGCCTGCAGGGCTAACCATTGCCCTGCACCGGGCATCACTCAAAACCCCAACTTTTCATGTGCCTTAGCTTCTTCATTAGTGGGCCACACAGTGAGCTTATTGGTTTTTGAAAGCCAATAAGCTTATCTATAAAGTTCAGGGCTTATTTCAAACTTTTGAGCTTATTAGATAGGTCTGCAGATAGCTTTTTGTTTGTCCAATTCCACCCATACACTGAGTGATTAGTGTTGACCACCCAAGTTCAAGCCCTCATCAAGTGCTTATCTGTGGGACCCAAACCTTTAGTCCTAGCTTTTTAGAAACCTCAATAAGTCACCTTTTCATATCAAGTCTCACTTTGGATCCCTGTCAACCCTAGTGGGACCCACAAGGGCTGCAAGGTTGTTGGTTTTGGCCTGTTTGGCCTGTGATATTTGATCAAGTGATTATTCGGGTCTATAGCTTATTCCTTTAGCTTATCTGATAGTTTTTAGCTTAATTTAGTTACAACTCATGTAGTTACAGCTTATTTAGCTTATTGTAGCTTATTTGTAACTTATTTAGTATACACCAGCCTCCACACCTGCAGTATTACACGATCAATTTTGACCTCCTTTGTCTACCCCAGCCTCCATACCTGCAGTATTACATCTGTTTAACCTAATACATGTGTCTTGACTATAAATTGATAAATGTTTGTTGAAAACTGAAATCTAGGTCGGGGATGAAGTTGTCCTTAAAAGCATTCTAAACTCAACCGAGACTGTAGCAAAAGGATGGGTGAGGAGCTTGAACCCAAATGATATAGTTGGTGGTACGAGATTGGACGAGGATGGTGTGAGGTAAACATTCAAGTACCAACAAAAAGAGATGAAGTGTTGGTGAGACCCTATGGGTTATTTGCCACAATTGAAGACTGTGTTGGTGCAACCATAGCATGGCCTTGTCCCTTTATCTCGGTATGTCTTTGTTAATCTTGTGATACCAATAATTTTACTAACATGGAGCTTAATGCTTATACATGGGTGTTTATTTGTAGGTGGTCCGTGAGGATTGAGAGAGATAATGCATGATGACCACGGACTAAGCTTCTTGTTGCGTTAATGTATTGTTTAATGTTAACAGACTTTATGTTAGATTCTGTCTACCTTATTTATGTTTAGTGATTTTGTTATGACAATTGCTAATTTGAAATACAATTTCGTTTTATTCATTTAATATTTAGTTGATGTTTTATTCATATCGTAATAATAGAGTGTGCATGGTGAAAATAGCGTCCTATCATATGACTTGTCCGGACTTTGAAATTGTCCTATTAAACTTATTAACCGTCCTAACAATTAACTTAACATTGTAAAAGTGTCCTAATATGTTGTTATTAGGACGTTATTTAGGTTGTTAATAGACATTTTATACGACCAAAAATTTGGTTTCATAATCTTCTTTGAGATATTAGAACCCTTTTCTTGGTGCTAAAATAGCTATAATGTTATATGATAAGCGTCCTAACAATTATCTTTTAAGTACGCTTGTATGTGTATCAAAAGATTAAAATTAGGTAATAACGTTTTACAACATTGTAAAAGTGTCCTAATATGTTGTTATTAGGACGTTATTTGGTTGTTCATAGACATATTATGCGACCATAAATTTGGTTTCATAATCGTATTTGGAATATTAGGACCCTTTTCTTGGTGTTAAAGTAACTATAATGGTATATGATAACCGTCCTAAGAATTAACATTAAAGGACGCTTGTATGTGTATCAAAAGATTAAAAGTAGGTTACCACATGTTAGAACATTGGAAAAGTGTCCTAATATGTTTTTATTAGGACGTTATTTGTGTTGTTTATAGACCTAAAATGCGACCATAAAATTGGTATCATAATCTTATTTGAGTTATTAGTACCCTTTTCTTGGTTGCTAAAATAGCTATGATGTTACATCATAAGCGTCCTAACAATACTTTTAAGGACGTTTTTATGTGTCTCAAAAGATTAAAAGTAGGTAATCACATGTTAAAACATTGTAAAAGTGTCCTAATATGGTTTTATTAGGACGCTATTTGTGTTGTTCATAGACATATAATACGACCATAAAATTGGTTTCATAAGGGTTAGGACGCTTTGGACCTATTACAACCGCCTTACATGAAACGCTTCCATCCTTGGTCCTATTAAATGAAAGGTCCTAAAAAGTACCATTTTATGACGCTTATGGGGGTCCTAAAAAGCCACTTTTCTTGTAGTGAGTGCCAAACGTTGTGTCAAAAGCATTAGTGAAGGATGCTAAAGGTGTCAAGACGAAGGCATTAGTGAAGGGTGCCAAGCGTTGTGTCAGAGGCATTAGTGAAGGATGCCAAAGGATCAAATCAAGAAGCATTTGGGGAGAATGCTTAGGTCGTATAATCGATGAGGTGCATCGTTATACATATGTGTATTTGTTTATCTACAAGGATGGTGATATCCTTGATGGTGTTGTAACAAGGAGTAGATCTCCTTGAGATTAGGTATTGTGTCGTGAAGGTGTAGTTCACCTAAGGTGTGAAAGAACTAAGGTGCTTAGCCTAGTACCTAATAAAGGGTAGGCGACGTTGTGATAGGATTAGTTCTCCTAAGGTGTGAAAGAACTCGGTGGTTAGCCTAGCACCGTATAAAGGGTAGGCGACGTTGTGTTAGGTATGGTTCGCCTTGGTGTGAAAGAACTCGGTATTTAGCTTTGTACCGGAAAAAGGTTAAGCGACGTTGTGAAGGCTTCTCCGCCACAAGGAGTTGGTGTAGTGCTTACGAACTCTTGAGTAGGTGACTCGGGGAGTGGAGTAGGGCAAGGAAGGTGTCCTTGTAGCCGAACCACTATAAATAACTTGTGTTGTGGTGATGTGCTTCTTACTCTTTATATTTCATTTCACGTTTATATATCCATCTATCAACGTCCAACATAAACAATCAAATGGATTGACATAAGTCGATCTAAATATTTAAAAGGAAGTTTTAAATTGGTAAAACTATTCAACCCCCCTTCTAGTTTTCCACGTTGTGTTTGGATGGGCCGGGGGGAAACATGCTTGTGTGGATCTTACTGGAGTGTCCCCTCTTGTTGGGCTAAGGTACAATGGGTTTTTTGCGGGACAAGCGACGTTGAAAGCGGAATCGAGCAAAATTGCTAAACACGAGAAAGCTTGTTTAGAGAATCAACACGTATTTACCCCTTTTGCTTTTGATACATTTGGGTTCCTAGCTTCGGGAGCTGTGGAGTTTTTGACTAGGGTTCAACAGGTTGTGCAAAGTAATTTTGCGACCCCTAAGTCACAAAATTTCATTTTTAGTAGAATTGGTTTTGCCATTCAAAAAGGGTTGTGGCACAGCTTGTTGTCCGTTTGCCTGCCATCTTATTGTAATCCGTTATAAAAGTCTGTTTTTTTTTTTAAAAAAAAAAAAAAAGCTCTCTGAAAAAAAATAATAAAAAATGATAAGCATTAGGGAACTCGAAGAGTGTAATTTATAACGCTACCTTAAGCTATAACTCATTTAAAATTATAAAACACTAACATGAATCATAAGTAGAAGTCTAGAAGAAAGCTAACTTGAAAAAGTATTAAAATTTCAGTTGTGGAATGAGACCCACTTATGAACAAATAGCAACCACTATATTCTGTTGGGTTTTACTAATCATAACAATTACATAAACTAATAAACATCATCAAAAGCATGCAGCGGAAGTAATAGGAATAATATATGTAAATTAATTAACCGAATAAAGAATATGCGTACCTTTTAGCAATTCAAGAATAGCACACGATAATGTGAACGAGGAACAAAAACCCAAACCCTAGCTTAGGGTTTAAAAATATTCGACCCACAAAAGTCGACCACCAAGAAATCGCACAAACACAAATGTATTTGTCCTTCGCTCTTGTACACACATACTAATATTGATTTGATGTGAAAAGCTAGATTCTTGAATCAAAAATAAAACCAAACACTAGTTTCATGAGTTGGAAAATCGAATCCCTTGGGGAAGGGGGTGTACGATCGGCCAAACACAAGAGGGAGGAGAGGAGAAGATAAATTAGGTTTATTGGTGATTCAAGGTTCAGTTATGAATGAATAAAAGGGATTGTATTTATAGGTAACTTAACTTGATGACCAATTTTGAGTGGGGAAGGGGTTTAGAAATCCCAAACCGATCGGCCTAGAACCCAAGAGGGAATCTAGATCCTTCCCGACTCCTAATTTCAATTCTAGTCCCTTTAGTTTACATTTAACGACCGTTAGCCTAACTTAGTTAAATATTAACTATCGTTATGTTTTATTTCGTCACAAATAATTAATAATAATAATGTTTATATATATTAATTATTTTAACATCAACTCTCATACGTAATGTGTGCAATCCCGAAGTCTTGAGTTCGAATCCGGTCATACGCATATTAAAGTATATCCATAAACCTTTCAGCTCCCACTTGGATATTACTTAATATAGTAATGACATTGGTTTAGTCTAGCTTAACACATCAATGCCCCCAGATCGAATCGAGTATGGTTTCCTGGAAAAACCATTTAATGATTCATTATTTTTACTTATCCTTTTGCTACTAATACTACATTAACTATGAATATGGATCAAGTCATTTCATAAGTTAATTTTTTGTTTCTCGTTATATTTGATTGAACAAGATTACCAAATCATCTTACCGTGTTCCAGATGGATCTTGGATATGGCCATACAAACATCTTGTCAACCCTACGAGTGGCCCAATATAGTATTATACTTTGAAACAAATTCAAATGAACAAATTATCTTGACTACAAACATAACTCATGAACTTTGTAACACTTCTGAAAATAGCCCTTATAACTACCAGTTACGGATAGCGTTAGACTATCTCACACAAGTGCACTACATTCATAACAGTTATTTGGTATCTCAAGTCTGAGGATAAACATTTTCATGATTTACTTAATGACAAAGATCCAGAAGTATAATCATGTAAAGTTGGGATCTTTCCTATATTCAATTCATTGAATATCATGTGAATCAGGTATGTCCCACGCATCAATATACTTTAAGTATATTCTACCAAAACTCAGATTTGTCTTAATTCAATGACATTCCTACATCATTGATCGACAACGGACTATTTAGAACAACATAAGTCATTCACGGATTAAACATGAAAATATAGGATATAATATTAAGGAAATGAAAAATAAACATAAACAACTATTTCATTTCATTAAAATAATATTTGCTCATAACATCTTTTATCCAAATACTAATCACAGATATGCATGAAGCTAATAGCTAAACGAAGTCCTATCCCATCAGCATGGTTAGTAAGATTTTCTTTTGGCAAAGGCTTCGTAAAGGGATCAGCTAGATTTTCATCTGTATGAACTTTGAGTAGATTGATTTCACCTATTTCGACTTGTTCTCGAACATAGTGATATCGTCGATGAAAATTTCTGGCGCCCTTCATGACTCCAGGCTCATTGGCAAATGTTATTACAGCAGAGTTGTCACAATACACATTTAAAGGTAATTCGATTGAGGGCATTACTCCGAGTCCCGAAATGAATTTCCTAATCCAAACAGCTTCCATCGCAGCTTCCGAAGCAGCTATGTACTCAGCTTCTGTAATAGACATCGCACTCGTTGTCTGATTCTTTCTCTTCCAGTCAACTGCTCCTCTATTAATGACAAAGACATATCCCGTTTGAGACTTCTTATCATCTTTATCAGTTTGGAAAGACGCATCGCAAAAACCTGCAACATCAAGTTCTGCATCTGGATTCCCACCATACACTAGAAACATTTCTTTAGTAGCCCTTAGATACTTAAGAATGTGCTTAACAGCATGCTAGTGTTTCACATCTGGATTCTGTTGATATCGACTGGTGATATTCTGTGCAAACGCCACATCAGGCCTTGTACATCTCACAGCATACATGATAGATCCTACAGCCGAAGCATAAGGAACTTTTCTCATGTGTGCCACTTCTTCTGGTGTTGACACGCATAGTTCACTACTTAAGCCATGTTCAGCTTGCATCGGCAAATATCCCTTCTTGGAATTATGCATATTGAATCTCTTCAATATTTTATCGATATAAGTACTTTGGCTTAGTCCAATCAATCGCCTTGATCTATCTCGGTAGATCTTGATTCCCAGAATAAATGTTGCTTCCCCTAAATCCTTCATAGAAAAGCACTTTCCAAGATAAGACTTTACATCTTGCAAACTTGGAATGTATTTTCCCATGATCAATATGTCATCGACATATAAGATAAGGAAAATAACATTACTCCCACTAGCTTTGTGATATACACATGAATCATCAAGATTTTGAGTAAAACCAAATTTCTTGATTTCTTCATCAAACTTCTTGTTCCATTGCCTTGATGCTTGCTTCAACCCATAAATAGATCTTTGAAGTTTTCATACACGCTTTGGAAATTCTGGATTCACAAACCCTTCAGGCTTCGCCATATAGACGTCCTCATCCAGGCGACCGTTTAAGAAGGTAGTTTTGACATCGATTTGCCATATCTCATAGTCATAGTACGCAGCTATGGCTATAAGAATCCTAATAGCTCTAATGTCTGCTACAGGAGAAAATGTCTCCTCGTAGTCTATCCTAAAAGTTTGAGTAAACCATTGAGCTACAAGACGAGCTTTATAGGTGTGTACATTGCCATCCATGTCAGTCTTTATCTTATAGAGCCACTTACTTCCAACTACCTTAGCATTTGGAGGTAAGTCAACCTCTATCCAGACTTCGTTATCTCTCATGGATTGCATTTCCCCATTCATTGCGACTTGCCATTTATCCTTATCAGGACTCATCATAGCAGCCTTATAGTTAGCAGGTTCACCAAGTTCCCCTAACATATTTTCCTCAGCTTCTACGTTAAGACATAGACGCTCAGGTGCACGCGTAGCCCTTGCGGATCTACGAATGGGAACCACTTCAACTTCAGGTGGAACACTCAGACTTTCAGGTTCTACTTGAGGTTGGCTAGTGTTTTCAGAAGGTGATGTATCTTACAGATCATAATCTCTCCCACTGAATTCATGAGATATCAGATCGCTTTCAAGGAAATCTCCATACCTAGCAACAATTACTTTGTTTTCAGGTGGAAAGTAAAAGTAGGAACCCATAGATTCCTTTGGATATCCTACGAAGATACACTTAACAGATCTTTGTTGTAGCTTATTAGCTGAGTCATGTTTAACAAACGCCTCACAACCCCAGACCTTTAAGTAAGACAAGTTGAGAGCTTTCCCATACCACACTTCATAAGGAGATTAGAAGCCCTTTCTAAACTATTTGTAAAAGGTTTCTTGGTCATCTTCCCAGATATGCAAGATTCGCATTTATCAAATGATTCATCATTGATGTCTTGCAAAACCCCATCGTGTTGCAGCTTTTGCATGCGTTTCTTGCCTATGTGAGCAAGTCTACAATGCCAAAGATATGAAGAATCCAAATCACTTTTGATTCTTTTATTATTGATGCTAAAAACAGAATTATTCTTATCAATCACATTATCATGTAAATCAATTTCAAACACACCATTTACTCGAATAACATTAAAGTAAAAAACACCATTTAAAGAAACCAGAATTCCATAATCAGTAAATGTATGAATAAAACCAATATCTTTCAACAAGGAAACAAAAACGACACCCCTAATTATAGAAGGCGCGTAATGACAATCGTTCAAAGACAGTACAAAACCCGAAGGTAAAACTAAATCAAATGTGCCTATAGTTTCAACGACTGCATGTGCTCCATTACCCACGTGCAGGTATTGTTGTCCATAGGTGAGATTCCTTGCACCTCTAAGTCCCTGTAGTGTATTACAAATATGAATACCACATCCAGTATCATATACCCAGGAATTTATTTTATGAGGAAAAGCAAATAATTCTATCATCAAAAGAGTACCTGAAGTGCTAGCAACATTGCCAGCATTTTTATACCTCTTAGTACGCAACTCATCAAGGTAGAGTGGACAGTTACTCTTCCATTACCCTACCTCAGTGTAGTGATGACAAGCCTGATCCTTTTTAGGATTCTCACGCTTTTTGGGAGGGTTCTTCTTGGGTTCTTGTTGATAAGTCATAACTTGTTTTCCCTTATCAACTTTACCCTTACCTTTCCCTTTCTTGTTCGCTAGCAACTTATTAGGCTTAGAAATCATACCCTTCTGAATAGCAAGTACCGTAGGTGTAGGAGCCTTCTTGGGAAAACCTTTCTCGTAGTCAATGAGCATTGCATGTACCTCACTAACTGTCTTCCTCGTGAAATGTGTGGAAAACTAGAAGGGGGGTTGAATAGTTTTGCCGATTTTAAGTTAGTTTCAAAAACTTTAGATTCGATAATATGTGATATCGTATGGATGTAGAGAAAGTATAGATCTAATGATAAAGCAAGTAAATAAAGTAAAGCAAAGGGATAAAAATGACACAACCGATTTATAGTGGTTCGGCTACAAGGACACCTTCCTTGTCCTACTCCACTCCCCGAGGCACCTACTCGAGAGTTCAAGCACTATGTCAACAAAATCCTTCAACTTGGCGGAGAAGCTTTCACAACGTTGCTTACACCTTTTTCCGGTACAAAGCTAAATACCCAGTCCGTAACACGGTGGACCAAACCAACACGACTATTATACAACAAATATGTGAAATATCAAATACAAGATCTTCGCTACAGAAATCTTGCGGAGGAACAAATCAATCAAGGACCCCTTGCTTGGATGATTTGTAGAGTGCTCGTGATCTCGCCTTAGAGAAGGACCTATATGAGAATCACTAAAGAAAGAAAGAAGGAAGTACTCTCTAGATCAAGTGATCTTTTGTTAGAAGAGAATGAGAGTATATGAAAGAATTAATAAGAAGAGGGGTGACTTAGAATGAAGAAATGGCTCTCTATTTATAGGCAAATTATGCCACTGTTCCCTGGATCCCACGGATCCCTCTCACAAGGGATCCGTCTAGTGTAATCCTAGGGATCCGTGGGACGCTCCTCTTTTCCCATGGATTTTTTGGTTATGGGTCATGGGTTATGGGTTGGTCCATGGGTATTCCGTTTCGTTTCAGCTTTTGATCAAATTCCTCATGGGTCAAGCACTTTCTGCCTAGATCAGTTATGAACTCTGCCAAGACTTTGTCTGTGAAACCCATATAGGATTCAAGCTCTGTGTAGACCTTGGAGACTAATGAGAGGTATTCGATCTTTTTTATGGATTGGGTTTCGGTTTTTTGGTTGGTTTTGATGAGGGTTTCATTGTTTTGATTTTTGGGATTAGGGTTTTTTTTTTTGTTTTTTTTTTATTTGGGGAAGATGATATAAGGAGGTGGAAATAGGTCGGTGGGTGTATATAACAAAAATCTTTTACTCACTACCGACCTAAGGTTAAAAATTGGTATAAGTCGGGTTGCTCGGGTCAATACTTTTATTATGGATCAACTTTAGTAACGCAATTACTAAATAGGGTCGGATAGGGATCAGCAAAATCAATCGAAACCGAACCAAATCGATAAACCGAGCCGAATCGGGTTGAGCCAAACCGAATTGAACTGGTTTTATTTGGTTTGGTTTTTTGTTTTGTATAACTGTTTCAGTTTTACTCGGTTCGAGTCAAAATACACTTGTTCGGTTCGAACTAGCTAAACCGACTCAAACCGAAACGAACCGATCTTATTCAGTTTCGGTTTTACTAGGGTTTACTATGTTCTGTTCTCGATTCAAGTTTTACTCTTATTCGGTTTTCGGGTCGCGTTTGACCCGTTGCTCGACCCTAAGATCGGACATCGGGTTGAAAATATTTGGCCAACTCAAATTCAGGTCGATCAGATTGACCCGAATAAGCACGTTTTGTATTTTTTTTTTTTATATATTTTTTTATGAATTATAATATGTATATGATGAACTAAGCAAAAATTTTAAATCATTTTGCTCATATTTGGGTTAATCCAAACCTGAGTAGATCAGATTGGATCCGAACCCGACTAACACGAGATTTTAATAGGGTCAGTTCAAGTATGGTTTTTTAAGCCTCAACTCGATTTTGACCCGATCAGAATCGACCCAAACTTGACCAACCAAACTCGACTAACATGTTTCTTTTTAATATAAAATAAATAAGTTTAGATTTTTTTAATGTCTTTTTTTAATCTCTTCCTTTAATTTTTAAATAAAAATAAACTAAAAAAATACAACATACATTCATTTTATAAATAAAAAAACGAAAATACCCCTTATATTAGAACTATGTAAAAGATAACAAAAAATAAAATAAAAATTGCATCATTCGTCTCTAAAAATGTATTTTATCTAACATTTATTAACGAAAAATATATAAAAGTTATAACAAGTGTAAACTATGAAATTCGGCAAACAACAAATATAATTACCCCTAACTTTTACCATTGAATTTTGACTAAATTATACTTTAACCCTTATAATTGTGCTGGTAATATTGATTTACCCAGGTGCAACCCGAAGACAACGCAGACCCCACCAAATCTATAATCCTTGTAGCATTAGTATTATTCACCAAGATTATCTCTAATGCTTATATATAATCTCTTTTAGTCATTAATCAACACACTTTTTTACTGTTTTCACTTTTTTATCGACTTTTACTGTAGCAAAAAGCAAAAAGAGCAACCACAATGGCTGCTACAGGAAAATCAACTTCTTCTGAGCAAAGCCCAGGTTCATTTTCTGGTCATCTTTAGTACTTACTGAAAAAAAAAAGATTTGGTTTTTAATTTGATAAAAAGATTGGATTTTTATTAGAGAAAATTACCAAGGCCAATTTAAGGTTGGTCCATTTTTAAGATTTTTTTCTCATCTCTTTTTCAAAAGAGCCGTGCTCAACTGCTCGACTCCATTATCTTTATGACACGTGTTATTCCTTTGACTGCTCAACTGCTCGACTTTTGACTGCTCAACTGCTCGACTCCACCCAAATTTTGACACATATCATTCTTTTGTACTTTTTTCTAAAAAAAAGTACAAAGGAATGACACGTGTCAAAATTTGGTGGAGTCGAGCAGTTGAGCATGGCTCTTTTGGGAAAGAGATGAGAAAAAAGTCTTAAAAATGGACTACCCTTGAAAAATTGGCCTCTTTTTGGTAATTTTCTCTTTTTATTATGTTTTTCAGGGAAGAAAATAGTTGTGGTGAATAAGCATGGTGAGAAGCTTGTTGGTGTTTTGCATGAGGCTGCTTCTAATGAGATTGTTATTTTGTGTCATGGTTTTCAGTCAACAAAAGGTACTTTTTGGCCGACTAATCCACGGGTTTTATTGCGTTTAGAAAGTGATATTATCTTAGGGGGTGTTTGTTTCGGTTTATATAGTCTTTGGTTTTCGGCTTATGTTTCATAAGCTCGCTTATTTTGAAACTTTTCGGCTTATATAAGCTTTTCATATCATAATAAGCTTATATAAGCCATAAAGTTTCCAAATAAGCCACAAAAAACTAATCCACGGGTTTTACTGCGTTTAGAAAGTGAATATCTTAGGGGGTGTTTGTTTCGGCTTATATAGTCGCGTTATGGCTTATTTGGTTTTCGCCTTTTCGGGTTATGTTTCATAAGCTCACTTTTTGTGGCTTATTTTGAAACTTTTCGGCTTAGATAAGCTTATCATATCATAATAAGCTTATATAAGCCAGAGAGTTTCCAAATAAGCCACAAAAAGTAGGCTTACGATTACGAGACATAAGCCGAAAACCACATAAGCCATAAGCCCGCTATGTAAACCGAAACAAACACCCCTTATTATCGCTTATGGTTTTTGACCTTTTGGCCGACTAATCCATGGACCGCCACATAGACTTAAACCGAGTAAAGTCCTCCCTTTTAAGGAGGTTAGCGTGCCCACTTTAGGGTTGTTTGCACCTAGCCGAAATTAAATTTGAGACCTCCCGCATTATAGTGATGATGGTCTCGACCCTTTTGCCACTAGACACCCTTAAGTGGTTAGTGTAGTTTGAATTACGAGTAGTTACTGGTGGTAGTGAGAATGCTTTTGATTATTTGATTAAGGGTATTGACTTATGACTTGAGAGTGTTTGAGACTGCTTTGAAACTGAATTATACCGTTTTAAGGCCGCAGATAAGTAGTTTGGAGGGTGTATGGGGTTTCTTATCCTAAGTACTTATATGGTTATATTTGTGAGTGAAATAAGCGTGTTGAATAAGAGGGTGTTTGGGTGAGCTGCTTCAGCGTAACAGCTTTTGAGTATCCTAAACAGTTTATGGGTAACAGCGCATAAAAAAGGCTTTTTCATAAGCATTTATGGAGTAGTTTTGACAAAAAAAAGTTCATTACGCTCGTATACTGATAAGCTGATTAGCATAAGCTTTTTAAAATAAGCTAAACCAAACACCCCTTTAGCAACCTGAAAGTGTTTAGCTTATCTCAAAAAGTGATAAGGAGTTTCTATAAGCAATCCTGAACACTCCTGTTATCAACATTTGTCTCAAAACAACTTTTATCTGATTTTCGTCACTACTTCAAATAGTTAAGGCACATCGAAATACTATCTACGGAAAACTTACTTTCAAAACATCCCCTAAGTGTGCCATTGATTGCTAGTAATCTGGTATATTAGGCTAGAATTAAAACCAAAGTCGATTTCTTGGAGTAATCATTAAATTACTTTTCCGAAATTTTGTTTTTTCATAAACCAAATGTAACTTTTTGATATTTGACATAATCAAGTCCACATTCTTTTAATGATCTTGAATGTTTGCGATTTGACTTCTCGTTAATGAATTGTTGCATCAAGGTCCATTCCATATTTCTATAAATTGTTGTCACTTGTAATTCTTGATAATTGTTCTGTTGATTTTGTATGCGTGTAGGAAACCAATACTATGGTGAACCTTGCAAATGCACTACAAAAAGAAGGAATCACTGCCTTTCGTTTTGATTTTGCTGGAAACGGGTAAGTTTGTGTACTGAATGTTAAGTGGGTGTTTGGATGTGCAGTTACTCTTATTATTGTGATCTTAATTCAAACATAAATGTTACTAGCTTTTAACAACTGATTATCACTCCCCTAGTTATGAGGAATTAACTATGTCATTTTGCATATATTTCGGTTTAGGGAAAGCGAAGGCACATTTCAGTATGGTAATTATTTTAGAGAGGCTGATGACTTACATTCAGTAATCCTACACTTTCGTGAAGCTAACTGTGTAACAAGTGCAATCCTTGGACATAGTAAATGTATTCTAACATATGATTCTATACATCATCGGTTCACATTGTTTCTTAAGATTATGTAGTAACGTGGTATGGTTCCTTTATCTTATTTACTTGCAGGTGGGAATGTGGTGCTCTTATACGCGTCTAAGTATCATGATGTGCCCCGTGTCATCAACGTGTCTGGACGGTACAAGACAGAGGGGGGCGTGCAAGAGCGTTTGGGAAAAGGGTTTCTTCAGAAAGTGAAGGAAGATGGTTTTATAGATGTTAAAGGCAAAACAGGTAGCTAATCAGTTTTTGAAACTTTCATTCCCACCGCCTTAAAATGAAAAAACTAATGATTAAATGCTCGATGTGTAGGGGAGTTTTTATATCGTGTGACTGAGGATAGCTTGATGGAGCGTTTGAATACAAATATGCATGAAGCTTGCCTGCAAATTGACAAAGATTGCAGGTAAGATATAAAATTACTTCAGTCAAATGTGTGACCCTAAAAGTCAAATGTGAACTCTACTTTTTCATCCGACTCATTTGTTGTTATTTCAAGACGTCATGTATCCCTTTTATGCACGCGATGATGGCAGGATATTTCTATTCTATATGATTACAAAAGCTATGTTTGTTATGCAGTGTGTTGACAGTACACGGGTCTGATGATACAATTGTCCGAGTCAAAGAGGCATCAGAGTTTGCAAAGATCATACCGAACCACAAGTTACATGTTGTTAAAGGAGCCAACCATGGATTCTCAAAGCATCAAGATGAACTGATTTCCGTTGTTTTGTCTTTCATAAAAGAACCAGTGAATCACAACCTAGATCATACGTCATGAAGGGAAATGAAGTAGCTCCATTTCGGGTCTTTGCTCAACAAATTATGTGTTTTAGTGCTAACATTAGCGGGGTATTTCAGACCCTAGATGCTAGATTCATTTTTGTATAGAACATTCAAAATCCTGAAGTTGTATGACATTGTGCGAAACCTGATTTTTGATGGTACATTTAGAATTACCTGATCATATATAACGTTATTAATGATTTTATGATTCTTATTTTGATTATTGAAATCATATGAAAATTTTGAAAATTGGTATCCAAATATCCATTAACTTGTATTATTGGAAAAAATCCAACTCTCCTGCAACCAGACTATTTTCTTATGTTTCCACCTTTCTTGCTGGGTCAAAATGGGTAGGTTTTTTCAGCACACGTCAAAGTAGGTTAGATCGACACATAAACACTTGTGTGTATCTCTGTCTACCGTATAAACGATGAATATCTAATAATACATTTAAAAACTCTTTTATGATCCCATCAGGCATTAATATGTTGCAAAGTAAATAAAATGAGTGACAGAATGCACACAGGAAGTGACTATGCGCATAAGAACTGTAGTGCATACCCACTCGACAAGCACTACACCAATTCAAATATTTCTGCAAGTTCATCCGGATAACCACCAACAAAACAAGAGGTGCATGACATACAACGCTAAACGACTTAAAATTTTACTAGTCACAACCTCAATGACTACAACCTATAGCCAAATAAGCTAACATCAGTCTTGACAAACAAGTCATTCCAGATGCTAATTTTGTGCTTAGACATTTATATCGTCTCAATTTCTTCTTTCTTGTGCTTACTCTTCTTTTAGCCGTTTCCTCTTCATGCAATTACATCAACTTCTGCCATTCTTCCTGTATTTACTCATTCGTTGGAGACTTCCTTTTCGACTTTCTCTTTCCTATACGAGTCGATCAAAATAAACAAATTTAGAGGGAGATAGCAAGAAAGGTGGAAACATATATTTAATTGACATTTAAAAACTGAAATTTTTATTTCTCTCAATTACGAAGATTAACAAATTTAAGCAGTGCCTTAGCATGTACACAGCTCATATCTGACATCTACATTTACTAGTAATTTCAGACTATATTTTCCCGTGTCTTCTCACTAATTTCATTAGCTTTTGGTTTCCTTATATGTTGCTACAACTATGGTGCTACATCTTCACCAGCAGACAGTATGGTGCTACAACTATGCTCAAGTAGTGCACATTTCCTGTAATTGTTCCATGTCAGCACACATGATCCTTTGAAAGAGAAGAAATTAACAAATACACGAGCTTGTATGTTTCAGTAGCTACTGTAAGTTGTTAAAAATAGTTGTACCTTGACCCAAATAGACAGTTACACGAGTTCAGTCTTATATCACCTCTCGGGGGCAGGATTTGGTCCCAAGTTGCTAGAAATATCTAAAAATGGGATGGTGTAATCCTTTATACATGCTCTCACTCTGGAGTGTGTTGGCTGATGAGATATACAGAAAACACTTATGTGGTCTAACAGAAAACTCATAAAAAATTTAACTCGTGCTAATCAGAAGATAGAAAGCATGCAATTGCTAGAATTTCACATTCACGATATTCCAAGACTACAAAAACTCCCAGAGTAAGACACCCTTATTAAAAGAAAGTAATACAAAGCAATATTAAGAGGAAAAGAACAATAATTTTTAAGTAAATGACGAAGAACATACATACCAATGTTCCAAAGTTAAAACTCTGGACGAGTGAGTGCCAAGCTAATACGGTTACTACCATCACCACGATCCCAACTGTCAAACCAAACATACCTTAAAGAAGGTATATTAAACACAGAGCTGACAACAGCTTGTTTGCTAAAGGGACAACACCTTAATTTCAGCTTTCTTAATCTTGGACACCCTTCAGATAACTTCACAAGTCCTGCATTAGAATTTCCTATACGAGTAAGAGACAAAGACCGCAAATTAGCACCATACTTCCCGATATATTCCAAACCCACATCCGTCAATCCTTGATGCCAGAGACTGATATCTAGCCTTTCGAGTTTGTTGCAACCCATTAGCATAGCTCTAACCCCATTGTCTAGCGTTAAATCTGTTATACCGTCTTTCTTACCCAACCATATACGGAAATCACGCAGATTCTTCAAATGAGTTCCCACACACTCGAGAGCTTCATTTGAAATATCTTCAACGCTAACCTTTAAATACTCCAAATTAGTACATCCTTTTACCAGAGCAATCAGTCCCACGTGGGTCACAAACCCAATATAGGTAAGTTTGCGCAATTTCTTGCAAAACTGACCAATAACTTGCAATTCCCTGTCTCCACAGACACCCTGGGTATATAGAACTTCCAAATTGGGACAACTCTTAAATAACAAACACTCGCACTCATAATGCAAGTCAAAAAATGCAAGTTCCAATTTCCTTATTTTATTCAGAAAAGGGAGTACACTTAAACATCGAGTTACTGACAAATCCGTTATACTAAATGAATGTGTATTTGGGGGAAACTGGAAACCATCAAGGTCTTTCTCCTCATCCAAATTATCTCCACCAAAATGTTCTAACCTAACAGCATATCTAAAGGCATCTGCTAGTTTACTTAGATAGCAATCTCCAATCTTCAACGATATTAATGAGTTACAACAGTTTTTTGCAAGAAGTGTAAGATCTTCTGCATCATTAGAAATATCCGTATCCGTAACATGTAACCTTTCCAAAACCGTACTATTCAATGCCAACTGATGTAACCAAATCCCATCTTTTACATTAAAATAATTAGAATCTTTCAAACACAAAGTTCTCAATTGGTTACAATTGTTAGAGACATGCCATAATCCATATGTCGAAAACCCTTTACACTTCTTAATCTTCAAACTCCTTAAATTCTTACCACGTGTTTTCGCCAATTTCTTGAGATCTTCATCATGAACAACCAGACGACGGATATGAAGTTCTTTCAAACACCTAAACTCGAGAGCTAATTGTTCAATCCATGGGGTGATTCTGATAACATAATCATCTTTAACATTAAAATGTTTTGGGGGACCTTTCAGTGTTAAGGATTCAAGAAATGGGAATCTTATACTTAAACAAGAAGGGTTGAAGTAAAGTGTGTGGACAGTTAGGCGCTTACGTGTAATGCCATCAGTCGCATAACACTTATGGGAAACTAAAGAAACAGAGTTTTGGTCCTCAACATTGTGTATGTAAGGTATAACTAAGTCTAAAACTTCCTCCCCCACGTTGGTTTTTTCGAGCTCACGTTTGGTGGGTGCCATTGAGGTTTGGCTTAAGGTTTCAAAATTCAACTAACACTAAACACTAATAATAATCTTAGAAAAAGCCCAAAACCAATGAAATAAAGGCTAACTAAACAGCTTAATTAACCACTTATGATACCCTTTTTCATCTTATAACAATAAATAGCATAGCATAATTAAAACCCCATAAAAATACAACATTTAAGTGAATGGGATAACAAGCTTTTCTCAAATGCAAGTCTTGAAACTGAATAAGAAGATCAGATCATTGAAAGTGACGGCTGATTCTAATGGGGTTTTGTTTTTTGTGAATGATAATAGTGTTTGTGTGTGTTTTTGATGGTGTAATTAATGTGTGTTTTTATAATCAATACAGTACATATGTTTTTTTAGCAACAATAGCTTCTTATCTTAACCAAAATGAAATATGGCTTAGAGTTAAATTAGACGGATCATCAAATGAACCTCAATATTTGGCCTAGTCCACCATCTCAAGCAAGGTCCACACTCTGGTCTGAACCGAACCACAGTGAATCCGGAACCCACCCAGTTGGCCCCGTTTCGCTTGAACCGACCAAGAATTAACCTTTGGTCCGCCAACATGCCTCCTGCTTTTTAGATTTTGCTATTAATAAAGATTAAAAAAATTGATCTCTTTAATGAAAGACCCATTTGTTTTTTATGTTTAATGATTTTGCTATTAATAAAAAATAAATAAAAAATGGCTGGGGCTGGGGTTGGGGTTGGGCTGGAGTTTTTATTATAAGCCGAATTTGAAATTTGTATTTTTGTAAACTTGTTTGGCAAATGGGCTTAAGTTTAGGCTTATTATTGCAAAATTGCTAAAAAGGGCATAATTAAATGAGTTTTTGTATATGTTAGATATTTTTGTGCATAAATAAGTAATTTATTGTTTAAAAGCCTCGGGCTAAAGTTTTTAGCCCATTTTTTTAGGCTAAAATTTTAAGCTCTTTTTAGGGGCTTATGATTCATAAGCCCGCATGACAAACGAGACTTATTTTATAAGTCGACTTATATTAAAAGCGCAAGCCCCATAAGCTGTTGGAAAATTTAGTGCACTTGTGGGATTAGTTCACACCTTGTAATGGGTTAGGAGGTACGGAGTGTACACCCATAAGGTCCATGAACACCCTGACTATTGTAGTGGTTTGTATTGGTAGTGCTAGTAGAAAGTACTGCTTGTGGATAGTACTGCTTGTGGAAAGTACTGCTTGTGGTTTCCACTGATAAGCAGTGTTTCCACTGATAAGCAGTGTTTCCACTGAAGTGGTGTTTCACTCAAGTAGTGTTTACACTGAAGCAGTGGTGTTTCCACTGAAGCAGTGTAACCACTGATAGCACTATGAAAGTACTGATGAAAGTACTGCTTGTAACGGTTTTGACCTATTCAAGTGGCAGTGTCAACTGCTTAATGACCACGTTTAATTGGTCATGTAACCACTAACGGCTATAATGGGGATAATTATGAGGCTATTAATGGGCCGATTAATACTCATAATTCCATTGAATTAGCCAAGAGTATTATCCTATAAATAGGATATCTGATTATGCATGAATAACACACAGAAAACGTAAACACTTATTAGCGAAAGGGTTATAGAATTGTGCCTAATTCTCTAACTGCATTTGGTCTTATCCCAAGTAGATATTCGTGATACCCAGGCATTAGGGTCGAATAGTTTACTTTGGAAAGTAATCACACGATTCCAAGTGATATCCGGTAACCACCTAGTGGTATTGCTACTGTTATTGATTGTCTTAACCCTGTTCTGGGAGATACAACCCCAACAATCAAAGTAAAATATTTGTGATAATCAATGGCTGCTGCTGCAATGAAACACATGGCTTCAAACTTTGCCAAGGTTGATAAGTTTGAAGGGGTGGACTTTAGGAGGTGGCAGAAGAAGATGCACTTCTTGCTGTCAAGCATGAGTGTGGTGTATGTGCTAACCACACCTATTCCTGATGATGGTGATGATGCTACTGTGGAGCAGATCAGGAGGAGGAGAAAATGGGAGAATGATGACTACATATGCAGAGGTCTTATTCTCAATGGTATGTCTGATTCTCTGTTTGATATTTATCAGAACTTTGAATCTTCCAAAGAACTGTGGGATTCCTTGGATGCCAAATATATGGCTGAGGATGCATCAAGTAAGAAGTTTCTTGTTAGTAATTCCACAAATTACAAAATGACTGATTCAAGACCAGTCATGGAACAATACAATGAACTTCTTGGAATACTTGGAAGGTTTACACAACACAATATGAACATGGATGAGGCCATTAAAGTCTCTTGTGTCATTGAGAAACTCCCTCCTTCTTGGAAAGATTTCAAGCATACCTTGAAACATAAGAAAGAGGAGTTAACTCTGGTTGAGTTGGGCAGTCATCTGCGCATTGAGGAATCTCTCAAGATGCAGGATAATGACAAGCCAAAGAGTAGCAATGCTACTGGACCATCTGTTGTCAATATGGTGGAGCATAACAACTCCACCAGGTACAATGACAACAAAGGCAAACGCAAATATCATGACAACACAAGGGCAGATCCTAACAAGAAGGCAACACCTACTTGTTGAAAATGTGGCAAAACTGGTCACATCAAAAGGGACTGCAAGGGTGTTAAAGTTGGTGGTAAAGCCAATGGATCAGGCACTAATGGTTCAGGGAGTGGTGGTTCAACCAACTCACTGAAAGGTCAGAATATGTTTAATAAGTCTTTTCAGATTTATTATGTTACATATGTATCTGAATCTTATTATGTGCAGGATGATGATGTTGCGTGGTGGGTTGACTCTGGTGCAACAGTTCATGTGTGCAAAGATAGAAGCTGGTTCAAGACTTATGAGTCACTGAATGATGGTTCTATTCTTCACATGGGAAATGAGTCAACAGCCTTGGTGCATGGTCGTGGTTGTGTAGATCTTAATTTTAGTTCTGGAAAGATTGTAACTTTGTTTAATGTTATTCATGTTCCTGATATAAGGAAGAACTTGGTTTCAAGTAGTGTATTGAATAATCATGGATATAAACAAGTTATTGAGTCTGATAAATTTGTGCTTTCTAAGCATGGTGTTTTTATTGGTTTTGGTTATTTATGTAATCAAATGTTCAGGCTTAATATTACCACTGACAGTGTTATTTCAGCTTTTGTGACCACATATAACCAGACTGACTCTACCCTATGGCATGCTAGACTTGGCCATGTACATTATAAAAGAATGCAAGATATGTCTAAGGATGGGTTGATCCCAGCTTTTGACATGGACACTGAAAAGTGTAAAACTTGCATGTTGACCAAGATAACCAAGAAACCCTTTGAGGGTGTTAGTCGTGAGACTAAGCTCTTGGAGTTAATACACAGTGACCTGTGTGATTTGCATGCCACTCCTTCTTTGGGAAATAAGAAGTACTTTGTGACGTTTATTGATGATGCTTCTAGGTTTTGTTATGTTTATTTGTTACATACAAAGGATGAAGCATTAGATAAATTCAAAGTGTTTAAAACTGAAGTTGAACTACAACTTGGGTCTTTGATCAAAAGATTAAGGACTGATAGGGGAGGTGAGTACATGGATACTCTGTATTTTCAGTCTGTTGGTATAATCCATGAAACGACTGCCCCTTATACTCCTCAGCAAAATGGTATTTCTGAAAGGAAAACAGGTCTTTGAAGGAGATGGTTAATTCCATGTTGTCATTTTCAGGACTGAGTCAAGGGTTCTGGGGTGAAGCTATGTTAACAGCTTGCTATTTATTAAATAGGGTTCCCAACAAAAGGAACAAGGTTACCCCTTATGAACTCTGGACTAAAAGGAAACCCAACCTGAACTATCTCAAGGTTTGGGGTTGTAGGGCTGTTGTAAGACTCCTTGATCCAAAGTTGAAAACTTTGGGTGAAAGAGGCATTGATTGCATCTTTGTTGGATATGCTGAGCATTCCAAGGCTTTTAGGTTCTATGTTATTGAACCTAATGAATATGTTTCAATTAACTCCATAATTGAATCAAGGGATGCAAACTTTGATGAGAATAGATTCTCATCAGTCCCTAGACCAAGTCAGAGGATTCCTAATGGAACTCATGACACTGGTGTATCAGAGGTCCCTGATGAGGTTGTGGTTCAACAACCTGAACCTGTGCTCAGGAAGAGCAAAAGGGTCAGGAATCCAAAGTCATTTGGACCTGAGTTTCAACTATACTTAGTTGAAGGAACAAGGGATGAGGTCTCAGACCAATACTCCTATTGCTTCATTGTTGAGGATGATCCCAAGACATTTGAAGAAGCAATGAAGTCCCAGGATATTGCTTTCTGGAAAGAAGCAATCAATGATGAGATGGATTCCATCATGGGAAACAACACTTGGGTGTTGGTTGATCTACCTCCTGGTTGCAAACCTCTAGGTTGCAAATGGATTTTCAAAAAGAAAATGAAGGTAGATGGAACTATTGAAAAGTTCAAGGCTAGATTAGTTATTCAGGGCTTTAAACAAAAGTCAGGGATAGACTATTTTGATACTTATGCCCCTGTGGCTCGTATCAGTACCATAAGACTGTTGATTGCTATGGCATCTATTCACAATCTGATTATTCATCAGATGGATGTGAAGACAGCTTTCTTGAATGGTGAATTGGAAGAGGAGGTTTATATGAACAAACCTTAGGGCTTCATCTTGCCTGGTAATGAAAACAAGGTGTGTAAACTGATTAAGTCTCTTTATGGACTTAAGCAGGCACCTAAGCAATGGCATCAAAAATTTGATGAAGTGGTTTTGTCTAGTGGTTATGTTCTTAACCAAGCTGACAAATGTGTATATAGCAAATTTGATGAATCTGGTAAAGGAGTCATCATTTCTCTATATGTTGATGACATGTTGATCTTTGGCACTGACCAAAATCAGGTTGACTTGACAAAAGAATTTTTGTCGTCAAGGTTCTTCATGAAAGACATGGGGGAGGCTGATGTTATCCTTGGTATAAGGATTAAACATGAAAGTAATAGAATTTCTATCTCTCAGTCTCATTATATTGAGAAGGTACTGAGGAAATTCAATTACTTTGATTGTACTCCAGTGAGTACACCTATGGATACTTGTGTGAAGCTGATGCCTAATCATGGCAAGGCTGTATCTCAACTTGAGTATTCTAGGGTGATTGGCTGCCTGATGTATGCCATGACTTGTACAAGGCCTGACATTGGTTTTGCAGTGGGAAAATTGAGCAGGTATACTAGTAATCCTAGTGCTCGTCACTGGCAAGCAGTTCAAAGGGTACTGAAGTATTTGAAGAGAACTATGGATTATAGTCTCTCATATACTGGTTACCCATCAGTGTTGGAAGGGTACACTGATGCAAGTTGGATCAGTAACACTGAAGACAATTCGTCTACCAGTGGTTGGGTATTCCTACTTGGTGGAGGTGCAATTTCTTGGGCATCCAAGAAACAAACTTGCATCACCAGTTCAACAATGGAATCTGAATTTGTGGCTTTAGCAGCTGCTGGTAAAGAAGCTGAATGGTTGAAAAACTTGCTTCTTGAGATTCCATTGTGGCCTAAACCTATAGCACCAATTTCTATCCGGTGTGATAGTGCAGCTACATTGGCTAAGGCTTATAGCCAGATGTACAATGGTAAGTCTAGACACTTAGGTGTCAGACATAGCATGATTCATGAGCTTATCATGAATGGGGTGGTATCTATAGAGTTTGTGAGATCTCAATAGAACTTAGCTGATCACTTGACGAAGGGGCTGGCTAGAGACTTGGTTATAAAGTCTGCTAAAGGGATGGGTTTAAGTCCAACTTAGTCACTGAATGCTAGGACACCCAACTCCCTCCTGAGGAAACTTAGGAGATGAGTTCAATGTTGAAAGCTGAACATTCAGTGGACTGGAGCACATGTTTTATTTACATCCCAAGGTTGTGCTCAGAACCTGCTGAAAGGAGGATGAAGTCTTTACTTCTTAATGGTTAATTTTCTTTGAAAAAGTGATAGGCAGGAGCATGACTAAAGAGGAACCACCTATGTAAATGTTGAAGTTTTGCCGCTTCAGGAAGCTTTGGACTTTAGCTTTTACAACATTTATGAATTTGGATATGGACACATGGCTTGTATAGTGTCAGGAGCTTTTAAGTGTTTGAAAACTTGTGTGTATTTTATCTTCAGGTATTCAAATGGGTTGAAGGGTTCAATTCTTAGAACACCCTGATTCTCGAATATTTGAACATGTAATTTACTAAGATGGAAATTCAATCCTCAGGACATTTTCGTTTATGCACATGTTTTGCTTGATGTTTATTTTTCATGCAAAGGAAGTGAACTAAATTTGGGGAGGATTGTTGAAAAATTTAGTGCACTTGTGGGATTAGTTCACACCTTGTAATGGGTTAGGAGGTACGGAGTGTACACCCATAAGGTCCATGAACACCCTGACTATTGTAGTGGTTTGTATTGGTAGTGCTAGTAGAAAGTACTGCTTGTGGAAAGTACTGCTTGATAAGCAGTGTTTCCACTGAGGTGGTGTTTCACTAAAGTAGTGTTTACACTGAAGCAGTGGTGTTTCCACTGAAGCAGTGTAACCACTGATAGCACTATGAAAGTACTGATGAAAGTACTGCTTGTAACGGTTTTGACCTATTCAAATGGCAGTTTCAACTGCTTAATGACCACGTTTAATTGGTCATGTAACCACTAACGGCTATAATGGGGATAATTATGAGGCTATTAATGGGCCGATTAATACTCATAATTCCATTGAATTAGCGAAGAGTATTATCCTATAAATAGGATATCTGATTATGCATGAATAACACACAGAAAACGTAAACACTTATTAGCGAAAGGGTTATAGAACTGTGCCTAATTCTCTAACTGCATTTAGTCTTATCCCAAGTAGATATTCGTGATACCCAGGCATTAGGGTCGAATAGTTTACTTTGGAAAGTGATCACACGATTCCAAGTGATATCCGGTAACCACCTAGTGGTATTGCTACTGTTATTGATTGTCTTAACCCTGTTCTGTGAGATACAACCCCAACATAAGCCCCCCATAAGTTCTTCGCCAAACACAACCTTTGTTTTATCCATGAATGGACGTGGTAGCTTCACAAAAATATAATGTTGAATATGACTTAAGTTGATGATTTGCAATTTGTTAGCAATTTTAAAGGTTATTTACCACATACTCTTTCTTAGATGATAATTTTTATGTTCTAGTCATTGGGCATTTTGATATTTCTCGATAGGCTTAGCCTCTTTTGTATTTTTTATGTTAAGAATGTATTTTTTAACGACGACCTTTTTGAGACTATGTATATGTATCATCCATAAGATTTTGTGGATGCTCAGTTTTCCCATCATGTGTGCCGATTACAAAAATCTTTATATGGATTTAAAAAAGCACCTTGTTCTTGGTTTCAACATTTTGCAAGTATTCTCACAGGATTGGTTATCGTCAAGTCGTTGTGACTCGTCCTTGTTCATATATCGACATCGTTATGAGGTTGCATATTTATTGATTTATGTTGATGATATTGTACTGACGACATCATTTGTAGATTTACTTCAACATATTATCTCCTCTCTTCATAGGGAGTTTGATATGACAAATTAGGGGGCGTTTAATTACTTATTGGGGATTTTTGTTACTCAGCCCGTGACTCTACATGCATGTTTATCTCTCATAAGAAATATGCTCAAGAGAGTTCTCCGATATGTTCATGGCACATTGGACTTTGGGATACACTTGAAAGTCGCCTCATGCAAAGTGACAAACACACAAGAAATTATGAATTGAAAATCAACATGTATTTATGTCAAACCCCAAAAATGCAACGGAAAGGCATTTACAGGGTATGACTTCATGATCAAGACCACAAGGTGTCTAAATAGAGAAATACTAAAATGCATAACATACAATAGATCATATTCGCTAAACTCCCACAACGGGGATACGTACAAAATCTAGAATCCAAACATAAGTCTCAATGTCAAACTACATCATAAGGAAAAGTCAAACTGCAACTCCACGGAATACACCCCGGGAGGGTCTTGTGTTAAGTCTTGCTAAGCCAGACCAATACTCAACCTTCTAGGCAACTTCAATAATACCTGAAAATTGATACTAAAAAACGTCAACATAAAGTTGGTGAGCTCGTAGGTTTAAGTGTTAAACTACTAAGTTTTGAATAATATAGAGTAGGACGCACTAACTGAAACCATGATGCATAGAACAACTGATGTAACACCCCAACCCGACAAGGGTAAAGATATCACAATACGGTTTCATATTAGAACTTTAAATAATATACAATAGCGGAAGCCTTTACAAAATAATCAAAAGAAAACATAATAACTTAATAATCAAAATAAATCTAAGATCCCTATTTCAAATCTTGCTGTTGCCTCTACTCTCAACCCAGATCAGCTATCCCATAAGCTCATCTTGAATGCTAAATACCTGCCGTAGGAAAAGGAAATGCGGCTGAGCTTACAAAGCTCAGTGAACAGATATAACAAAACAAAAGCTAAAACAGAACAAGATACAAATAACGAAATCACAACGAAATGAGAATGACGAATCATTGAGGATTCTGCGGAAGCACAAACATACAGAAATCCAGAAGAACACATAACAGTTAAAAACACCTCATAGCACATTAATGACACAGACGGAAACACATCAAATAACCAAGCACATAATAAATCAGCAAGTAGAGTGCATATAAGCCAAACGAAGAGTCTAAAGGCTAACGGAAACAGTTCCTAGAAAGTAACATGGCATTCATACTAGTCAATGAATCTACATTTAACACACTTAAACAGTATAGTAGCAGCGGAACAATAGCAGTCAAAGTCATGGCAGTCACATATACAAATAGGAAATACAATTTGGAAACTATAATTAAACGAACTAGAAACATAGCAAAGCAATTAGCCAATTAACAATTCAGACACCATAAGTTGAATCATTTCCCAGATCAAACAATTTGCATAAGCAGAATTCAAACATGGCAGGTCAGACATAAGCAGACAAGTACACTAACGGATAGGCAAAGTTCACCAGATTAACTGAAAGTTATACACACTAAACATGCAGATCAATTGATTACCACCAACATAGTCATCACACAGATCAACGAGTTCACATAACGGTAAACTAACATATAATCAGATGGCAACATGCGAATCACATTTAAACCTATTAATCATATCCTAGCATAGTAGACGGTAGTCACATAAACATGTCAAAGCATAAACACATTCAATAAACATATAATAATTCAGTATGTAAATGGAAACATTGACAAATACGGAATCATAAACGAATATCTAACACGAAATAACAGATACAGATTTAGTTATCTACCACGAGCCCGAACATATCATATCGAAGTAACTTTCTTATTCAGAGGGGTGACCTCGGAATACCTTATAAAATGTGAGGGGAGGCCTCAATAACAAATGGAGTAACTAGCTCCCAGAATTTGTGAAGACGCGTATTGCACACGACATCATTCACCAGACAAATCATATCAGATAACAGATCAGATCTAGGATGCATCCATACGCCCCTTCCTACATATACAAAATATGCTCCACCATCCAGGGACGTGGCAGAACATCACTCTACTGCCCTAGAGTCATATCAGAGGTGCATCACTGATACGGACATGGAACCCCCATGACTAGTGAAATATTTGGCTCGGGTGTCAAACTAACTTAGGTCAAACAGATTGTCATAATTGACACAGATCATAATTCATCATAAAAGTCAACAGATATATATATATATATCAGAGGTTTCATATCATAAAGTCCAAATCAGATATTTCATGGTTCACTAAACAGAAGTTTCAGATAAGCAACGGATCAAACAAGTCAGAAAGGGTTCATATCAAATGTTCAGAAGTCAAAGGTTCATATCAAAGTCATATACCATACATTCATAATCGGAAGTTCATAATCAAATGTTCATAATCAGAAGTTCATAATCTTAAGTTCAAATCAGATACAGCAAGATTCAACATACAGAGGTTCAGACAAACAGAGATTCACATAAACAGAAGGGAATCATAGCAATGGCATAGGAAATCCTAATAAAAATAAGAGATATGACAACGGAAAGAAATCATGAGAAACCTTTACTAAAAAGGTCAGAATATCTGTACCTTAACGCAAATGAGGGAAAAACAAATGAATGAACGAACACGAAGATACAACGTCGCGTCTCCTTCAACGAATCTACACGGATTAGGATTTGTTTAATACTTATTAGCATCATTAAAGCTATAACGGATTAATCGCATTAACATTCTTAGAGTTATAAGTATATTCTCATTTTATAAGCTTCTTATGCATTTGTAAGTGTGTTACCTATTGATATCATATTTTATCTTTCAGTTTCTTTAACTCATATTCGGACCAGACTTTAGCGATTTTTATAAAATACTTACTTAGCTCAAATGAAATCAAGCAAAATTCCAGGGGTTCCCATATGAGTTAAGAGACTCTAAAAAAATTGGTGGGTTCTATTTCCATGCTAAATGGCCTACGGAAAATCATAAGTCCAGACCGGTCCAGAACTCACCCAGATTCACACACACCAAAAGTATGGCCCCAACAAACACACTCACCCTACTCAACACATCAAACCAAAAGCTACAGGTGTCACACAATATATAAACATCATATCCACCAAAGGAAAAGTTCCAGAACCTCATAGATTAAATACTAAAAATCATTTACTACACTATAAATTTCAACTCAGCAATTCAGATTCAGACACCCTAACTTCAAAAATATAAAAATCATACTTCTAGGTTTGAAAATGACACAAGACTTATATTTCCAGAAAGATATTTCAAAGTACTACAATTAAGACTCAAGAATCACCCAAAAATATGCAGGTATAATCAGATAACACCTAGATGAATCCAACCTAATTTCAGACTCGTTTTCTCAGCTTTGACACTTGATCTTGTAAAATTCAAAAATACGACTTAGACAACTCCAAATTCGACCAAACCACTTGGAAAACTTAACTAAGACATAAAATAAACTTTTCCCACAAAAACCCAGATTATTTCACTTATAAAATTGGATCTATAACACACACAAATTCGACGTATGATGCTGTCCAGTTTTAGGGTTTATTAAAACCATTATAATCACATGTTTAGACCATTAATTACACTTAGGGTTCCATTCCAATTAGGGTTTCGAATTTATTAGGCATGATAACATTTATATATGTGGTTCGGTTCTCTTGTGCTCGACATACTTATGATCCCATTCAAACAATACGTATTACATACATGTTCTCTATATTACAAGGTTCGATTTATATTGTTTGTGTTTGTTTGGTTTCGTACGACTCGGTAACAAAGAAAAGAAAACACCACTCGACTAAACAACATGATACAATACATTAACGTAAGGTGTTATCAAAATAAGACGAGAAGATCATTGTTATACCTTAGCTTGTTGGAATAGAGTCTCGACACCAAGGGGTGTTAATGCTCGGCCGAATAGAAGAAAAGAAAAGAGAGGAGAGGCAAAACTAGGGTTTCAAATTTTGTGGTCATGTGATTGTATTTATAGTGAAACAAATAGGTTAGGCTTTTTGATGGGTGGGCTTCGGCTTGGGTCCAATCGAACAAACAAAACCCACGCCCCTTTGGGCCCTCGGCTTAATCCAACGAACAAACAGACACGGCCCAAGTGGCTCTCTTGGACTCTCGGCTCACTAGTCCAACCGGACAAAATTACACGGCCCAACCTGGTTCACCAAATAAACGAAAACAAGGCCCAAACGATTTACGCGAGACGTTTAATCTTTCGTCGTACCATGTCGATCACGTACACATATTAGTTAAGTTTTAATTATTCGTAAGTTAGATTTTAAATTCCGTTAAATGAATATAAATGTATTTTACGTATTTAATAAATGTTCGATTTCAAGGGTATTTTAGTCTCTTAACACGTTTCGTATTTTTAGGGTTTTACAACTGAACCTCACAAATGTCACTTGTACCTTTTTCTTTATTCGTAACATGTAATCTTTCCAAAACCGTGCTATTCAATGCTAATTGATGAAGCCAAATGCCATCTTTCACTGCAATATAAATACAATATTCCAAACAAAAAGTTCTCAATTGGTTACAATAGTTAGAGACATGCCTTAATCCATCCGTCGAAAACCCTTTAGACTTATTGATCTTCAAACTCCTTAAATTCTTACCACATGTTCTCGCCAATTTCTCGAGATCTTCATCATGAACAACCAGACTATGGATATAAAGTTCTTTCAAACACCTAAACTCGAGAGCTAATTGTTGGATCCATGGGGTGATTCGCGTATCATAAGCATCTCTAACTTTAAAATTAGATGGAGGACCTTTAAGTGTTAACGACTCGATGAAAGGGAACCTTTTACTTAAAGAAGCAGGGTTTGGGTAGTAATAAGTGTGGACAGTTACGAGCTTACGCGTAATGCCATCAGTCTCATAACACATACGGGAAACTAAGGAAACAGAGTTTCGGTCCTCAACATTGTGTACAGTAATTATTTTTGTTTTTTATTTGTAAATACGTGTACATATGTATTTTCTCAAATGCAATTCTTGAAACTGAACAAGAAGATCAGATCATTGAAAGTGACGGCTGATTCTAATGGGGTTTTGTTTTTTGTGAATGATAATAGTGTTTGTGTGTGTGTTTTATGGTGTAGTTAGTGTGTGATTTTATAATCAATACAGTAGTACATATGTTTTTTTAGCAACAAAAGCTTCTAATCTTTACCAAAAGAGTTAATTACATAATTGGTCCTTAAGGTTTACCGAATCTTGCAGAGAATGTCGTTGTGTTTTTTTTGACGGGTCATGTCCTCGTAGTTTTGACCCATTACGGGTTTGGTCCTTTGACCAATAAATCTGTTAGTTGATCGTTAACTTGAAGGGTATTTTTGACTTTCCACATGTTTTGGCAAACAACAAGGACAATTTATGTAACTAACAAAAAAAAAAAAAAACTTTTAAAAAAAACGAAAAACTGTTTAAAAAAAATATATATTTATTATACTTAAATTTGGGCTTATGTATAATGTGAGGGCTTAAAAAAATTTATTAATATTTAAACAGTTTATTAAACAATTTTTATACGTTTAAAAAAATTTATACGCATTAAAAAAAAGTTTTTTTTATACGCTTAAAAAAATTTATTAATACTTAAAAAACTATTTAAAAAAACGAAAGCGTATAAAAACGTATAAGAAGCATATAAAAATTGATAAAAAAGTATAAAAACTTATAAAACAGACGAAAAGGTATAAAAATGGATGAAAATATACAAAAATCGTACAAAATACGCATTTAAAAAGGCTTTTTTTTTGTATTTATAAATTCTTTTAACCTTCACGTTGTACATTAGGCAAAAAAAAATTAAACCTTCATGTTGTGAGGGCCTAATTTTTTTATTTTTCATTTTTTAAAAAGTTTATTACACTTAAAGTTTTAAGCCTAAAATTTAAGTATAATAAACTTTTTTTTAAAAACTTTTTTTTAAGAAAAAAATTGAGGCCCTCATGTTGTACATAAGCCCAAAATTTAAGTATAATAATTAAAAAAAAAAAAAATTCTTAGGCCCTCACATTATACATAAGCCCAAATTTAAGTATATTAAAAAATTAAAAATTTTAAATTCTTTTTTTTAAATAGTTTTTTTCTTTTTTTGTTTTTTTTGTTTTTTTTGTTAGTGGTTTGCTAAAACATGTGAAATGTCAAAAATACCCTCCAAGTTAACGGTCAACTAATAGATTTATTGGTCAAAGTACCAATCCCGTAATGGGTCAAAACCACGAGGACATGACCCGTAAAAAAAAACACAGGGACATTCTCTGCAAGATCCGGTTAACCTTAAGGACCAATTATGTAATTAACTCTAACCAAAATGAATAATGAAATATGGCTTAAATAAATTTCTAACCAAAGAAGAATAACCGAAAATCGGAAAAGTAGTTAACTTTTTTAATTCACGAGAGAGTTAAATTAGACTGATCAAATTCCGCCTAGAAAAATCATATATGATTTGTAAAAATCGAATCACATATGATTTTCACAAATCATGTATGATTTTTACAAATCACATATAATTTACAAAAATCATATATGATTTGCAAAAATTGAATCACATATGATTTTCACAAATCATATATGATTTGTCTGGGCCGAAATTTTGAAAAAAAAAATCGTTAAAAACATATAGAAGTGCATATCTATAGAAAGATACTTTAATTCTCGTCGCGATGGTATGTTTTTTTTCGAGTAACGATTAACGGTTTGCGAGATATTTAATTTAAAAAAAAAGGGTGAAAGGTTATTTTATTTTATTTTTATTAGAAAAATGAATTGCTATAATTGGTTCATTGGATTTATGGTAAATTTGAGATCTATATTGAACTTTTACCACGTGTACATATGTATTTTTAACCAAAATGAATAATGAAATATGGCTTAAATTTCTAACCAAAGAAATAACCGAAAATAGGAAAAGTAGTCAACTTTTATAATTCACGAAAAGAGTTAAATTAGACGGATCAAATGAACCTTTTGGCCCAGTCCACCATTTCAAGCAAGGTCCATACTCTGGTCTGAACCGAACGACAACGAATCTGAAACCCACCCAGCTGGCCCCGTTTCGCTTGAACCAACCAAGAATTAACCTTTGGCCCCCGCCCACATGCCTGCTGCTTTAGATTTTGCTATTAATAAAGATTTAATTTGTTTTTTATGTTCAATGATTTTGACTTAGAATTCTCCCGCTATTTAATTTTACACTAATCTCTTTATTTAAAAAAAAAGATTTTTTAGAATTTTACTCCCAAGATTTTGTTTTATCCATGAATGGACGTGGTAGCTTCACAGAAATAATAATGTTAAACATGACTAAAGTGTATGATGATTTGATGTTTGTTAGCAATTTTAAAAGGTTATTTACCACATACTCTTTCTTAGATGTTTATTTTTATGTTTATGTCATTGGGCTTTTTGATATTTCTCGATAGGCTTAGCCTCTTTTGTATTTTTTATGTTAAGAATGTATTTTAACGGCGACCTTTTGGATACCGTGTATATGTATCAGCCATTAGGTTTTGTGGATGCTCGGTTTCCCCATCATGTGTGCCGATTACAGAGATCTTTATATGGATAAAAAATCACCTTGTGCTTGGTTTCAACGTTTTGCAGGTTATGCTCACAGGATTGGTTCTCGTCGAGTCATTGTGATTCGTCTTTGTTCATATATCGACATGGCTATTAAGTTGCATATTTATTGATTTATGTTGATGATATTGTACTTACAACATCATTTTTAGATTTACTTCAGCATATTATTATCTCCTCTCTTCATAAGGAGTTTGATATGACAGATTAGGGGGCATTTAATTACTTATTCGGTACTTTTGTTACTAAGCTCATGACTCTACATGCATGTTTATCTCTCATAAGAAATATGCTTTGGAGCTTTTAGAAAGGGCACATGTGGCTAATTGTAATCCAACTCGGACGTCAGTAGAGACGAAATCCAAGCTTGATTCTGACGGCGGTCCTATTTCTGATCATACTCTTTATCACAATCTTGTAGGTGGTTTGCAGTACCTCACATTCACTTATCTAGAAGTCTCTTATGCAGTACAACAAGTTTTTCTTCATATGCATGATCCTCAAGAGCCTCATTTTTCAGCTCTCAAGAGAGTTCTCCAATATGTTCATGGCACATTGGGCATTGGATCCAACTTGAAAGGCGTCTCGTGCAAAGTGACAAACACACGGGAAATCATGAATTGAAAATCAACATGTGTTTATTTCTTTCGCGTTTGATATCTTTGGTTTCCTTGCACCTGAGGCGGTTGAGGTACTCAATAGAGTCTAACGAGTTATGAACAGTAATGTTATGACACGTAGATCCACTAATATTCTTTTCAAAAGAGCTGGTTTTGCAATCTAAAAAGGGCTAACGATACAACTTGTTGCTCGTTTTCTTTTCACAACTATGTAAACAATATTTTAAGAAATAACAATTATAATCGTGAATAATCGGCTCCAATTCCTCTAATACAGGTTCTCTTGTTTCCTATTATAATGCTGATTCGGCTGGTTGTCATACTACCAGGCGATCTACAACTGTTTTCTTGGGGGATAATCTACTCTCGTGTTCATCCAAATGACAACATACTTTCTCTAGATCGAGAGGTGAAGCTGTGTATAGAGGCGTTGCTAATGAAGTTGTTGAACCGTGTGGCTTCGTGATCTTCTTCACGAGCTTTATAAACCATTATTATTTGCCTCTCTTGTCTACTGCGACAATGTTAGTGCCATTTATTTGACTGTTAACCATGTTCAACATCATCAAACCAAACACATTGAGATAGATTTACATTTTGTTCGTGATATAGTTTCTCGGGGCCACATTCGTGTTTTTCATGTACCATCACGTTACCAATATGCTAATATCTTCACCAAGGGGGTTCCGCCGCACTTTTTGAAGAGTTTCATACCAGTTCGAGTGTTTGATCATCTCCAGCTCAAACTGTGTGTGAGTGTTAGATGACAATTTTCATGTACAAGCCATTCGGCTTTTTGATATATCTCGATAAGCTTAGACCATTTTATATTTCGGATTCTAGAATAACCCTCAAAGGATTATGAATTGCAATCATGATTTAATTAAAGGACAAGCCAAAATATAATTCCAATAGTTTTATGCATTTTATCTCTATTTTGGCTTAAAACCCTTTTTATTTGATTCTTAGGTTGATATCTAAGCATTTTTTTGAATTTGACTTGGAAGAAAAGACAAAAGTTCATATTTGTGAATATGTGTGTTTGATGATGTGCTTCACGTGTGTGGAATAGAATGAAAGCAATCGTGTCATGTGTGTTTCTTTATCGGTCGTTATAAAAGTTCTTTACGGATAACTTTTATCTAAAGATTAATTCTTTTAATCTTCACCATCTATCATCTTTACATCTAATTGTCTAGATTAATCCTTAATTTAAATTAACTAATTACCTAAAAAACCTACTTTCATTTTTTTTAAATTAAAATATCTCGCAAACTGCTAATCGTTACGAGAAATTAATATACAATCGCGACAAAAATTAAAATATCTTTCAATAGATGGGCTCTTCTATATATTTTTGATGATTTTTTTTTTCAAAATTTTCGATTAAAAAAATGACATGTAATTCAGAACATGTCATTTATTACTTTAAAATCACATGTGAATTGTGAAATCACATGTGATTTATGAAATAACACATGATTTTTAAAATAACAAATCACACATGGTTTGTCTAGATGAAAATGTCAACACTAAAAAACAGTCGAAAGTATATCAAAGTCTCCTAAAGATAAAGATATTCTCGTCGCGATGGTGTAATTTTGGTATTTTAATGATTTGCATTTGCAAGGTGTGTTTTTTTTTTAAAAAGTGAAAAATGAGTTATTTTGTTTGATGAAAAAATGATAGGCTAGAATTCATCCATTTAATCTTTAGAAAAAAAGTGACCTATGTTGATCTCACCTCAAGGTTGGCAATATACATGTTAAATGTTAAATGTATTTTTTCGTAGGATTATAGTCTAGAGTGTTATCCAATTACCATAACTTTTCCCAACGTAGAGGTTGTATGTAACTATGTATTCCACGATATGTAGCTTAGATTTGGCAACATTGGCAAGTCACAGGATTGGATAATGGGTCAAAATAGGTAACGACTTTGGTTGACAGGCGAAACAAATATTTTTTTTTTTTCGATTTTCGATGTTTGTAGTTAATGCTTATATATAATTGCATATTTCGATTACAATATGTCGATTATCACATTAATTGGTTGCCATTATGGTTATCGATTTGTAACAGATTTATTTTTTGAAATTACTTTTCAACTTTTGTTCACTCCAACAACTTACCAATTATTGTAACAAAAAAAAAAATATCATACCATAAAAAAGTCTTGTCCTTCTAAACTAAAAGTCAGTTTGCAAAACATTATTTTACCTCATAAATCCCTAAACTTAAAAAAAAAAATAATAAATAAATAAATAAATAAATAAATAAAAAATAAATTATTAGGAGCATAAAAGGTCAATGTATGACAACACAAACACTTTATAGTTGATACACACAACATGGAGACACTAATCTCCAATTTTCATACCACTTAAGGGCAAAAAAACCGACCATTACCACGGCCTCGATACTGAAACAACAAGCTGGCTATGAGTAGACGAATAAATAGAGTGGTGGCATGATGATATGTAGGGGTGTTTTACGAAGAAAACGTTTTTTATTGTAAGACCCCACAACACGTCGAAATTAGACCCTTGACCCTTGTCAAGGGATCAAAAACTAGACGCGAACCACACCACCTATTAAACCATTATGAATAATATAACCATCGAAACAACAACTCGAACAGCCACGGTCGCCCAACCAAACACAGGTCCACCTTTTAAAGTGAAAGGCATTGATCCCCTGTTTTCCAATACAAGTGGGAGTTCCACATTCACAATGAACTCTCCCAAAAATCAAGCAAATTTTCTGTTTTTTTTACCTGAAGTACAATTTCAGGTGGTAAGTTGTCTTATCGTTATTGCCATGCACGAATCAGGTAAAAATCGAAACAAAAACTATTGATTGTGGTGATATCAAAAAATTTAGAAGCACCAAAGAAGAATAATCGAAATCGGAAGAGTCAACTTTTAGAGTTCACGAAAAGAGTTAAATTAGACGGATCAAATGAACCTTTTGGCCCAGTCCACCGTCTCAAGCAAGGTCCACACTCTGGTCTGAACCGAACCACAACGAATCCGAAACCCACCCAGCTGGCCCCGTTTCGCTTGAACCGACCCAAAACTAACCTCTGGCCCGCCCACATGCATATGCTGCTTTATATTTCCCTATTAATAGTTTTTTTATTTATTTTTTATTTATTTTTATTTTTTATTTTTTTAGACTTAGATTTATCCCACTATTTATTTTTATACTAATATGAGCTTACGAATTCTTTTACACATACGCTAACTTACGAGATTTACTAACAAGCGTTAGACAAAATCCTAAATTTTCAATTACAGTAACCGTTAACTGGCCATTCTTGCAAAAAAATAACATGTTAGATATATGTCTCGCAATTTTTTTAAAATAAAGACATTTCTCACAAAAATCGAAAAGTTTAAGGACATTTTTTTTTCTTTCACTTTACTCTTACTTTTTATTTGATTTTTTTAAAGTTTAAATTAAAAATATATTAAATTACCCCTAACTTGTACAGTACGGTTTAATTTTGATTAAATTATACTTAGACGGTTTGATTTATAAACTTATAATAATAATTATAACGGTGCTCATAATATCGATTTACCCCACAAAATCTATAATCCTTATAGCATTAGTATTATTCACCAAGATTATCTCTAATGCTTCTATATAATCTCTTTTAAGTAGTCATTAGTTACACAATGTTTTACTGTTTTCACCTTTTATCGACTTTTACTGTAGCAAAAAGCAAAAAAATTAACCACAATGGCTGCTACTGTAAAATCAACTTCTTCTGAGCAAAGCCCAGGTTCAGTTTCTTGTGATCTTTAGTACCTACCCAAAAAAAGATTTTTTTTTATATGATAAAAGATTGGATTTTTTTATTATCTTTTTTCAGGGAAGAAAATAGTTGTGGTGAATAAGCATGGTGAGAAGCTTGTGGGTGTTTTGCATGAGGCTGCTTCTAATGAGCTTGTTGTTTTGTGTCATGGTTTTCAGTCAACAAAGGTACTTTTTGGCCGACTAATCCACGGGTTTTATTGCGTTTAGAAAGTGATATTATCTTAGGGGGTGTTTGTTTCGGCTTATATAGTCTTTGGTTTTCGGCTTATGTTTCATAAGCTCGCTTATTTTGAAACTTTTCGGCTTATATAAGCTTATCATATCATAATAAGCTTATATAAGCCATAAAATTTCCAAATAAGCCACAAAAAACTAATCCACGGGTTTTACTGCATTTAGAAAGTGAATATCTTAGGGGGTGTTTGTTTCGGCTTATATAGTCGCCTTATGGCTTATTTGGTTTTCGGCTTATGTTTCATAAGCTAACTTTTTTTGGCTTATTTCGAAACTTTTCGGCTTATATATGCTTATCATACCATAATAAGCTTATATAAGCCATAAAGTTTCCAAATAAGCCACAAAAAACTAATCCACGGGTTTCATGCGTTTAGAAAGTGAATATCTTGGGTGTTTGTTTCGGCTTAGATAGTCGCTTTATGGCTTATTTGGTTTTCGGCTTATGTTTCATAAGCTAACTTTTTGTTATTTCAACTATATATGCTTATCATACCATAATAAGCTTATATAAGCCATAAAGTTTCCAAATAAGCCACAAAAAACTAATCCACGGGTTTTACTGCGTTTAGAAAGTGAATATCTTAGGGTTTTTTTTTCGGCTTATATAGTCGCGTTATGTCTTATTTGGTTTTCGCCTTTTCGGGTTATGTTTCATAAGCTCACTTTTTGTGGCTTATTTTGAAACATTTCGGCTTATATAAGCTTATCATATCATATTAAGCTTTTATAAACCAGAAAGTTTCCAAATATGCCACAAAAAGTAGGCTTAGGATTACGAGACATAAGCCGAAAACCACATAAGCTATAAGCCCACTATGTAAGCCGAAATAAACACCCCCGTATTATAGCTTTTTTTGGTTAAGTTTGGTTTGTGACCTTTTGGCCGACTAATCCATGGACCGCCACATAGACATAAACCGAGTAAAGTTCTCCCTTTTCAGGAGGTTAGCCGAAATTAAATTTGAGACCTCCCGCATTATAGTGATGATAGTCTCAAGCCTTTTGCCACTAGGTCACCCGTAAGTGGTTAGTATAGTTTGAATTAGTTTCTAATGCTAGTGAAAGTGATATTGATTGACTAAGGGTATTGACTTATGAGATGAGGGTGTTTGAGACTGCTTTGAAACTGAATTATAGCGTTTTAAGGCCGCAGATAAGTAGTTTGGAGGGTGTATGGGGTTTCTTATCCTAAGTGCTTATATGGTTATATTTGTAGTGAAATAAGCGTGTTGAATAAGAGGGTGTTTGGGTGAGCTACTTCAGCGTAACAGCTTTTGAGTATCCTAATAGTTTATGGGTAACAGCGCATAAAAAAGGCTTTTTCATAAGCATTTATGGAGTAGTTTTGTAAAAAAAAAGTTCATTACGCTCGTATACTGATAAGCTGATTAGCATAAGCTTTTTAAAATAAGCTAAACCAAACACCCCTTCAGCAACCTGAAAGTGTTTAGCTTATCTCAAAAAGTGATAAGGAGTTTCTATAAGCAATTCTGAACACTCCTGTTATCAACATTTGTCTCAAAACAACTTTTATCTGATTGTCGTCACTACTTCAAATAGCTAAGGCACATCGAAATACTATCTACGGCAAACTTACTTTCAAAACATCCCCTAATTGTGCCATTGATTGCTAGTAATCTGGTATATTAGGCTAGAACTAAAACCAAAGTCGATTTCTTGGAGTAATCATTAAATTACTTTTCCGAAATTTTGTTTTTTCATAAACCAAATGTAACTTTTTGATATTTGACATAATCAAGTCCACATTCTTTTAATGATCTTGAATGTTTGCGGTTTGACTTCTCGTTAATGAATTGTTGCATCAAGGTCCATTCCATATTTCTATAAATTGTTGTCACTTGTAATTCTTGATAATTGTTCTGTTGATTTTGTATGCGTGTAGGAAACCAATACTATGGTGAACCTTGCAAATGCACTACAAAAAGAAGGAATCACTGCCTTTCGTTTTGATTTTGCTGGAAACGGGTAAGTTTGTGTACTGAATGTTAAGGGGGTGTTTGGATGTGCAGTTACTCTTATTATTGTGATCTAAATTCAAACATAAATGTTACTAGCTTTTAACAACTGATTATCACTCCCCTAGTTATGAGGAATTAACTCTGTCATTTTGCGTATATTTTTGTTTAGGGAAAGCGAAGGCACATTTCAGTATGGTAATTATTTTAGAGAGGCTGATGACTTACATTCAGTAATCCAACACTTTCGTGAAGCTAATCGTGTAACAAGTGCAATCCTTGGACATAGTAAAGGTATTCTAACATATGATTCTATACATCAGCGGTTCACTTTTGTTTCTTAAGATTATGTAGTAACGTGGTATGGTTCCTTTATCTTATTTACTTGCAGGTGGGAATGTGGTGCTCTTATACGCATCTAAGTATCATGATGTTCCCCGTGTCATCAACGTGTCTGGACGGTACAAGACAGACGGGGGTGTGCAAGAGCGTTTGGGAAAAGGGTTTCTTCAGAAAGTGAAGGAAGATGGTTTTATAGATGTTAAAGGCAAAACAGGTAGCTAATCAGTTTTTGAAACTTTCATTCCCACCGCCTTAAAATGCAAAACTAATGATTAAATGCTCGATGTGTAGGAGAGTTTTTATATCGTGTGACTGAGGATAGCTTGATGGAGCGTTTGAATACAAATATGCACGAAGCTTGCCTGCAAATTGACAAAGATTGCAGGTAAGATATAAATTACTTCAGTCAAATGTGTCTGACACTAAAAAGTCAAACATAAACACTACTTTTTTTATGATTAAAAAGTTATGTTTGTTACGCAGTGTGTTGACCGTACACGGGTCTGATGATACAATTGTCCGAGTCAAAGAGGCATTAGAGTTTGCAAAGATCATACCGAACCATAAGTTACATGTTGTTAAAGGAGCCAACCATGGGTTCTCGAAGCATCAAGATGAACTAGTTTCCGTTGTTTTGTCTTTCATAAAAGAACCTGTGAATCACAACCAAGATAATGCAACATGATGGGAAATGAAGTAGCTCTATTTCAGGTCTTCGTTCAACAAAATTTGGTTTAGTGCTATACTTATTTGGGAATTTTGGACCGATTCATTTTTGTATTGAACATTCAAATTACTAAATTTCTATGACATTGTACGAAACATGATTTTTAATGGTACATTTGGAATTACCTGAATATGACTGCTAAGGTATGGTCATCAACAGATGTTAAGCCCAACAAGGTCCTTTCTGGTGACAAATCTAAAGTGACATTTGTTGATGTAGCTGCAAATGGACAAAGTATTGCCACTGTTTCTTATGACTAATACGTTTTTCCCCAAAGCGAGTTCGTCGTCAACTGTAGCAGCACCATACGCTAAAATTTGTCCCTTTTTAATGCATTTACCCAGTTTCTTATGACATGACAATAAAGCTATGGTCAACCAAACATGTTGAAAGATATGGATATTGATTACCTCTTTACTCGCAAAGAACTGGAATACTCGTATTACATCAAGGTCCTTTGAGAGTGTGGATGGGTGGCTTTAGCTTTTGTGCTTGGGTACTTGGCATGCTTACTCTCTGCTAGACGGTAGTTTCTTCGGCAGTCACTAACATGTTTTTTACTTGCTTGAGGTGTAAACAAGAATATATACTCGAATTTATAATATCTATACTATATCATATATATCTTACAGATTTTATAATCTTTAATCTTTGAATGTTTAGTCAAATCATCTTCAATGCAGCAACAAGTATAGCAGCAAAATAAACATACACTAGAAACATCCAACTCTCCTCCTGCAACCATAGACTATACTTTATTATGGGTCAAAATGGGTAGGTTTTTTCAGCACACGTCAAAGTGGGTTAGATCGACACATAAACACTTTTGTCTCTCTCTGTGTATCGTATAAACGATGAATATCTAATAATACATTTAAGAACTCTTTTTGAGTGTCAGAATGCACAAATGAAATGATTATGCTGCATACCCATAACAGTGGTAGTGCATACCAACTCAACAAGCAAATTAATGCAAAACGGAACAGGAGGCGCATGACATACAACGCTAAATGAGTTACAATTTTACAAGTCACAACCTCAATGACTAAAACCTATAGCAAAATAAGCCAACATCAGTCTTGACAAACAAGTCAATCCAGATGCAAATTTTGAGTTTAAACATTTCTATCATCACAATCTCTTCTTTGTTGGGGTTACTCTTCATTTTAGTCGTTTCCTCTTCATGCAATTACATAAACTTCTGTCATTCTTCGTATATTTAGTCACAAGTTGGAGACTTCCTTTTCGACTTGCTCCTTCCTATACGAGTCAATAAGATGAACAAATCATATGGTGATAGTAAGAAAGAAGGAAACATATATTTAACTGTCATTTAAAAACTGAAAATTTTATTTCTCTTAATTATAAATATTAACAAATTTACGAAGTGCCTTGGCTTGTACACAACTCACATCTGTTATCTACGTTTACTAGTAATTTCAGACCGTACTTTTCCGTGTCTTCTCACTAATTTCATTAGCTTTCGGTTGCCTTATATGTTATATATATCCCCTGCACTCACCATAAGACAGTATGGTGCTACAACTATGCTCAACTAGTGCACATTTCCTGTAATTATTCGATGTTTGCACACATGATCCTTTGCAAGAGAAAAAATTAAGATATACATGAGTTTGGTTGTTTTGGTGGTTACCGTAAGTTTTTGAAAAAGGTCGTACCTCCATAGACAGTTACACGAGTTCAGACTTATATATTATAAAATGAAGTGCAGTTTTCAAATTTTAAGGACATCTTCATTAATATTTGTAACCATTGACAAACTTTATCCACTTTTTAACTTGCTGTCTTTATGCATAGGCCATTTATCACCTCTCGGCCTGCAGGAATTGTTCCCAAGTTGCCAGGAATATTTAAAAATGGGGTGGTGCATCATTTATACAGAATCCCCTTATTTGGTCTAACAGAAAACTCGTAAAAAAAACCTCACACGTGCTAAACAGATGATAGAAAGCATGAATTAATAGAATTTCACAATCTCGATATTCCATGACTACAAAAACTCTGAAAGTAAGACATCCTTATTATAAGAAAGTAATAAAAACCAATATTAATAGGAAAAGAACATACATACCAATGTCTAAAGTTGAAAATCTGGACGAGTGAGTGCCAAGACAAAACGATCACCATTACCATCACTACTATCAAAATAAACATACCTTAGAGAAGGTATATTAAACACAGAACTGTTAACAGCTTGTTTGCTAAACGGACAATCCTTTAATTTCAGTTGCCTTAATCTTGGGCACCCTTCCGATAACTTCACAAGTCCTGCATTAGATTTTCCTACACGAGTAAGAGATAGATACCGCAAATTAGCACCATACTTCCCGATATATTCCAAACACATATCCGTCAATCCTTCATGCCCGATATCTAGTCTTTCGAGTTTGCTGCAACCCATTAGCATAGCTCTAACCCCATTTTCTAGCTGTAAATCTGTTATACCGCCTTTCTTACCCAACCGTATACGGAAATCATGCAGATTCTTTAAATAAGTTCCTACACACTCGAGAGCTTCATTTGAAATATCTCCAAGGCTAACCTTTAAAGACTCCAAATTAGTACATCCTTTTGCCACAGCAATCAATCCCACATGGGTCGCAACTCCATAATGGGTAAGTTTGCGCAATTTCTAGCAAAACTGACCAATAACTTGCAATCCCCTGTCTCCACATACATCCTCGGTATATAGAACTTCCAAATTTGGACACTTCTTAAACAATAAACATTGACATTCATCATCCATACCTACAAATACAAGTTTCAATTTCTTTATATGATTCAGAAAAGGGACTACAATTGAATATCGAGTTACTGGCAAATCCTCTATACTTAATGAATGCATATTTGGGGGAAACTGGACACCAACAAGCTCACTCTCCTCATCCCAATTACTTCCACGAAAATGTTCCAACTTAACAGCATATCTAAAGGCATCTCCAAGTTTACTTAGATAGCAGTTTCCAATCTTCAACGATATTAATGAGTTACAACAGTTTTTTGCAAGAAGTGTAAGATCTTCTGCATTAGAAATACCCATACTCATAATATTCAACCTTTCCAAAACCGTGCTATTCAATGCCAATTGATGTAACAAAATCCCATCTTTCACATTAATCCAATAACAATATCCCAAATAAAAGGTTCTCAATTGGTTGCAATAGTTAGAGACATGCCTTAATCCATCCGTCGAAAATCCTGGACACTTCTTAATCTTCAAACTCCTTAAATCCTTACCACGTGTTCTCGCCAATGTCTCGAGATCTTCATCATGAACAACCAAACCACAGATATGAAGTTCTTTCAAACACCTAAACTCGAGAGCTAATTGTTCGATCCACGGGGTGATTCGGTTATTATCATTATGATATCTAAGTATAAAAACAGTTGGGGGACCTTTAAGTGTTAACGCCTCGATGAATGGGAATCTTTTACTTAAAGAGGCAGGGTTTGGGTAGTAATGAGTGTGGACAGTTAGGTGCTTACGCGTAATGCCATCAATCTCATAAAACTTACGGGAAACTAACGAAACAGAGTTCCGGTCCTCAACGTTGTGTATATAAGATATAACTAAGTCTAAAACTTGCTCTCCCACTTTGATTTTTTCAGGCTTGTGTTTGGTCTTACGTTTAGTGCGTTCCATTAAGGTTTGGTTAGGTTTAAGGTTTAATGTTAAACTTTGAGTGAATTCCTTTCTTGAACCTCTAAAACTACAACACTACACCTGCAATAAATTAAACTAATAGATGTAAATTAGTTTAATTTATTGTGTGAAATTTTAAAAAGTATCAGACACTTTCAATCCATTTGCTTAATACTTGAACTTTTTCAAGTTACAACCATAATACTATTTTGTATAAACATCCATATAACTAGTTTATATCTCACCGAGTTTCAATAAAAACACGTAAAAACTAACCTTCTTATTACTTTAAATAACAAGTCGATAGATCTTCTTTTTCTTTGGGTTTATATCTTACAAGAAGTCGTCTTTTTTTCTTTGTGTTTATGTTTCGAATGTGACAATAATAAATAAGAGACGAGAAATTTGTATTATTTATATACTATACGTATAATTTGAGGCCCAGGTTTAACCTGTAGCTTGGTTCTGGGCTGGGCTTTTCACACGATCAGCAACATAAACACACACGTACATTTTATGTACTTGTTATAATCAAATTTTATCAATGGCATCAATTGAAGGTGAGGCAGTTCAGTATCCGTTTTATACTCAAGGGTCGACAGCGTTGTTAAATTAAGGCGTATTGGATTGCCAAGGAGTCGGTTATGAAAGCCGTGGTGAGATTAGGGATGGCGAGAGATACTGAGATTATTTGTGCGGCCTTGGAGAATAATTCTAAAAATTTGATATGATTTCTAGTGAGATTGGTGATGATCGGTCGCTTTCAGGTTGCTCGTTTTTGTTTGTTGGCAAGTTTCTTGCTACATGTTCTTTAGGAGTTGGTAAGATATGGAGCATGTAGCTAGCCACAAGTAAAGATTGTGTCTCCAACAAACAACAACCACATAGCAACTGCTTCTGCAGATAATCAGAACCGGTCTCACTATACCAAACACAAAAAGTTGAAAACTTGATTATTTGAGACTTGAAAATGCAAAAAAATTAACCAAGTCTTCAAGACTATACTTTACAGCACGATTATGCAAATCATACTGTTTAACTTATTTGTGTAGACCATTTATGAATGACATTGGAATATCTACCATAAAGACGTGTTAAAATCAACATTAAAAGACCGAATAGATACTGTTTACCATAAGGATCATGTTATACTAAACTATACTTGGAGAATTCTAAGGCCCTTTTCAATGGAGTGAAGTGCAGAACCATTGTCCGAAGGGTCTTGGCATAATTTCAGCACGAGTCAAAGTGGGTTAGGTCGACACATAAGCACTTATGTATCTCTCTGTGTACCATATAAACGATGAATATCTAATAATACATTTAAAAACTCTTTTTTGATCCCATGATGCATTAATATGTTGCAAAGTAAATAAAATGAGTGACAGAATGCTCGCATGAAGTGATTATGCTGCATATCCATAATACAGCTAGTGCATACCCACTCAACAAGCACATCAATGCAAATATTTCTGCAATCGCCAATGGATAACCACAAACGGAATAAGCTAATATCAGTCTTGACAAACAAGTCATTCCAGATGCAAATTTTGTTTTTAAAAATTTCTATCATCACAATCTCTTCTTTCTTGTGCTTACTCTTCATTTTAGCCGTTTCCTCTTCATGCCATTACATTAACTTCCTTTTTTCGTTGCTCCTTCCTATACGAGTCGATAAAATTAACAAATTCAGAGGGTGATAGCAAGAAAGGCGGAAACATATTTAACTAATTTAAAAACTGAAAATTTTATTTCTATCAATTATGAAGATTAACAAATTTTATTTCAGACTATATATTCCCATGTCATCTTAGCTTTTGGTTTCCATATAAGTTGTATATGCACTGCACTCTAAGTGCAGATGACTATGCAATCATCATCAGACAATATGGTGCTACACCTATAAGATCAAGTAGTGTACATTTCCTGTAATTGTTCCATGCCAGCACAAGTTTTGTATGTTTCTGTGCCTACTATAAGTTGTTGAAAAAACTGAAGTGCAGTTTTGAAATTTTGAGGTCATCTTCGTTAATATTTGGAATCAATTACATAAACTTCGTTAATATTTGGAATCAATTAATTTTGAGGCCATTTATCACCTCTCGGCTGCAGGATTTGGTCACAAGTTGCTAGGAGTATTTAAAAATGGGATGGTGCAATACTTTATACCTGCTTTCACTCTCGGTGTGTCTAGGCTCATGAGATATACAAACACCCCTTATTTGGTCTAATAGAAAACTTGTAAAAAACCTAACTCGTGCTAATCAGAAGACAGAAAGCATGCACTTGATAAAAATACACAATCACGATATTCCAAGACTACATAAACTCCCAAAGTAAGACACCGTTGTAAATATTAATAGGAAAATAACAATAATTTGCAAGTAAATGATGAAGAACACACATACCAATGTTTCAAAGTTGAAACCCTGGACGAGTGAGTCCCCAAACATTAAGATCACTGCTGTCACCCCAAACATACCTTAGAAAAGGTATATTAAATACAGAACTGGCAACAACTTGTTTGCTAAAGGGACGACCAATCAGTTTTAGCTTTCTTAATTTCGGGCACCCTTCTGATAACTTCACAAGTCCTGCGTTAGATAACTTCACAAGTGCTGGATTAGAATTTCCTGTATGCGAACGGGTAAGAGATAGAAATTGCAAATTAGCACCATACTTCCCGATATATTCCAGGCCCACATCCTCAATCCTTCCTGCCAGAGACTGATATGTAGCCTTTCGAGTTGGTTGCAACCCATTAGCATAGCCCGAATCCCATTGTCTAGCGTTGTCCCATCTCTATTAATGAAGTGCATACGGAATTTATGGAGATTCTTCAAATGCGTTCCTACACACTCCAGAGCTTCATTTGAAATATCTTCAAGTCTTACCTTTAAACACTCCAATTTAGTACACCCTTTTGCGAGAGCAATCAGTCCCACTTGGGTCACAAGCCCATTATGGTTAAGTTTGTGCAATTTCTTGCAGAACTGACTAATAACTTGCAATCCCCCTCCACAGACATCCTCGGTATACAAAACTTCCAAATTGGGACACCTCTTAAACAATGAACACTGGCACTCATACCTCAAGCCAGATACAAGTTTCAATTTCCTTATACGATTCAGAAAAGGGAGTACAACTGAATATCGAGTTACTGCCAAATGCTCTATACTTAATGAACGCATATTTGGGGGAAACTGGAAACCAACAAGCTCACTCTCCCCATCATTACTATTTCCACTAAAATGTTCCAACCTAATAGCATATTTAAAGGCATCTCCTAGTTTACTTAGATAGCACGCTCCAATCTTCAACGATATTAATGAGTTACAACATTTTTTTGCAAGAAGTGTAAGATCTTTTGCATAAGAAATATCCGTATTCTTAAATTTGAACATTTCCAAAACCGTGCTATTCAATGCCAACTCATGTAACCAAATCCCATCTTTCACTTCAATATAATAAGAATATCCCAAACACAAAGTTCTCAATTGGTTACAATACTTCGAGACATGCATTAATCCATTTTTCGAAAACCCTTTACACTTCTTAATCTTTAAACTCCTTAAATCCTTACCACGTGTTCTCGCCAATGACTCGAGATCTTCATCATGAACAGCCAGACCGTGGAAATGAAGTTCTTTCAAACACCTAAACTCGAGAGCTAATTGTTGGATCCATGGGGTGATTCGGATACCATAATCATCTGTAACTTTAAATGGGGGACCTTTGAGTGTTAACGACTCGATGAAAGGGAATCTTTTACTTAAAGAGGCAGGGTTTGGGTAGTAAAGTGTGTGGACAGTTACACGCTTACGCGTAATGCCATCAGTCGCATAACACTTACTGGAAACTAACGAAACAGAGTTTCGGTCCTCAACATTGTGTATATAAGGTATAACTATGTCTAACACTTCCTCCCCGACGTTTGTTTTTCCGAGCTTACGTTTGGTGGGTGCCATTAAGGTTTCAAAATTCAACAAACTAACTAACACTTAACAGTAATAATCATCTTAGAAAAATCCCTAGATCAATGAAAAAAAAGCCTAACTAAAGAGCTTAGCTAAGCACTTGTGAAACCCCTTTTTCATCTTATAACAATCAATAGCATAGCCTAATCACAACCCCAAACACAAATGACCCACAAACAAGCTTTCTTCCAAAGCAATTCTCGAAACTGAAACATTGAAAAATGATGGATGATTCCTATGGGGTTTTGTTTTTTGCGAAAGATAATTGTGTCGTGTGTGTTATTTTAGAGACCAATACGGTAATACCAATGTTACCACTTTATTAAATATTACAATTAATAGTTAAAAAGTTTCAAGGAATAACAATTAATGCCCTAAATAATTACTTTGAAATGGAAACTAGAAACTAATACGTAGTAGAAATTTAGTACTTTGAAGCTAATGCTTGGAAACTATAAAGTAATAAATGAAATGGAAACTCGAATTCATTAGACATACACGGTTTGCAAAGTAGAAATTGAAAGTTAGACAGATACAAATAAAACATACACAGTTTAAAAACTTAGACAGATACAAATATAAATATTTGAAAATATTAAATATAAGTTTATACAGTTTAAAAACTTAAGCATACACTATAAACTTATATTTAATATTTTCAAATATTTATCTTAATCACTATAACTATCTGCTATTAAAAAAATCCAGTTGCTTTCAACATATACTCGTCTAGTAAACAATAAATGGATATGATTGTTTGAAATTTGGGTTTGATTATTTTTCCGACCAAAACTATAAATGATTATTTTACTCGTATATTGTTCACCATAAACTAACTATAGTGAGTTTTCTCATTTCATTTCCACTGAAAAACGAGTTTTTGACCAACTAATAGCTTTTGTAACACATATTTACCAATGTATGGCATCTTTAATACTATTGACAATTGTATGGTGTCTTAGTATTATTATTTTTAATTTTCACTTCTGATTTTAATCCATTTACATTAAGCCACGATGATATGTTCGGATCGGTCCGGTCCGTGGTCCATTATGCTCACCCCTACTTGCGATCAAGAAGCTTACCCTGGTTGAAGTAATGAACCCTTCCCTAACACAAAACAAATTAAGCTAGATTCAATTGAACTTGGTTATCAATTCTTTCAATTAAAGAAAAGGGGTTCGGGATCTATTGTAAAGTGAGTAAAATTAAAAAGTGTAGAAAGCCATTCATAGTGTGACACGTGTCTCTCACTCTAAATTATAACTAAAATTCGCTCAGGGGTAAGATGGTCTTTTGACCCATTTTTTCTTTTCCACCTCAAATTTCAAACGCACATATCTCTTAAACCACAAACTTTTAGAAAAAACCGATTTCACCATAATTTTTAAAATTCGATTCTCTTTAATTTGGTATAAATCTTTTTAATTATTTCAAAACTTTTTTTTTTACATATTCATTGGGTCATGATTTTCTTGATGTTTTTGCTATTTTCGATCCTATTTTTTACCTTAAAAATTGCCGAATCATAAAATACTTAAAACACAAAAGTTTTAGATTTTGATTCACTCTTTACCTAGGAATTTGAATCACTCAAATCCGATATGATATGAGTGAGATATCGCACTTTAAAGATGACGTTTTAGTCATATTTGTTGCACACAAGGTGTTTGATGAAATGTCTAACTTAGATTTTTAATGTTAAAATTGAGCTAAATGAAATAATTTTTGTCTCACAACGCATCATTAATCATTTTATTAATGTAAAACTCAAAAAGTGGTGTTTTTTAATAGTTAAAGTTTTTAAATATTAAAACTGATGAACTGATGAACCAAATCAAAACTGATGAACCAAATCAAACATAGTTCATCAGTTTATTTTGGTTCATCAATCATAGTTTCAGCTTAACATGTTGGTGTTTGTTTTGTTTTGTTCATCAGTTTATTTTTGTTCTTCAATCATAGTTTCAATTTTGGTTTGGTTCATCAGTTTTGGTTTGGTTCATCAGTTTTTGGTTTGGTTCATCACTTTGGTTTGGTTCATCAATGATAGTTTTAGTTTTGGTTTGGTTCATCAGTTTTTGGTTTGGTTCATCAGTTTGGTTTGGTTCATCAATCATAGTTTCAGTTTTGGTTTGGTTCATCAGTTTGGTTAGGTTCATCAGTTTTGGTTTTATGATTTTTTTTAAACAGTTTGATTTGGTTCATCAGTTTTGGTTTGGTTCATCAGTTCATCAGTTTTAATAGTTAAAAACATTAACTATTAAAAAATCACTTTTTGAATCTTACATTAATAAAATGATTAATGATGCGTTGTGGGACAAAAATTAGTGCATTTAGCTCAACTTTAACACTAAAAATCTAAGCTAGACATTTCATCAAACACCTTGTATGCAACAAATATGAGTAAAACACCATCTTTAACGTGTGATATCTTACCCATATGACATCGAATTTGAGTGATTTAAATTATTGGGTAAAGAGTGAACAAAAATCTATAACATTCATGTTTTAAGTTTTTCACGATTCGACATTTATGAAAGTAAAAAATAGAGCCGAAAAAACCAAAAAAATCAAGAAAATCAAGAACTATTTGATATGTAAAAAAAAAAGTTCGAAATATTTATCAAGATTTATACCAAATTAAAGATAATCGAATTTTAAAAATTATAGTGAAATCGGTTTTTCGTAAAAGTTTGTCGTTTGAAAGTTATTTGCGTTTTAAATTTGGGGTGAAATATAAAAAACGAGTTAAAATGACAAAAATACCCTCTAACCGAATTTAATAAGAAAAAAAGGAGGGAGTGAATAGGGGACACTTGTCACATTATGAGTGGCTTTCTAGCCTTTTTAATTTTCCAAACTTTTTAAAGGATCGCATGTCAAAGAAAAGGATCTGTCACATAAGATTCTTCTATGTGGACATCCCGCCAAAGTTCATACATGAAGGTGCACACTCCCTCCCTACCGGGTAAAGAACCCAATTCACTATTTATTAATTTTGTTTGGACAGATTCTTTGGACCATATTCACTAGTATTTATTTATTTTTTATTTAGGGTCTGTTTGATTTCTAAATGAGTTTAAGATTAAGATTTGGATCTAGGTTATGATTTGGATTAGAATTTGATTTATGAGAGAAAAATATATTATTTTATAATTAAATTAAAAGTTTGTTAATATAATTTATAAAGAAAAAAAAGGAAATATAGGTAGTTAAGAGATAGAGCCCAATTTTTGTAGTAAAAAACAAATAGTATGGTAAACTTTGTTCTAATCCAGGCTTCTTACCCGGAGTATGCATGCCACATATTTAGCACTGAATTCAAATTCACTGGCCTACTAAATCATACCAAACAACCCGTTAATACTCCCCACACTTTTGCCAAAAGGTCCCAACCAAACGGACCCTTAGTTTTTTGGTCCCAGTTCACCTATTTGAACTTCTTTAATGCTGCATCTCTTTCAGACCCTCTGCGAACCCTCAAAGTTAGAACCTTCAAATTCTTCAAATAAACCCTCCCTCATTTCGACTTCTGAATCTTTAATTTTTGATTGTAAATTCTTCAAAGGTGATTTTTGAATGCCACCAAATGTTTGTCAAAATGTCTCATACAATTAAAAAAAAAAATTGTAATTAACTTTTACTACTACTCATAATGTTGGTAAGATGGAGCCACAAGTAAAGATGCTTCATGTGTCTTCTCCAACATAAACTGCTTCTTCTGCTGACCGCACTGCAAGATTATGGAACACACAAAGAACTTTGCTTAATACATACAAGGGTCATTTAGACCCCTTAGCTCGTGTTGCTTTTATCCATCAGGAAAGTATTTGGGTACAACTAGCACTACAACAATCGTGTGGACGGGCGAGGAGACTTTCGCCGGGGACTGGATGTCCTCGACGAAAGTCGCTAAACGACAAAATCAAAGCTGACGTTGCACATGAATACGTTGACCTGTAAAAGAAAATTCAACCAACCCTTTCGCCGGGGACATGTCCCCGGGGAAAGGGTGCTGACTATTTAGTTTACTTTGACTGCCCAGTCAAAATTCAACGGCACATTTCGCTGGGGACTTGAACCCGGCAAAAGTGGCTTTCACTTTGACGAAAATTTGACCAGAGTCAATAGCATGTTAATTGTTCCCGCCTTTATTCTCGCCAAAACTTTCCCTTGGGACATGTCCTCGGCAAAAATGGTATTTACAAAAATATGCTAAAATTATATGTTAAAAATACACAACTTTTAATACACAACTAAAACCCCGATTAAATGTTAAAAATATGAAATTAATTATATTGTGTTTGATTCAGATGTTAAAATGACCTGCTAGTTAAACATAGGTATTATTCCAACAACAACATCAACAACAACTACAAAGACAACAACAACAACAACTACAAGAACAACAACAACAACAACAACTACTACTACTACTACTACTACTACTACTACATACGAAGATTTTCCATGTCACCTAACAGCTCACGAAGTAATGCATCCGACTGACATGCGTGGTCGTCAGGAATCCTTGCCTCCAGCAACCTTACTCTTGTCTCTAGCACCTGTTTTTGTGACTCCAGCAAGTTTATCCTAAGATCTTTGGCATTGCAGCTCGAGCAATCTGTTGGTGCAGATCCAGAACCTTGAGATGGTGAACCAGAAGAGGTTATTCTTAAGTACTCGTCAAATTCACTCTTCCACATAAAATATCCGCACTCATTATCTTCTTTTCTGGGCTGTTACATAATAAGAAAATTATAAGAGATTACAACCCAATTATTTGTATATTTACATAAATAAGAAATGTATGATTGTTCACCTTCGACAGAAGACATGCATAATATTGTCGTCCAGATAAATATTCTCTATGTGATGTTCTTAATCTTATATTTCCTGCTTCACAAGGACACATAAAAGGATCAAATAGCTCCATCTCAGGTTTTGAAATTTGTGTGAAGATAAGAGGTTGTGAGGTTGAGTGGTTTTGAGGATAAGAGGTTGTGAAATTCGTGTAAAGATAAAAGGACTATATAATGTGTTTGTCATGTTGGTGGGAAGTTTTGGTGCCATTTTTTTTGTGGGAATTTTTGGCGCCATTTTTTTGGTGGGAAGTTGAGACCAGTAGACAACTGCAAGAATTTGGACTATACTTGTGAAGATAAAGATGTTTCTGGTGGGAAAGTTTCTTCACTAGTTCAAAGATGTCCACCCCCTTTCATGTGTAATAGCACTTTGATAACGCTCAAAGTGAACATGTTTTTAGTAGCGTTATTGTTGGTTTTGATTATGATAATAGGCTATATTTACTCATAACTGTTGCAAAAGTGCAAAAGATGCGTATTGTGTATGTATATTGTTGGGTTTTTGGTTCCTTGAATCATGAATTACTTTAAGTACTGGAACCACGGACAGGTTTGATATAACCACGGACAGAAGAGTGTAACCACGGATGAAGACAACCGCGGCTAGTAGTAATGTGTAACCACGGATGATATATTGTAATCACTGCTAGTGTTTTGTATAGTCGGTTAGTTTATTGTATTAGATAAATATGGAAAATATATTTATCTTGTAGGTTACGTATTGTATAATGTATAGGACTCCTTAGCTTATAAAAGGAGGTCCTAGGTTAGATTAGATATATGTGAAAGTTTTATATCTAAGGTCGATACACTTCAAGGTTGAAAAACCCTAATACCTTAAGAGTATTCGTATTAATAAATAATATTGAGGTGTTGAATGTTAACTGTTCTTCTTCTTAAGGTTAAGTGTTAAATTCCGCATAATACTTAATAAGTTGTTATTCTAAGTCAGTTTCTATATTAGATCGTTTGCTCAACTGGGATCAACAAGTGGTATCAGAGCTTGTGATCTAGAAACTGTAATCAAGAAGAGATCTAGTTAAGTGTTGTTCAAGGAAGATAAGATGTCTGACGAAACTCACATGGTGACTGCTTCTAAGGTACCCATGCTCAAGCATGGTGAGTATCAAATCTGGAGAATGCGAATGAGGCAATACATTTGCATGATTGATTATGCTCTTTGGGATGTCGTTGAAAAGGGGGACACTCTTCCTAAGAAGGGAGAGGATGGCAAAGAAATTACCATTGTTAGTGAAATTGATAAAGCAAAAAGGAAGTTGGAGATCAAAGCTCACAGTATTCTCTCCATGGGAATACCCAATGACTATGCTTTGGACTTTGAATAATACGAGTCTGCTAAAGAGTTACTGGATGCTCTTGAGACAAGGTTTGCTGGCAATGAAGCTACTAAGAAGTCCAGGATGAATATGCTCAAGCATCAATTTGAAACCTTCACTGCTCGCTGGAGAAAATATTGATGGCACATACAATAGACTTCAAAAACTTATCACCAACTGAAGTTCAGGATTATAAGGTTCTTCAAGAAGATATTAATTTGAAGTTCATTAGAGTCTATCATCGAATGGGCTATTCATACAATTGTGTGGAGGAATAAGGAGGACTTTCCTACGATGACTCTGGATAATCTCTTCAACAACTTGAAGATTTATGAGTCTGAGAATAACTTTGCTAATGCGTCTTCTGCTAATCAAAACATTGATTTTGTATCCAATAATCACAAGAGCCCACAAGATGTATCCACTGCTGCCTATGGTATAACCACGACTATTGCAAACAATACCACTGTTAGTGATAATGTAGTGCGGTGCAATTTGTGCTTGTCTGGCTGATTTAACTACTAGTGTTACTGTGTTGAATCAAGATCTGGATCAAATTGATCCTGATGATCTGGAAGAGATTAATCTTCAATGGCAAATGGCAATGTTGACTCTCCAAGCAAGGAAGTTTCGGAGGAGGACTGGAAGACAAGTTAAGTATGATGGTCAAAGACGAAAGGGTTCGACAAAAGCAAGATGGAGTGCTTTAACCGCAAGAAGAAGGGTCACTTTGCAAGGGAATGTCGAGCTCCTAAGAGGATTGAAGGTGTTAAGAAGATCACGAAGAGTCCGCTCCTTCTTCAGCATTAGTGGCTCAAGATGGTCTTGGTGATTATGATTGGAGTGATCAGATTGAAGAAGGACCCAATGCAGCTTTTCTTGCTAGTGAAGCTTCAAAAGAGCATAACTTTGCTCTTATGGCTTATGCTTCATCTTCTGGTTCAGATTCTGAGGTATCTAATGAGTCTACTTGCTCTTTTAAATCATGTAATGATAACTTAGAATCTCAAAAGGCTATCACTGAGAGTATGAGGAAAGAAGTAGAAAGACTAACTATGGATAACTTAGGTTATAGGGTTGGTCTAGAGAGTGTGGAAGAGAAGCTTAGATACTGTATTAAATGTGATTTTGAGTATGTAGATAAGATCAATATATTAGGTGGTGAAATTGATCTTAAAAATAGAGAGATTAAAATGCTTAAAGAGAAACTTGAACTTGCAGAGAGTGAAAAACAAAAGGCCCTAGATGAAAAAGACAAACATGTTGTTAGGGTAGCTAAAACATAATTTGCTTCTGATCTGGTTCATAAATCTATAGAGAGTCATCTAATGCAAAAGGGTTCTGGGATAGGTTACAACAATATGCCACCACCCACTCTTATGCAACATGCACCACCTGCTAAAGAGCTGTCATTTAGTAGTGAATTCAGTTTTAACAAACCTGTTGAAGGAATAAGTAAGACTGAAACACCTAAGATAAGTTCTGATACGTCATCTGATGTACCCATCATTGAAAATTGGTAATCAGATTCTGAGGAAGATAGTAAAGTATCAACACAGCCTGAAAAGTTGAAACCTATTAAGAAAGTTGATACTAGACAAGCTAACCTTGTACCTAGATTTGGAGCTCAAATAACTAAGAAAGTGGTAGCATACAAGGAAGTACCTAGGGACCAAATGAAAAGATATATACCTAGGGGCAATCAGAGAAACTTTAATGGCTTAATATCTAATAGGTTAGGTAATGAGTTTCAATGTGTCAAGAAAGCTTGTTATAATTGTGGTAGTTTTGAGCATTTACAGAGAAATTGTTATAAAAACAGACCACCAGTGTGGAATCATTGGAGGAGGGTAAATCATCAAAACTTTTCAAAGAAAACAAACCATCATCCTAACAAAAACATGATTCCTAAAACAGTGTTACTGAGGAATGGGAATACAAAATCAATTGTAACTGCTTCTCCCAAATGGATTCCAACCACTGCTACGCAAAGTGTAAACACGGCTAAGCAAAATCAAATCACTGATAAGCCAAAAATCACCACAGATAACAAAGAAGTTTTAAAAATTCCAAAGGTGATAACTGATACAGTGGTTGGAAATCATTTTTATGCTGTTAAGGCCTCAGCTAGTTGGCAATGGAAACCTAAGACCAAGGTTTTACATCATGTCAATTGTGCATCAATGGACCTAACCTAATTTGATTATATTGATGCACAGGGCAGACCCAAGTCAGTATTGGCTTGGGTCCACAAAAGGAACTAATCTGTTTAATTTCATGTGCAGGGCAATCTACAAGATGAGCTAAAAGACAAAGGAGTTTTTGATAGTGGTTGCTCTGGGCACATGACTTGGGATGGGAGCAACCTGGAAGATTTTGAAGCTTTTGATGGAGGATATGTGGCATTTGGCAATGATCCAAAGGGAGGAAAGATACTTGGAAGAGGCACAATCCGAACAGGGAATTTGGACTTTGAAAAAGTCTACTTGGTACAGGGACTTAAGTACAATTTATTCAGTGTTTCTCAAATGTGTGATAAGAAAAACTGGGTACTTTTTGGTGAAAATGAGTGTGTGGTGCTGTCTCCTGAGTTTACGATGCCTGATGAGAAGTTTATACAACTTAGGGTACCTAGGAAGGAAAATATATATTGTTTTGATCTTAATGATGTAATTCCTAATAGGTCCTTAACTTGTTTATTTGCTAAAGCATCTGTGGATGAGTCTAAGTTATGGCATAGAAGATTAGGTCACCTCAATTACAAAACAATCAATAAACTGGTTAAAGGGAACTTAGTGAGAGGGTTACCTTCTAAGGTTTTTGAGTGTATGTGTGTGGCTTGTCAAAAAGGAAAACAACATAGAGCTTCTTGTAAGTCCAAAACAGTCAACACTATTTCACAACCACTATTTATGCTTCATATGGACTTATTTGGAACTACTTTTGTCAAGAGTTTGAATCATAAGCGATTGCCTAGTTATCACTGAAGATTATAGTAGATTTTCTTGGGTTTACTTTTTGGATGCTAAGAGTGAAACTAGTGAAGTTCTCAAGAGTTTCATTACTAAGATAGAAAATCTAGTAAATCATAAAGTCAAGATAATCAGATGTGATAATGGAACTGAGTTTAAGAATGCAGTGATGAATCAGTTTTGTGTAGATAAAGGTATAGAAAGACAGTTTAGTGTTGCTAGAACACCACAACAAAATGGTGTGGCTGCTGGGATAGGTCTTTTGGAATCACTTTTGGCTCTTCCTAACCACTGACAACAATAACCTTATACTCTGTGTTGGTTTTGTGTTTTTGTCTTACAGGTATGAAGGTTTTGTGTGCATAAGGAGCTGGTGTGTTAGCTGTTTGTGTTTGTTTAAAAAAAAATAATAAAAAAAAGGTTCTAGTTTATCCTTCATATTTTTGTAAGTTCTTACTTATGGTGACACAGATTTACTTGCTATATCCCTTGGTCATTTGGAAGAAATGATCCAATGTATCTGCTGATGGTATGTTGCAACCGCGGATAGTAGTTCTGGAACCGCGGATAGCATGGAGTCTAGTTTTGGATAGTATAGGGGCTGTTTGGTAAAATTGGCGAATCTATATCACTCTCCCCAAATCCCGGACGGATCATTTATTTGATTCTCAAACCACTTCCAATTGGCGCTCAACCTTAACCTTAATCACTTTCTTTGCATCATTCATCAACTCACATCATTATCTTACTTAATCATAATGGCTGAAAAGTATTCCACTTCACATAACCTAGTTGCCATTCTCACCAAGAATGCTCGATCTGAAGGGTTTCATCAAATGATTGATTTCTTAGTTCACAGTCCCATTCATTATGCTTTAACTGTTACACCCACCATTCTTAAAGCCTACATACATCAATTCTAGAGGAATGCTACACTTGCAACGGTTGATGATGTGGAGATGTTTCGTTCTGAAGTGGATGAGCATGTTATTTCTGTTACTGAGGATATCATTCGAGAAGTTTTGCAGTTTGATGATGCTGATGGGGTTGATAATCTTTCAGATGTTGAGATTGTTGCTGGTTTAGAGAGATTAGGATATACCCATAGGGGTGAAAAGGTACAATTCTTTAAGAGTTTGTTTTCACAACAATGGAAGTTTTTGATTCACACCTTGTTGATGTGTATGAGTAACAAGACTACAGGTTTTAATGACTTTCCTTCAAAAATTGCTACTGCTATTATTTGTTTATTTGAGGGAAGGAAGTTTAATTGGTCTAGGATGATTTATGAGGGGCTAGTACAAAACATTAGGAAGAAGGGTAAATACTATTTGTATCCTCGGTTTGTTCAACTGATTGTAGCACATCAAATTGTTGATCCTATTGAACATTCTAGAGAGTATGAAGTACATCATATGCTTCCTAAGGTTTTTGCACATATGAGGAATCAGCCACAAAATGTACAAATTAGAGATGTTCCTTTATTTCCTCACATGCTTACTTTGCCTACTGATCCTGATTTTGATGAAGGTCTTGAAACTCAACTAATTGTCACTAAAAGTACACCTCAAACCACTGATAGTACATCTCAAATCACTGATAGTACACCTATTGTCTGGACTAGGAGAAAGAAGGGCACTAAGCTTCCTCAGGCTAGTGCTAGTGGTGTTGCTCATGAGGCTGTCACAGGTGATGAAGGTGACATGATTGGAAGGGCTTCCACTACTGATACATGCTTCGATGTTGGTCAGGGTAGTGGGAACATAAATAAGACCCAACCTTTGGCAACTCCTAATGTGGAGAGTTCCTTGGAACTTAACACAGGTGGAGGAATCCCTAGCCACTTGGCTAATACAGGGTGCATAGATGTTCAGGCTCGGTCTGATGTTATGTTTTCTATATCCAAGGATTCACCTCTCGGAGCGGTTCACACAGCTCGAAGTGATGAGGATAGGTTGGAACCTGAACATGAATTGACGGATTCTGAGTTTGTACATGCTGACTTTTCCAATGAACCACCTCTCGGACCAGTTCACACAGGTCGAAGTGGGGAGGATATTCTTGAACGCTTAAATGAATTGACGGATAAATGTACTAAGATGGAGGAGACGATCTCTAATCTCAAGGAATTGGCTGGGTTTCATGAAAAGGATATTCGGCGCTTGAAGCACAGGGTTTTGGTTTTGGAGAAGATCAAAAGGCCTGGGCTTGCTGCTTTAAGGAAGCTACGGAAAAAGAAGGTGGACTCCTCTCCCGCTCTGAATATGGAGGATGTATCCAAACAGGGGAGGAGTGAAGGCATGAATTGTGGGAGGCTGTTAATGTATCTATAGAAGAAGATGTTGATAGTGGAGATCAAACATTTTTGGTATCTGATAAAGATGGGAATGAGGCCGTTCTTGAAAATGTGAAGAAAGTTGTAAAAGATGTAGTACAGAACTCAAACACCGATGGTATGTCTGAAACCACGGATAGTACACTTCTAACTACTGATGCTGTAACAGACATGACAACTATAACCACTACAACTACACCTACTACAATCATACCCACTGCTATCATAACCACTTCCACTATTGTCACAACTCTCTCTGTATTACCACCTAAGTCTAAAGAGGTGGAGAAAGAAGCTGCTAGTACATTGATAGATCTATGCAAAACTTCATCTATTTCTACATCTGTGACATCTGTTCAATCTACTGCAACTAAACTCAAACCCAGAGGAAAAACTTTAGTTATTGGTGAACCTCTGAAGAAGAAAGTGGTTCAATATGATGTTGGAAAAGGTAAAGGGGTTGCAGTACAAGAGTTGAAGTTTAAATCTAAAGCAGAACAAGAAGCTTATGATGCAGAGTTTGTTAAAAATATGGTTGCTGAAGAAAAAGAAGCTTTAGAGAAAAGAAAGCAGAATGAAGAGGAAGCTAGTCAGAGAATGTTAGCTATATGGTATGAATCACAAAATTTTCTTCAAGCTTCTCAACAAATACATGATGAATATACTGCACAAGAATGGAATTTGTTGGATGATAAGGAAAAAGCTAGGCTTTTGGGTGAATGGGCAAAGAAGGTTGGTAAAGAAAGGAAGCAAGTTATAAGAAAGAAACCTCTTTCAATGGCACAGATGAGGAATGTATTAATGAAAATTATTAAGAATTCAGGCATTCACATTTCTGAAAATCTTAGTAAATGTTCATTTGAAAGAATTCTTGAGATTTATGAAAGATGTATGAAGATTAATCATGATGATTACTGTCCAATGAATTCTGAGAAGGAAGAAGAGTGGATTAAGAAGCATGATGAGTGGATGCAAAGTAAGAGAAAGAGAACATTTGAGATTCAAGAAACATCTGATTCTAAAAGATTGAAAGAAGTTGCAGATGTTAATCAAATTGTTTCTTATGAGTTTAAGCTTAATGATGGAAGTGAAGGAGTTTGGAAAATTCAAAGACTCAACAATGAAGTTTATGAGTATAATAAATTTTCACAAATGCTTTAGTATTTTGAAAGGGATGATTTGATGGATCTTTGGAGACTTTACAAGAATAAATTTGGTGAAGTACATCCAACTGATTATCATGAGAGACTAGTCTATTATAATTTGAAGATTTTATTTGAACCAACTCATGATGAACCTGAATGGAAAGGACTCTACAATGGTACTGTAACAAGATGGTTTTTATATCAAACTTGTGGAGTTCATGTTTTAACTATTTCTGGAAAAGTTATTCACATGTTAGTAGAAGGTGATTATCCTCAGTTGAACAAGTATCCAGAAATTATTATTCAGATGTTGAAACCTGATATTATCAAGATGCTGTTACCCTATGATGGTCAAGCCTATGATTTGTTGAAGAAATATGAGAAAATTCTTAAATCTCATAAGTGTTTGGCTACATCCTCCATTTCAGATGTTTTGAGCTTAAAGGAAACTTGAGAATTCTGTTGGAATGTATCAAGTTTAGGGGAGGATTGTTGGGTTTTTGGTTCCTTGAATCATGAATTACTTTAAGTACTGGAACCACGGACAGGTTTGATATAACCACGGATAGAAGAGTGTAACCACGGATGAAGACAACCGCGGCTAGTAGTAATGTGTAACCACGGATGATATATTGTAACCACTGCTAGTGTTTTGTATAGTCGGTTAGTTTATTGTATTAGATAAATATGGAAAAGATATTTATCTTGTAGGTTACGTATTGTATAATGTATAGGACTCCTTAGCTTATAAAAGGAGGTCCTAGGTTAGATTAGATATATGTGAAAGTTTTATATCTAAGGTCGATACACTTCAAGGTTGAAAAACCCTAATACTGTAAGAGTATTCGTATTAATAAATAATATTGAGGTGTTGAATGTTAACTGTTCTTCTTCTTAAGGTTAAGTGTTAAATTCCGCATAATACTTAATAAGTTGTTATTCAAAGTCAGTTTCTATATTAGATCGTTTGCTCAACTGGGATCAACATATATGTAGTTAGGTATCGCAAAAGATGAAGAAATAAAGTTTTCATGCACATTTGGAGTATTCCCGAGGAAAGAAATCAAGTAAGGAAGCTCTTGGACTCAATGATTGAGAAATGCAATGATTTCTAAGTATCTACAGCAAGTAAAGATCAAGTTTTGCCTTGGAAATCATCAGCGAAAAGAAAGAAAAAGGCGAAAGTCAACAAAAGTCAAATCTGACGGTACAAGACACGCCCAACTATTCGGTTGAAGCCCGCAACCGATCCGGTTGGGCGGAGGAACAAGGCGCAACCGATCCGGTTGCATGGGCTGGAGTTACACAACTTGTCATTTAATGTTGCCTTAACTCCCCATAATCATTAGAGGCAGATCATTTCTTGTTATTAAATTGTGGAGAACATTTTTAGACAGATACTTATGGTTCTCTAGCTATATAATGAACCTAGACTTAGTAGTCTAGGTGTGACACAACCCAAAGTGTAATAGTTTACACCAAAACTATTACCAACCATTTTATTCATCTCAAAAGTTCGGTATTTACTGTAAAACGTCCAGGAGGTTGGAGAGATTCATTCTCATCCATTGTTTTGATCATTCGGAGTTATACAGTGAAGCTAGGTGATTGGAGGCGTGTGGTTGCTATAATCCACGAATTCTAGTTCTTATAATCCCAAAAGTTTAGGTATTCTATGAAACTTGTTATGGATTTCTATTCTCTTGAGTTATTGAAATTACTTTGTTGTTACTTGTGTTTTGTTATAATTATCATGGAGTAGTTTTTGAATATACTTGTGTGTAAGGATGTAGGAAATCATACTAGTGTTCTCATATGTGATGCATGTATATATGATCTTGTTTAAATGAGTTTGTTGGAAAAATACTAGTCTTGTTTGATTTGTCGGTAAAACATGTTTTAAGAAAAAGGACCGAAAGGATTTCTCTTGTGTTTTATTCCAAAAAGTTAAGTGACAAACTAGTATGGGGATATGGAGATTGACAACCACCATGTTTACTTATTGAAACAAGACTAGAAACATTTTCATCACGAAAGGTCGAGAGATTCGTAGGAACGAGTTAAATAAGAACATTTTACAAACAAATGGATTTTCTAAAGGATAATCATTAGATAAGGACCGAAAGGATTACCTATATGTTATTGTTCTTAAAATGATTTTTACAAAACATAAACCATGGGTTGGAAATCATTTGCTTATGATTTGTGCATCATATCAAGAGTTTAAACCAAACCTTCATGAACACTTACTATGATTGCCTATAGACTACACACAAGTATATGTTTCTTTATATTGAATTTCACTAGAACCATCATTTTTGGAGAGAGAGCCTTGACAAAGCTTTCTTGTTACCAATCTTTTAAAACAATTTCAAAAGAAAAATCCCTTGGGACGATCTCGACTTACCTACCTTTGCTATCGCGAACGAGTATACTTGCTCGTATGTGTTTTTAGTAATAATCGGATAATTCGTGCTTATAAATTTTTAAAACTTGCACACGGAAAGTACATCAAGTTTTTGGCGCCGCTGCCGGGGATTTTTGATTTTTGATTTTTAAGTAATTCAATTTTGATTAGATTCTGTAAATTGGTAATCTTAAAATTAAGTTTCATAAAGAAAAAAAAATGATTTTTTTTTGGTTTAGAGGCTAACCGAACCGGTTAGTGCTCTTGTAAAAAATTTAGTTTTTGATTTTTGTAGTTCTAGTTTATCTATTGTTTTGTGTTATAGTTTATAGTTTAATTCTTGTCATTTCTGATTTTTATAGATTATCTTATAGATTGTTTCATCTTGTTTAGTAATTTTTAGATTTTTGATATTTTATTATTTTTAGTTTTATTTACTTTTTAGTTAATTTTGTCTTAATTGCAGTAATGAGCTTGTTTAATTTTCAGTTTTTATGGTTTAGTAGTTTTAATGAGTAGTTAAATAGATTAGTTAATGTAGTTTTAATTAATTAACTTAATTAATATTTTTAATTAGTAAGGATAATGAGTAGACACATTTAATTAAGAGTTTAAGCACAATTATTGGTCATTAATTAATAATTAACAAGATTAATAAATTATAGTAAAAAAAAAAAAAAAAAAAAAAATTGGAAAATCAATCCTACCGTTCGGTTGCGGCCAGCAACCAGATCGGTTGGACGTTTTGGTCAGAAAGTTTACCACCAACCGAGTCGGTTGGAGCTCTCTGTAAAAAAATTTCTAGTTTTTAGATTTTGAGTTTTGGCTTGTGTTTTTAGTTTTGTTAAGCGTCTTTGCTTGTTTAGTATATGTTTCTGTAGTTTTCTTTTGTTTTTACTAACTCTAACGCTAATGATTTGGATTTTTGTCTTTGGTTTTGTTTTGTGTTCTTAGATAGTTGTTATGCATAGTTTAAGCGGAATTTCTGAGTACCTTCGTAACTTAGATGAGATGTTCAAAGACCCCGGAAACTCGTTAGAGAAGATTGGGAATATTCTGGAAGAGAATAAGAAGGACTTGGGAATTGATTTGGATTGTATGGAAGAAGTGGGAGAGAACAAAGTTCAATTTCCTAAGAAGGGTAGAGTTGTGGTATTCACGCAAGCAACACTAACGGAGTATGATTCACCACTCATGAGGTTCGGTACACCTTGTAGTGTCGAGGGGGTGAGTGCGTGGGACGCTCAACTAAACATGGCCTATGGTGAAAATTATATTGTGGAGAAAGTTCTTGATCAAATTGGTCACGTTCGTTTGGATTATGAAGCATACGGGAGAAGAATGGTTAAGAATCTTAAGGTTAACATTCATGGTCATATTTTTGAAGCAAATTTTGTTGTATTGGAAGAAGGAAATGCGGATGAGCCTAATGTATGTTTTGGGCGAGATTTTCTTGTGACTACCAAATGTTAAGTGGATTTTGCTTTGGGGGAAATGAGGATCAACATTACCGATTTGGAAGAGGAGAAAGGAGTGAATGAAATGCTTGTGGAGTTATGTGCTAATATGGAGAAGGAGAATGTGGAAGTAGTAAAGATGGGGAAGGCTAATAGGAAGAAAACCTCATCTAACAAATTAACTCCTACCACATCCACAAACAAAAACAATGATTACACATCTTCACCACCTACTACACCAAACACCTTCAAACCTTTAACCCAAGACCAAAAAGAAGCTATCCTAGAAAACCTTGAGCAAAAATTTCTTGAACTAAATGAGAAAAAGCCCGTGATTGAAGTACTACAAGATTATGTTCTATACCATAAGAAACTAGACGCGATGACGTTAGCAAGAGCGGGATTGGAGGATAAATATCTATCAGAGGAGGATAGAGATAGGATTTTGTTTAGGGGTATGCCACGTAAGGAGAAAGACCCAGTAAACTTTGTTTTGCCGATTAAAGTTAACGGGACTACTCCAATGTATGCTTTGGCGGATACAGGTTCAAGTGTCAATGTTATGCCCTATCCATTATTTAAGACATTGGGTCTTAGTAAGCACAACCAAATCACTCAAAACTTACGATGGCGGACAATTCCCAAGCAAAAGCGATGGGGGAAGTGAAAAACGTAAGAGTTCAAATTGGCTATCAACCTTACTTGGCCGATTTTCTAGTCCTAGACATCCCGGTTGATAAGAGTCTACCTCTTCTATTAGGAAGACCGTTCCTACGCACATGTGGTGCAATCATAGATATGGGTAGGGGTACGATGACAATCGATGATGGGATCTCGAAACAAACCTATTATCCCAAACAGAGGGGACCAGTTTTGGAATTCATGGAGGAATTAGAATTGATGGAAGCGGACAATGACTTGACTTGTTTTGAAATTGGATGTGATGTCCATGGAAACGCGATGTATGGACCACTAGCTCCACCATACTTTGATATTGAGAATGAAATGGAACGCGCACTAGCGGTGGAGGCATTTTACAATACATTTAAAAACATCCTTGTTTACAAGAAGCTAACCGATTTCTTAGGTTCTTTACCGGTTCAACTCAAAAATTTGGAATGGGGACCCGAGGGGTCAAGTGTTTACAAAAGAGAGGATGGAGATGGAGAATGGCATGTCAAATTTGATATACTATGTCCAGATGGGAGAAGATTTGTAAGGAAATTCAAAACTCACGAAACGCACCGTGAATTGACCGGGAAATTTCTAAGTGAGGACATCTTTAGGCATGAGTATTTTGAGGAGTAATAAGGAGAAGCAAAACACCATAATAACAAGTAATTGTTTGCTTGAATTTCATCTTTGTGATGAAACTTTTTAATTTTATGCATTTAGGATTTCTTGTTCTTCATTTGATTTTTTTTTGTTCTTATTATTATTTTGGAGTTATTTAATTAATGCATTTTGAGTTTTAGTTTAAGTAATGAGTATGATGATTTAGTTTTTGAGATTATATGTTGTTGGAATTTCCAAATGGTTGGATGAATGTTGTGTGCATCTTTAATCGGATTTTTGAGTAAACGATTGTTGCTTGGATGGTAAAATGCCCAAGTAAAGTGAAAAAGATAAAATTCTGCAAAAATGTAAATCGAAACGGTTGTGTCCATGACTGAAACGGTTGCATACAAGTATATACACCAAAAAATCATTTTTTACAGAAAAACACACACACACACATTAATCCTCCAGCTGGGTTTCGCAAAATTTGACCATTAGAAGTTGTTTGAAGCTTGTAAAAGTTTTGGAAGATCATCATGGCACCTAAGTAAGTAAGCATCAGCAATCAATTAACTTAATTAATGTTTAATTTGAGCATTTGATTTGAATTACAAATTAGGTCACTAATTTGGGGGTTTTTCATAGAATTCGAATTAAGTTGTAATATTTTACGATTAAGTGGGTAATTGATATAGGAATGCATTGCAAAAAGAATTGTATTGATTGATTCAACATGGGATGAGTTTTAGATGATTGAATTTTCGGATTTAATTAGGTTGTGCCATTGAATCAAATTAATTTGCAATTGATGATTCCTAGTTGATAGATGACGCGTTCTAATGAATTTTAGATGCCACATTGTTGATTAGAATAAGTAATTGAGAATTGATGTTAAGATTGTTAAGTTCTAAGCAATATGAATATGTGATGATTAGAAGTTTTGGAAGTGAATTAAGAGCAATTTGAGGATGTGGGAATCATTGTTGATGTTAGAATACAGTTTAGGAGTGAATTGGAATTGGAAGAATCGATTAGAAAATGGATTTGAAAAAAAAAATTTCTGCAGGATTGAGTAACCGATCCGGTTGCGAAGCGCAACCGAACGGTTGGACTGAGGTAGCAAGTGGAACCGATCCGGTTGCTCCCCAACCGATCCGGTTCCATGTTCTGTTTTGGAAATTTTGGAATTTTTGAAGTAGACCTTCGAGGCTTCTAAGGACCTTTCCATTTGTTCTAACACTCTTATATTGGCTTATATTTGTGATTCCTGCGATAACATTGCATGTTTCTAACGGCTAATCCGACTTGATTATGTTGTGAAGGAAGTGATAGGAAAAGGGATCGCATCACGGACTCGAGGAGCAAGAAAAAAGAAAGATGAAATGCCAATCCCAGAATGCCACCCAAATCTTCTTTGGCATGGAGAGAATCATGATCGTCGAAAGCGTCTCAATGACACATTGTTATCTATTGGAGGAAAGGAAGTACACCAACCTCGGATTATTAATTGGGAGGTATTGCAAAGTTTGGGCTGCCATGAAGTTTTAGAGGATAGGCTGTTGATAAGAACATTATGGAACAAGCAGATTCTAACTACAGAAATGTGGAAGAGAGCTCTCAACATCGATGAGCCCATATACAAAGGATGGTGTTTAGAATTTTTGTGTTCCTTTGAAATGAAAACAAATATTACAGCTACAGGTGTTTGCTCAGACAAGTGTATTACTTTCAGGCTAGGTGATCGAGAACATGTTGTCACATTAGGGGAATTTGGAAAGTTGTTAGGATTATATTCGGACGAAGATTTGAGAAACCAGGATTTTAAATATATCATTATGTTGAGTGATAGGAATAAGGAAGGATTTGACAAAAACAGGTTTTGGAAGAAGATAAGCATGGAAAATAAGTTAACATATGGAGAAAGTAGGGTCTCAACGATTAGAAAACCACTTTTGCAAGTATTTCATAAGATAGTAGTTGAGTCTTTATTACACAGGGCACATGATGTGGATAAGATTCTGGAAGATGATTTATGGGCACTGTTTTCTTTTGAAGAAAAACATCCGTTAAGATCACTAGATGTAGCGTGGTTGATTGCCCAGCACCTTCATCGAAGGGCCGCATTAGGAATCGTTAACTATATTTGTGGGGGACACTTGATTACTAAGATTGCAAGAAGCCTTGCTTTATTCAACCCTATGGGAATGGTTTTGTTTAGTGAGCCAATTATGCCAAAAAGTACATAAGCCGAAGGATTTGCTCATTTAAGAGATGCAGGAAGTGGAAAGCTCAAAGGATTACCGGAGGAGCTCGACGTAATGCCTTTAAGAACATGGATTGGATAGTGGATCATTCTTGGTTTATGGTTTCAAAAACAATGGTTATTGTGTTGAACAATATTATCTTTATCTCTTAACTATTTCTTTAGGATGATTATCATACTTTGTTTATTTTCATATTTTAAGTAGCGTTTGGATTATTTGTTTGTTTTGTTTTGTGTATTACGTATTTTGCAGTTCTGTTTGCAGGATGGATATGACGGAAGCTTATTGTTGGTCAAATATTTTAGAGTTGGATAACTCACATGCTTGCTTATGACCCAATATGCATATTGCATACTTTATCCCGTGGTATTTTTTTGATTATTTCTTTTTCCCATTTTCTTTACTTTGAAGTTCATTTTTATTACATTGAGGACAATGCAAAACTTAAGTATGAGGGAGGGAAGAAAATAGGAAAAAATGATACGATTTTTAAATTTTTAGTTTTTAGTCTTGTTTTTAGTTTTTAGGTTAAGTTTTTGAATTTAAGTAATTAGGTGAAATCGCCCTTGATTGTCTAGTTATTTTCACACGTTATTAACATATATTAAAAATAACAACTTGGGTATTTCAATGGTAAAATGAGGTTTTTGAATTTTTTTGATTTGAACCAAATTACGGAAGTAATTTGATGACGCTTTACGAAGCGCGTTCGGGGTCAAAGGAACTTCCTTTTCGTCGAGCAAGTTTTTTAACACCCTAGGCAGTGAACCTAATCGTTGTAGTGTAGTATTAGGGTAAGCCACGGGTATTGATATCGTTCTCAAGGGGAATAGGAATGCTAGTTGAGAATTACTACGCTAAGGTTGGGGTTGAGGAAGATTATTTTTGTGCTTTTTATGTTTTTTAGGAAATGGAAAGGTACGAATCTTGAGGTTTGGATTTGGGGGGTGGTATTTCTACCGATTACTCTACTTGTCTACTTATCTAATCTAACTAGTGGGTAGTCTATGCCTAATTATTGTGTGCTCGTATGATGATTTAAAAATGTGTTTACTTAGGTTGTATTACTCCTTCATTATCTTCTATTGATAGTTGAATTGTCACGTCCTTATTCTTAATCGCGTTGTGTGTCTAAGGTCGTAGGGTATGCGTTTATCCCTAACTCTTTGAAACTACCAAAGGTTATTGCCTACAAAATCTCTAGGATTTATAAAGTAAACTCTAAGGTACTCTGCGGATATTTTAGCCTACAATGACTCTAGGTTACTATAAGCTAAGGTTCACAAAGATTAATCAAGCATTAACTACACATCGAATGACCTATCGCAATACTAGATCATTAACAATTAAGATAAGAAACAACCAATCAATATTCAATAATCAAGTTTCATATTCCCTAAGCAAACACACAAGTAAATTAGCCGGACATGGGAAACATGCAAGCATACACACAAAACTACACACTGAAAACTGAAAAATTCGGTTTCTATAGATAATGTTACAAGTGCGACGGTGTCACCTTATAGGTTGTGACGCCGTCGGGTTGCCGTTATTAGGGTTTCGTCTTGGCCACGTTAGTCTTGCGACGGCGACACCTTATGCTTGTGACGCCGTCCTCTTCAGTATCTGACGTCTTCTGGATCAAATCTAGGTCGTCTGAGTTGCGACGCCCTACCCTTTTAAAACCTGATGCCGTCATTTGATAATTAGCAATTTGGCTACTGGGTAGTCACAAAATTTTTCCGACGGCGTCGCCATTCTGGTAGTGACGTCGTCCTCTTCTAAGTTGCGACGCCGTCCCCTTCAGTTCCAGCAGCCTGAGTGTCTCGATTCTTGACTTTGGCCATTTTCTTCATATATTCGCGCCTTTTCGTCCGAATAAGTGTCATTCCCGCAATTTGCCTTCAAGAGACCTAAAAAGTGAAAAGGAATGAAATTAGGTAGTAACGGATACAAAAGTGATCAATTAAGGGCTTAAATGACCTCTTAAAATGGTACCTTTTAAATCCTTATCAAATATCCCTACACTTGGTATTTTCTTGTCCTCAAGAAAATGTGCTTTTAGCCAATTAATTTATAAGTTAGGGGTCACGAAACATTGGTTTAAAACAATCCACAACACATATAAGCCCCGAAAAAGTCATAACAAGCTCGGAAATTACATACTAGCACCTCACATGGGGTGTTTGGATACTCACATCTCTCGGGTGTATAGGAAATATATCAAAGTTGAAATGGAAGATAAAAACTCATTAACCAGTCCTTGTACATAGATTACCATAGGCTTGAGACTAGATCAAACCTCCATCGCTTTGGCATAAGCACCTAGGAAAGACTATCCAAGAGGTCTTTTAAAGGGTTGTAATGTTAGGCTTATGGTAGGGAAACAAAGGGTTTGGTGGGATAGGCGATTTAGTGGTGGCAAGTAAAAAATCTTTATGTTACAAGCATGAGAAGAATGACGTTGCTAAGCCAAGACTAGACACTCTAAACTCTAGATAACTGAAATAAACATACATAAATTTAAAGATAGATGTAGGGTGGTAGCCCTTTTTTTCACACTCTATTCTTTTTCTTCTTTTTTGTTTTAATTATTTTTTTTTTCGATTTTTTTTTATTTTTTTTTCATACACTTTTACTCTACCATCCTCTACGATAACATCAAAATAATAGGGATTTATAGGCACATCCCTACACTTGAGTTTTTATCACTCTAATACTATTTTGACCCGAATTGAAAAGATCAAAACACTTGGAGTACATTATTACGCAAATAAAGGGAATTTGAATTTAACATTCTCTTCCCGTCATTTCATAAACTTTAACTTTTCCCATGAGTCCCAATCGTCCCAAAACTGTGTACAAAGGATATGACTCGACTTAGCAACTTATGCAAGCAACTAGATAATTGAACTAAGGGTTTAGTGTGATAAAAATAATGCACTAAAAGTGAGTGCATATAAGGTAGGCTAAGGCGATTTGGGTGTACATTTGGGGGTGGGGTGTAAACAATTCTCTTCATTGAAATTCCGTAAAACCGAAACATCACGAGAACCGCGAAAAGGATAGGCTAAGAGGGGTTAACTAGGGGTATCGTGTACTAAAAGTGAGTACAACGCAAGGGTGTGGGGGAATTACTCAACCGATGTGAAAGAAGTAATTATATTGCAGGTATCAAACAAGGGTTATCCTAATGCCTCTTATCATTTAGTTATTCCTAAATACACAAGTGTAGTCTTACAAGCGATCTCGGGATGCATCACAAAACAAGTTCTAGAATCTAATAGACAACCGGTTCACACACTAAGCATTAAAGATGAATGCTTTAATTCCTACTAATCTATGGGCGATCCTCACATTTTGGGTGGAATTTAGGTGGTAAAGGGTTTTTGTGCTAGTCAGGCAACTTCCTATCCATGAGACGCTTTTCTTAAGACTAATGGCCCACTCCTATATGTCATGAAAAATTAAAAATTTGGTGCCAAAATTACCTTAGTCGACATTTTCTCATGGTTTATTACACAAATGCAATTGGACAAAGCAAATAATCAAGGATAAGCATAATTTCAAAGTTCCCGTTTATTTTCCCTCCATACACTTAAACTGAACATTGTCCCAAATGTTCCCCAAAAGTATCAAAGTTATAATAATAGAAGGTAATTAAAAACGAAAGAAACTAATACTCCCCTGATTAGCTCGGTAGGATCCATGTGTGAAGCAGTGGTTAAATCTTTCTTCAAGAAGAATGTTATGCGTGAAAAGCTCCTTCCAATCTTTTGTATAATCTTCTTGACAAATTAAACCTGCACACTTTGAAGAAAACAAACGAAACCTTCGCGTAAAATCGGCGGTAACAATATATATACAAGACTCTACTAAACTAGGATATAATGCTTGTGGAATGGATGTTTACAGATTTTATGGAAAATTAAGACCTGGAAAATTCCAAAAATTTATAAGTAGCACAGAAAATGAGAAAAAGTAATTAGTTGTTTATGCTCCTTCCTGACGTCGTCAGGTCTGCAATTTTCTGGAAAATATTCTGGAAAATTTATATCTTTAGAATCTGGAAAAATTTCCTGCAAAACCATCCGTTAAGACTCGATACAAGCATTTGACTCGAACAAACACACATGTATATCTTTTAATTGATTGAAATTCTCTTGTTTACGTTTCTTTTGAAAATGTGTGTAATCCTCCCTACACTTATCCCTTATGTAAAATACCTTTATATGTAATTAAGATGAGGTTAAAGACAAAATAAAGAATTTTTACAAGTTAAACATGAGAGTAAACAATCAATAAAATATATACGACACAAACAAGCAAACAATTAAGCATGGGTTGCCTCCCACGAAGCGCTTTTCTTTATTTATGAGTCTTGTAGCTAGACTCGAAGTCGTGCTCCTACGTGACTTCACTACCGTCACCTTCTTCCTCATGATGGTCTCCATTGGGGGGTTCCATGTTGTAGAAGTGCCCTATGATGCACTTTTCTAAAAGGTCATCTTCTCCCCAATTGGTCCTATACTCCGGTCCTAGTTTCAAGCAATCCTTATAGAAACCTAGAATCTTGGCCATTACGTAATCTAGTCCTTTCTCCTTATCCTCCTCATTCCTATAGTAGACCGATAGTTTAAGTTCCTTTTCATCATTGGATAGTGATGAAAACTTCTCAATCTTAAACGGCATTTGGTAAGCTACATCATCGGTCTCATCTTTGAATCTTACTATCCCTAACGATGGATCATAAGTCATCCCGGTGTTTTCTATGAAAGGTTTTCCTAGAATAACGTGGGACAAGCTAGGATCTATGGCCGTACTAATATCATTCACCACTATGAAATTCGTAGGAAAGATGAAACTACCTACATAGACGGGAAATCCCTTAACTCTACCAAGAAAACTGCAACTAACCCTAGGATTATCGGGGTCTTGCCTAGTTGGGATAGGCTTCTTCATTACCCAATTATAATAGGTGCTAGTCATGATATTTATTGGGGACTTGCGGTCAATGTATACTTTCGCCATAAAAAGGTGTCCTATGCAACATGGTATGTTAAGATTCCAAGGGTTCCCAAGCTTGATCCTAGGGCGTTTCCTAACGTACATGTGACGGAGGTCTCGTACTAAATGTGGGTGGCAAGAGAGCTCTTCTTCCGTAGAAAACTTATTGAAATAGTCATTTCCTACTTCACCTACTTCCTCCGTTGTTTCATCATTAGGAGTTTCACTAATCTCAAGTACCGTTTCTTGGTTCACTTCGTCATTTATTCTATTGGGCTTCACTAAGGTGATGGTATTGATGAATTGAACATGCTTAGCTAACTTACTTGGGTCCTTAATCTCTAAACCAGGAGCTTCGGGAGTTGAGATAGCATTAACCTTCCTATCACTATTGGTTATGGCTTTCATGAGGTTATCTATCTTCCTATCCATATCGGCTTGTTGTTGGTTAAAACGATCTGAGAGCTTAGCTATTTGAGCTTCTTGGGATGCGACTATATTTTGTAACATCCTTTCTATGTTTTGTTGGGTAGGGCCATGAGATGGGGGCCAAGAGAAATCATTCGATGTGAATTCTTTGGTTTGTCCCTAATAGAAGTCGGGTTTTCCCTTCCACGCTTCTCGGGCGTCTTTGAAAGTCCTAGGTCCTGGTGTTGTAGGGAATCTTCCTCCCGTTCCATTAGTACGCGAGGATGCGTAGTCAACGGAAGCTTGTTCGGGGAATCTCGTGCAAGCATGAGTGTTATGAGGATCACTACATGGCTCACATGAGGAAGAAACTTTGTTCACTTGGCGTGAAGACTTATGGTTATTGTAGGAGCTCATTAGGAATTTAACTTGATCTTCAAGCTCGAGCATCCTACGGTCGGAAGATTGTGAGTCAAGGGGAGGCAAGGAGATTGCCTTTACGGTTTTGGGCAACTCACGGGGGTCATTCCAACTTTCGTTGTCATAGAGTGCAAGGTCCTCTATTATACCCCACGATTCTTCCGCGGTGAGATCACTAAGTTTTCCACCGGCCGCTTGGTCAATGGATCGCTTAGTGGGGAAGTTGACATGATCATAGAAGATTTGGACTTGAAGCCAAAGATCAATGCCGTGATGAGGGACTTTATAGAGTAAGTCCTTGAATCGAGTCCATGCTTCGTAGAGAGATTCACCTTGATGTTGTTGGAACATCAAGATTTCATTCCTAAGCTTAGTGGTTCTCCCCGAAAGGAAAAATTGAGCAAGGAAACGTGAGGTGAGATCATCCCAACTTGAGATGGATCCGGCGGTATGTCGCTCAAGCCAATTACTAGCTTGGTCCCGTAGAGAGAATTAGAAGAGACGCAGGCGCGTGGTCCCCCGAGTAGTAGCATCAAGGTCGATGGAATCGAAAATTTTAAGGAAATCCTTAAGATGCTGATTAGGATCTTCAGAATGAAGTCCATGGAATGCACATCCGTTTTGCACCAACCGGATGGTGTCGGATCGCAGGGCCATAGTTTGGGCTTGGTCGGGAATCTCAATGGTGTTTCTATAGCCTAGGTGGCTTGGTCTCGAGTATTCACCATGAGTACGGGCTCTTGGCGGGTCATTGGGTGGCAGGTTGACGAATGGTGGTGGGTTATCACCTTCCATGATGTAAAGTGATGGGGTTACTAACAAAGGTCACGAAGAAGGGGGATAGACTACGAGAAAGCTACAAATGGGAAAAAAGCTTAATTGATAGGAATCAAGCAAGGAAACCTAAGTGAAGTGAACTCCTAACTAGCTATTCTATTCCTCGGAAGCGGTGCCAAAAACTTGATGACGCTTTACGAAGCGCGTTCGGGGTCAAAGGAACTTCCTTTTCGTCGAGCAAGTTTTTCAACACCCTAGGCAGTGAACCTAATCGCTGTAGTGTAGTATTAGGGTAAGCCACGGGTATTGATATCGTTCTCTAGGGGAATAGGAATGCTAGTTGAGAATTAATACGCTAAGGTTGGGGTTGAGGAAGATTATTTTTGTGCTTTTTATGTTTTTTAGGAAATGGAAAGGTACGAATCTCGGGGTTTGGATTTGGGGGGGTGGTATTTCTACCGATTACTCTGCTTGTCTACTTATCTAATCTAACTAGTGGGTAGTCTATGTCTAATTATTGTGTGCTCGTATGATGATTTAAAAATGTGTTTACTTAGGTTGTATTACTCCTTAATTATCTCCTATTGATGGTTGAATTGTCACGTCCTTATTCTTAATCGCGTTGTGTGTCTAAGGTCATAGGGTATGCGTTTATCCCTAACTCTTTGAAACTACCAAAGGTTCTTGCCTACAAAATCTCTAGGATTTATAAACTAAAATCTAAGGTACTCTTCGGATATTTTAGCCTACAATGACTCTAGGTTACTATAAGCTAAGGTTCACAAAGATTAATCAAGCATTAACTACACAACGAATGACCTATCGCAATACTAGATCATTAAGAATTAAGATAAGAGACAACCAATCAATATTCAATAATTAAGTTTCATATTCCCTAAGGAAACACACAAGTAAATTAGCCGGACATGGGAAATATGCAAGCATACACACAAATAATTGAAGACATAATTGGATTAATGAAGTAAAACACTTATATTGATGTAAGATAGGGTATGGAACCCTAAAATACTGTACAAGATAGCCTTGGTTCGGTTTAGGTTTTTACTCCACAAAACTACACACTGAAAACTGAAAAATTCGGTTTCTATATATATTGTTACAAGTGCGACGGCGCCACCTTATAGGTTGTCACGCCATCGGGTCGCCATTATTAGGGTTTCGTCTTACCCACGTTAGTCATGCGACGGCGTCACCTTATGCTTGTGACGCCGTCCCCTTCAGTATCTGACGTCGTCTGGATCAAATCTAGGCCGTCTGAGTTGCGACGCCCTACTTTTTTAAAACCTGATGCCGTCATTTGATAATTAGCAATTTGGCTACTGGGTCGTCACAAAATTTGTCCGACGGCGTCGCCATTCTGGTAGTGACGCCATCCTCTTCTAAGTTGCGACGCCGTCCCCTTCAGTTCCAGCAGCCTGAGTGTCTCGATTCTTAACTCTGACCATTTTTTTCATATATTCGCGCCTTTTCATCTGAATAAGTGTCATTCCAGCAATTTTCCTTCAAGAGACATAAAAAGTGAAAAGGAACGAAATTAGGTAGTAACGGATACAAAAGTGATCAATTAAGGGCTTAAATGACCCCTCAAAATGGTACCTTTTAAATCCTTATCAAATATCCCTATACTTGGTATTTGCTTGTGCTCAAGCAAATGTGCTTTTAGCCAATTAATTTATAAGTTAGGGGTCATGAATCATTGGTTTAAAACAATACACAACACATATAAGCCCGGAAAAAGTCATAAAAAGCACGGAAATTACATACTAGCACCTCACATGGGGTGTTTGGATACTCACATCTCTCGGGTGTATATGAAATATATCAAAGTGGAAATAGAAGATAAACACTCATTAACCGGTCCTTGTACATAGATTACCATAGGCTTGAGACTAGATCAAACCTCCATCGCTTTGGCATAAGCACCTAGGAAAGACTATTCAAGAGGTCTTCTAAAGGGTTGTAATGTTAGGCTTATGGTAGGGAAACAAAGGGTTTGGTGGGATAGGCGATTTAGTGGCGGCAAGTCAAAAATCTTTATGTTACAAGCATGAGAAGAATGGCGTTGCTAATCCAAGACTAGACACTCTAAACTCTAGATAACTGAAATAGACATACATAAATTTAAAGATAGATGTAGGATGGTAGCCTGTTTTTTTTTTCACACTCTATTTTTTTTTCTTCTTTTTTTTTTAATTATTTTTTTTTTTCATACACTTTTACTCTACCATCCTCTACGATAACATCAAAATAATAGGGATTTATAGGCACATCCCTACACTTGAGTTTTTATTACTCTAATACTAATTTGACCCGAATTGAAAAGATCAAAACACTTGGAGTACATTATTACGCAAATAAAGGGAATTTGAATTTAACGTTCCCTTCCCGTCATTTCATAAACTTTAACTTTTCCCATGAGTCCCAATCGTCCCAAAACTGTGTACAAAGGATATGACTCAACTTAGCAACTTATGCAAGCAACTAGATAATTGAACTAAGGGTTTAGTGTGATAACAATAATGCACTAAAAGGGAGTGCATATAAGGTAGGCTAAGGCGATTTGGGTGTACATTTGGGGGTGGGATGTAAACAATTTTCTTCATTGAAATTCCGGAAAACCGAAACATCACGAGAACCGCGAAAAGGATAGGCTCAGAGGAATTAACTAGGGGTATCGTGTACTAAAAGTGAGTACAACGAAAGGCTGTGGGGGAATTACTCAACCGATGTGGAAGAAGTAATATATATTGCAGGTATCAAACAAGTGTAGTCTTACTAGCGATCTCGGGATGCATCACAAAACAAGTTCTAGAATCCAATATACTACCGGTTCACAAACTAAGCATTAAAGATGAATGCTTTAATTCCTACTAATCTAAGGGCGATCCTCACATTTTGGGTGGAATTTAGGTGGTAAAGGGTTTTTGTGCTAGTCATGCAACTTCCTATCCATGAGACGCTTTTGTTAAGACTAATGGCCCACTCCTATATGTCATGAAAAATTAAAAATTTGGTGCCAAATTTACCCTAACCGACATTTTCTCATGGTTTATTACACAAATGCAATTGGACAAAGCAAATAATCAAGGATAAGCATAGTTTCAAAGTTCCCGTTTTATTTTCCCTCCCTACACTTAAATTGAACATTGTCCCCAATGTTCACCGAAAGTATCAAAGTTATGATAATAGAAGATAATTAAAAATGAAAGAAACTAATACTCCCCTGATTAGCTCGGTAGGATCCATGTGTGAATTAGTGGTTAAATCTTTCTTCAAGAAGAATGTTATGTGTGAAAAGCTCCTTCCAATGTTTTGTATAATCTTCTTGATAAATTAAACCTGCACACTTGAAGAAAACAAACGAAACCTTCGCGTAAAATCGGCGGTAACAATATATATACAAGACTCTACTAAACTAGGATATAATGTTGTGGAATGGATGTTTACATATTTTCTGGAAAATTCCAAAAAGTTATAAGTAGCACAGAAAACGAGAAAAAGTAAGAAGCTGTTTCTGCTCCCCCTGACACCGTCAGGTTGCGACCCGGACGCCGTCTGGTTATCCTGACAGAAACAGGTCTGCGATTTTCTGGAAAAAAATTCTAGAAAATTTATAACTTTAGAATCTGGAAAAATTCCTGCAAAACCATCCATTATGACTCGATACAAGCATTTGACTCGAACAAACACACATGTATATCTTTTAATTGATTGAAATTCTCATGTTTACGTTTCTTTTGAAAACGTGTGTAATCCTCCCTACACTTATCCTTTATGTAAAATACCTTTATATGTAATTAAGACGAGGTTAAAGACAAAATAAAACATTTTTACAAGTTAAACATGAGATTAAACAATCAATAAAATATATACGACACAAAAAAGCAAACAATTAAGCATGGGTTGCCTCCCACGAAGCGCTTTTCTTTATTTATGAGTCTTGTAGCTAGACTCGAAGTCGTGCCCCTACGTGACTTCACTACCGTCACCTTCTTCTAAGACAATATCCTCATCGTTGACCATTTCATTGTTGTCTACTTGATAATGTTTTACACGTTGTCCATTTACGGTAAATTCCCTTCCATCATTGTCTAGTAGTACTATAGCTCCATTCCCCATTTTTCTTTTTACCGAAAAAGGCCCATACCATCTTGACTGGAGTTTTCCCGAAAATAGTCTCAATCTTGAGTTATACAAGAGCACCTTATCTCCTTCCACAAACTCTTTAGGATTCTTTATCCGTTGGTCATGCCATTTTTTCGCTCTTTCTTTATATGTGACCGATGATTCATAAGCTTCAAGTCTTAGTTCATCCAGCTCTTGAAGCTGTAGGAACCTATTTGACCCTGCCTCATAATAATCCATGTTACAGGCCTTAAGTGCCCAATATGCCTTTTGCTCAAGCTCAATAGGGAGGTGGCATGCTTTTCCATATACCAAGCAAAAAGGGGTTGTTCCTATAGGCGTTTTATAAGCTGTTCTAAATGCCCAGAGTGCTTCATCCAGTTTGAAAGCCCAATCTTTTCTATTCTGGTGGATAGTTTTTTCAAGTATCCGCTTTAATGCTTTATTTGTGTTTTCTACTTGCCCATTCGTCTGAGGGTGATAGGCTGTAGAAAACCTATGCGGCACACCATACTTCTTCAACACCTTCTCCATTTAAGCATTGCAAAAGTGGGTTCCTCTATAACTTATCAATGCCCTGGGAATCCCGAATCGTGCTAAGAGTTTTTTAAGAAAATGAATGACTACTCTTGCGTCATTAGTCCTAAGGGCTTGGGCCTCCACCCATTTGGATACATAGTCGATAGCCACTAGAATGTATTCATTCCCTCCAGATGCTGGAAAAGGTCCCATGAAATCTATACCCCAAACATCGAATATTTCGCAGACTTGGATATAGTTCTGAGGTGATTCATCCCTTCGTGAGATGTTTCCCGACTGTTGGCATGCATCGCACGTTTGAACTAATTAATCTCTTGACGTCGCGAAAAATAGTAGGCCAGTAGAATCCGGCATCGAAAACTTTTCTTGCCGTGACATTAACACCGTGATGCCCCCCAGATGGTCCGGCATGAGATTCTTTCATGATCCGATCAATCTCTCTTCCAGCAACACAAAGTCGAATGATTTGATCGGGGCATATGCGGAATAGGAAGGGTTCATCCCAGAAATAGTATTTTAATGCGGTGAAGAATTTCCTTTTATCTTGCCTAGTCATATAGTTTGGCAAAACCCTACTGCATAGATAGTGAGCATAATTCGCATACCATGGATCAATTTCCTTAATGGCCATTAACCGTTCTTCAGGAAAAGAATCGCGAATCTCGGTATGGTCTAATTTCTCAAGGTCTGGGTTCTCCAACCGCGATAGATGATCAGCAACGAGATTTTCAGCCCCCTTTTTTATCTCGAATTTCAATGTCGAATTCTTGAAGCAATAGAATCCACCTAATAAGTCGAGGTTTTTCATCTTGTTTAGAAAACAAGTATCGCAAGGCAGAATGATCTGTGAAAACGACAGTTTTGGAAAGGACGAGATATTGCCTGAATTTATCGAAGGCAAAAACCACAGCTTAAAGCTCTTTCTCGGTGGTTGTATAATTCTCTTGCGCTACATTTATGGTTTTTCTAGCGTAGTAAATTGGTTGAAAATGCTTCTCTTTTCTTTGGCCAAGTATGGCGCCTACAGCATAATCACTAGCATCACACATGATTTCGAACGGTTGGGACCAATCAGGGGTGACCATTATCAGTGAGATCTTTCTTTAGGCGATTGAATGCTTCCTTGCATTCTTCTGAAAAATCAAAAGGGGCATCCTTGACAAGAAGCTGTGTCATTAGCCGGGAAATTTTCGAGAAGTCCTTAATAAATCTTCTATAAAAGCTCGTATGACCTAGAAAGCTTCGAATTTCCTTAACGGTAGTGGGGTAAGGCAGTTTAGATATTGCTTCGATCTTAGCTCTATCGACTTCAATTCCATTTCCGGAGACCTTGTGCCCCAAGACGATTCCTTCCCTTACCATGAAATGGCATTTTTCCCAATTGAAGACTAAATTTGTTTCTTCACAACGTTTCAACATCTTCCTAAGGTTGGATAGACAAAGGTAGAAACAATTCCCAAATACTGAGAAATCATCCATGAAGACTTCCATGCTGCCCTCAATTAACTCATGGAATATGGCCATCATGCATCGTTGAAAAGTGGCGGCGGTGTTGCATAACCCGAAGGGAATTTGCTTGTAGGCAAAAGTCCCGTAAGGACATGTAAAAGTAGTTTTTTCTTGATCCTTAGGAGCAATGGGGATTTGGAAGTATCTTGAGAAACCATCAAGAAAATAGTAGTACTCATGCCCGGCCAACCTCTCGAGCATCTGGTCGATGAATGGCAACGGAAAATTATCTTTTCGGGTGGCATCATTTAATTTCCTGTAGTTGATACAAACACGCCAACCAGTAACCGTTCTCTGCGGTACTAAATCACCTTTTTCATTTTTCACAACCGTCATTCCTCCTTTTTTTTGAACCACTTGGACTGGGCTAACCTAAGGGCTATCCAAAATGGGGTAGATTAGGCCGGCATCGAGGAGCTTGACGACCTCCTTTTTCACTACCTCCTTGATGTTAGGATTAACTCTCTTCTGAGGTTGAACGGTTGGTTTGTAATCGTCTTCCGATTGAATTTTATGTAGAATCAATAACAATGCTCCACGATCACTCCTTTATACTCTCTTAGAACTGAGTTTCTTTCATCATCGCGAGGAGCTCTTCTTTTGAAGGAATACTTAAATGGCTGGGAGATCCTTAATTCCAGGTAGGAGGTTCTTTGATCGATGGCTTTAGCTTATTAACAACCCGAAGTTCAAGAGGTTTATTTCCCTATGTGGGTAAAGGAAGCACCAACCATCTCAATTTCTTCATCGTTGTATATCATGTTGTTATCATTATTCATGAATTCGTTTAATAGATACTCATCAATAGCCATTATATCATCAACAAATTTATCAACTTCTTCAACAAGATAAATAGGATGATCGTATGATTCATAGAATCCTTAATATTGAAGGTTAAACTCTCGGATCCTACTGTAAAGTGAGTTTCCATTATGAACATCAATGATGGCGATGTAGCCAAGAAGGGTATTCCAAGGATTATCGGTTGAATATCTTCCATTTAAAATCACAAAGTCAACCAAATTTGAACTCTCCTACTCTCACAAGAACATTTTTCAAACTCCAATGGATATTTGATTGATCGATCTAACCAATACTCATTCTAGTTGGTTTCAAATATCCGAGTTTGAGGAAAAGAGAATGGGCATCAAGTTAATGCTTGCCGAGATCACCAAGGCATTTTTCATAGAAAGTGCTATAGAGCAAGGAATGGTGAAGGCGCCGGATCTTGCTTTCTTCTTGGCAAGATGACAGACGAGCACTCTTCTCCTAGTGATATCAACCCTTCAAGTTTCTTCCGATTTGATTGTAATTTCTTGAAGTATTTGCCATGTTTAGGGATGGTAAAAACACGAGAAGTGGTATATTAGGAAGTTCGCTTTTTAAGTAATATTCTTTCATTGTCTTCTTCGGCCTTTTGATTCTTAGAAAGGAAGTGAGGTTTTCGGCTGGGCAGTCTTTAATTTTTTGATGGAGGCTGGGAGGAGGAGGTTGAGGAATTTCGTGGCCCATTTCTGGCTCAGTTGGTGGAATTCAGTGGATCCTTGGTAGTAATTCCCAACAGTAGTAATGTACAAGTTGGACCGTGATAGGTCGGACCCGGTTCACTTATTCTTTGTGGAGTTCGGTTTTCTAGTCTTGAATGAATCCTTCGAGCCCCCAAAGCATGCCCTTCCATGGTAAATTGCCCGAGATTTTTCAAAGGCATCACGGATGGTGTATTGAAACCCTCATTTCCCTCAGTCTTCCATTTTAAGTTACCCCAAGGAGTGCCTTCATCGTTTTGATAAATTGAGAAGGGGGGTCATTATAAATGTCATGACTAGAAAGGAAGGCTGCTCTTGTCGTGTGGCAGATCATCACACTCCGCTCGTGTGACCCTAAATGTCGATATGAGATATGGGTTAAACAACCTCTTAGGTTTGCGATTTAAGTAAGGTATGCAATCTTATCTTGTGCCTTTTTCATCCGATCATCGAGAGATGATTGGTTTTCATTTGACGCAGCAGAGATACTCATTACAGTTACTGGCTCATTCCAAGTGTTGTCCTGGTATTGGACATATTCTTCAATGCGGTCCCATCCTCCTTCCGCAGTGAGATTGGAAATTCTTCGGCCATTTTAGAAGTCAATCCATTTTTGATCATTTCGGGAGACATTGTCGTAAAAGATTTGAACAAGCAACCAAAGGTCTATGCCATGGTGTGGAGCTTGTTGAATGAGATCTTTGTAACAAGTCCAGGAGTTAACAATAGATTCCCCATCTATTTGATGGAAGCGAAGAATCCTGCTCCGGATAGATGCGGTTCTCCCAGGGGGAAAGAACTTTTTGGTGAATAAGGTCACGAGTTGTTCCCAAGTGAAGATGGACTTTGGAGGAATCTTGTCGAGCCACTCCTTGGCCTGTCCTTGAAGAGAAAATGGGAAAAACCAGAGTCTGGATGTCTCCTTGGATGCTCCGTCCGCATAGATAGTATCCACAATTTTTAAAAATTGTTTGATGTGGTGAATGGGATTTTCCCTATGGGATCCGTGTAATTGACATGCATTATGGATGAGCCAAATGTCGGTGGCATGCAACACCTCATTGACCTGCTCAGAAGGGTAGACAATGGTGTTGGCAAATCCAGATGCAGAGGGAGAAGAGTACACCCAGAGGGGTTTTGCTTTTGGTCTATCGATGGGTTCATTGACCGGAGTAACGGGAATTTCCTCGCTATGTTGGCTTAGACTGTCAATGTTGATGGTCTCGGGGGAATTGGGGGAATGAGTGGATTCTTCAGTAGCAGCATCATCAAAGTTGATGGTGGTGCCTTGTGGTTCCGACTCATGGAGAGCTCTTCTTCGCCTATTTAGCTCTCTTTCGGGTTCAGCAAAAGGTTCAAGAAGAGTTTTTGTGGAAATGCGGGTCCTAAGTTGCCTAAATGGGTTGGTGGGGGGAAATGGCAGGTTTGGTGGGTGATTATCACCTTACATGATGAAAAGTGATGGGGTTTATGAACAAAGGTCACGAACAAGGGGGATAGACTACGAGGAAGCTACAAATGGGAAAAAATTTACTTGATAGGAATCAAGCAAGGAAACCTAAGTGAAGTGAACTCCTAACTAGCTATTCTATTCCCCGACAGTGGCGCCAAAAACTTGATGACGCTTTACGAAGCGCGTTCGGGGTCAAAGGAACTTCCTTTTCATCGAGCAAGTTTTTCAACACCCCAGGCAGTGAACCTAATCGTTGTAGTGTAGTATTAGGGTAAGCCACGGGTATTGATATCGTTCTCTAGGGGAATTGGAATGCTAGTTAAGATACTATGCTAAGGTTGGGTTGAGGAAGATTATTTTTGTGCTTTTTAAGTTTTTAGGAAATGGAAAGGTACAAATCTCGGGGTTTGGATTTGGGGGTGGTATTTCTACCGATTACCCTACTTGTCTACTTATCTAATCTAATTAGTGGGTAGTCTATGTCTAATTATTGTGTGCTCGTATGATGATTTAAAAATGTGTTTACTTAGGTTGTATTACTCCTTAATTATCTCCTATTGATGGTTGAATTGTCACGTCCTTATTCTTAATCGTGTTGTGTGTCTAAGGTCGTAGGGTATGCGTTTATCCCTAACTCTTTGAAACTACCAAAGGTTCTTGCCTACAAAATCTCTAGGATTTATAAACTAAACTCTAAGGTACTCTTTGGATATTTTAGCCTACAATGACTCTAGGTTACTATAAGCTAAGGTTCACAAAGATTAATCAAGCATTAACTACACAACGAATGACCTATCGCAATACTAGATCATTAACAATTAAGATAAGAAACAACAAATCAATATTCAATAATCAAGTTTCATATTCCCTAAGCAAACACACAAGTAAATTAGCCCAACATGGGAAACATGCAAGCATACACACAAATAATTGAAGACATAATTGGATTAATGAAGTAAAACACTTATCTTGATGTAAGATAGGGTATGGAACCCTAAAATACTGTACAAGACAGCCTTGGTTTGGTTTAGGTTTTTACTCCACAAAACTAGACACTGAAAACTGAAAAATTCGGTTTCTATATATAATGTTACAAGTGCGACGGCGTCACTAATAACATCAAATAGTCCTGAATATTAAGTGTCAATTTCCCCCGTTAATGCTCGTTATTTATATCATTTATATGGATTTACGCTTGTTTTCCATTGTTTTACACTTTCAGGTAAATTGCGAGCATTGGAGCTAAAGAGATGCGGAAATGAAAACGTTCTTAAGGATTTATCACAGTATGCTTATTTTGAAGAGGTTACGGCGTAACTCGTCTCTCACATTACGCCGTGACTATTGCGTGACCCTGAAGTCCAACTCATCAAGAGGTTACGGCGTAACTCCTTCCAAAGACACCGGTTCAATGGTTCAACTATCCCGCTCAATTTATAACGCATATGAAATTACAATTAGTTCTTTAACTTGATGTATAAGACTTTCAATCATCAATAAAAATAGTTGATTGTTATCAAATCAACAAATTTTACACAAACACTCTAAACTAACTAGGCATCCAGATTTGCTACATTCTTAATCACTCTTTCAATTATTTTTAAACAATTCTTCCTCAAATACTCAAATCTATTTCTTAATAATGTGAACCATAAAATGGAATGTTCATAAATATACGAAAACATTTGAAATACTAATTGCTCGAAAAGTTGAGACAATGAAGAAAACAAGCAAACGATACTAACAATGTGGGAATAGCGTAAAAACAAAATAACTAAATTTTCTTCCCTTCGAATGATATAAAAGATTTGCACACAAAAAATTTATTCTTACTGATATATATATATTATTCAATAAAACTTTTTTTTGAGCAAAGTTATTCAATACAACTAAAAAAAAAGTTTAAAAACAATATAAAGAGTTGAAACAATAAAAGAGTTATCCTTTAAATACTACTAATAAGGGGACAAAGAAAAAATAAAAAGTCAAAAAACACTCTCTTTCTTATCTTCTTCTTCACTTTCCCTTTCACTCTATGTTCATTCACTCCTTTACTTCGTAAACCCATTCTCTGCCATTTAAAGGCCGCTTAATTGAGTGATTGCAATACACAATTATCATTCAACGAGCATCATGACAGTATGTATGGTTAGATATGGATGATTGGAGGGGGCTAGATCGAAGACTTCACAAACCATAACATTGTCGTTCACTAACCGTAGGTCGGAAACAAAGCTGCAAGCTGCTCTAGTTGGGTCGGTTAGGGGGGGCCGAGCACCAGCCAGCCCCCCCAATGGCTCCGTCTCTGTTTGGTCTAACAGAAAACTGGTAAAAAAAACCTAACTCGTACTAAACAGATGATAGAAATCATGCAATTAATAGAATTTCACAACCACGTATTCTAAGACTACAAAAACTCGGAAAGTAAGACACCCTTATTATAAGAAAGCAATAAAAAGCAATATTAATAGGAAAAGAACATACATACCAATGTCTAAAGTTGAAACTCTGGACGAGTGAGTGCCAAGACAAAACGATCACCATCACCATCACCATCACCATCACTACTGTAAAAATAAACATACCTTAGAGAAGGTATATTAAACACAGAACTGGTAACACCTTGCTCGCTAAAGGGACAATCCCTTAATTTCAGTTTTCTTAATCTTGGGCATCGTTCTGATAACTTCACAAGTCCTGCAAGAGATTTTCCTATACGAGTAAGAGACAGATACCGCAAATTAGCACCATACTTCCGGATATACTCCAAACCCACATCCGTCAATCCTTCATGCCTGATGTCTAGCCTTTCGAGTTTGCTGCAACCCATTAGCATAGCTCTAACCCCATTGTCTAGCGGTAAATCTGTTATACCGTCTTTCTTACCCAGCCATATACGGAAATCACGCAGATTCTTTAAATAAGTTCCTACACACTCGAGAGCTTCATTTGAAATATCTCCGAGCCTAACCTTTAGAGACTCCAAATGAGTACATCCTTTTGCCACAGCAATCAATCCAACATGGGCCGCAACCCCATAATGGGTAAATTTGCGCAATTTCTTGCAAAACTAACCAATAACTTGCAATCCCCTGTCTCCACATACATCTTCGGTATACAGAACTTCCAAATTTGGACACCTCTTAAACTATAAACACTGGCGATCTTCATCCGTATCTAAGAATACAAGTTTCAATATCCTTATCTGATTCAATAAAGGGAGTACACTCGAATATAGAGCTACGGGCAATTGCATTCTACTTAAAGAACATATATTAGGGGGAAACTCGATACCAACAAGCTCACTATCCTCATCCCAATTATTTCCACCAAAATGTTCCAACCTAACAGCATATCTAAAGGCATCTGCTAGTTTACTTAGATAGCATGCTCCAATATTCAACGATATCAATGAGTTACAACAGTTTTTTGCAAGAAGTGTAAGATCTTCTGCATTAGAAATACCCGTACTCATAATATTCAACCTTTCCAAAACAGTGCTATTCAATGCCAATTGATGTAACCAACTCCCATCTTTCACTTCAATATGATAACAATATCCTAAAGACAAAGTTCTCAATTGGTTACAATACTTAGAGACATGCCTGAATCCATCTGTCGAAAACCCTTGACACTTCTTAATCTTCAAACTCCTTAAATCCTTACCACGTGTTCTCGCCAATGTCTCAAGATCTTCATCATGAACAACCAGACCACATATACTAAGTTCTTTCAAACACCTAAACTCGAGAGCTAATTGTTGGATCCATGGGGTGATTCGGATAGCATAATGATATGTACGTATAAAATAAGATGGAGGACCTTTAAGTGTTAACGAGTCGATGAAAGGGAACCTTCTACTTAAAGAGGCAGGGTTTGGGTAGTAAAGTGTGTGGACAGTTAGGCGCTTACGCGTAATGCCATCAGTCTCATAACACTTGCGGGAAACCAAAGAAACAGAATTTCGGTCCTCAACATTGTGTATATAAGGTATAACTAAGTCCAACACTTCCTCCCCCACGTTGGTTTTTTCGAGCTTACGTTTGGTGGGTGCCATTAAGGTTTGGTTTGGTATAAAGTTCCAAAATTCAACTAACTAACTAACTAACACTAAACACTAACAATAATCTATAAAAAAAGCCCAAAACCAATGAAATAAAGGCCAACTAAGCAGCTTAACTAACCACTTGCGAAACCCTTTTTGATCTTAAACAGCTGTTGTAAACACAAATGACCCAAAACCAACATTTAAGTCATTCAGACATTTTATCAAACACCTGGTGTGCAACACACAAATGATCCGAAACCCTCAACTAGCCACTTGCAATTCTTGAAAGTCAACGAGATCAGATCATTGAAATGCAATTCCTAGGGGGTTTTGTTTTTTTGTTATACATAATTGTGTTAGTGTGTGTGAAATGAGATGAAATGAAAGCAAGCGCGTGTATAACTATGAGGAGGGAGATGGTGAAATGTAATTAGATTTGGGTTTGTTACCTACATCTTTTTTTGTTTAATAGCTAGCCGGGTATCCGCGCGTTGCAGCCGCCAGTCCCCGTGTCATTACATTTTCTGGCGAGAATTTTGTTTCAAAGTTTTTTTTTCTTCACTGGCATAGTTTTGTAGTTGCATAATCACTTAATATTGAATTTGTTATAGATTCAAGTATCTAGAAAGAGAATGTACAACGAATGTAGCATTAATATGAATAAATTAAATTGAGTTTAACTTGATCGAGTTATAACACAACAAGATGCTCACAATTTCACATCTTAAAATCTTAAAAGCAACAAACCTTTAAACAAAATGAAGATCATAATTTTATTTATATATTGTATAACTGAAAGTAAATATTAAATAATACAACACAATAAAATAAATGTATTTTTATAGCCAAATATGTATGTGTAAACTTGTATTAATATAAAGTTAGTTGGGTCTCTAGGACAAAACTTTACAACAAAACAATTGGGCTAGGAAAATAAAAACTTGCGGTATTAAACACACACTTGTCACAATACAACCCTAATTAACCAAACTTTGTCACACACAAACGCAAATCTAAAAAATCCTTCTCTTTCTTTTATCAAAGACGATTCACAAACAACCGCCCTTGAATCTTACTAATTAAATCTGAATCACGATAAACATTTTCTTCTTTGGTTATATTTGCACTTAACCGATCACCAAACACACCTTCCTTTTACCCAAATGTTTTATTCGAAGCAAACGAAGACCAGGTTGCGGCTTCTTAAAAACACCACCAAAACTCTAACGGGATGTCAACCACAAGAAAGCAAACAACGAAACCACTAAACCTCATAACTACACTTGGATCCGACAACGTATGGTTAAACCTGGAAAGTATCGCTAAGCAACAATGAAACCACCCATGTCCCGGCCACAAAATCGCTCGAAAATACCACGAAAGCCACAAAATCGCCACCGAACCCACTAAAACTACAATGAAACCACCCAAGCTCGAAACACACCGGTTAAATCAAGATTCGGTAGCATTGGCGGCGAAATCAGTTGATGTTGGCAGCGGTCCTGGTGGTTGTGGCATCGGAAGAATATGATGTAGTGGTGGCGGAAGAATCAAAACCAAAACTACCGGTAACCAAAACTACCAACCGTAACCACCTGAAACCATCAGACCACCAAGAGATGGTGGCGGATTTGGAAAAAAAAGTAGGGCGATAAAGTTACAGTGGCGGTAATCAATAGTTGTATACAGAGAGATATTGAGAGATGTTGGTTTATGTTTTAGCTTAGATAGAGGTTGTAAAGAACTTTTTTTTGTGCGTTTTTTGTCTTGGTTTGGTCTGTATTTTTTTTAGATGAATAAAGGTTAGGCTTTTATATGGTACAGACATACGTGTGTAATGTTTAATAATAGGTAGGAGTTAAGATTTCTTTTTTCAAAACTTTTAAATTAATAATAATATAGTAAATAGATAGCAGTTTTGTTTTTCAAATTCTAGCATTTATATACACGAATGTTACAAGTTAATAAATGTTCAATATTTAATTTTTCAGCAAACAATTAATATGATGGTTACAAGTTTAGTGGGTTACTCAAGTGTGTAGGCTTATTTTTTTAAAACTTCCTTTTATAGCAAGTCCTAAATGCATTAGTATGTAGTATAGATTAATGATAGGGTAAAAATCTTTTGAAATATAATTGAGAGTATATTGCAAAAACGTTCTCTTTGATTTGGCCAATTGATGAGTGTCTAAATACTCATCATTTTTGTACCGTTTAGAATGCCAAAAACATCTGAAAACACTCAGAAATGCATCAAAATGATAAAAATATCACAAATAAGTGTTTTATGTGTTTTAAATGCAAAAATACCAAAATCAGATGAAAACGTATCAAGTTTGCATAATTGGCAGTTTTAGTCCCCCAAGTTTCAAAAGTTGTCAAATCTAGTCCCTGGTAAATCAAAATAAATAAAAATGTTATTTAAAGTCCCTAGGGATTCATAAGTTGTCAAACTTGGTCCTTGAAGTTTAAAATTGCAAAATGGCAACTTAGGTCCCTAAAGTTTCAAAAATGTCAAATATAGTCCTTGGATTTATAAAAATGGAATTTTATGCAATATTGGTCCTTGTACTAACCATTAATTGCAGGTTTAGTCCTTGTGTTAACTTTGGAATATTGGCATTTTCAGTCCCTCAAAATCCAGAAATTACATGAATGGTCCTTGTGTATAAATTTCTACAAATCCAAACCGGACCCTTGTATTAATATCCAACCCAAATCCAACCCACCTGGCCCAACTTGCAACCCAAGCCCACACCACTTGACCCTTGAACCCTGTCAATAAACCTGTGACCCCCCCATTTGAACCCCCTGCGTTATTATTAAAAACGGGTCAAAAAGTCAAAACCCGCCCAAACCATGTTCACTGTACATCTCCTTCACCATGCCTGAAACCCAAAACCAGGTTGTTTTCCCCACCTCTCCACCTCACCACCACCTGTTATACACCTGTATACCCACTCCCCTCCACCTCCACATCCTCCCAAACTTCATTAATTGAGAAAACCTGCTCAAGACTTTTCCCGCCAAATTGACAAATGGACGATTATGATGAATTCAATGCATCCAATGGCTGGAAATAAGTGGGAAATGATCAGAGGTCGACAAGGAACCTAAAAGATCTTTATAAAGAAGATAAGAAGCAATGTGGGATACTATCTAGAGTAATTTAATTTTGCTTATCTCGTTTTTAAATAATTTAAGTTTCCAGTGTATGTTTAAGCTTTCAAGCTTTGTATTTCAAGTCTTTAGTGTATAATAAAGCTTTTGTGAACATCAATTTCAGTTCTAAGTCCTCTTTTCTGTTTATGCAAAATTTACTTGTTAAAATCTCAATGTGTTTGAATATTGTTATTAGTGGTTGTTTTTGACTCAGTAAGTTCATATAAGCTCCTAGAAAGCTTATCTAAGCTTTTAGAAACCATAAAATCAGTTCTAGATATAAAACTAAAAAATTACCAAAAATACAAAAAAAAATTAGTAAAAAATCAAAAATCAATGAAGAAGATCATCAAGAAGCTGGAGCAGGGTTGATTGTGGATTGCCTTGGTATAGAGCTTCTTGGGAAGCTATAGGTTGTGATCTTGTGCTTTGGTTCTCTGTCTTGTGCATGAACACAGTTTGTAAGCAATTTTCTCATAATTTGCAATTCTTAGTATTAGTTTTTAAAGCTTGTTAATTTTAGTTTAATTCTGTCTCATTATGGTTAGTTTAAGATACTCACTATATTTCTTGCTTTAAAAACCTGTTTTAGTGTTTAAATCTTCAAAACAGTTTGATAAAGGACTGTTTGATTTTACTGTGTTAACTGTATTAGAGGGTATTTGTGTTGTTACTTGTTGTTGTTTTGTGCCACAATAGGTCAATATAGCTCAGTGAAACAAAGAAAACCAATGTTCATTTGATAAGAAAGTCAAAATAGTTTTTAATCACAACTTGTTAACTAACTGTTGGATTTTCATGATCCATGATCTTGTTTTCATGATTATAAGTTGTTATTGTTGATCAAATCAGTCTTAATCCACCTTAATACATCATAATCAGTGATTAGGATTGATTCAAAGTTCATTTTAGTCAACTTATTTGGTTTTTATAAAAAGTCAAAATTTCAGTTTAATGGTTTTTGAATAAAATAGATAATTTTATATAGGGTTTAATATTAAGTTTCAAGATCTGAGCTTTTGGAATATTAAAATATAACTGCTCATCTTTATCCTAGTATTTTTTATATTTTCTATTAGCTTATTAAACAGCTTATTTCCTAGCTTCTTTTAAGTACCTTTTCTAAAATAGTGCCCTGTGCACAGTCTTGTGAGCCTTTTTCGCAAGCTTGCAGCTTGCTCATTAGATAGCCTTAGCTTATAACTTTTGGTATTTTGTAGAGCCCATCTGGCTAGTTTGAGGTGTGATTGCTTATTTTCTATTTTGCAGCTTATTTAATAAACCTGCAAGTAACTTTTAGCTTGTCCCATTTCTGTGTACACTAAGCAATCAGTGGTTTAGAAGCTTTTTCACAAGCTTGTCAAAAGCTTATCAGTGGTCCCCAGTGTTTGAGCTTGGACTTTTTAGAAAGCCCACCTAGCCAGCTTGCAAAAAGTGTGCAGGCCTGTGTGGTTAGTAGGTTTAGGATAAGTGCTTATTTGATTATTATAGCTTATTAGAGTAGTTCTTTGTTCTTTTTAGTTTCATTTAAGTAGCTTTTAGCTTGTTGCATCTTATTTCACCTTTGTTTCAAGCTGTGAAGCTTATTTGAGCTTAAAAAATCCTCTTAATAAGCTCATAAGTCCACTGTTGAGCTAATAAGCTCTCAAATAGCTTATTTTTAAGTTGTAAAATTTTTGTTTTCATTAAAGTTGCTTATTATCAGTAGTTAAATAGTTTTCAAAAAGAAAAATCATAAAAACATCATTTTTAAAATAGTGATAGCGTTTATTTAATAGGAATTAGCTTTTTAATTTTCTTTTTCAGCTTATTATTAAGCACTTCCTGTTTTTATAATTTTCGTAGCTTTCTGTCATCATAAGATATTTTTATAAAAAATTTCATAATTTTGTTAGCTTGTTTAGTATTTATTAGAATTTAAAATAGTTAAAAGTAATAAATAATTAATAATAAATAAATAAAAAAACATAAAAAATATCTTTTCAGTTTTAAAATTAGTTTTATAATATTTTAGATTTTTCTAAGTTATAATTTTATTTTTCCAGGTTAATTTTATATTTTCTTGTATTTAAGTGTATTTTAAATTATTAATAAATTGTAATTAATTAATAATAAATAGATAAAAAGTGTAAAAAATATATTTTCAATTTTAAAATTAGTTTTCTAATATTTTAGATTTTTCTAAGTCATAATTTCATTTTTCTAGCTTTATTTCATATTTTCTTATATTTTAGAGTATTATTAAATAGTTTAAAATAGTTTTTAATTAATAATAATTAAATAAATAGTTATAAAAATAATTTTAATTTTCTAATAATTTTCTTTTATTATTAGGTTTGTAAAAATATCATTTTCATATTTTTAGGTCTTTTATTTCTTAAAACTCACGTTTTATTTTGTACGTTTACGTAGTTTATTAAAACGTACGCGTTCACGTTTGTTTAATCTGATTGTTGTGCTTTACAGTTCTTTATCCAAATACAATTCCAATCAATCAGTAGTGTAGTTACCACTCAAAATCCTTACTGATCATTATCCTTAGTGATCATTCGACATCTGAACGTTTTGAAACACCATTAATCCTCCGTGGGACTTAACGACCCGGGAATCCACTATATTCCAAGGGAAATTGCATTGGTTTTAGACTGTTTGAATTTTATTACGGTTAACCATTCACAAGTGGTTGATTTGTGTGATAAACTTGACGGTTTGCCACCAACCAAATTTTGGAGCCGCTGCCGGGGAGGCTTTCGCGTGTTTTAAGCATTCTCAGACCCGTACTTGCACATATACCACCTTTTGTAAACAATTTTTTGTAATGTTATCAAAAAGTTATAAAAAAGTTCATTAACACTTTTCCTAATGTGTTAACAACACCAAAAAAAATATAAAAACAAAACAATCGTAACGTTTTCTATCTTGTATTTTCTTTAAGGTGATTCTTAAAGAGGTACGATTTGGTTAAACGAGACGATACCAAAAATATTATCCAAAAATATTTAAACCCTTAGCACAAATCCATACCTACGTCTTTTTAGTGGTACTTAATTAATACATAAAAATCAACCACCGCAAACCAAGGCAGTACACCTACCAACTGGGGGTGTGAACATTAATAAGTTCCCAATCTTAAAGATCAAAACTTGCCTTTGTGTCCTTGTGATTTGGTGTACCTTTTTCAAAGAAGCCATTTCATTTGTGATTATTGGTTAAGTTCACTTGTCGTTTTGCCTCGCATTTGTTTTGGAAACTGATTTTTAAACTTAGTGCATGCGCACTCGTTCTTCCAGCTCCACAAGTCCACTTTCGGAGCTTGCAAATATTCCGCGTAGGCGTAGAGGACGTTCGCTCCTTCGGCCGTGGTGAGGAACGTCTAGTACCACCACCCCCTGTCATAATGGCAGAAGACAAACCGATGAATGAGCTTCTCCAAGCACCCATCGAGGGTTACGGAGATGCCATTATTGTCCCAACCATCGTGGCTGATACCTTTGAGCTCAAAACCGGGTTGCTTAATCTTGTAACCCAAAGCCAATTTTATGGTTTTGAGCGGAATGATCCTCATGCACATATTCGATGGTTTAACAAGATTGCATCGACCATCAAATACAAGAATGTCCCACATGAAGCAATTAAGCTTCTTCTGTTCCCATTCTCTCTAGAGGGACAAGCCCGGAATTGGCTTGAGAAACACCCCCCTCGTTCCATTGAGACATGGGAAGACCTAGTCACTAAGTTTGTTAACGAATTCTATCCTCCATCCCGAACTACAAGTCTTAAGAATGAGATAATGAAATTCTCTCAAAGATTTGATGAATCATTCGGTGAGGCATGGGATCGTTACAAAGAGTTGCTCCGAAAGTGTCCACATCATGGTTTTACCGAGTTAATGCAAATGGATACTTTCTACAATGGTCTGAACCAAACTAACCAAGACTCTTTGAATGCCTCCGCGGGAGGTAATTTCCTGAGCAAGACCACAAAAGAAGCCTTGAAAATCATTGAAAACAAGTCCCAGGTCCGCCCTTTCCGAACAAAGACATATCAGACTCAGTCTAATGCAGGACCTTCTACTTCATCTCACGTGAGTACATCTAGCACCAATGCTAAGATTGACAAACTCACGGATATTGTTCAGGCTTTGGTTCTTGCTAACCAAAAGAAAGTCACTTTCGCACAGACACCATCACATGGTGAAGTGAAGAAAGTCGAGGTCTGTGTTACTTTTGGTGGCCCTCATGCATACTACAACATCGCCACCGATGGTAGTCTGTTTGAAGCCAATGCCATAGCCGGTACTTCACATCAAGGAGGTAATCAATACCGTCCTCAAAATGAGCCAAACTACCGTGCTAACACTTATCAGGGACCACCCGGTTTTAACCAGAATCCTATACAAAACCGGAATCAGAACCAACCTAGAATGAACCAAGGTTATCAAAACCAAGGTAATTTCTATCCCGGACCAAATCAAGGTTTCCAACATCAAGGAAATCTTAATCAAAACAATTTCAATCGAGGGAATCAATTTCATGGGAATATGAATCCTAATCAAGGAAATTTTCAAAATCAAGGCCCTAATCCGAACAATAGAGGCCAGAATTTTCCTAATCAAACTCAAGCCATTGTTCCAACTGGACCATCATCTGATGAGTTATTGAAACAATTCATGAAATCCCAAGATGAAATGAACAGGTTGTTGGTTAGTCAGATAGCTGATCTAAAGAAGTCTTTAAATGATCAACCCTCGGGCTTAGGAAAACTTCCGAGCAACACGATCGCTAACCCGAGGGGCGATGCAAAGGCGATCACAACCAGAAGTGGTGTTTCATACAATGGACCCGCTATTCCTACTACCTCTTCTTCTTCTCTCCATAAGGTAGTGGAAAGTGAACCTGAGGCGACAAAGGACAAGGAACTTCCTACTAATAACGGAGGTACCAACGATGTCCAACCTCAAGTTGTCCAAAAACCCAAATCCAATCCAGGGAGTTGTTTTGAACCTCCAGTATTTCCCGTTGAAAACCCCAAATCCAAATCTTCTATTCCTTACCCATCACGTTTGAATGAGCAAAAGCTCCGCGAAAAAGCCATTCATCAAATGGACAAATTTTTTCAAATTTTCCAAGAACTACATTTTGACATAAGCTTTGCGGATGCTATCATCCTGATGCCCAAGTTTGCATCAACTCTCAAACACATGTTAAGCAACAAGGAAAAGCTGTTTGAAATGGCTAAAACTCCTTTGAACGAGAACTGCTCTGCAGTTATCTTGAAGAAGCTTCCGAAAAAGCTTGGAGATCCGGAAAATTTCTCTTACCTTGTGTATTTCGTGAATGGTTGAATGCTTTTCCTTAGCCGATCTAGGTGCAAGCATCAATCTGATGCCTCATTCAGTATGGAAGAAACTTTCTCTTCCGGACCTTATTCCTACATGCATGACTCTCGAGCTTGCAGATCGTACAATATCCGGTCCACTTGGCATTGCCGAGGACGTATTTGTGAAAGTAGGAAAGTTCCATTTTCCAGTTGACTTTGTAGTTGTTGATTTCGATGCTGATCCACGGGTTCCTCTCATTGTTGGGACGAGGATTCCTGAAAACGGGCCGTGCTCTCATTGATGTATTTGAGCAAGAAATCACATTACGTGTGGGTAATGAAGCTGTCACCTTTAACCTTGATCAAACTTCGAGGTACTCCGCAAACTATGATTCTAAGTCGGTTAACCGAATAGATATCATTGATGTTTCTTCTGAAGAGTACTCTCAAGAAGTTCTCGGTTATGTTCATAATTATTCGAGTGATAATCTCACTCATTCATCTCAACCCATCATTGCCAATTCTACTCCTTCTCTCACTCCATTTGAGGAAAGTGACTTCATCTTGGAAGAGATTGAAGCATACTTGTCTAGTGATTCAGTTCCATGGGAAATTGATCACGCTCCCATCGACATCGAGGGGGACATACTTTTCATTGAGGAGTTGCTTAATGATGATCCATCATCACTCCCTCCCGTCGAGCTTCATAACAAGGAAGTCAAGTCAGTTGAGAAAACTGAAGAATTTCCTGAAGTCGAACTTAAGGACTTACCACCTCATCTCGAATATGCATTTCTTGAAGGTGATGATAAATTACCCGTCATTATTGCTCGAGATTTGAGTAAAGATGAAAATATTGCTCTCATAAAGATCTTGAAGTCACACAAGCAAGCAATTTCTTGGAAACTCTCCGACATTAAGGGTATCAACCCTGAGTTTTGTACTCACAAAATCTTGATGGAGGATGACTTCAAACCAGCAGTTCAACATCAAAGACGAGTAAATCCAAAAATCCATGAGGTTATTAAACAAGAGGTTCTCAAACTTCTTGATGCAGGATTGATTTACCCGATCTCAGATAGTCCTTGGGTTAGCCCAATTCATTGTGTTCCTAAAAAGGGTGGCATAACTGTTATCACAAATGAAGAAAACGAGTTAATTCCAACTCGGCTGGTAACGGGATGGCGTGTTTGCATTGACTATCGTAAGTTGAATGACGCCACCCAAAAAGACCATTTTCCTCTACCCTTCATGGACCAAATGCTTGAGAGATTAGCAGGGAATGAATACTATTGTTTCCTAGATGGTTTCTCGGGTTATTTTCAGATCCCCATTGATCCACAGGATCAAGAAAAGACCACATTCACCTGCCCATACGAAACTTTTGCCTACAGACGTATGCCTTTTGGCCTATGTAATGCTCCTGGCACGTTCCAACGATGTATGATGGCCATTTTCCACGACATGATCGGGGAAACAATGGAGGTGTTTATGGATGACTTCTCGGTCATTGGGGACTCATTTCAAACATGTCTCTCCCATTTAGATAAAATGCTAAAACGGTGTGAAGACACCAATCTTTGTCTAAATTGGGAGAAGAGCCACTTTATGGTCAAAGAAGGCATAGTCCTTGGCCATAAGATTTCCAAAAACGGGATTGAGGTCGATAGAGCAAAAGTCGATGTTATTGCTAAATTGCCTCATCCTACTACCGTCAAAGGTATTAGGAGTTTTTTAGGTCATGCCGGTTTTTATCGCAGATTCATACAAGATTTTTCTAAAATCGCCCGGCCTATGACTCATCTTCTTGAAAAAGATGCTCCTTTTATCTTCTCACCTGAGTGCATCAAAGCTTTTGAAACATTAAAGAAAAAGCTTACTGAAGCACCCATTCTCGTTGCTCCCGACTGGGATTTACCTTTTGAACTCATGTGCGATGCAAGTGATTTTGCTATCGGTGCAGTTCTAGGGCAACGTAGAGCAAAGCATTTTCAGCCTATCCACTACACGAGTAAAACAATGACTGAAGCTCAAACCCATTACACCACCACAGAAAAAGAGCTACTAGCCGTGGTGTATGCATTTGAGAAGTTTCGGCCGTACTTAATCTTGACTAAATGCGTGGTGTATACGGATCATTCGGCTCTCAAATATCTCTTTGCAAAACAAGATGCAAAGCCGAGATTGCTTCGTTGGGTTCTCCTCTTGCAAGAATTTGATATCATTATACGTGATAAAAAAGGAGCTGAGAACCTGGCTGCTGATCATCTGTCCCGATTAGAAAACCCTCACCAAGATGTTTTCGAGAAAAAGGAAATAAATGAAACATTTCCTCTCGAGACACTCAATGCGGTTTCTTTTCGTGGAAACTCTACTACCCCATGGTTTGCTGACTTCGCAAATTACCATGCGGGTAACTTCATAGTGAAAGGAATGTCGACCCAACAGAAGAACAAATTCTTCAAGGATGTTAAACATTACTTCTGGGACGACCCCTACTTATTCAAAATCTGTGCGGATCAAGTCATCCGACGGTGTGTTTATGGACACGAAGCTATGGACATTCTCAAAGCTTGCCATGCGGGACCCACCGGGGGCCATCATAGTCCAAACTACACCGCCAAGAAGGTGTTTGATTCCGGTTTTTATTGGCCCACTATTTACAAGGATGCCCATGAATTTGTCAAAACCTGTGATGCTTGTCAACGTCACGGAAATATCTCGCAAAGAAATGAAATGCCGCAAAACGCCATTCAAGTGTGTGAGATCTTTGACATCTGGGGCATTGACTTTATGGGGCCATTTCCATCATCTCGAGGAAACAAATACATACTTGTGGCTGTTGACTATTTGTCAAAATGGGTTGAAGCGAAAGCTTTACCTACTAATGATGCCCGAGTTGTTGTAAAATTCTTAAAATCTCGTTTTGCTAGGTTTGGAACTCCGCGAGCTATAATTAGTGATCGTGGTATGCATTTCTGCAATGACCAGTTTGATAGAGTCATGCAAAAGTACTGTGTAACTCACCGTCTCTCTACTGCGTACCACCCCCAAACAAGTGGGCAAGTGGAAGTTTCCAACCGTGGTATTAAAAGAATTCTTGAAAGGACAGTAGGCGAAAACCGTGCATCCTGGTCGGATAAACTGGATGACGCACTCTGGGCCTTCCGTACAGCTTATAAAACACCAATCGGGTGTACTCCATACAAGCTAGTGTACGAAAAGTCGTGTCATCTGCCGATTGAGCTTGAGCACAAAGCATACTGGGCCTTGAAACATGCCAACTTCGATATTCAGACAGCTGGTGATCACCGGAAAGTTCAAATGAATGAACTAAATGAACTCCGTGATCAAGCATACGAGAACTCTTTGATCTACAAACAAAAGACAAAGAAGATTCATGACTCCAAAATCAAGAACCGCGTTTTCAACGTCGGTGATCGAGTCCTTCTTTTCAATTCAAGATTGAAGATATTCTCGGGAAAGCTCAAGTCCCGTTGGTCTGGTCCATTTACTATTGCTAAGGTTTATCCTTATGGTACTATTGAGTTATCTCAACCCGATGGTCCAAATTTTAAAGTGAATGGTCATCGATTAAAGCACTATTTTGGAGAGGACATTCCACCTGTGGTTGTCCCGGATCTACAAACTTTCCCCATGAACCAATGAATGCGGGGATCGAGTCAAGCTAGTGACTCGGGAATCAAAAACAGTAGCACACACCATATGGGTTTTCACCCATATTTCTGACTTCTTTCTACTTTCTACCACCCTAGTGTGGGGGAGTTGCCCCCCGCTGTTGTATATAAGTTTTCAAAAAAAAAATGTGTATATATCAAAAAAATAAAATAATGGCCGTAGTATTTCCCTTTTATGTTCTATGTTTCGGCATAACAGCCGGTACTTTGAATATTGAGGGCAATATTCATTTTTAGTGTGGGGGGAATTCTCACGAATTTTATCATGTATTATACCACTCAATTCCCCTATTTTTGGCCAAATTTTTTTTTGGAGTAAGTGTTTTTCACTTACTCAGCAAATGGTAATCAGTCCGCCATGTCTAACCCACATAAGGATTGGCTAATCCAGGAGCAAACGGCTCTTGGTAAAGATATCTCAAATCCGTTTATGGCTTGCAATTTGCCCAAAATTGTATGGTGTTCAGCTCACCATATCTTTAATTAGTGAAAAGTTGGCTAGCCCGCAAGTTTATGGCTTGTGGTAAAGGCAGTTGGAAAACCATAATTGGTAATCGACTCATCAAAGATAATATTGATAATTTATCTAAGAGTTGGCTAGTCCAGAAGCAAACGGCTTCTGGTAAAGACAAATCAAAACCGTTGAAAGCCGGTGATTTGCTCAAAATCATTTGGTTATCGTTGTACCAAGGTTCTTACTTGAACTGAAACATTTGGCTACTCCAGAAGTAATGGCTTTTGGTAAAGAGATTCAAATCCATTAAGTTTTCTCAAAATATTGCTAGGGACTAGCAATATCTTAGTGTGGGGGATTGATGAGTGTCTAAATACTCATCATTTTTGTACCGTTTAAAATACCAAAAACATCTGAAAACACTCAGAAATGCATCAAAATGATAAAAATATCACAAATAAGTGTTTTATGTGTTTTAAATGCAAAAATACCAAAATCAGATGAAAAACGTATCAAGTTTGCATAATTGGCAGTTTTAGTCCCCCAAGTTTCAAAAGTTGTCAAATCTAGTCCCTGGTAAATCAAAATAAAGAAAAATGTTATTTAAAGTCCCTAGGGATTCATAAGTTGTCAAACTTGGTCCTTGAAGTTTAAAATTGCAAAATGGCAACTTAGGTCCCTAAAGTTTCAAAAATGTCAAATATAGTCCTTGGATTTATAAAAATGGAATTTTATGCAATATTGGTCCTTGTACTAACCATTAATTGCAGGTTTAGTCCTTGTGTTAACTTTGGAATATTGGCATTTTCAGTCCCTCAAAATCCAGAAATTACATGAATGGTCCTTGTGTTTATATTTCTACAAATCCAAACCGGACCCTTGTATTAATATCCAACCCAAATCCAACCCAGCTGGCCCAACTTGCAACCCAAGCCCACACCACTTGACCCTTGAACCCTGTCAAATAACCTGTGACCCCCCATTTGAACCCCCTGCGTTATTATTAAAAACGGGTCAAAAAAGTCAAAACCCGCCCAAACCATGTTCACTGTACATCTCCTTCACCATGCCTGAAACCCAAAACCAGGTTGTTTTCCCCACCTCTCCACCTCACCACCACCTGTTATACACCTGTATACCCACTCCCCTCCACCTCCACATCCTCCCAAACTTCATTAATTGTGAAAACCTGCTCAAGACTTTTCCCGCCAAATTGAAAAATGGACGATTATGATGAATTCAATGCATCCAATGGCTGGAAATAAGTGGGAAATGATCAGAGGTCGACAAGGAACCTAAAAGATCTTTATAAAGAAGATAAGAAGCAATGTGGGATACTATCTAGAGTAATTTAATTTTGCTTATCTCGTTTTTAAATAATTTAAGTTTCCAGTGTATGTTTAAGCTTTTAAGCTTTGTATTTCAAGTCTTTAGCGTATAATAAAGCTTTTGTGAACATCAATTTTAGTTCTAAGTCCTCTTTTCTGTTTATGCAAAATTTACTTGTTAAAATCTCAATGTGTTTGAATATTGTTATTATTGGTTGTTTTGGACTCAGTAAGTTCATATAAGTTCCTAGAAAGCTTATCTAAGCTTTTAGAAACCATAAAATCAGTTCTAGATATAAAACTCAAAAATTACCAAAAATACAAAAAAAATTAGTAAAAAATCAAAAATCAATGAAGAAGATCATCAAGAAGCTGGAGCAGGGTTGATTGTGGATTGCCTTGGTATAGAGCTTCTCGGGAAGCTATAGGTTGTGATCTTGTGCTTTGGTTCTCTGTCTTGTGCATGAACACAGTTTGTAAGCAATTTTCTCATAATTTGCAATTCTTAGTATTAGTGTTTAAAGCTTGGTAATTTTAGTTTAATTCTGTCTCATTATGGTTAGTATAAGATACTCACTAGATTTCTTGCTTTAAAAACCTGTTTTAGTGTTTAAATCTTCAAAACAGTTTGATAAAGGACTGTTTGATTTTACTGTGTTAACTGTATTAGAGGGTATTTGTGTTGTTACTTGTTGTTGTTTTGCGCCACAATAGGTCAATATAGCTCAGTGAAACAAAGAAAACCAATGTTCATTTGATAAGAAAGTCAAAATAGGTTTTAATCACAACTTGTTAACTAACTGTTGGATTTTCATGATCCATGATCTTGTTTTCATGATTATAAGTTGTTATTGTTGATCAAATCAGTCTTAATCCACCTTAATACATCATAATCAGTGATTAGGATTGATTCAAAGTTCATTTTAGTCAACTTATTTGGTTTTTATAAAAAGTCAAAATTTCAGTTTAATGGTTTTTGAATAAAATAGATAATTTTATATAGGGTTTAATATTAAGTTTCAAGATCTGAGCTTTTGGAATATTATAATTTTCTTAGCTTTCTGTCATCATAAGATATTTTTATAAAAAAATTCATAATTTTCTTAGCTTGTTTAGTATTTATTAGAATTTAAAATAGTTAAAAGTAATAAATAATTAATAATAAATAAATAAAAAAACATAAAAAATATCTTTTCAGTTTTAAAATTAGTTTTATAATATTTTAGATTTTTCTAAGTTATAATTTTATTTTTCCAGGTTAATTTTATATTTTCTTGTATTTAAGTGTATTTTAAATAATTAATAAATAGTAATTAATTAATAATAAATAGATAAAAAGTGTAAAAAATATATTTTCAATTTTAAAATTAGTTTTCTAATATTTTAGATTTTTCTAAGTCATAATTTCATTTTTCTAGCTTTATTTCATATTTTCTTATATTTTAGAGTATTATTAAATAGTTTAAAATAGTTTTTAATTAATAATAATTAAATAAATAGTTATAAAAATAATTTTAATTTTCTAATAATTTTCTTTTATTATTAGGTTTGTAAAAATATCATTTTCATATTTGTAGGTCTTTTATTTCTTAAAACTCACGTTTTATTTTGTACGTTTACGTAGTTTATTAAAACGTACGCGTTCACGTTTGTTTAATCTGATTGTTGTGCTTTACAGTTCTTTATCCAAATACAATTCCAATCAATCAGTAGTGTAGTTACCACTCAAAATCCTTACTGATCATTATCCTTAGTGATCATTCGACATCTGAACGTTTTGAAACACCATTAATCCTCCGTGGGACTTAACGACCCGGGAATCCACTATATTCCAAGGGAAATTGCATTGGTTTTAGACTGTTTGAATTTTATTACGGTTAACCATTCACAAGTGGTTGATTTGTGTGATAAACTTGACGGTTTGCCACCAACCACCAATTTACAAGTACAATCACTAGTCTCTATAAATTTGAAACTGTACAAATATCGTCAAAAGACACGAGAATTTGAAAGTGTGGGCGTAGTCCTTTCTAGAGATGATAACTGCACGGAAAAGTTGCTCATGAAGACCGTGTCTACCCTTTTGAAGTAACAAAGGGACAATTGAATTAACATCAATTGCGCCTGAAATATGACCAAACATCATAATGGTTTTTGCAATTTCCTCTATAATTTAAATCGACCCATTTTGAGTAAATTTGTTCAAATGCTTATAACACTTTATGTCGATGTGAAATACATTTGGTATAAAGGACTCGTATGTGTACATAACTTGTATTTTAATTTAAAATAAGTTTCTGAATTAAAATTTTAAAATGATTCAACCATGTATAATGCATTAATGCATGATGTATCTACCTTAGTTAGTGTTTCTACCTCAAAAGTTGGTAGGATTTAGGTAATACATTGATATTGTATGCTACAATAGATTAAGGTACATAGAACATTTTAACTTTTTGGCAACTATATATAAGGATGCAATCCACTCATGGAATTATGAAACCAAACAGCTAAACAAAGTTTATTTTAGCTCATCGTCTACTCACATATTTAAATTAGAGATCTTTTACATCAAATACTAAAACCAACTTGTAGTAAGTCTCAACATGTGTACCTTTTTGTGGTTTAACAGGTTTGTAAAGATGGTAAATGTGGACGCGGTTCATGCAGCGACTAAGCACGTCATGGTTTTTTTTACATGTGTTTCATACCGGTTTCTCTTCTCTACTGCTTTTTTGATGATTCTTCTGAATAAGCACATGACAGAAAGCGATGCTGACCACTTTGTCGAAAAAGGGGGCTGTTTCTTCCCCCAAAAAATACTCTAATAATCAAGTAGCATTTGTTTTTCATTTTGATCAAGGAGGTATTCTGCATTAAAATGTATTTTTTTAGTTGGAGCATTATAGTGTGTGTGATCATGCAAAGCTGCATACACCACCGGCCTTCCATTTATATACTCAAATTCATTAGATGCTAACCATTTTCCTTTGCGTGTTGAGATAGATAGATTGATGTCAAAACCCCATTGTAGTCATTGATCCTTAAACTTATATGCTCCCAATCACCGAACATGTTCTCCCACCATTGCTAGCGAAATGGTGAATTCTCCAAATTGGAATGCTGATGGACCGTTAAAAGGGTAAAGCAACTATAAGACGAGGTTAGTACATGTACCACCTAGAGTGGGGTTGGCGTGGATATAAGAAATCGCGTTGGTCAATGGTCCTCTTTTCACTTTATCCTTCAAATTTTTATTTGCGAGGAGGTCTAAGTAGGCATCATCTTTTGTACCATTGCGTGGAACATATATATTCACCAATGTTAGTGCAAATATTATGATATTTAATCTATACAGTGTAAAACCCTAAAATCTCAAACGCGTGAAATGACAATTTTACCCTCAAACTTAAATTTTACAAACTCGGGAAACACGTCAACATCGTTTAACAAGTTATATCATTAATAATATACACACATTATAAAGGTAATTAACTTATGATATGAAGTAAAGAACATAAATAAAATAAACTCTAAGTTACTAATATATGTTACAATATGTACACAATTAACTTGGACTACAAAGGAGACTATATACATAATGAAGTGATAAGATTGGAAAGTCAATATTTTGGTCCTCCCTCCCCCCTTGATGGCCGGCCTAATTAGGTTCCCCATTTACTCTCATAATCAATCTTATTAAAATCTCATTTATCCTTTCCTTCTCATTTCAAAATACACCAAGAAACCCTAAGTCTCTCTCTCATTTGCATAAGTGGCGGCATCACCATTTTCTCCATTTTTAATCCGAAAATCCAACAAAACAAAGGTTCCTAGGAGGCTCGTGATAGTGTGTGATCGATTGGTGGACGTGGTGATCGTGTTTGGTTCGAAAGTAAGCTTGGACGTGGGGTTTGGTTTGTAGCCGTGGGTTTAGATAAAGCCAAGGGAGGCTTGGTTTTGATCGTGGTGGTTTGATTCTTGTTTCTTTGTCACGTACACGCTACTAGGGTAACGTATCATCATCTCACGTCTCTTCCTTTTTGTTTCTTGATTTTAACGTGGCCATGGGAGTCCTTTCTAGGGCTTGTTATTCGAAAATATGTCACATGAAATGATGATTTCGTTTGTCACATAAAATGATAAAACAAGAATACATAAAACCTTGACTCTTAACGTATATGATTCAAATGATATATGACATGATAATATTCATACAAAACTGAATTTGGTGCTTCTTTATGTCGACTTATATGTATGGTAATAAAGGGTTTAATGAGCTTGTGAAACTATACGAATACGTATGTGATTAATGGATTCGATAACGAATGATTTACGGGCTTGTTTTGATATAAACATGGGGCGTATATATATTTATTTGGAAGGGGTGGCTCGAATTATAATGGACATCTCATAGGAGTTGTGTAATCTATTGATAATCAAGTCTACATGTGTTAAAACCTATACGTAATCATAATCTAAAACTAGGGTTTGTAATTCATGAATTAATAAAGTTAAGGGGTTATTTTGTAAATTATGAAACTTGTGGATTAACTTGTTAATATGTTAACTAAATGGATTAAATGAGTAAAATGAGTAAACTTGCTATATTTACATTTTTAACCCTAAACTTTGCAATATTGACATTTTAAACCCTAAACTTTTGTAACTTGTCATAATTGATCCTTAAATCATAATAACACTCATTTTCACTATTTAACTTAAGATAAGTAACTAAACCTGCTAATTATGGAAACCTGCTAATTATGGAAACCTGCTAAATATGGAAACCTGCTATTTATGGAAAGTTACTAAAAATAGAAAGTTGCCAAAAATAGAAAGTACTTAAAATGGAAAGATTACTAAAAGTGGAAACCTGCTAAAAATAGAAAGCCGTCTTAAACGAGTAATCTGATTCTTATAGAACGTTATCTAATTCATATAGGTTCCGGGCGACGAGTTTGATCTGCTTTCTTGATTTTACTTTCGTTGTGATTTGCTCAGAATAAGGTACAGATATTCTGACCTTACCTCTTAAGGTTTCTCGTGATTCTTATACATCTTTCGATACTAGCTTGAACTGTTACGATTTACTCTAAGCCTCATGATTAGGGCTTCCCTATGACTTTGCTATGCTCCCTCTGATATGAACTCTGATATGAACCTTTGATATGAACCTTTGATATGAACCCGTTATGATATGATATGAATATGCTTTGACCCTTCAGTCTGATACCCGAGCCAAATATGTGTTCCTAGTCAGGAAGGTAACTTGACCGTGTCATTGATGCACCAATGGCATGACTCCAGTGTGTACGAGTGATGATACACACCGTCCCCTATTATGATATGTTATGATATGATATGCTTTGTATATGATTTGGCCACTGGGGGGCGTATGGATGCATCCTAGATATGATATGTTTCGAGGGATTTGATCTGATTGGAGATTTATATGGTGAATGATGTCGTGTGCAATACGCGTCTTCACATTTTTGGGAGTTGATCACTCCATTGTTACTTGAGGTCTCCCCTCCATTATATTTGGTATTCCGAGGTCACCCCTCCGAATACACTGATATGATATGATATGATATGATATGATATGTGATTTGATATGATATGGGCTCGTGGTATATGACTGACCTTTCATTTCCTTTCTCTTATTATCCTTTGATATACCTTATGATATTTCCCATTGCACCTTATGATTATGATATCCTCATTACTTACCCTTCGATTATTCGTTTTGTTATATATATATCTGTTCACTGGGCTTTTTAAGCTCAGCCGCGTTTTCTTTCTATGCGGTAGGTAATTAAGCTAGAAGCTGGGATCTTAGCTATGGATTTGAGTGATGAGCGGTTATGTGGATCTATGGCTCTAGTCATCTTAGTTCTGCTTGATTATGTTGGCATTATTTAGACTCGGATTATGCTCATTTATGTCTTGGATTTATTCCTTCTTCTTTTGATGAACTTATGTAACGTTTAAGCCGTGTTGGCTGGATTTCCTTTGGTTATTTATTTGAGACTTCCGCTGCTTTATTATGTTCATTATGTATGCTTTGATATGACACCATTTTATAATATCTCTACCCTTATCGGGTTGGGGTGTTACATACAGTCTCGTTTGTTTTGATTGATGACAAACAAGTAACTTGTAATACATAACGTAAAATGTACATGTTACTCGTAATCACATTTTGTCTCAACATACATTTAACACCTCTCGACGTCTCGTGTTCTCGTATGATAAAACACAGGTTCGTACATGTTTGTTATGTTGCATTATGATCAAACCCCTTAACATACCATTTAGAATGTTTAAAATACTTTTAGAGTCATTAAGTATTTTATAGGTTAACCATTCTATTTCGAACCTCATTTTATATTTTGCATATACAAGTATTCTTATACCAATACGTCACTTTTATTTTTATACTAAAGTTTACTTATACTTGACAAAATACATTTTATTTTGACAAGCACTTAACTAGACTCTTTATTTTACAAAATGGTAACTATACATTTTATTAACTAGTCACATTTTTAATTAACTTTCATAATACATTAAACTAAAAATGGAAATATATTTTACATCATGGCATACATCATCTTTGAGATCTTTGGAAGATATGATAAATATCTTGTTTAGATTGTTACTCAAAGAATCTTTGAAAGATATGATGAATATCTTGTTTAAATTGTTACTCAAAGAATCATGTAAAGATATGGTAAAGATTTTAGAAAGATTGTGAAAAAGATTTTGTAGATTTTGTGTCAGGTACCCACGGAACCAAAATCTATAAAGGGCGTGATGTGCTACGTGTGTACAAGTTTTAAATTTATAAAAGACGAATTTTCAATTTTACCAATAACACATACGAGCAAGTGCACTCGTCCGTTATAGCAAGATTATAAAGGTAAGTCGGGATCGTTCGCAGAGATTTGAGTGAATCTAATTAACAAGCTTGAATCAACAAAGACAATCCAAAACATATAACAACGCAAGTAGATATAATGAAATTCAAATGATTAAAAACTACACTTGCTTAAACTAGTTGCTTATCCATGATTAGTATGATTGTGTTAACCTCTTAACATGTTGGTTGGGATAATTAGTTGGTGTATTAATCTATTGTTCTTACAAGTTAAACCTTCGTCAAGATTTTAATTTGTAAAAACAAGCATTAAGTTTAACCAATCAATTCAAGATCAATTCAAGTTTTATAAGTTTACTTTCATAAACTTAAACACAAAAACATCCACTTGTTTTATCAAATTGCTTAAGAAATGGTCAATACAAAAGGTAATCGATTATAGACAAAATGCTACAATTGATTATTAACAACTAATCTTACTACCTTTTAGATGTTTCTAATCAATCCAACTTGATAATCAAAAAGCGTTTTTATTACAACCACACCTTAGTTCCTTTGTTTAATCAAGAATAATGGGTAAAAACAATCATCCATATATAAAATGATTATAACTAGTTGAATAACAATAAGTTTTTTCGACCTTTACGATTATTATCAACTAGTAAAACTTGATTAACAAATGTCACTATGAAACTTTAGCACAATTGGATCTTAGACTCAACTTGAAATTGAATTAAAACATTTAAGCAAGTGTAAAAAGAAACTAGCCACTCATAGCAAACATAAACATAAACTCAGATCTTTGAACATTAGAAACCATAATTAAGAGTCTTACAATGCTTGGAATAAGATTACAAATGGTGAAGTAATGATTCCCAAAGTATTGGGGTAGACTCCTTGGTGTTTTGGCCTCCAAATGTGGAACTTCTGGAACTCCAAACTTTCCTGGACTTCTAAGGACGAATTTGAGAGCTTAAGAGCCTTTTTTGATGAGTAGAGAGAGTTGTATTGAAGTATGTGTCTCATATGCTCACAAGAGGTCTCTATTTATACTAGTTCCAAGGCCTAGGGTATTAATTGCTAAACTTGGCCTCCAAGGAGTTAAAAAGGGACTAGAATACACAAAGGGAAGGACCTAGAATCGTTTAAATGCAAAGGGGAAACTTAGTGATGAAGATTTGGTAGAAACAGGTTCTCCAACCGGATCGGTCACATGACCAACCGATCCGGTTGGTCTTCTACAAAGGTTCCAACCGTTCCGGTTGCGGGTGGTGACCGAATGGTTGGATGGGCGCCTGGGGTCTTTTTGGTCGTCTTCCAACCGATCCGGTTGCTGTTGCAACCGATCCGGTTGGTCTTCCTGAGCTACGGAAAATTGATTTTTACTTCGTTTTGACTTGTAGAACTTGGTTCTTCAATCACTTTGGTCTTCTAAGGTACTTGAGATACTGATTTGTGCTTGACATGCTAAAATGAAACGGAAATCTTCCAATTGTTGAACATTCCTTTACTTTTCCTTCCGTTTCTCTGCACTTGGTTATAAACACTAGACAAACATCTTTTGATGCGATTAAGCATTGAAATCGTATAAATATAACCAAATAATATATAAAAAAGCACACATAACACTACTAAAAACATGTACAATCTGAGCGTTATCAGGGCGGATCCCTTTTTTTGGTTTCTTGGAATCCGTAGGTGTCTAAGCTTGTTTGCCTATAAATAGAAACCTAATGTTCACTCATTTCTTAATAACTTGAAAACACATCTTCTCCACCTTCTTGCATACATTTAGATCAATCATTAACAATGTAGTAACATACATTAAACACCCTTATTATCATGATCATAATGTTTCTAACATTCTTTTTGTTGTAAGCATACTTATGTAATGATCCACCAAAGAAAGTTTAAAGCTCTTGCATCCTCATCCACCACAAGCATACATACTTGAAGATCTATCACAAAAAGCTCAAGAAACTTGTGATCTTCATCCATTAAAGGCTTCCTATCAATGGAAGTTCATTTAGAATAGTCATTCATATCCATTAGACATTTGTGCCATGGATCATCATTGTAAACATTATTATATCATCACAACACTTTCACCAAACTAGATTAAATGGTTTATGTGTGTGTGCCATAAAACACAAGGTTTGTTATGTTGGACCTTAAAACATAACGGGAGTGCTTGTACCCGGGAAAGAACTCGACATCTAGCTTAGTGTCGGAAATTTTGTATAGGCGACGTTAGGTTGGTTCTACCTCGAACTAGAACCCGGTATTTAGATTTGTACCAAAAAAGTGTAAGCGACGTTTGTAAGGTTTTCTCCGCCGAGAAGAGAGCTTGTTGATTTAGTGAAGTAACTCTCGAGTTGGGTACTTGGGGAGTGGAGTAGGGGGAGAGAAGCTCTGTGACTGAACCACTATAAATCCTCATGTTCGGCTTGCACTTTCATTTTTTTTTTATCACTTTACTTTTATACTTGCACTATATTATTGCTTGTGATGTGGCTTGATGTTCGTTTGTGTGACAACTTTTTTTATTTTGCTTTATATTAGTCATAGACAATTATTGACACTTTCATATTACAACAAGCTTCATAAGCTATTTGATACAAAAGATTTAAAGTTTTTAAACGGTAACGTATTCACCACCCTCCCTCTACTATTTTGACTTATTTTGCGTGGACCATTTACATTCAATGAACGAACATGGAATATCTACCATAAAGACATGTTTTAAATTAACATTAAAGGACTGAATAGAAAGGTTGCGTTTGTTTTTCTGAAAAACCTCTTAATAACATCTTAATCTGACTCAGTCGGACACAATCAGATGTTTAGAAAAAAAAGTGTGTTTGTTTTTTTCCTGTCATTAAGAGGCAATAAGAGACAGTCAAGATTAAAAGTGTTTGTTTTTTTATGATCATTAAGAGACGCTAATAGGTAAAAACATCTTATTGAACTAGATATTGAGGGGTGTCTTAACACCTCTTAATGTATAACACCTTCAAATAATTTTACAAAAAACAAACACTTTCATATCAGTTAGATTCAGATTTCTCAACCACTTATTCATATTAAGTTAGAATCAGATTCAGATTTCTCAACCATAAGGATCATGTTATTGTCTTGAATACCAAACATTCTAAGAAATGTAATTTCATCAAACTATACTTGGACAGGTCGAAGGCACTTTTCATTGGAGTGAAGTGCAGAACCATTGACTATATTGTCTGAAGGGTCTTGGCATAATTTCTAAACCTCTTATATACTTCTTTTTTATCAATCAAAACCCCTTCCCAAACTGTACAAGCTTCTTCCAAAGCATACGGCTTTCTGGATGTAGATGGTGATATCTATACTCACAAACTTCTTATATTAGAGCTGGGTCAAAATGGGTAGGTTTTTACAGCACGAGTCAAAGTGGATTAAATCGACTCATAAACACTGTGTACCATATAAACGATCAATATCTAATATGTTGCAAACAGGGGCGGAGCCACCTTGTAGGTGGTGGGGGGGGGGGGAAGGCCCCCAATAAGGCTTCACCGGATTGGCTAAATTAATAGGGAAAATAGTTAAGTTATTTGCAAAAATCGATGGTGCCCTCAACCCAGAAATTAAAGTGCCCTCTATAAGAGGAAAATATCATCAATTTGATCTTCAAAGTCTTTTCTGGAAATTGTTCAGTGGCAGAGAAAGATTGTTGATGAAGGATGGAGTATGGAAAAAGGAAGATGAAGATGAAAGAGGATATTGGGAAGTGGAGTATTATTAAATATTATATCTAACTATTCATATTTTAATTTAATTTGTTGCTTCAGTTAATAAAATATAATACGAGTAATTGGGAACTGGGAAGTATTAAGCCAAATAGGTGATGTTGTTTTAGTTCAGAAGTAAGCTTCAAATTTTAATTTTAAGTTCTATTTAAAAGAAAATTGATTTATGTTAATAGTTCAAAAAGAATAAAACATCTATATTGTACAAGTTTATAAGTCTAATTTACATAAGAAATTAATAAAGGTCTAATTACTTTGATACAAATTTAACGGCTTATAGCTTGAAATACGTCTATATTTGTTTCTATCTAATAAGTGTCACTTCTTTAGTTGATGCAAGTTACGTAGAAGAAGTATTATTTTGCGTTTAATTAAAACCGATCCGACCCGACCGATTTTGAATTTTAAAAAATAAAAAAATACCCGTTGTTAAGTCTTTCTTATCGCTTGTTGCCTCCATCGATTAGATTTTCTGGCTCCGCCACTGGTTGCAAAGTAAATAAAATGAGTGACAGAATGCATACATGAAGTGATTATGTTGTGCATACAATTAATAGTATTTCTGAAATCGTCTATGTATAACCAGAGACAGAACAGGAGGTGCATGACATACAAAACGAGTTAAAATTTTCTAAGTCACAACCTACAGAAAACTAAGCTAATATCAGTCTTGACAAACAAGTCATTCCAGATGCGAATTTTGAGTTTAAACATTTCTATCATCTCAATCTCTTATGTCTTGTGCTTACTCTTCATTTTAGACATTTCCTTTTCTTCTAATATTTCGTCACTTGTTGTAGACTTTCTTTTCAACTTGTTCCTTCAAAAAGAATGACAAATTCAGAGGAACATATATTTAACATTTAACAACCGAGAATTTAATTTATTGGGTAATCACCATCGACCCAACACAACCCATTATGACCCGGTCAACAAAAGTCAACCCAAACGAAAAGTCAACTTAGCAATTACATGAGAGTTATGAAATAACTGTCATTCTCATTGAACCGACACAATGGTTCAGTGATACCTTTTCATTTTGTATATATTGTAACACTTTCTGTAAGAGCAAAGATGATGACAGATTAATTCAAAACACTTTTACGTTTCATTAATCATTGCTTTATTTGGTATACTTGTGATTTTACGTTAAGACCATAGATTCGTATCATTGAGGCCAACAATTGGTATCAGAGCGGTTTGGTTTATTGACCAAAATCATGACTTACCATTTTACCCGTTTATTCCCAGAATCAAATCAAAAGGGCAAAACAGTTTCGACAAAATTTATGCAAATCGTCAAGAACACAAAATCCAAAGACGTCATTTTTTGTGCTTCTCACTTCTGTCGCAAAGGGGGTATAATCACAAAGTGATTACTCACAACCCGGTATCAGAAAAAAATTAGCAAATTTTTTTTATCTGAAACAAAATTTTTTTTCTTTTACCCAATCCAATAGGTTCAAAAAACGAAAAGAAATTGTTATTCATTTGATTCAATCAAAATAAACGAGCATCATCATTTAGGGCATAAACAGAGATTCGAATTAGAACAAACACACCTGTTCTTATAAGGAATCAAGCCCAGAAGAATCAATTGAGACCCAATCGATTCATTTACAAACTCCAATCATAAAACCTCTCACGAAAAAGAAAACCCCAAATCATACGAAACCCTAGGTTTCAATTGGAGGGATAACAGCATTCGCGAAGAACACCATCACCGGAGAAGGATTAAAGACGGTCAAACACAGCCATAAAAGGCGGTTAACCATCATTCATTGGAGAGGAGAAGAGGCAGACATCTTCCCAAGAAAGAGAGACAGAAGGACTTGTCTCTGGAAAAGAAAGAGACGCGTTTTTTTTTCTATCTCAACTAAAGAGATAAGGAAACAAATAAATAAGAGGCGCGTATACTAAGGGCCACACAAAAGAAAGGATCATTTTATTTTTAAGGGCATCGGGTTAGACCATCAACCCCTCCAGGTTCCAAACGATTACAAACACCACTTTATTTTACTTTATATATTACCTTTGATATATATTGTTTTATTTTGATAAGTTATCTTTAAGAAATTTAGAATCTTATCATTTTGATAGTATATTAACCTAGTGATTACACTGCTTAGTATAATGATTAGGAATAATTTATAAGGAGTAATTAACCTTAGGTTGTTCACTGATTGAATTTTATAATCTCCAAGGATTGTTTAAAATCTTAAAACTATACCTAGAAAGTTTTACACCCATTTGAGGAAGTTAAAACATTAGAGCTCATTTTTTCTAAGAATTTTCAGAAACACACTTCGTGTTAAAATTCTTTTGGAGATTTATTGTCATTATCATTTTAAGATATGACGAAAGATAGTGGAAAGGAACCTAGTACTAACACTACGAATAGTACACCCCAATTTCAATGCCCAATCCTAAAGCCCGCGAATTACTCATTATGGGCAATTCGAATGCAAATCATTCTCGAAGTGAATGGTTTATGGGAAACAATTGAGCCGACTAAAACGACTCAACCCAATAAGAAAAAGGATAAAACCGCTATTGTTTTCCTTTATCAAGCCTTACCCGAAGAACAATTACTTCAAATAACAAAGCACAAAACCGCGAAGGACATTTGGAATGCTTTGAAAACTAGACACGTTGGCGAAGACAGAGTTAAACAAGCTAGAATACAAACACTCAAATCTGACTTTGAGATGTTATATATGAAGGAAGACGAAACAATCGACACCTTCACCACAAAACTCACAACACTCGTAAACAAAGCCGCTAGTCTAGGACACACAATAGAAGATGACACCTTAGTTCGGAAATTACTAAATGTTGTACCCGAAAGGTATCTGCAAATAGTCGCATCTATAGAACAATATTCCGATCTAAGCGAAATGACATTGGAAGAGGCAATTGGAAGACTTAAGACCTACAAAGAAAGGATTAAGTTCAAGAAAGGAAAACAAGTGGACAATCAAGATAAACTGATGTTCACACGACATGACAATAGAGGTAAAACTTCAGAGGACGTGGACGTGGAAAATACAAAGGATGGAGAAACCATGATAAAAATAACCACGAGAAGAAGGATGGAGAAAACTCTAACAATCACTTCAACAAATAGAATATTGATCTTAGCAAAGTTAAATGTTACAAGTGCAATAAAACTGGTCATTATGCATCTAAGTGTTATGCAAAACCAAACACTAGTATGCAATCTAATCTTGTCGAGGAGGACTTAGAACCTACCTTATTAATGGCAATATTAGAAGACCCACATGTAACAAAGCTAGAAGATCAAAAGGTCTCGCTACACAAAGAAGATGTAGGATATAAGGAGACAAGTGTTGATAGTCAATGGTATTTAGACAATGGAGCTAGCAACCATATGACTGGGATAAGAGAACACTTTAAAGAACTAGATGAGAATGTTAGTGGAAAAGTAAGATTCGGAGATGGATCTCATATAGAGATTAAAGGAAAAGGTTCAATCCTATTAGAATGTGATGACGAGAAACAAAGAATCATATCTCAAGTCTATTACATTCCCAGCCTAAAAAGCAACTTATTGAGCCTTGGACAATTTACCGAAATTGATTGTAAAGTTGTAATGGACGATGATGAATTACGACTTTATGACACGGACAACAAAATCTTCTTGAAAGTCACTAGACAGAGAAACCGTCTATACAAAGCAAGTTTGAAGATAGGCACACCTGTTTGCTTATTAGCAAACTTAAGTGACAACACTTGGTTATGGCACGCAAGATTAGGACACCTCAACTATGAATCATTAAAATCAATGACTCAAAGAGAGTTAGTTCATGGAATACCTGCCATTAAACATACAACACAAATTTGTGATGTTTGTTTAGTTGGTAAACACAGCAGAGCGCCATTTCCTAAGAAAGCGAAAACTAGATCAGCATCACCATTAGATTTAGTTTATGGAGATTTATGTGGACCAATCACACCACCAACACCATCTGGAAAGAAATACATATTCTTGTTAGTAGATGATTACTCAAGATATATGTGGGCGTATTTCCTAAACACGAAAGATCAAGCATTTGATACTTTCAAGGAATACAAAGAAACAATAGAGAAGGAGCTAAGGATGACATTGAAAATGTTGAGAACTGATCATGGAGGAGAATTCACATCTAAAGAATTCACTCAATATTGCAAAGAAAATGGCATAGCACGACAACTCACCGCACCTTACTCACCACAACAAAATGGAGTAGTTGAACGAAGGAATAGGACAATTATGTCTACAACGAGATGCATGATGAAAGCATCCAACATGCCACAAAACTTTTGGGCTCAAGCTGTTAGACACGCTATATACATTCTAGACAGCGTTCCCACAAGAGCACTAGAAGACATCACTCCATATGAAGCTATCAAGAAAAGAAAGCCAAACTTAGAAACTTTAAAAGTTTTTGGCTGCATAGCATATGCAAAGGTACCATCACAACATCTGACAAAGTTAGATGATAGAAGCAACAAAATGGTATACTTAGGAAGCGAGCAAGGATCGAAAGCTTATAGACTATTTGATCCAACAACACAAAGGATATGTGTTAGTAGAGATGTGAAGTTTAAAGAGGATGAAACATGGGATTGGAAGGATTACCTGAGTGAACACACCAACCATGAACCAGAATGGTTTGACTTCAAAGTTGAGAACCTTGAAGCAACGAATGAACATCTGGAACAAGATATCCAACCAGATGAAGAAGACAACGAAATCCCTGCAAATGATGATCATGAATATGAAACATCAACAACTAACTCACCCTCACAATCACAAACACTTCGCACACCATCTACAATTTCATTACGAATAAATACTCAATTCACACCAACTACCTCAAGACATTCAACCAATCAAAGTAACTCAACTACAACCCGGAACTTACATCCAAACTTTGATCACACACCATTACAAGGTGTTAGAACGTTGAATGATTTATATGAAAACACCGAGGAAGTTTTACCTGAGCATTTATTACTAGCAGAAGATGAACCCAAGAATTACAAGGAAGCATCGAACGATCTAAAATGGATTGAAGCAATAAAGGTCGAATTAGATTCCATTAATAGAAACAATACATGGAAACTAACCACTCTACCAAAAGGACATAAAGCCATTGGTTTAAAGTGGGTATTCAAGACCAAGAAAGATGCTAATGAAAATATAGTCAAGCATAAAGCAAGACTAGTAGCGAAAGGCTACATACAAGAGCATGGCATAGACTTTGAAGAAGTCTTTGCACCTGTAGCAAGAATGGAAACAATCCAATTACTATTAGCCATAGCTGCTAATAACAAATGGGAAGTACATCACCTCGACGTCAAATCTGCATTTGTGCATGGAGACTTAAAAGAAGAAGTGTATGTTACACAACCCGAAGGATTTATAAAAGAAAATGGAAAAGTCTACAGACTGATAGAAGCTCTATATGGTTTAAGACAAGCACCACGTGCATGGAACATAAAGTTAGACAATACCTTGAAGTCCTTAGATTTCAAGAAGTGCGCTTTGGAACAAGCTGTCTACACGAAGAAGTCAAAAGACTCATTACTTCTACTAGGAGTCTATGTGGATGATTTAATCATCACTGGCACACCAAAGAAAGAAATAGACAAGTTCAAAGCTCAAATGGAAGAAAAATTCGAGATGAGTGACCTAGGATTACTATCCTACTACTTAGGAATTGAAGTCACACAAACTAAAGGTGACATATCAATAAAGCAATTCGCCTATGCAAGCAAGATCCTAAAGGAAGTTGGAATGCTAGATTGCAACGAAACTTTAATACCTATGGATCCATGAACAAGAATAACAAAGAACACTGATGAAACAACGGTCAACTCAACTGAATATAGAAGCTTGATTGGATGCTTACGATATTTGCTACATACAAGAATCGACTTAAGTTATTCCATTGGATTACTTAGTCGTTTTATGCAAGAACCAAAGGAACACCACATGAAAGCTATAAGGCAAGTACTACGCTATGTTAAAGGAACAAAAGACTATAGGATCACCTACAAGCACAACGGAGGAAACCAGATACAAGGTTATAGTGACAGCAGCTACGGAGTCAACACTCAAGAAGGCAAAGGCACTACTGGAATTATCTTCTACTACGGTGAATCACCAATCAGCTGGAGTACACAAAAGCAAGCCACGGTAGCTCTATCATCATGTGAATCCGAATTCATTGCAGCAACATCAGCAGCAACACAAGCATTATGGTTAGAGAGATTACTTAGCAAGCTTACGCATACACAAGAAGAAAAAGTTACAATACTGGTCGACAACAAGTCTGCCATTGAAATAATGAAGAATCCCGTATTTCACGGAAGAAGTAAATACATCGATATCAAATACCACTTTATAAGAGAATGCATCGAAAGAGAAGATCTACAAGTCGAATTCATAAGTGGAGAATTTCAGAAGGCTGACATACTGACAAAGGCATTACCAAAGATCAGATTCCTTACAATGAGACAACTAATTGGAGTCAAAGATCTGCAACAAGACGATTGTGATTAAGGGGGAGAATATTGGGTAATCACCATCGACCCATCTCAACCCAACACAACCCATTATGACCCGGTCAACAAAAGTCAACCCAAACGAAAAGACAACTTAGCAGTTACATGATAGTTATGAAATAACTGTCATTCTCATTGAACCGACACAATGGTTCAGTGATACCTTTTCATTTTGTATATATTGTAACACTTTCTGTAAGAACAAAGATGATGACAGATTAATTCAAAACACTTTTACGTTTCATTAATCATTGCTTTATTTGGTATACTTGTGATTTTACATTAAGACCATAGATCCGTATCATTGAGGCCAACATAATTTTCTTTCAATTATAAAGATTAACAAATTCACGAAGTGCCTTGGAATGTACACATCTCATGTCTGTGATGTACGTTTACTAGTGATATCCGACTATATTTTCCCGTGTCATCTATCTAATTTCATTAGCTTTCAGTTTCCATATATGTTGTATGTCCATTGCACTCTACGTGTGGATGACTATGCAATCACCATCAGCCATTATGGTGCTACAACTATGCTCAAGTAGTGTACATTTCGTGTAATTGTTCCATGCCAGCACGCATGATCCTTTGAAAGAGAAGCAATTAAGAAATGCACATGTTTGTATGTTTCTGCTCCTACTGTAAGTTGTTGAAAAAAGTCGTAGCTAGACCCCAATAGATAGTTACACGAGTTCAGAATTCTATAATAAACTGAAGTGCAGTTTTGAAATTTTAAGGCCATCTTTGTTCATACATGGAATCAATGTCATAAACTTTACACACTTTTTAATTCATTGTCTTTATGCATATGCCATTTATCACCTCTTGGCGGCAGGATTTGGTCCCAAGTTGCTAGGAGTATTTAAAAATGGGATGGTGTGTCTTGGCTCATGAGATATACCGAAACCCCTTATTTGGTCTAACATACTAACTAAACAGATCATAGAAAGCATGCAATTGATAGAATTTCACAATCACGATATTTCAAGACACCCTTATTAATAGGAAAAGAACGATATTTTTTAAGTAAATGACGAATGACATACATACCAATGTTTCAAAGTTCAAACTCTCGATGAGTGAGTGCCAATGCAGTAAGCAGGGCCGGCTTTTAACCTGTGCGGGCTGCCCAACCGCACAGGGCCCAGAATTTGTAGAGGGCCTCAAACTTTGATTCAAGCCCAACATATATATGAATAAGAGTAGTAATTAAGTTTTAAAAGGCCCAAGGAGAACTGGCAGACGACTATTCCAGCATTTATAGGTACAAAGAATCATTAACTATCTATTTGTCCACCGATGTGGGATGATTGATTTTTCATTTGCTTTCATTTCTTTGATCTACACTATACTTGGATGAAAAGAGTGTTAATGTTTAGTATTATATTTTCAAACACATGTACATGTAAACACGAAATTGGTTCCCAAGACACAAACACCCATATAGATGACTGGTTAAGACAAGTTGCAAATAGAAAAAGAATTGAATAACTTGTTTAAATTAACGTCATCAAAGGCCTCATTTGTGATCATGGCACAGGGCCCCCGAAATCCACGGGACAGCCCTGGCAGTAAGATCAATGTTGTAACCCCAAACATACCTTAGAGAAGGTATATTAAATGCAGAGCTGGCAACAGCTTGTTTACTAAAGGGACAACACCTTAATTTCAGCTTTCTTAATCTTGGACACCCTTCAGATAACTTCACAAGTCCTGCATCAGAATTTACTAAACGAGTAAAAGACAAAGACCTCAAATTGGCACCATACTTCCCGATATATTCCAAACCCACATCCGTCAATCCTCCATGCCAAAGGGTGATATCTAGTCTTTCAAGTTTTCTGCAACCCATTAGCATTGCCCGAATCCCATTGTCTAGCAGCAGATTTTTTGGCCCATCTTTCAATTCCCAATGCATACGGAATTTACGGAGATACTTCAAATGCGTTCCAAGACACTCGAGAGCTTCATTTGAAATATCTTCAATCCTAACCTTTAAAGACTCCAAACAAGTACATCCTTTTGCCACAGCAATCAGTCCTACGTGGGTCACAAACCCGGTATAGGTAAGTTTGCGCAATTTCTTGCAAAACCGACTAATAACTTGCAATCCCCTGTCTCCATTGACATTCTCGAAATATAGAACTTCCAAATTGGGACACCTCTTAAACAACAAACACTGGCACTCATAATCAAAGTCTAAAAATGCAAGTTCCAATTTCCTTATTTGATTCAGAAAAGGGAGTACAGTTAAACATCGAGTTTCTGGAAAATGCATTATACTTAATGAACGCGTATTTGGGGGAAACTGGAATCCTTCAAGGTCATTCTTCTCATCCAAACTATCTCCACCAAAATGTTCCAACCTAATAGCATATCTGAAGGCATCTCCTAGTTTACTTAGATAGCACTCTCCAATCTCCAACGATATTAATGAGTTACAACAGTTTTTTGCAAGAAGTGTAAGATCTTCTGCATCATAAATATCAATCTTCTTAACATGTAACCTTTCTAAAACCGTGTTATTCAATGCCAATTGATGAAGCCAAATGCTATCTTTCGCTGCAATATAAATACAATATTCCAAACAAAAAGTTCTCAATTGGTTACAATAGTTAGAGACATGCCTTAATCCATCCGTCGAAAACCCTTTACACTTATTGATCTTCAAACTCCTTAAATCCTTACCACATGTTCTCGCCAATTTCTCGTGATCTTCATCATGAACAACCAGACTATGGATATAAAGTTCTTTCAAACACCTAAACTCGAGAGCTAATTGTTGGATCCATGGGGTGATTCGCGTGTCATAAGCATCTCTAACATTAAAATTAGATGGAGGACCTTTAAGTGTTAACGACTCGATGAAAGGGAACCTTTTACTTAAAGAGGCATGGTTTGGGTAGTAAAGTGTGTGGACAGTTAGGCGCTTACGCGTAATGCCATCAATCTCATAAAACTTACGGGAAACTAAAGAAATAGAGTTTCGGTCCTCAACGTTGTGTATATAAGATATAACTAAGTCTAAAACTTCCTCCCCCACCTTGGTTTTTTCGGGTTTGCGTTTGGTCTTACGTTTAGTGGGTGCCATTAAGGTTTGGTTTGGCCGGTTTAAGGTTTCAAAATTCAACCAACTAATATAATCTTAGGGAGAAACATCCACTCACTTCAACGATAACAAACATACACATAGTAAAAGAACATATATCTCATCATGAGTTTTAGTAACACGTAAAAACTAACCTTCTTATTATTTCACGCAACAAGTCTATCTCTTTGCTCTCTTGCTTTTATGTGATTTTCTCAAAAAAAGAAGACGATCATCTTCTATTCTTTTTGTGTATATGTTTCGTATGTGATAATATGAGACGAGAAATTTTCATTATATACTACGTACAACTTGAGGCCCAACTTTAACCTACAGCTATTTTTAACAATGTTTTTAACCTTAAACCGAGTAATATATATATGTTTTTAATCCCTTAACTTCTAGTCCGATTATAGTTTAACCCCTTTACTATACAATATTTCTTTTAACTTCTAATTTAAACCATAAACACACACGTACACTTAAAATACATGCATCCGCTTTATACTCAAGGGTCAACAGCGTTGTTGAAGGTGAGGTATTTTGCCATGGATTCGGAGACACTGGTAATATTTGGGCGGTGTTGGAGAATAATGCTAAATGTTTTGATATGGTTTCTAGTGAGATTTGTGATGATCGGCCGCTTTCAGGGTACTCGTTTTCGTTTGATGGCCTGCATGTTCTTTGACTGTAGTTGGTAAGATATGGAGCATGCACCCACAAGTAAATATGGCCTACATGTGTCTTCATTAAAGGGGCATAACGAACGAGCTACATATAATACATTTTCTCCAACAAACAAAAACCACATTGTAGCAACTGCTTCTGCTGATTGCACTACAAGTTTTTGGAACACACAAGGAAATTTGCTTAATACATACAAGGGTCATTTGGACCGCTTAGCTCGTGCTACTTTCCATCCATCAACCAAGTATTTAGGTACAACTAGTTTTGATAACACATGAAGTCATGGAGATAGTGGGATGCTGAGACTGGTGAAGAGTTGCTTTATCAACAAGGTCATAGCCGAAGTGTTTATGGTTTGGCTTTGCACCCTGATGGCTCACTTGCAGCGTCTTGTGGGCTTGATGCGTTGGCTCGTGTGTGAGACCTACGGTCGGGAAGAAGCATTTTTGCTTTGGAAGGTCATGTGAAGCGGATTTTGGGTAACACCGTTTGACCAAACGGGTATCATTTAGCAACAAGAGGTGATCGAAGATAATCCTTGTAGAATTTGCGATTTGAGGAAACCAAATTAATCACAAGGCAAAACAGGTAGCTCTGTTGTTCACTTTAGAGTGATTCTAACATTAATGATTGTTTTACAGTGAACAACAACACGAACAGCAGGAAAAGGAGGTTAATTATCGTAGAGAGGCTGATGACTTGCATTCAGTAATTCAACACTTTCATGAAGCTAATCGGGTTACGTGCAATCCTTGGACATAGTAAAGGTATTTCACCATATGTCTTTACATGTCCACAATTGGCTTGTTACTGGTGCAATCCTTGCAATGTTTATCAGCTCTCCTGCTCATTGCTGGTGCACACGGGGTTCACCAGTTGTAATGTTGTGTTGCCGTTCTTGCATTTGCCTGTTGATCTTTTCCGGTGGTATTTACACCCAACACACGCTCCAAAAGTAAGAAGTTCACCTCATGTAAATGACACTCATACGATTAAAATTCAAGCCCAAACACCCACCAAATATGAATAATCAAGTAACTTACCTCAAGTTCAACATAAACATCAGGAAACGATCCAACTTCCCCAAGCACATGGCCCACCAACCTATCAGATTTGGTCCATGGTTGTTCCTACTCCAATGAGTCCACCAGGGGCGACAAACTGTAGTTCGTTCTTTTCAGCACACAAAGAATCTATTCTGGTGTATATCGGTTTGCACTTTATGTCTCCATTCTTCTCTTTAAAGACAATCCCAGGACGAATCTCTATCGCTTGGTTTAACCTCAAAACACCCTACAAGCAACTAGAACTTATTAATGAGTCGATTCGGGATATGTTTTATCTATTACGGGTCAGACAGGTAAATCAATAATTAGTTTAGAAGTCATTTCATAAATGAATTTTTACATCGTTTTTGACACTAAAACACATATCCGGTTTCAAACAAACCCAAATAATTACATATTTTGATCCAACCCGTTTAGACCCGTTATCTAGCCAAACTGACAACTAACTGTTCCCCGATGAATTCCTGAATGGCTTCATGTTGACTAACAGCTACGTTTCCTTGAACTAATCTATTTGGTTTTGCACAATAATAATATGTTTAAGCCGCATCAGTTCAATAGCTACCAAATGTTCAAGGGTTCGAGGTTGCAGGCAAGTTTGCACTGTCCATAATTGCAGCTCCAGTTAGCATAGTCACCATTAGAATATCATGTCCATGTAAGATATAATGTATGTAACACGTCAATAACGTATGCATGTCGACCCGTTAAAGGTCCCAATGTACACGACTAAGTTTAGAAGCTTGTGACTTACCGGCAGTCAACAAATGACACATGTATATCTTACTTAGCAGATTCTATAATCTTTGTATGTTTAGTCAAATCATCTTCAATGCAGCAACAGGAATAGAAGCAAAATAACCGTAGACTAAAAAAATCCAACTCTCATTATGCATCAATAGACTATATCTTTGTATGTTTCCACCTTTCTTGCTGGGTCAAAATGGGTAGGTTTTTTTAGCACACGTCAAAATGGGTTAGATCGACACATAAACACTTGTGAGTCTCTCTGCCTACCATATAAGCAATGAATATCTAATAATACATTTAAGACCTGTTTTTTGATCCCATCATGCATTAATATGTTGCTAAGTAATGAGTGGCAGAATGCACACATGAAGTGATTATGCTGCATACCCACTCAACAAGCACTAAACCAATTCAAACATATCTGCAAGTTCATCTGGATAACCACCAATTCAAACATATCTGCAATGCTAAACGGGTTAAAGTTTTACAAGTCAGAAACAAGTTTTACTACAACCTATAGCGAAATAAGCTAATATTAGTCTTGACAAACAAGTCATTCCAGATGCGGATGTTGAGTTTAAACAATTTTATCATCTCAATCTCTTACATCTTGTGCTTACTCTTCATATTAGCCATTTCTTCTTCAAGCAACTACGTAATTTCTTTCTAAATTTCGTCACTTTTTGGAGACTTCCTTTTCGACTTGCTCCTTCCTATACGAGTCAATAAAGATTAACAAATTAGAGGGTGATAGTAAGAAAGGTGGAAACATATATTTAATTGACATTTAAAAGCTGACAAATTTCATTTTCAATTATAAAGATCAACAAATTCACGAGCTGCTTTGGCATGTACACAACTCATATCTGACATCTATGTTTACTAGTAATTTCAGACAATACTTTACAGTGTTATCTGTCTAATTTCATTAGCTTTCGGTTTCCATATATGTTGTATATCCATTGCACTTTAAGTGTGGATGAGTATGCGATCACCATCAGTATGGTGCTACAACTATATGCTCAACCAGTGCATATTTCCTGTAGTTATTTCAAGCCAGCACACATAAATCTTTGAAAGAGAATGAAGGTCAAGTTTGTATATTCTCGCCTACGGTAAGTTTTTGAAAAAAAGTCGTACCTAGACCTCCCCACAGAGGCAGTTACACGAGTCCAGACTTATATATCATGAAAAAACTGCAGTTCTAAAATTTTAAGGCTATCTTTGTTAATATTTGGAATTAATTACATAAAAATTTATCCACTTTCATTGTCTGTATGCATAGGCCATTTATCACCTCTCGGCCAGAGGATTTAGTCCCAATTTGCCAGGAATATTCTAAAATGGGATGGTGCATCATTTATACAGAAACCCCTTATTTGGTCTATAACAGAAAACTCGTAAAAATCAAACTTGTGCTAAACAGATGATAGAAAGCATGCAAATGATAAAATTTCACAATCACGATATTCCAAGACTACAAAAACTCCAGAGTAAGACACCCTTATTAATAGGAAAAGAACATACATACCAATGTTCAAAGTTGAAACCCTGGACGAGTGAGTGCCCAATAATTAAGATCCCTGCTGTAACCCCAAACATACCTTAGAGAAGGTATATTAAACACACAGCTGGCAACAACTTTTTTGCTAAAGGTACAATTCCTTAATTTCAACTTTCTTAATCTTGGACACCCTTTGGATAATTTCACAAGTCCTGCATTAGAATTTCCTATATGAGTAAGAGATAGAGACCGCAAATTAGCACCATACTTCCCGATATACTCTAAACCCTCATCTGTCAATTCTCCAGGCAAGAATCTTCCAAGCAAGAGACTAATATTTAGCCTTTCAAGTTTGCTGCAACCCATTAGCATAGCCCGAATCCCATTGTCTAGCAGCAGATTTTTTGGCCCATCTTTCAATTCCCAATGCATACGGAATTTACGGAGATTCTTCAAATGCATTCCTAGACACTTGATAGCTTTATTTGAAATATCTTCAAGTCCAACCTTTAAAGACTCCAATTTAGTACACCCTTTTGCCAAGAGCAATCAGTCCACGTGGGTGTGGTCCAAAGCCCATTGTATAGGGTAAGTTTGCGCAATTTCTTGCAAAACTGACCAATAACTTGCAATCCCCTATCTCCACATTGACAATCCTGGGTAATATAGAACTTCCAAACTGGGAAACCTCTTAACCAGGAAACATGGCACTGAATATGCAAGCTTCAATTTCTTTATTTGATTCAGAAAAGGGGATTCATTGAATGCCGAGTTTCTGCTAAATTCCATATACTTAATGAATGTATATTAGGGGAAACTGGAATCGAACAAGCTCACTCTCCTCATCAAACTATGTCCACCACTAAAATTTTCCAATCTAATAGCATATTTAAAACATCTCCTAGTTTACTTAGATAGTAGCATGCTCCAATCTTCAAAGATATTAATGAGTTACAACAGTTTTTTGCAAGAAGTGTAAGATCTTCATCATAAATATCCATACCATTCATATCCGTAACATGTAACCTTTCTAAAACCGTGCTATTCAATGCCAATTGATGTAACCATAATCCCATCTTTCACTTCATTATAATAACAATATTCCAAAGACAAAGTTCTCAATTGGTTACAATAGTTAGAGACATGCCTTAATCCATCTGTCGAAAACCTTGTACACTTCTTAATCTTCAAACTCCTTAAATCCTTACCACGTGTTCTCGCCAACGTCTCAAGATCTTCATCATGAAGAGCCAGACCGTGGCAATGAAGTTCTTTCAAACACTTTAACTCTTGGATCCAAGGGGTGATTCGTATATCATAATAATATGTTTGATTAAAATCTGTTGGGGGACCTCTGAGTGTTAAAGACTCGATAAATGGGAATCTTTTACTTAAACGATAAGGGCTGGAGTAAAGTGCGTGGACAGTCACGCGCTTACGCGTAATGCCATCAGTCTCATAACACTTACGAGAAACTAAAGAAACAAAGTTTCGGTCGTCAACATTGTGTATATAAGGTATAACTAAGTCTAACACTTGCTCCCCCATGTTCCTTTTTTCGAGCTCATGTTTGGTGGGTGCCATTAAGGTTTGGTTTGGTGTGGCCGGCTTAAGGTTTCAAAATTCTATTAATTCACTAAACACTAAGCACGGATAATAATCTTTAGAGAGAAAAAAAAAAAAAAAAAAAAAAATCAATGAAAAAAAGCCTAACAAAACAGCTTAGCTAAACACCAAGCTGAGACATAGTGGTGTGCAAACGCAAAGAAGCTTTCTTAGGGTTGTTTTTTGTGGCAGTTAATTGTGTGTTTTGATGGTGTAATTAACCTTCAAACAACAAGTCGATCGATCTCTGTGATTTTCTTAACAAAGAAGACGGTCATCATGTATTCTTTTTTGTGTATATGTTTTGTATGTGTGTAATATGAGGCGCAAAATATTCATTATACACTAGGTACAACTTGAGATCCAAGTTTAACCTATAGCAAAATTTTCATATTTTACCCATCTATATATACTTATACTTACTTATACATATATAAAGAATGTATGGTCAAACCTTGAAAAGTAAAATATTGAAAGTCAAATGTGAGAGAAATTGATAGTGTAATTAATACTCGGGTGAAAGCTAAAGATACGTAACATATTTTTTCAAATAAACAGGTCTACACAATGTACTTTGTAAATTGTCAAAGATAAGCAATATATTTTCAAATAATCTTCGATCTAGCTAATATGACCGGTTAGCAGCAGGTTACCAGGTCACATTTAAATAAAATTACACCTTTGGTCCCCCAAACTCGACTAAATTCGCGCAGTTAGTCCTATTTTGATAACGCTCGTTAAAATTAAAAAAAAAAATTAAATTTTTTTTTTCTTAAATTATATTTTTTTAATATATAATTTTAAAAAAAATCGTAAGTTTTTTTATACACTTTTTTTTACTTTTTTTTTAATATCTAATTTAATTTTTTTGCCGATTTAGAAAAAAATTACGTTTTTTTTTTAAATCTGATTTTAAAAAATGTTTTTTCCGATTTAAAAAAAAAATTGTTTTGTTTTTTTTTTGTTTTAAAATCTGATTTTTAAAAAAGTTTTTTCCAATTTAAAAAAAAATTAAGTTATTTTTAAATCTGATTTTTAAAAAAGTTTTTCCCGATTTAAAAAAAAAACAGTAAAAAAAAGTGTATAAAAATATTTATCCATTTTTTTTAAATTAAAAAATAAAAGAAATATATTTTAAGTAGATTTTAAGAAAAATTTTAAATTAAAAAAAATATATATATATATATATATATATATATATATATATATATATATATATATATATATATATATATATATATATATATATATATAATATATATATATATATATATATATATATATATATATATATATATATATAACGAGCGTTAGCAAAATAGGACTAACTAAGCGAACTTGGTTCAGTTTAGGGGACCAAAGGTGTAGTTTTTAACCAAAGGTGACTTGGTAACCTGCTGCTAACCGGTCATATTAGCTAAATCAAATATTATTTGAAAATAGATTGCGTATCTTTGACAATTTACAAAGTACATTGCGTAGAACTGGTTATTTGAAAAAATATGTTGCGTATCCTTAGGTTTCATCCTCAATACTCTTATTAAACACTCAATTACATAAAAGTACAATAGTTTATTCACATTGTACAACAAATTAAAAGCATATATATCAAATTAAAAACAACAAATTAAAACACCAATTACTAAAAAGTTCAATAAAATTTTCACAATGTATAATTTAAACAAGCTACAACATAATCCAAAATATAAAATAATTAAACATACTAATTAATGTTATTTTTAAAACATCATAAAATAAAAATTACATGATATTATATATATTATACAAATTAATAAAACACACAAAGCTTCATACAAGCTAACAAGTTGATGGTACATGTAGTTTTGAAAATCGGACCGGACCAACGGATTCAACCGAGAACCGGTGTCACCACCGGTTCAGCTAACCAATAAAAGCCATACGAAAATAAACCAGAGAGGACCCGTTGAAACCGATACAAACTGGTGAATCAGGTCTCATCGAGATCTATTTCTCCGGTTAATCGTCACAGGGTACCCTGCTATACTATATAAAAGGAAAACCAAAAAGTAAAAAGTGAAAATTGAAACTAAAAAAAGAAATGTTGAAAACATATATTTCAAAAAGAAACTATTAATACATATCGAAAACCGGGTTGACCTGGAACACTTCAAACCTGATGGGTTGACACAGTTTAATTTGACCCGTTTTTTACCCAGCCCGTCGGGTTGACTCGATTTAAATCGACATGTTTTTCGACCAGAACGGTTCAACCGGTTGGACCACCCGGGTCGAACCAGGTTTCAAAACATTATGTTTAATCCCCAAATTTCAAACTTTTATTACTTTTGGTTTATAACCCATGAACTTTTTTTTTAACACAAAACGATTTGTCGCTATAAAATCCCGTTGCTATGCACGGGTACTCGTCTATTAAAAAAAAATAATAATAAAATAAAATAAACTTTTATTCGAGTCAATTGAGCTGACTATAAATCGAGTTAGTCAAACATTTTCAACCTAATACTCAAACCTATTTAGTATCAGGTTACTCAAGTTGACTTGAATAACACAAATTCAATCTTTGACCAAAGTAGCCTGACCCGAATAAACTTAGCCGGTTTCAGGTCGGTTTTTTTTACACCCCTACTTACAACCCGAAGACAATAAAAGACCAATATAGTTGATAGACTTCCTTATAGCATTAGTATTATTCACCAAGATTATCTCTAATAAAAAAAAAAGTAAAGTAACGTCCAATGCCGTCTTTCACGGGTTATGGGTACCCAATACCGTTTCCTGTGTATGGGGGAGGTTAAGATGTAGACAGCCTTAACCGAAGGTTGAAAGGATCTCCGGCCTTTTGTAGGGAGTGAGAATCGAACCCCTGACCTCTCGGTTGAGGGGCAAGGGGTTTTGCAACTGATCCAACCCTACTTGTTCAAGAATATCTCTAATGCTTCTATATAATCTCTTTTAGTCATTAGTCAATACACTTCCTTTTTTTTTTTTTTTTTTTATTACTGTTTTTCAGTTTTTTATCGACTTTTACTGTAGCAAAAAAAGAGCAACCCAGATGGCTTCTACAGGAACTGCTGCTGAAAAAGCAATTTTGACCCATTTTGAGCAAAGCCCAGGTTCAGTTTCTGGTGATCATTAGCACTTACTGAAAGAAAAAATTGTTTTTTATATGATAAAGATTGGATTTTTATTATCTTTTCCAGGGGAGAAAATAGTTGTGGTGAATAAGCATGGTGAGAAGCTTGTGGGTGTTTTGCATGAGGCTGGTTCTAATGAGCTTGTTGTTTTGTGTCATGGTTTTCAGTCAACAAAGGTACTTTTTGGCCGACTAATCCACGGGTTTTATTGCGTTTAGAAAGTGATATTATCTTAGGGGGTGTTTGTTTCGGCTTATATAGTCGCGTTATGGCTTATTTGGTTTTCGCCTTTTCGGGTTATGTTTCATAAGCTTACTTTTTGTGGCTTATTTTGAAACTTTCCGGCTTATATAAGCTTATCATATCACAATAAGCTTTTATAAGCTAGAAAGTTTCTAAATAAGCCAAAAAAAGTAGGCTTACGAAACATAAGCCGAAAACCACATAAGCCATAAGCCCGCTATGTAAACCGAAACAAACACCCCTTATTATCGCTTATGGTTTTTGACCTTTTGGCCGACTAATCCATGGACAGCCACATAGACTTAAACCGAGTAAAATTCTCCCTTTTCAGGAGGTTAGCGTGCCCACTTTAGGGTTGTTTGCACCTAGCGGAAATTGAATTTGAGACCTCCCGCATTATAGTGATGATGGTCTTGTTCCTTTTGCCACTAGGCCACCCATAAGTGGTTAGTATAGTTTGAATTAGTTTCTAGTGCTAGTGAGAATGATATTGATTATTTGACTAAGGGTATTGACTTATGAGATGAGGGTGTTTGAGACTGCTGATGGAAACTGAATTATAGCGTTTTAAGGCTGCAGATAAGTAGTTTAGAGGGTGTATGGGGTTTCTTATCCTAAGTGCTTAAATGGTTATATTTGTGAGTGAAATAAGTATGTTGAATAAGGGGTGTTTGGGTAAGCTGCTTCAGCGTAACAACTTTTGAGTATCCTAATAGTTTATGGGTAACAGCGCATAGAAAGGCTTTTTCGTAAGCAATTATGGAGTTGTTTATAAAAAAAAAGTTCATTATGCTCATAAACTGATAAGCTGATTAGCATAAGCCCTTTAAAATAGGCTTAACCAAACACCCCTTCAGCAACCTGAAAGTCTTTGGCTTATCACAAAAAGCGATAAGGAGTTTCTATAAGCAATCCTTAACACTCCTGTTATCAACATTTGTCTCAAAACAACTTTTATCTGATTGTCACAACTTCAAATAGCTAAGGCACGTCGAAATACCATCTGCTGCAAACCTATTTTATTGTAGTTTTGATGTTGCCAATAGTCAACTTCAATATGTGGATAACCAAATCAGCAATAAGTGCACCAGGGCCCAATTCGCGCAGGGTTGCAGTAGGCAAACAAACTTATTATAGGTAAAACGGGTGCATAGGTAGGTAAATGTTATACATATTATGTTACATTAGCATGAAATTATCACATATATAATTATATACATTATCACCTTCAATGCACTTGCTTGCTGTAAAAATTCCATTGTGGACCGTCTTCAGCTCATCAGTCCTCGTAAAGAAACTAGAATCTTTCTAGAAACCACTTGTAGTATCTTGTCAGGTGGTTCCCAAAAATCAGCCCAATCCTAGCCTGCTACCAAGTCCACTGAGTATTAACAACCCAATCAACTCCGATTGGGAAGTCAGACTCTGTGTCTTGGTCTAATGAAACTATCGGTGCCTTTGATACTTCTGAGTTTCCACATTTCTTAGACAAAGGTCTCCACACAATGCTGAATTTCCTATAAAAAATTTGTTCAGGAAGGTATCGAATTGTCTATCATGTGGTGTGGGTCCAGTGAGGCTGTTGTAAGAGACATTTAAAACTGCGAGAAAGTTCAGTTTCACCAACTCTTGAGGCATTTTTCCAGAGAGCTTGTTACTAGAAAGATCCAGTGACTCTAGTTGTGTCAGGCTTTCCATAGTTGGTGGGATGGCACAAGAAAGCTCATTATTGGAAAGGTTGAACTGAAGACAGCTGAGGTCTGTAATGGACTCTTAGAGATCAATTACTAAAAATACGTTTATAAATTGTTTAATGATCTTGAATGTTTGCGCTTTGACCTCTCGTTAATGAATTGTTGCATCAAGGTCCATTCCATATTTCTACAAATTGTTGTTGCTTGTAAATCTTGATAACTGTTCTGTTGATTTTGTATGCATGTAGGAAACCAATACCATGGTGAACCTTGCAAATGCGTTACAAAAGGAAGGAATCACTGCATTTCGTTTTGATTTTGCTGGAAATGGGTAAGTTTGTCTACTGAATATTAACGGGGGTGATTGTGATCTAAATTCAAAAATTAATGAGGAATTAACTCTGTCATTTTGCATATATTTCTGTTTAGGGAAAGCGAAGGCACATTTCAGTATGGTAATTATTTTAGAGAGGCTGATGACTTACATTCAGTAATCCAACACTTTCATGAAGCTAATCGTGTAACAAGTGCTATCCTTGGACATAGTAAAGGTATTTTGACATATGATTCTATACATCAGTGGTTCACTTTTGTTTCTTAAGATTATGTAGTAACGTGGTACGGTCTAAGTATTAACGGGGGTGATTGTTATCTTATTTACTTGCAGGTGGGAATGTGGTGCTCTTATACGCGTCTAAGTATCATGATGTGCCCCGTGTCATCAACGTGTCTGGACGTTACAAGACCGAAGGGGGTGTGCAAGAGCGTTTGGGAAAAGGGTTTCTGCAGAAAGTGAAGGAAGATGGTTTTATAGATGTTAAAGGCAAAACAGGTATTCTTGCTGATCAGTTTTTGAAACTTTCATTCCCAGTGCCTTAAAATGCATAATATAATAATTATAAAATACGCAATAACTCCAAAAAACGTTCTGATACATCTGTAAAAAACAGAAACTAAAAACTAATGATTAAATGCTCGATGTGTAGGAGAGTTTTTATATCGTGTGACTGAGGATAGTTTGATGGAGCGTTTGAATACAAATATGCATGAAGCTTGCCTGAAAATTGACAAACATTGCAGGTACGATATAAAATTACTTCAGTCAAATATGTGACCCTAAAAAGTCAAATGTGAACTCTACTTTTTCATCCGACTCATTTGTTGTTATTTCAAGACGTCATGTATCCCTTTTATGCATTCGATGATGGCAGGATATTTCTATTCTATATGATTACAAAAGCTATGTTTGTTATGCAGTGTGTTGACAGTACACGGGTCTGATGATACAATTGTCCGAGTCAAAGAGGCATCAGAGTTTGCAAAGATCATACCGAACCACAAGTTACATGTTGTTAAAGGAGCCAACCATGGATTCTCAAAGCATCAAGATGAACTGATTTCCGTTGTTTTGTCTTTCATAAAAGAACCAGTGAATCACAACCTAGATCATACGTCATGAAGTAGCTCCATTTCGGGTCTTTGCTCAACAAATTATGTGTTTTAGTGCTAACATTAGTGGGGTATTTCGGACCCTAGATGCTAGATTCATTTTTGTATAGAACATTCAAAATCCTGAAGTTGTATGACATTGTGCGAAACCTGATTTTTGATGGTACATTTAGAATTACCTGATCATATATAACGTTATTAATGATTTTATGATTCTTATTTTGATTATTGAAATCATACGAAAATTTTGAAAATTGGTATCCAAATATCCATTAACTTGTATTATTGGAAAAAATCCAACTCTCCTGCAACCAGACTATTTTCTTATGTTTCCACCTTTCTTGCTGGGTCAAAATGGGTAGGTTTTTTCAGCACACGTCAAAGTAGGTTAGATCGACACATAAACACTTGTTTGTATCTCTGTCTACCGTATAAACGATGAATATCTAATAATACATTTAAAAACTCTTTTATGATCCCATCAGGCATTAATATGTTGCAAAGTAAATAAAATGAGTGACAGAATGCACACAGGAAGTGATTATGCGCATAAGAACAGTAGTGCATACCCACTCGACAAGCACTACACCAATTCAAATATTTCTGCAAGTTCATCCGGATAACCACCAACAAAACAAGAGGTGCATGACATACAACGCTAAACGACTTAAAATTTTACTAGTCACAACCTCAATGACTACAACCTATAGCCAAATAAGCTAACATCAGTCTTGACAAACAAGTCATTCCAGATGCTAATTTTGTGCTTAGACATTTATATCGTCTCAATTTCTTCTTTCTTGTGCTTACTCTTCTTTTAGCCGTTTCCTCTTCATGCAATTACATCAACTTCTGCCATTCTTCCTGTATTTACTCATTCGTTGGAGACTTCCTTTTCGACTTTCTCTTTCCTATACGAGTCGATCAAAATAAACAAATTTAGAGGGAGATAGCAAGAAAGGTGGAAACATATATTTAATTGACATTTAAAAACTGAAATTTTTATTTCTCTCAATTACGAAGATTAACAAATTTAAGCAGTGCCTTAGCATGTACACAGCTCATATCTGACATCTACGTTTACTAGTAATTTCAGACTATATTTTCCCGTGTCTTCTCACTAATTTCATTAGCTTTTGGTTTCCTTATATGTTGCTACAACTATGGTGCTACATCTTCACCAGCAGACAGTATGGTGCTACAACTATGCTCAAGTAGTGCACATTTCCTGTAATTGTTCCATGTCAGCACACATGATCCTTTGAAAGAGAAGAAATTAACAAATACACGAGCTTGTATGTTTCAGTAGCTACTGTAAGTTGTTAAAAATAGTTGTACCTTGACCCAAATAGACAGTTACACGAGTTCAGTCTTATATCATAAATTAAAGTGCCGTTTTAAAACTTTAAAGCCATCTTCGTTAATATTTGAAATCAATTACATAAACTTTATCCACTTTTTATTTCATTGTTTTTATGCATAAGCCATTTATCACCTCTCGGGGGCAGGATTTGGTCCCAAGTTGCTAGAAATATCTAAAAATGGGATGGTGTAATCCTTTATACATGCTCTCACTCTGGAGTGTGTTGGCTGATGAGATATACAGAAAACACTTATGTGGTCTAACAGAAAACTCATAAAAAATCTAACTCGTGCTAATCAGAAGATAGAAAGCATGCAATTGCTAGAATTTCACATTCACGATATTCCAAGACTACAAAAACTCCCAGAGTAAGACACCCTTATTAAAAGAAAGTAATACAAAGCAATATTAAGAGGAAAAGAACAATAATTTTTAAGTAAATGACGAAGAACATACATACCAATGTTTCAAAGTTCAAACTCTGGACGAGTGAGTGCCAAGCTAATACGGTTACTACCATCACCACGATCCCAACTGTCAAACCAAACATACCTTAGAGAAGGTATTTTAAAAACAGAGCCGGCAACAGCTTGTTTGCTAAAGGGACAACCCCTTAATTTCAGCTTTCTTAATCTTGGACATCCTTCAGATAACTTCACAAGTCCTGCATTAGAATTTCCTATACGAGTAAGAGACAAAGACCGCAAATTAGCACCATACTTCCCGATATATTCCAAACCCACATCCGTCGATCCTTGATGCCAGAGACTGATATCTAGCCTTTCGAGTTTGCTGCAACCCATTAGCATAGCTCTAACCCCATTGTCTAGCGTTAAATCTGTTATACCGCCTTCCTTACCAAACCATATACGGAAATCACGCAGATTCTTCAAATGAGTTCCCACACACTCGAGAGCTTCATTTGAAATATCTTCAACGCTAACCTTTAAATACTCCAAATTAGTACATCCTTTTACCAGAGCAATCAGTCCCACGTGGCTCACAAACCCAATATAGGTAAGTTTGCGCAATTTCTTGCAAAACTGACCAATAACTTGCAATCCCCTGTCTCCACATACATCCTCGGTATATAGAACTTCCAAATTGGGGCACCTCTCAAACAACAAACACTGGCACTCATCAACCAATTCTACATGTACAAGTTTCAATTTCCTTATATGATTCAGAAAAGGGAGTACAGTTAAACATCGAGTTACTGGCAAATCCCTTACACTAAATGAACGCGTATTTGGGGGAAACTGGAAACCAACAAGCTCACTCTCCTCATCCCAATTATTTCCACCAAAATGTTCTAACCTAACAGCATATCTAAAGGCATTTGCTAGTTTACTTAGATAGCAGTCTCCAATCTTCAACGATATTAAAGAGTTACAACAGTTTTTTGCAAGAAGTGTAAGATCTTCTGCATTAAAAATATCTGTATTCGTAACATGTAACCTTTCTAAAACCGTGCTACTCAATGCCAATTGATGTAACCAAATGTCACCTTTCACTGCAATATAATAACAATATTCCAAAGACAAAGTTCTCAATTGGATACAATAGTTAGAGACATGCATTAATCCATCCGTCGAAAACCCTTCACACTTCTCAATCTTCAAACTCCTTAAATCCTTACCATGTGTTCTCGCCAATTTCTCTATATCTTCATCACGAACATCCAGACCACGGATACGAAGTTCTTTCAAACACCTAAACTCGAGAGCTAATTGTTGGATCCATGGGGTGATTCGCAGACAATAATCATCTGTATCATCAAAATTAGATGGGGGACCTTTAAGTGTTAACGCCTCGATGAAAGGGAATCTTTTACTTAAAGAGGCAGGGTTTGGGTAGTAAAGTGTGTGGACAGTTACACGCTTACGCGTAATGCCATCAATCTCATAAAACTTACGAGAAACTAGAGAAACAGAGTTTCGGTCCTCAACATTGTGTATGTAAGGTATAACCAAGTCTAAAACTTCCTCCCCCACGTTGGTTTTTTCGAGCTTACATTTGGTGGGTGCCATTGAGGTTTGGTTTGGCTTAAGGTTTCAAAAGTCAACTAACACTAAACACTAATAATAATCTTAGAAAAAGCCCAAAACCAATGAAATAAAGCCTAACTAAACAGCTTGACTAACTAACTGTGAAACCCTATTTCATCTTATAACAAACAATAGCACAGCATAATCAAAACCCATAAAAATACAACATTTGAATCGATGGGACATTTAGTCAAACACCTGGTGTGCAAACACAGATGACCCAGAACCAAAACATTGTCCGAATGCAATTCTTGAAACTGAGCAAGATTAGATCATTGAAAATGGTGGCTGATTCTTAGAGGGTTTTGTTTTTTTGTGTGTGTTTTTGATGGTGTAAATAGTGTGTGTGTGTGTGAAATGAAATGAAAGCAACAGAGTGTCTGTGAGTAGGTGTAATACCCAAAAATATAGATGTATAAGTTAAAAATGGAGTTTATTGAGAAATTGTGAGTTAATTGCAAAAATCGTCCCTAAGGTTTGTTGAAATTGCAGATTTCTTCCTAATAATTTTAAAAGTGCAAAGATCGTCCTAAAATCAAACTTTTTTTGCAAATATTGGTCCCGGAAAGTGTTCCGTTAACTCTCTTATTTTAATATATAAAAGCGTAAGGGTAAAATGGTATTTTAATTGTTGGTCCCCCCCTTTTTAACCTTGACCCAGCTTTATCCATTGACTTCCAGTCTTTCAAAAAATCAAAAACCTAAGTAAAAAATAACCAATCCCTTTGATTTCCATTTGCTGCAAATCAAATCCTTTAACTTCAAAGTGTTGATGCAAAATTCAAATTATGGTAACTGGACTACAAGAATGGTATTTTAGAACAGATGGGTCAACATTCAATCCACGTGTTGTTTATGGTAAAAACATGAAATCTGCCCAAATTTAGTAAATGTGGTTAAGGTGTTATTCTAATCAATTATTTTTTTTCGTATGAAACAGTACGATCCATCGAAGTGTTCTCAATTAAGGTATTTCATGGTAGATGTTTTACGCCATCACCTAAGAGAAAGTATTTTGGTGGTAAGGTCCAATATGTAGACTTGTTGGATATAGAGTCCTTTAATGTTGATGTCATACATTCCATAGTTACAATGTTAAAGTATAATCCAATGGATATCATGTTTTATCACTTTAGGATACCTAATAAGACACTAGACTGGGGATTAAGGGCATTGGCAAGTGATGATGATGTTATTAACCTTGCCCAATATGTTAAAGATAATAAGGTAATTGATGTTTTTATTGAACATGGTGAGACTACAGTGGAGAGTTATTACATGCCTAAATTCAAAGAGTCTGCCCAAATTAGTGAGTTGCCTGATAATGTTGAAGTAGTTGATTTCGATGAGGGACATGTTGATACACATAAAAAGGGGATGTCCATTGGGTTGCCTAATTGTAGAAAGAGATTAGCTATAGAGTGGTTTGGACAAGATAACGAGGTTGTTAATAATGTTTTAGAAGGATTAGGAGTGGATAATGAGAATTTAGATGATGGTGCAGATGGTTTAGGAATGGATTATGAGCATTTTAATGATGCTGCAGATGGATTAGGAGTGGATAGTGATGGTGCAGAGGGTGCAGATGGTTTAGGAGTAGATAGTGATGGTGCAGAGGGTGCAGATGGTTTAGGAGTAGATAATGATGGTGCAGAAGAGCTTGTTGATGAGGAACATGTTATAGATGAATTAGATGTTAATATGGAAGGGTTTAGGTTCACTGTTGAATCAGAAGATGAAAGAGATGTTGATCCTTTGAGACCAAATGTAAACCTGGATGAGGATGACTTAGAGGTTATTGATTATGATTCCTTTGATAGTGATGTTGGAGATGATGCAGTTGATAGTGGTAGAAGAAAAGCACTAAGGGAACTAAAGAAAAGGCTAGAGTGCTGCTGATACTAACATTGTTAATTATTTATTTGTTGGGCAAGAATTTCCAAATAGGGATGAAGCAAAGGCTAGAATAAAAGCACATGCAGTAGAAACTAGAAGACAGATTTCTATTGTCAAAAATGACAATGTTAGAGTAAGGGCCAAGTGTTTAGGAACTATACCAAGTTTGGGTGATGCTGACATGGGTCAAAATACTGGTTCAAAGGATAAAATGAGAAAGGATAAGGTGAGAAAAGATTCTTGTGTTAAAGGTAAGGAAAAATGGTAAATCACAGAGAGAGAGATAAAAATGAATGCCCTTGGTCTATTTATGTTGCCAAGGCAGAGAATAATAAATGGCAAGTGAGAACATATTCTAATGACCACATCTGTCTTCATTCAAGACAAATAAAGGCTGCAACTGCCTCATTTTTCTCACAACATCTTTTAGATCTGGTAAACCTAAATCCTCATATTCCTATTAGGGCAGTACAAGATCAAATGCAAAAACAATTTAAAGTTGGTCTTTCAAGACACAAAGCATTTAGAGCTAAATCAAAGGCTGAGGAAGTGTTGAAAGGTGATGCTGAGGTACAATACAAGATCCTAAGAGATTATGTTGTTGAATTGAAGAGGTGTAATCCTAACACAACAGTTAAGATAGATGTGTATGGGGAAGAAGATCCAGAGAGTAAAACAAGTATTTTTAGAAGGATTTATGTGTGTTTAGGGGCACTCAAAGAAGGGTTTAAAGCTGGTGGTAGAGAGCTGTTAGGTCTTGATGTGTAATCCTAACACAAGTATTTTTTGAAGGATTTATGTGTGTTTAGGGGCACTCAAAGAAGGGTTTGAAGAGGTGTAATCCTAACACAACAGTTAGATGTGTATGGGGAAGAAGATCCAAAGAGTAAAACAAGTATTTTTAGAAGGATTTATATGTGTTTAGGGGCACTCAAAGAAGGGTTTAAAGCTGGTGGTAGAGAGCTGTTAGGTCTTGATGGGGCATTTATGAGAGGCCAGTACCAGGCAATACTACAGCTGTATCAGTTGATGCAAATAATGGCATATACCCTGTGGCATATGGAATAGTTGAATCAGAATCAAAACATTCTTGGAGTTGGTTCCTGAATTGTCTTGGAGATGATCTTGAGTTGTATAGAAACTCAAATTTCACATTCATCACTAGTATATGTATTTCTACTAACATATGTCTTACAATTACAGGGTTTGTTACCAGCAATAAAACACTTATTTCCAGCAGCTGAACATAGGTATTGTGTGAGACACATACATGAAAACATGAGTTTGACTTGGAGAGGAGGCATATTTAAGGATTTATGGATGAAGGCCCTTTGCTACCACAATGGTGGAATTCAACAAGGCAATGGATGCTCTCAAAGGACAAAATGTTAAAGCATATGAGTGGTTGAAAAAAATTCCAGCTGAACATTGAGATAGATCCCATTTCTCAGGTATTATAACATATTTTAGTCACTTTAGATGCCAATTTTTAGGAATACATAACCATTGATATAAGTTTATATTTATGTAAACAGGCAGGGCTCATTGTGATCTTTTGATCAATAACATCTGTGAGGTTTTTAATAGACAATTGTTAGATGCTAGGGATTCCCCAATAGTGTCAGCCCTAGAATATGTAAGAGAGTATCTGATGAAAAGAATAGTACTAGTTCAAAAAGTTATTGACAAATCTGATGGGCTACTTACTCCTTCATTACAAAAGTTTTTAACACAATCAAAGATGAAGCTTCAAAATACATTGTGGATTGGAATGGTGCGTCTGATGCAAGTCAAAGGTCCTTGGGGGGACCAATGTGTGGTTAACTTGCAACAAAAGGAGTGCTCATGTAGAAAATGGGAAATCTCAGGACTACCTTGTAAACATGCGATGCGACCATTCAAAACATGAGTGAGAATGGGATGACTATTGGTTTGCCAGAGGTTTGGGTGCATCAGTCTTATAGGCTTGAAACATGGAAACAACAATATTCTTTCAAAGTGAATCCAATCAATGGTAGGAATAGATGGGAGCAACATGAATGGCCAACAACCATGCTACCACCAAAAATTCAGCCACAGATGTTAGTGGAACAAGTGTTGGACCAAGCTCTCAACCTTCTCAAAAGAAAATGACAAAGGTCTCTGCAAATAGGAAATCCACACCAACTAAGTTTGTTACTTAGTATTTGCTACTAAAATGTTATTTGGTACTTTAGTATTTGCTACTTATCTGAATTTGGATGTTAATGTATTTAGTATTTCCTACTTTGAACATTAGTATGCTAAAAATGTAATGGTAATGTCCACTTTATGTGGCAAATTTTCAATGTAACAAGTGTTTGACTTGTTTCATGCAGCAACATTTTTGTTACTTGTTTCATGTGTTTAGTATTTCATTTTACCAACTTGTTTCAATGTAACAAGTTACTTCTTGCATATGCTAAATTCCATTTTACTTACTAGTTTCATGTATTGTAAACTAAACTTTAGTCACCACTGTCTTTAAACATACCCAAAAGCACTAAAAAACTTGTTAAAGCATTGAACATTACCCATATTACATCCAAAATCATTGACCATAACATACATATTGGTCAATTTTTAAGTTCACTTATCACTAAACATACTACACTTACAACATACTAGACTTATTACATCAAGAAAATAAGAAAAACATAACTGCAAACCAAACAAATCTTCAGTCTTCCATTAGATGCTGCCATTGAACTCAATGATTCTTCAAGCACATTCCTTGCTCTTAGTAAACCAGAGTTATCTGGACTGCGAGAGCACACATAGGAGGATCAAGCCAGTCAAAAAACCCACAATCAGTCACCTACAAACAAATATTAATAACATCATTCAAATGAAAATTTCTCTAAACACTCGATATAGAATAACTCATATTACATCTTACAATTTGTGAGCAACAATAGAAGCGACGTCCTGGGTTTGTTTGAGTCCATGAAGTACGAATGACAACTTGCCTAGGAGGTTGACAATAGCAATTGACCATTTCAATTGTTCTTGGAGTTTTGATTAAATTAGGGTTTGGTATTTTTTTTATTTGGAATTTGATTAAGTGGAGTGGGTGGGTGGGGAGAGTGGAAATGAAGCGTCGGTCATGGTTAAAAAGGGGGGCCACACGGCTATAAAAAATCATTTGCCCTTACGCTTTATATATTAAAATAAGAGAGTTAACGGAGTGACTTTCCAGGGACCAATATTTGCAAAAAAGTTTGATTTTAGGACGATCTTTGCACTTTTAAAATTATTAGGACGAAATCTGCAATTTCAACAAACCTTAGGGACGATTTTTGCAATTAACTCAGAAATTGTTTTATTTTGATATTTACTTGTAAATATGGGTTTATATTTGTGCTGGTGGACCCATAAATCGTCTTTAAGGTTTGTATGATTTGTCGGGTTTAACAAAATTGATTCTTAAAAAAATTAATGGATCTTCTTCTTGTTATTTTGTCCCGTATTGAATTTGGTCCCTTAACTACTAAATCAGTTAAGTTGACCGTCAATTGTTGGTTTAGATGTTGAAATGACGTGAATATCCTCATATGTGTTTATTATTATTTAGTCTGTGCGTTAATTATTTTTTTTTAATTTTTTTATTAATTTTTTATTACTATTTTATTAATTTATTTCTTTTAATTATTATTTATTTTTATGTTTTTAGTTATTACTATTATTATTATTATTATTATTATTATTATTATTATTATTATTATTATTATTATTATTAGAGTAAACTACACCATTCGTCCTTGTGGTATGCATTGACCGACAAGTTTCGTCCTTTAACCGAAAAAATTTGAGAAAAAAATTTCGGAAAAAAAAAATTTGGAAACAAATTTTTCAGAAAAAATTTCAAAATTACAGATTGGTCCTTATGGGTGGGAAAAGACTGAAATACCCTCGAGTGGATGAGTAATATAACGACCGTTAGTCATGCCAGTTAGAGTGAGGGACTAACAATACATAACGTTTTGCAGTTAAGGATGAACGGTGTATTTTTTTCGGTCAAAGGACGAAACTTGTTGGTCAACGCATACCACAAAGACGAACGGTGTAGTTTAATCTTATTATTATTGTTACTATTATTATTATTATTATTTTTTTTTATTTATTTATTTATTTTTATTATAACATCACTTTATTATTATTATTATTATCATTTTTTATTTTATTTTTTATTATAAATCAACACTTTTATTAGAAAATCATAGGATTTACAAAAAATTAGTGGGAAGCCGAGAAACTAACTGGGCCCCCACACCTCTAGCAATAGCAAAACCAATCCTATTATTATTATTATAAACATCACTTCATTAGAAAACCAAGAGGAATTACAAGAAATTGGTGGGAAGCCGAGACATTAGTTGGGTTCCCACTCCTTTCTGAATAAAAAAACTAAGTCTGTGAAAAATAAGAGCCCCACTCTTGACACTATTCGAGTGGCTAATCGCAACAGTCTTGATACGTGAAAGCGTGTCCAAAGCTTCGTGTGTCAAGCTCCCCAACGTAGAGGCAAGGATGGGATGAACTTGTAACCATTTCTTCACATTTTGACACATATTTATTTTTTCTTCTTCTGTGAGGAGCGGCCACCTGCCCAGGGGCCTGAGGCAGCAGCATCAACATGTATACCATATAAC
>OU343221.1:337102290-337138645 GCA_910596185.1 Chrysanthemum makinoi
AAATGTCACTTTAGATTCGTGACTTGAAAGGACCTTGTTGGGCTTTACATCTGCTGATGACCATTAAAAAAAATCAGTAATTCCCAAATGTACCATTAAAAAATCATGTTTCATACAATGTCATACAAATTTAGTAATTTGAATGTTCAATACAAAAATGAATCTATCATCCGGGGTCCGAAATTCCCAAATAAGTATAGCACTAAACCAAATTTTGTTGAATGAAGACATGAAATAGAGCTACTTCATTTCCCTTCATGTTGCATTATCTTGGTTGTGATTCACAGGTTCTTTTATGAAAAACAAAACAACGGATATCAGTTCATCTTGATGCTTTGAAAATCCATGGTTGGCTCCTTTAACAACATGTAACTTGTGGTTCGGTATGATCTTTGCAAACTCTGATGCCTCTTTGACTCGGACAATTGTATCATCAGACCCGTGTACTGTCAAGACACTGCGTAACAAACATAACTTTTTAATCATATAGAATAGAAAAAGTAGAGTTTATGTTTGACTTTTTAGGGTCAGACATATTTGACAGTAGTAATTTTATATCTTACCTGCAATCTTTGTCAATTTGCAGGCAAGCTTCATGCATATTTGTATTCAAACGCTCCATAAAGCTATCCTCAGTCACACGATATAAAAACTCTCCTACACATCGAGCATTTAACAGTTAGTTTTTGCATTTTAAGGCGCTGGGAATGAAAGTTTCAAAAACTGATCAGCAAGAATACCTGTTTTGCCATTAACATCTATAAAACCATCTTATTTCACTTTTTGGAAAAACCCTTTTCCCAAACGCTCTTGCACACCCCCTCTGTCTTGTACTGTCCAGACACGTTAATGACACGGGGCACGTCATGATACTTAGACGCATATAAGAGCACCACATTCCCGCCTGCAAGTTGATAACACAAAGGAACCAAATTAGGTTACTAAAAAACCTTAAGAAACAAAAGTGAACCGCTGATGTATAGAATCATATGTTAGAATACCTTTACTATGTCCAAGGATTGCACTTGTTACACAGTTAGCTTCACGAAAGTGTTGGATTACTGAATGTAAGTCATCAGCCTCTCTCTAAAAGATCACAAGAAACTGAACCTGGGCTTTGCTCAGAAGAAGTTGATTTTCCTGTAGCAGCCATTGTGATTGCTCTTTTTTCTTTTTGCTATAGTAAAAATCGATACAAAAGTGAAAAAAGTGTATTGACTAATGACTACTTAAAAGAGATTATATAGAAGCATTAGAGATAATCTTGGTGAATAGTAATACTAATGCTATAAGGATTATAGATTTTGTGGGGTCTGCATTGTCTTCGGGTTGCGGCTGGGTAAATCGATATTACCAGCACAATTATAAGAGCATTCACATCAATAACGCCGGATCCGGCGTTAGTGCCGCGTTAACCGGCGTTATCAGGTGTTATCATTGGAGGGTCGGTGTTATTCTTTAAAGGGCCGGTGTTAACACACAAACGCCCCGTTATTTGCTCTTTTTTTTTTTTTTTTTTATGCCCCTAAATGAGGGGTTGTTTTTGTAAATTGTTGGAGTGTTAAAGTTTAACTTGGGAATGTTATTGTTGTGGGTGTTTTTAAAGGATGTTAAGGTGAAATGTTAAAGCTAATGTGGCGCTGAGGTGACACGGTGTTAAACTTTAACTTGTGTTATTGATGTACATGCTCTAAGGGTTAAAGTATAATTTAGTCAAAATTCAATGGTAAAAGTTAGGGGTAATTATATTTGTTGTTTGACAAATTTCATAGTTTACACTTACGTCATAAAAGTTAGAGTAAATTGCATTTTTGGTCCCTGAGGTTTGGCCAAATTGCAAGTTGAGTCCTTAAGGTTTCGAAAATGTAATGATAGTCCTCATTTTGAAACTTTTGCTGCACGTTTGGTCCCTGATCAACATCAAATGACTAAAATACCCATGTCTTCCTCTTTTTCTATTTTCTTTTTAGCTTTTTAACATAAATGGTCCCTGTGTTGTGCCAAGTTTATAAATTTAGTCCTGATTTTTTTTTATTTAAAAATTAAGTATTACAATTAGTATTATGTTTTTAATTCAAAAATATTCGAAAAATATTCAAAAAACGTTAAAGATATTCCAAAAAAAATTATTTTTTTTTTACATAATTTTTTTAAATTCTAAGATAAAAGTCCAAAATATATTCGTTTCTTTACGTTTTCGAAAAATATTTTTAAATTCATAAAATATTCAAAAAATGTTAAAGATTTTTACGTTTTCGTCCGTTTTTTTAAGTTTTCGTCCGTTGTTTTCATCCGTTTATTTACGTTTTCTTCTGTTTTTTACATTTTTGTACGTTTTTACGTTTTTGTACGAGTTTGTACGTTTTCGTTTGTTTTTTACGTTTTCAACCGTCTTTTACGTTTTCGTCATTTTTTTACGTTTTCGTTCGTTGTTTTTACGTTTTCAACTTTTTTTTTATGTTTTTGTCCGTTTTTAACGCTGTCGTTTTTACATTTTCGCCAGTTGTTTTGCATTTTCGCCTTTATTTTTGTTTTCGCTCTTTTAACGTTACCGTTTTTAAGTTTTCACCCATTTTAACCGTTTCGTCATTTTTATGTTTTCATCCATTTTACGTTTTCAACCCTTTTTATGTTTTCGCCTCGCTTATTACATTTTTCGTTTCACGCTGGCTGCTTTTTACGTTTTCGTCCCATTTTTACGTTTATCGAACGAAAACGTAAAAAATAGACTAACATATAAAAAAACGGATGAAAACGTAAAAAACAGACGAAAACGGAAAAAATGAAAAAAAAATAATAATGTCAAAAACGTAAAAAAATGTACGAAAACGGGAAAAAACAGACGAAAACGTAAAACTGCTGGAAAACTTAAAAAAATGGGAAAACGTAAAAATGCAAAATAAAAACATAAAAAAACGGACGAAAATGTAAAACCGTTCGAAAACGTGAAAAAACGGGCTAAAAACGTGAAAACCTAATCAAAACGTGAAAAAAACGGACTAAAACGTAAAAGACGAACATGAACGTAAAAACGAATCCAAAACGAAAATAAGAACTAAACGTAAAAAACACGAAAACGTATGAAAAACGTATTAATAATTCTATAGAAGAATATTAAAATTTAAAAAAAACTTATGTGATAAAAAACTATTTTTTTTTAAATATCTTTGAATATTTTTTGAATTAAAAAATAATACTAATGTTAAAAGTTAATTTTAAAAAAGAAAAACCGGGACGAATTTTGTAAAACCTAGCACAAGACAGGGACCATCTATATAAGAAATATGAAAAGAAAATAGAAACAAAAGAAGACAGGGGTATTTTTGTCTTTTGATCTTGATCAGGGACCAAACATGCAGCAAACGTTTCAAAATGAGGACCACCGTTGCATTTTCAAAACCTTAGGGACTGAACTTGCAATTTGGCTAAACCTTAGGGACCAAAAATGCAATTTATGACTTTTATATTTTTTTTTTCGTTAATAATTGTTAGATAAAATACAATTTTAGAGACGAATGATGCAATTTTTTTTTCTTTTACATGGTTCTAACATAAAGGGTATTTTCGTCTTTTTGTTTATAAAATGAATGTACTTTTGTAGTTTATTTTTATTTAAACATTAAAGGAAGATATTAAAAAACGACATGAAAAAAATCTAAACTTATTTATTTTATATTAAAAAAACACTAATTGGGTTAGTCGAGTTTGGTTGGTCAAGTTTAGGTCAATTTTGGTTGGGTCAAAATAGAGTTGAGGCTTAAAAAACCATACTTTAACTGACCCTATTAAAATCTTGTGTTAGTCGGGTTCGGATCCAATCTGATCTAATCAGGTTTTGATTAACCCAAATATGAGTAAAATGATTTAAAAAAAATTGCCTAGTTCATTATATAAGTAAAATGATTAACCCAAACGAGCATTTGTTGGAATCACCCTCTAATTTCAATACACACAAATATTTCTATGATGGGCGATTCCAACAAATGCTCGTTGCGACAACCAGGAACATCTTTTGAACCTGCTAAAGAATATGGTACGTATTAATTTAGCAATTGCCTATGGTTATTATATTTGATCCTGTTGGATAATTGATTGATTGTATGAATGCAATGTAATAATTTACTCTTATATCTTTGTACATTTACAATGGGTTCTGGAAGACGCTACATGAATGGTAAGGTTAGCTGGTTTGATTGGGTTGATGCTGATGAATGGTCTGTCCATGAACTTAGTGACATGCTAGGCTTGGTAGGTTATAAAAATGAAGTTATTTTTTTATCATTTTAGAATTCCTAACATTAGTTTAGATGAAGGACTTGAACCCCAAGTAACAGATAGTGATGTTATAGAGATGGTTAAGCATATTGGTTCACTGAAAGTGATTGAGGTGTTCAACTTTAACTTTGACAATAGTTGTTTAAAGGGTAAACTGTATTTTTTTTACGTTATTCTTATATCTCAATAAAATCAGTTTTAGTTTTTTACTTTTGCAATGGTTTAAACATATACAAAATAAATTCTATGTATTGAATTAATAATATTAAATTGTTAGGCAAAACTTGCTAATTTAGTGAAACTTAACTAAATAATGCAATGTAAAAAGTATCTCTGTAAAACTTAAAAAAACGAAAAAAGTATATTTGACGATTTTCGTAAATTAAGGTAATGACAAGGGTTATTTATGTAACATTTTATATAGGGATAGTTTTTGATAACTGACTTAACTCAAAGACTGTTTCTGCGCTAGAAAGTAAATAACAGGGACATTTTTTGAAAAACAATCTAGGACTGTATTTGCAATGCATGTAAACTGAATGGACTATTTATGCCACTATTTCCTTCACTTTTACTGTTCGTTGTTCACTAAAAGCATTCTGGCTTTTGTTAATATTTAAAATGTGTTAAGATAAAGTCGCCTGAATAGCCAATAACACAGCTTTGGCTTCAGCTTCAATCGGAGATGTTGTATAATCCAAATGTGTTGCACCCGAAAGGAGCACCGTTCCTGATTGATTACACCCTATAAATGCCAACCTAAACATCCCAAAACTAGGTATTCGTGTCGCATCACTATTGAACTTAACACCTGAAGATGAAGGTTGCCACTTATCAGGGATAATAGATATATGAGTACTCATAGTAGGAACAAGAAGAATATTGCCATTCATGTATTCATGTATATAAGATACACAACTCAAAAGCACCACAAAACCTGAATTAGTGTTCGATACAGAAAACCTTAATAATCACTTATCAAATTGGACCAAACCAACAACCAACAGACCAAATCTCAACCCAAATAGATGACTAAGGCAACTAGAAACACAAGCCCTCACTCAATTTTGAAAATCCATAAAAATCAAGAAACCTTGATTTTTGAAATAATGAAATTAACCTCTCAAACAAAAAAATGTATTACAAACTTACCAATTCAACACTTATTGAACCCAAAACAATCATTAAATCAAGAAACGCTCAAATTTAACAAAACCTTAAATTTTTTATAACGATTTTAAACGATAACAACCTTTATTATAAAACCAATCGTGGCTCTGATACCATATAAACTTTCACAAATCAATACCAAAGATCACAAACAGTAGTTTATGAAATCAACTAACCACCCATTTTTAATAATCACAACATCACAATCAAGGTATAAATACTGGAAGTGATTTTAAGTTCAACAAATTACAAAAGAAAGAAAGAAAATACACAGATTCAACGAACCCTAACTCACCGACTTTTGAGAGAACAAACTGAGAGAGGGCGAAAATAATATAGAGAGAGTTATGAGAAAGTGAGAGGAAAAAAACATTATACTGCTAGATAAACGGGTATTCCTTCTTCTTTCACTCTAATCCTTGAAGTTCAAACACGGACACATCTTCAGTCCTTGGTTTTTTAACTTTTTTGGCCAAAGACCCTTATACCTTTATTCTTGGAAAACATAAAGAAAAACACACTACAAAATAGTTGGTTGATGGGCAAAATAAGCCCCTCAATATTTCATATCCAGATTTAGATTAAACCCAAGAGGTATTTTAATACATATTGACACTCCCCCGCATGGATTTAATCTCCACCACTTTCCTTATCGAACTTGATAACACTTCAACACATAAAATAAACAAATAAAGGGAGATAGGATCCCCCTAACGTGGGCCTTTAACGGGGACGACATGGCCACTCAATTCCTCATTAATGATAAAAGAACCAAAGGTCTTGTGTCCCAATAGTACTTCATGTTGTGCGAGAAGCGCCACAACCAAATAGTTGTGAGTTCAAGTCCTGCTTATAACATGTGAGATAGATTTGTGGTGAAAACATTATAAGATAATTAAAATTACCGTTTTAAAAAAAATGATAAACGAGTTTGGGATATTACTTTAAAAGCTACTATAAAATTGTTTGTAATCAATCTTTTAGATACAAATGCTGATTGAGTTTGGGATATTAGTCTATGCTTGGCTTTAAACGATTGACCAATACCATAGTTATTATTTTATAAAAGACATTACAGAGACTGATAGGACGAAGGTTCTTAAGAGACTCGTGCCTGTAATTTTTTTTTTATAAGCAGGATATTTCATTAATTATATAAATACATTACATAATGGTTCACCCATAGATTGACTGAAAGTGGCACGTAACCATCATAGACTTCATCTACAATGTCATACAATGCTCTTCTAGCTAATTCATGAGCCACTTTATTCCCATCACGTCGCACAAAGTACCAAGAAGACGAATCAAAGGATTAACATAATCGTTGTATGTGAAGGAAGAGACCTCTAATCTGCAACAACTCCTTGTTATGTAGAAATGCGTCGACAGTGCATGTGAATTTTTAAACAAACTAAAACGACCATATTTTTCTAGCAAATAATTACTACATAATTTCTAAAAAGTTTAAGGGTGAAGGCTGAATATACGTAACAAACTTTCTCAAATTTACCCAATATACGTAACATACTTATTTTATTCTCAACATACGTAATATACTTTCAAATACTTACCAATATACGTAATGTTGACAGGTTACTACTTTGAAAAGACAGTAATGGTCCCTGTCGTTTGTGTTGACTTCACCGTTAGTCCTTTGACATTTTTTCACTTAAAAAGTTACAACAATGGTCCTTGGGGTTTGCTTTGACTTTCAACAGTCCTTTGATTTTCATCTTTTTTATATACATTTTTACACGTTTTTTTACATACTTTTATACACTTTTTTACACACATTTTTATATACGTTTTTTACACGTTTTTATGCAAATTTTTATACACGTTTTTATGCACATTTTTTACACGGTTTTATGTACGTTTTTTTACACGTTTTATACACATTCTTACACGTTTTTACACATATTTTTAAATGCATTTTATTACACGATTTTATGCACGTTGTTATACAAGGTTTTTTATACGTTTTTTCACACGGTTTTATGCACGTTTATAAATAAAAAAAGTTTTATTTATGCTTGTAATGGACTTTGGCAGGAAGCAAGTGGACTTTGGCATTAACGCATTAGGAGGGAGAATGTTACCTTATTAATGCTTGTAATGCTTGTTTTTAAGACATTCTATTAGTATTATGTAATGTATGGGTCATTATGGGTAGAATTCGTTTGGGTCAAAACTCTTAACCCAAACAGCCCATTAGTATTAGTTAATGCCGGTATGGCAGTTATGTAAATGACAGTTACAAAACGGTTATCTTGGTGAAACGTCACATTGGTTGACTCTTGAAAAGTGGTGTCGTTTCACAAGATATAAATAGCCTAGGATCTTTGTCAAATGTAATCAAGTCCTTTTTATATTTTACTGTTTCATTGAAGTTCATTTACAAACAATCACAAACCAAACGTTACATACAATATGTCAAACATCAAACATATGTTAGAGTGCAATTGTCTTCGACCAAAACCTGTGAAGAAACCCCAACATTCCATTATGAAACTGATTCTTGTGGCAGATATACATTGTTCTGAATTATATTGAGATAAGAAGTGATCTTTGTTTATTTGGATTTCTCGACTTCCTACATACATTAAGTAAAATAATACTCCAGTAGTACGATTAAGTACGGGTAAATTATGTTCTTATACTAAGGTAAATCTTCAATGTTTCTTGAGGCCATAATACACAAATGAATCTAGTGTTCGGGATCTAGAAATCACCCTCAAGAATGTATAGTGTTTAAACATGCACTTACGTTAAGCAAAATTTAGAAAAATGGAGCTACTTCCGCTACAATTATGTTGCATCACTGATTAAGATATTCTTTTATAAATGACAGAACAATGGTACCTGATTCATCTCGATGCTCAGAGAACCTGTGGTCGGCACCTTCGATGATATGTTGCTTGTGGTTTGGTATAACCTTTGCAAAGCCCAATGCCTCTTCTACTCCGACGTCTGAATCATCGGATCCATGAACGGTTAACACCCTGTGTAAAAAGAGCACAACCATCATCACATATATAAAAATAATACATGATATGTCTTGAACTAACAAAAAACGATTCTGATTACGTTTGACTTTCAAGGGTCAAATAAGCTGTTTCTTAACTTGAAAATTTGAGATGCAACAATTGCCAACATGTATAATGTTTCAAGATCCCTTTTGTTAGACACAATGTATTACTATAAATGTTATTGAGGTTTAAATCGTTTTGAACAACGTATGCAAATTTGAATCTAAAGATTAAAAGGTTTGACCGTGTCCTATATGGCTCTTACTTGCAATCTTTGTCAATTTGCAGGCATGCTTCATGCATATTTGTATCCAAAACGATCCATCAAACTTTCTTCAGTCACACGATATCAGACCTCTCCTACACACAAAGTTTTTAATTGTATTTGCAACTTAAAATTATTACATGATTGCACATTTGGTAAGATAGTTTCAAGAATTTATAAGTAGGGTAACATATATGAAACCGTCTGCCTTCACCTTTTGCAAATACCCTTTTCCCAAACGCTCTTCCGCGCCCCCTTCTGTCTTATAACGCCCATACACGTTGATGACATGGTGTACATCATTATATTTAGACGCATATAAGAGCACCACATTCCCACCTGTAAGTAAATAAGATAACAGAAAAACCACGAAGCGTAACTGATAAAAAACCATCAGTAACAAGTCAATTGTGGACATGTAAAGACATATGCAGGAGAAATACCTTTACTATGTCCAAGGATTGCACATAACCCGATTAGCTTCATGAAAGTGTTGAATTACTGAATGCAAATCATCAGCCTCTCTACGATAATTAACCTCCTTTTCCTGCTGTTCGTGTTGTTGTTCACTGTATGAAATTAAAAACAATTATTAATGTTAGAATCACTCTAAAGTGAACAACAGAAGCAAAAGGAAGATGGGAAGAAGTTTGAGCTACATGTGTTGCCTAGTGATCAATTTGGTTTCCTCAAATCGAAAATTCTACAAGTATTATCTTCGATCACCTCCTGTTGCTAAATGATACCCGTTTGGTCAAACGCTATTACCCAAAATCCGCTTCACATGACCTTCCATATCTTACCAACTACAGTTAATTATTCTCCAACACCGCCCAAATAATACCTCACCTTAATCTAACAACAACGCCACGAATTTTGAGTATAAACGGATACTGAACTGCCTCACCTTCAATTTATGCCATTGATAAAATTTGATTATAACAAGTACATAAAATGTAATGCGGTGTATTTATGTTGTTGATCGTAGGACAACGAAAGCACCCTGAAAGCGCCGATCATCACCAATCTCACTAGAAAACATAACTTTTAGCATTATTCTCCAACACCGCCCAAATAATCTCAGCATCTTTTGCCCTCCCTAACCTCACCGCGGCTTTCATAACCGACTCCTTGGTAATCCAATACCTCGCCTTAATTTAGTAACACCGTCGACCCTTGAGTATAAAACGGATACTAAACTGCCTCACCTTCAATTGGTGCCATTGATAAAATTTGATTATAACAAGTACATAAAATGTTGCTGATCGTGTGAAAAGCCCGGCCCAGAACCAAGCTACAGGTTAAACTTGGGCCTCTAATTATACGTAGTATATATAATAAAAATTTCTCGTCTCTTATTTTTATTATCACATTCGAAACAAAAACACAAAGCAAAAAAAATACGACTTCTTGTTTTAAGATATAAATACAAAGCAAAAGAAGATCGATCGACTTTTTATTTAAAGTAATAATTAAGAAGGTTAGTTTTTAGTGTTTTTATTGAAACTCAGTGAGATATAACCTAGCGATGGATGTTTATACAAATGGATTGAAAGTGTCTGAAACTAATCCTATGAACTACAAAGTAATTTGCATCTTATTGTTAAATTTCTTCTTATTAGTTTAATTTTGTTGCAGGTTTAGTGCTCTAGTTTTAGTGTTTCAAGAAAGGAATTCACTCAAAGTTTAACATTAAACCTTAAACCTAACCAAACCTTAATGGAACCCACTAAACGTAAGACCAAACACAAGCCTGAAAAAAGCAAAGTGGGAGAGCAAGTTTTAGACTTAGTTATATCGTATATACACAACGTTGAGGACCGGAACTCTGTTTCGTTAGTTTCCCGTAACTTTAATGAGATTGATGGCATTACGCGTAAGCACCTAACTGTCCACACACTTTACTACCCAAACCCTGCCTCTTTAAGTAAAAGATTCCCTTTCATCGAGTCGTTAACACTTAAAGGTCCTCCATCTTATTTTATACGTACATATCATTATGATATCCGAATCACCCCGTGGATTGAACAATTAGCTCTCGAGTTTAGGTATTTGAAACAACTTCATATCCGTCGTCTGGTTGTGCATGATGAAGATCTCGAGACATTGGCGAGAACACGTGGTAAGGATTTAAGGAGTTTGAAGATTAAGAAGTGTAAAGGATTTTCGACAGATGGATTAAGGCATGTCTCTAACTATTGTAACCAATTGAGAACTTTGTCTTTGGAATATTGTTATCATAGAGTGAAAGATAGGATTTGGTTACATCAATTGGCATTGAATAGCACGGTTTTAGAAAGGTTACATGTTACGAATATGGGTTTTTTTGATGTAGAAGATCTTACACTTCTTGCAAAAAACTGTTGTAACTCATTAATATCGTTAAAGATCGGAGCGTGCTATCTAAGTAAACTATCAGATGCCTTTAGATATGCTGTTAGGTTAGAACATTTTGGTGGAAGTAATTGGGATGTGAGTGAGCTTGTTGGTTTCAAGTTTCCCCCAAATATGCATTCATTAAGCATAGAGGATTTGTCAGTAACTCGATGTTTAACTGTACTCCCTTTTCTGAATCAAATAAGGAAATTGGAACTTGCATTTTTAGACTTGCATTATGAGTGCGAGTGTTTGTTATTTAAGAGGTGTCCCAATTTGGAAGTTCTATATACCGAGGATGTATGTGGAGACAGGGGATTGCAAGTTATTGGTCAGTTTTGCAAGAAATTGCGCAAACTTAGCCATTATGGGCTTGTGACCCACGTGGGATTGATTGTTGTGGCAAAAGGATGCACTAATTTGGAGTCTTTAAAGGTTAGACTTGGAGATATTTCAAATGAAGCTCTCGAGTGTATAGGAACTCATTTAAAGAATCTGCGTGATTTCCGGTTGAGTAAGAAAGACGGTATAACAATTTTACAACTAGACAATGGGGTTAGAGCTATGCTAATGGGTTGCAGCAAACTCGAAAGGCTAGATATCAGTCTCTGGCGTCAAGGATTGACGGATGTGGGTTTGGAATATATCGGCAAGTATGGTGCTAATTTGCGGTCTTTGTCTCTTACTCGTATAGGAAATTCTAATGCAGGACTTGTGAAGTTATCTGAAGGGTGTCCAAGATTAAGAAAGCTGAAATTAAGGTGCTGTCCCTTTAGTAAACAAGCTGTTGTCAGCTCTGTGTTTAATATACCTTCTTTAAGGTATGTTTGGTTTGACAGTCGGGATCTTGGTGATGGTAGTGATCGTATTAGCTTGGCACTCACTCGTCCAGAGTTTTAACTTTGGAACATTCGTATGTATGTTCTTCGTCATTTACTTAAAATTATTTTTCTTTTCCTATTAATATTGCTTTTTGTTACTTTCTTTTAATAAGGGTGTCTTACTTTGGGAGCTTTTGTAGTCTTGGAATATCGTGAATGTGAAATTCTAGCAATTGCATGCTTTCTATCTTCTGATTAGCACGAGTTAGGTTTTTTATGAGTTTTCTGTTAGACCACATAAGTGTTTTCTGTATATCTCATGAGCCAATACACTCCAGAGTGAGAGCATGTATAATGGATTGCACCATCCCATTTTTAGATATTTCTAGCAACTTGGGACCAAATCCTGCCGCCGAGAGGTGATAAATGGCTTATGCATAAAAACAATGAAATAACAAGTGGATAAAGTTTATGTAATTGATTCCAAATATTAACGAAGATGGCGTCAAAAATTCAAATTGCACTTCAGTTTATGATAGAAGTCTGAACTCGAGTAACTGTCTATTGGGGTCTAGGTACGACTTTTTTCAAACGATCATAGTGCTGACATTGAACAATTACAGGAAATGTGGATATACAACATATATGGAAAGCTAATGAAATTAGTTAGAAGACACGTGTAAATATAGTCGGAAATCACTCGTAAACGTGCATCACAGATATGAGTTGTGTACATTCCAAGGCACTTCGTGAATTTGTTAATCTTTATAATTAACAGATAAATAAATTATCAGTTTTTAATGTCAATTAAATATATGTTTCCACTTTTCTTACCATCACGCTCTGAATTTGTTAATCTTTATTGCTCATATAGGAAGGAGCAAGTCGAAAAGGAAGTCTCCAACGAGTGACTAAATATAGGAAGAATGGTATAACTTCATGTAATTGCATGAGGAGGAAACTGCTAAAAGAAGAGTAAGCACAAGAAAGAAGAGATTGAGAAGATAGAAATGTTTAAACACAAGAATGGTTGAAGTTTTGTCAAGACTGATATTAGCTTGTTTCATTGTACGTTGTAGTCATTAAGGTTGTGACTTGTAAAACTTTAACCCGTTTAGCGTTGTATGTTATGCACCTCCTGTTCCGGTTGTGGTTTTCCATAGGCGATTGCAGAAATATTTGCATTAATTTGCTTGTTAAGTGGGTATGTAGCATAATCACTCATTTAATTTACTTTGCAACATATTAATGCAAAGTATTATTAGATAATCATCATTTATATGGTACACAGAGAGACACAAAAGTGTTTACTTGTCGATCTAACCCACTTTGATGTGTGCTGAAAAAACATACCCATTTTGACCCGGCAAGAAAGGTGGAAACAGAAGAAAATAGTCTATGGTTGCAGAAGGAGAGTTGGATTTTTTTCAGTAATACAAGTTCATGGATATTTGGATACCAATTTACAAATTTTTAGTATGATTTCAATAATCAAATTAAGAATCATAAAATCATTAAATAAAGGTATATATAATCAGGTAATTCTAAATGTACCATCAAAAATCAAATTTCGCACAATGTCATACAACTTCAGGATTTTGAATGTTCTATACAAAAATGAATCTAGCATCTAGGGTCCGAAATACCCCGCTAATGTTAGCACTAAAACACATAATTTGTTGAGCAAAGACCCGAAATGGAGCTACTTCATTTCCCTTCATGAAGTATGATCTAGGTTGTGATTCACTGGTTCTTGTATGAAAGACAAAACAACGAAAATCAGTTCATCTTGATGCTTTGAGAATCCATGGTTGGCTCCTTTAACAACATGTAACTTGTGGTTCGGTATGATCTTTGCAAACTCTTATGCCTCTTTGACTCGGAGAATTGTATCATCAGACCCGTGTACTGTCAACACACCGCATAACAAACATAGCTTTTGTAATCATATAGAATAGAAATATCCTGCCATCATCGCATGCATAAAAGGGATACATGACGTCTTGATATAAGAACTCATTTGACTTTTTAGGGTCACACATTTGACTGAAGTAATTTTATATCTTACCTGCAATCTTTGTCAATTTGCAGGCAAGCTTCATGCATATTTGTATTCAAACGCTCCATCAAACTATCCTCAGTCACACGATATAAGAACTCGCCTGCACATCGAGCATATAATCATCAGATTTTTGCATTTTAAGGCACTGGGAATAAGGGTTTCAGAAAATGATCAGCAAGAATACCTGTTTTGCCTTTAACATCTATAAAACCCTCTTCCTTCACTTTCTGCAGAAACCCTTTTCCCAAACGCTCTTGCACACCCCCCCTGTCTTGTACCGTCCAGACACGTTGATGACACGGGGCACATCATGATACCTAGACGCGTATAAGAGCACCACATTCCCGCCTGCAAGTAAATAAGATAAAGGAATCATACCACGTTACTACATAATCTTAAGAGACAAAAGTGAACCGCTAATGTATAGAATCATATGTTAGAATACCTTTACTATGTCCAAGGATTGCACTTGTTACACAGTTAGTTTCACGAAAGTGTTGGATTACTGAATGTAAGTCATCGGCCTCTCTCAAATAATTACCATACTGAAATGTGCCTTCGCTTTCCCTAAACAGAAATATATGCCAAATGGCAGACTTAATTCCTCATTAAATTTTGAATTTAGATCACAATAATAAGAGTAACTGCACATCCAAACACCCCCTTAACATTCAGTACACAAACTTACCCGTTTCCAGCAAAATCAAAACGAAAGGCAGTGATTCCTTCTTTTTGTAGTGCATTTGCAAGGTTCACCATAGTATTGGTTTCCTACACGCATACAAAATCAACAAAACAATTATCAAGAATTACAAGTGACAACAATTTATAGAAATATGGAATGGACCTTGATGCAACAATTCATTAACGAGAAGTCAAACCGCAAACATTCCAGATCATTAAAAGAATGTGGACTTGATTATGTCAAATATCAAAAGGTTACATTTGGTTTATGAAAACAAAATTTCGAAAAGTAATTTAATGATTACTCCAAGAAATCGACTTTGGTTTTAGTTCTAGCCTAATATACCAGATTACTAGCAACCAATGGCACACTTAGGGGATGTTTTGAAAGTAAGTTTGTCGAGATAGTATTTCGATGTGCCTTAGCTATTTGAAGTAGTGACGACAATCAGATAAAAGTTGTTTTGAGACAAATGTTGATAACAGGAGTGTTCAGGATTGCTTATAGAAACTCCTTATCACTTTTTGAGATAAGCTAAACACTTTCAGGTTGCTGAAGGGGTGTTTGGTTTAGCTTATTTTAAAAAGCTTATGCTAATCAGCTTATCAGTATACGAGCGTAATGAACTCTTTTTGACAAAACTACTCCGTAAATGCTTATGACAAAAGCCTTTTTTATGCGCTGTTACCCATAAACTATTAGGATACTCAAAAGCTGTTACGCTGAAGCAGCTCACCCAAACACCCTCTTATTCAACACGCTTATTTCACTCACAAATATAACCATATAAGCACTTAGGATAAGAAACCCCATACACCCTCCAAACTACTTATCTGCGGCCTTAAAACGGTATAATTCAGTTTCAAAGCAGTCTCAAACACTCTCAAGTCATAAGTCAATACCCTTAATCAAATAATCAAAAGCATTCTCACTACCACCAGTAACTACTCGTAATTCAAACTACACTAACCACTAAAGGGTGTCTAGTGGCAAAAGGGTCGAGACCATCATCACTATAATGCGGGAGGTCTCAAATTAAATTTCCGCTAGGTGCAAACAACCCTAAAGTGGGCACGCTAACCTCCTGAAAAGGGAGAACTTCACTCGGTTTAAGTCTATGTGGGGGTCCATGGATTAGTCGGTCAAAAGGTCAGAAACCATACTTAAACAAAAAGATATAATAGGGGTGTTTGCCGGCTACATAGCGAGCTTATAGCTTATGTGCTTTCGCTTATGTCTCGTAATCGTAGTTACTTTTTGTGGCTTATTTGGAAACTTTCTGGCTTATATGCTTATTATGATTATATAAGCCAAAAGTTTCAAAATAAGCCAAAATGTTAGCTTATGAAACATAACCCACAAGGCGAAAACCAAATAAGCCATAACGCGACTTATAAGCCAAACAATCACCCCTAAGATATTCACTTTCTAAACGCGCAGTAAAACCCGTGGATTAGTTTTTGTGGCTTATTTGAAATTTTATGGCTTATATAAGCTTACTATGATATGATAAGCTTATATGTTTTAAAAGTTTCAAAATAAGCGAGCTTATGAAATATAAGCCGAAAACCAAAAGACTATATAAACCGAAACAAACACCCCCTAAGATAATATCACTTTCTAAACGCAATAAAACCCATGGATTAGTCGGCCTAAAAGTACCTTTGTTGACTGAAAACCATGACACAAAATAACAAGCTCATTAGAAGCAGCCTCATGCAAAACACCCACAAGCTTCTCACCATGCTTATTCACCACAACTATTTTCTTCCCTGAAAAAGATAATAAAAATCCAATCTTTATCATATAAAAAACAATTTTTTCTTTCAGTAAGTGCTAAAGATCACCAGAAACTGAACCTGGGCTTTGCTCAGAAGAGGTTGATTTTCCTGTAGCAGCCATTGTGGTTGCTCTTTTTTCTTTTTGCTACAGTAAAAGTCGATAAAAAAGTGAAAACAGTAAAAAAGTGTGTTGACTAATGACTAAAAGAGATTATATAGAAAGCATTAGAGATAATCTTGGTGAATAATACTGTACTAATGCTATAAGGATTATAGATTTTGTGGGGGTAAATCGATATTATGAGCACAGTTATAATTATTATAAGTTTATAAATAAATAAAGGCGTTAAAGTATTATTTAATCAAAATTAAATCGTACAAGTTAGGGTAATTTAATATATATTTAATTTAAACATTAAAAAAATCAAATAAAAAGTAAGAAAGAAAAGTAAAATAAAGTAACTCTCAATACCGTCTTCCACGGGTTATGGGTCCTAATACCGTCTTCCACGGTGTATGTAGGAGGTTGAGACGTAGACGCCCTACCCATATAGGTAAAATAGAAGCTGCTTTCTGTTCTACCGTAGAAAAGGACCTCCGGCCTTGCAATAGGTGAGGATCGAACTCTTGACCTCTGTCTCCAGAGGCAAGAATGGCCCGGTAACGGTTATTGTATTGAAAATTTAGGATTTTGGCTAACGCTCGTTACAAAATCCCGTAAGTTAGCGTAAGTTTAAAAGAATTCGTAAGCTCATATTAGTATAAAAATAAATAGTGGGATAATTCTAAGTCTAAATCATTAAATATATCTCTATATTATATATAACAGAGCATTTGTCATTAATGTCACTCAATGCCACATAATCCAATTTAATGCCACATAATCATTTTTTGTCTAACTAAGCAATACTTTTATCCACCTAAGCAATAATATTTAATTTTCGGATTTTATGTATTAATTTTTGAAATTCTTAAGCAATTATTTCTAAAATTCGTATTTAATAAAAAATGACCATGGTGAGATTCGAACTTGGGTCGTTTGTAGGATTAGTATAAATAACTTGTGTGTTTGCCACTTAGGCAACAAGTTATTTTGATAATTATGTTGCATACTATCTATACTATATAATATATGATAATACTGTACCACCCCCTAAAGCGTTGCATTAAATTTTATTATTAAAAACACTTCCATATTTAGCACTAATGTACAACACCCAATGTATCCCTCCACATATATCAGTGCAGGGAATTATGCTTTTTCTTGCTCTCACAAAAACTCATAAAACCTTCAATTATGCGTTTTTTCTTGCCTCTCACAAATTGAGAAACGCATATGAATCTCTGCATTTTCTTGGCCAATACGTTTTGCAATAAATTGAAAACCATCCTACATATCAACTTCCAAAATAGCTGATTCAGTTGGTGTTTGCTGGCATCCTTGACTATTTGGTAATGATCTTGATTTTTAGTGTTTTAATTGATTTTATATAATGGCGATAACCCTAAAAAAAATTTGGGGCTTTTTTATTCTTTTTGGTAATGATCTTAATTTTGGGAAGACGAGTATGCAATTAAAAGTATTATGATTCATATGATCCCCAATTTTCAGGGCGATACAACATTGTATAAATTGAGGATTGCCGTGTTGATAAAGATGCACATCTCAATTACTTACCTAAGTGTTGAATATCAAATCAACCAATGGCTACCTTTGTTTCTAGGTATATCAACGATTTATCAATTGTTAGGACAACATCAAGTTACGAGTGCGTATTCTTCGGACTTGGATGCAACCTTTGTTTAGCAAGCCAAATATTGTTAATATGGAGATGATCGTTTTTGATGAGCAGGCAAGCATCTACTTATGTTATGCTCCATATTATACTTTTTATTTGTGCCTTTGTAGATTAATTGTTTATTGATGCTTGGCATTTTTGATATGAATTGTTATTTGGTATGTTCATTTTCGTTTATGTACTAAAAAATCCAAATGTTTTGTTCCAGAACACAAGGATGCAAGCAACGGTCAAGATGGCGTTGGTCGCTGGTTTCAAACATCAATTAGAAGAGGGAAATGTCTGCATCCTTCAACGGTATAGTCTTGGGGAGATCCAACCAAGTTCCGCATTGTTAAAAACCTTGCGCCTGCTTCCTTCGAATCGGTCATAGAAAAGCGCACATATTTCACCGGTTCTCTGTATGGATTTGACTTTCGTCCATATGGAACCATTACTTCTCTTAAGAATGAGGAAGTTGGCCGTTTGATATGTACCAATGTTGCAAAAATCGCAATCGGTAGCGGGCGTCGCCTCCCCTCAGTAGCTTGTAATCGGTCTAGGCGGATTAATCGTGATTAATCGGATTGTCATTTCCGACGAGTTTTTAGTATTTTCGGCAAATTTTAGGAATTTTTGACAAGTTTTAGGTATTTTCGGCAATATTTTTCTTGAAAAACATTTTGTAATAGATATAAACAATGACCATAAGTTATTCAAACAATTTTATGGGTAGTTTTAAGTATTTTCGACAAGATATGAAGGTTTTCGACAAGTTTAACCACCATTAACCGTCATTGATAACCATTGACCAGTTGACCGATTGTTTGACCGATTTACATAAATCGGAAAGGTTGGTGGCCTTGCAGTACCTAATCGGCGATTAATCGGCCTTGTAGGCCTTGTTTTGCAACACTGATATGTACAAACCTTCTAATTATTTGTAAAATTGTCTTTGTTTCCAGATGATATGCCAACCAATTGAAATTTGTTTTGTTTGAACATTATGCAGATGTGATAGGCCAGGTGGTTGCTTGTGAAGACCTGGATAATTATGACAAAAACGGCAGGTCTGGCAAGAAGAAACCCATCACAATCATTGATGCTGAGTAAGTCATTCTAACCAAGTTTATAAAGTTGCATTTACATTTAGAATGTATTTACTGAATTTATAACGATCATATGCGCAGGGGCAATGAGCTGCCGTGTACCTTGTGGGGTAGTTTTGCTCAACAATTCGCTGACTTTTTGAATAAACTCGAGGAACATGGTAAGATCATTGTTGTCCTGCAGCTGGCAATGATGAAAATCTGGGATGGTATGTTCCGCTTTATTTTCTATTTACATTCACTTATTTTGTCTGCACTAGAGTCAATAGGTATACCGTTGAAATTAATAAAATGTTTTGTATTTATTTTTGAATACACATGAAGAATGGCCATCCAAAATGGTTTCAATGGAACAAGGTTGTTCCTCTTCAACGCAAAGACTGATACCCGGCAATGAATTTAAAGATGTAGATTCTTTTAGGAAAAGGTATCTTAAAACAATATTTGTATATGTTTTTTTAATTTGTTAATATATTAGCGTTGGAATGCCGTCTTAATAACTTTGGTGTGTTTAACCATATGTAGTTTGGTGGTCGCTCAGGAACGGAGGATTCTCAACAAACTGCATCACGTATCTCAAGTGCTTCAAAGAATTCTACTAAAGATGATTTCGTAACCAAATACCAGTTTAGAAACATTATGAAATTTTTGATGTTGAAGGTAAATTCATTGACTCCTTCAGATTTACATCTACGCTTTTCAAAGACTGCAAAAATATATAATGAAACCGTAGCATTTCCATTTTCAAGACCAAACAATACATTTTTGTTGGGTTATGTAATGAAATCGTAGCATACCAATTTGGAATAGCATGTTTAAAACGATTTATACCAAATTTTGAAGCAAACATACCATTCTCATGTGTTTTCGGTCCAAACGTTTGTACAAAAATAACATCAACTTTGATGTACGTATATGCAGGGTGTTCCATCCGTTATTGTCGCTACAATATGTGCTATCCAAGAGGAGGAAGGTTTGTGGTACCTCGGATGCGTATGTAGAAAGAAGGTGGTTAAGTCTGCAGATATTGTTGACCTTGAATCTGATAGCACACCAAAACCGGCTGGTGGTCCTAATGAATGGTGGTGCTCAAAATGCAATGCTGCTGCTACATCAATCAAAACCCAATGAGTATATACTTTCCTTAAACCGGCTCTGTTATAGTATTGGTTTTTAGTAGTTAGTGCCTCAGGAATATGTACTTTTTGCATTTAGGTTCCGCTTACGTGAGGGTTCAAGATGAAACTGCATCTGACAGTTTGTCTATTCAATGATGAGGTCCAGGCTATTCTGAATAATTTAACTGCCTATCAGTTGCTGGATAAGTATGGCAAGGTATTCCTGCTGATCGACAATGCTAATTGGTTTAAATACTTTGAACATGCTAAATTGTCCACCCATTTAATTGTTGTTATGTAGTCTGATGGTGTCTTCCCAATGGAGATTATGGAAATTGTTGGTAAGAAATTTGTTTTTAAGGTGTCTGTTGATGCCAAAAACAAAGAAAAGTTGATGCATGTGTTCAATGTCTTGCGTTTGTCTAATGATCCTGATATCATTAAATCGCTTGTGCTACTGCTACACCAGGGAAGGTGATAAATGAATTTTATTTGTTAAACAGTTTTAAACAAACTTAGTGTTGTTCTAAGTCATTACCATATAAAGTGTAGCCATTTATTTATTTATTTATTTTTGGCTCAGTGAAAACGAAGCCACCAGTTTAAAGGTTGCTGATGTGACCTCATTTGTAAGTATTCTTCATTAATGATATATCTAGACAATTTTAGGATACATTTTCTACCGTGATTTGCCACGTTTGTTGCTAACCATTTTACGAGACTTAACCTACCTTTTTGTGATTTTTCGCAGGATTTGGAGTCACAGACCGATGAGAACACAACGCTGGTTGCTTGCCTAAAGAATGATGTGCGAATGCCGAAAAACGCCTTCTGATACTACGCCTCAAGAAAAAGGAAGGTTGATCAATTGATAAGACTGCCTTGCTCAAAGCGAAGAAAATAGTGCTACCAAAAGGACAAAGTTGGTTCTCGACAAGGAGATTAAAGTTGAGAAACCGTGAATGAACTGTGTCTTTTAGTTCCTACATTTGAAATAACTGGTAGCACTGGATGGATATCCACATAAACAATACATTTTTGTTGGGGTTATGTTGGTATTTGATTTTATTTTCCTCGCGTTTGCGATGCTGTTTGAACTGATTTTCCTTGTGGACAATGTCTTATTATGAATAATGCATCATTACTTTGGGCTTGAACAACAATAAGTTTTGTGCTTAAAGTTGTTTTGTAAAACCCTAAAAATCTAAAATATGTGAAACGACTATTTTTCCCTCGATTTTATATTTATTACATAATAAAATATGTAAATACTTCGAGCTCATTAAATTTTCTTTAATCTAACGCATTAAACAATTATCATACCTTAATCCAATTATTACCAACGTAAGAATACTTGAACTAATACGAGATAAAAAGAAGTCGACATACACATTACGTCTAATCACAAATCACACGTTTAATAAGTTTACATGGGCTGAAATTCTATTAAGTACGTAAATGCATGCACATAAAATCTTAAAGTCCATAGTACCTAAAACTAAAGCCCATTTATCTAGCTTGGAAGGTAAATCTTTTTTCTGTTTTGAATCCCTGATTGCACGCTCAAATTCATACTATATCTTCCCAAATATTCGTAGACTTCGTGACGTGGCTGTGATCTCGAATACTTGGTTCGAAAAGGCTTGGTCTGTCGTGGTTTTGCTGCTACTGCCGTGGTTGATTTATCATGGCTTTTCCTTCATTTCTTTCATACGCTACTAAGGTTTGTATACTCTACTCTTTCCAATCTTCTTTTTGTTCTTGATTATTGTCGTGTGCTTTGCCTCTTGTTCGAATGCTATATATAGTAGCATCTTGGTCAATTTAGAAGTAAAGAAAAACAACTGAACATATGCATGACCAAAACCAAAGATGTGTCCCACTTGATGACTTGAAGAACAAAAACGTATGAATCATACCAACTTAATAATATTTGAATACAAAGATTTCATCTTAGTAGACCAAACAAATATATTAATCCCAATCCCATGATCAGATCACCTTTTCCAAAAATAGTTTGGTCAATAATGTCATGCTCTCACCAACCACTAAAATCAGTATGCGAATGAAAACATTACTCCATAAGAATGCATGTATTCAACAAAGCTTCACATAAACAAGCTCTGATTGGTCGCATGAAAACATGTAATTCAAACCATGCATAAATCTGTTTTGAGGATGTCTTGTACGATGAGATTTTGAACAACCTAAAAAGAAATTCAGTTTCGTCTAAGTAAAGCTATACAAAGATTTGTCATGCATGTCCCGTAAACCCTTGAATAATTCGTATATATGATCACATAGGGTTCATGGTTTAAATCTAGTCATGTCATGTCGTGGAGTTCGTAAACAAAAAGGAAAGAATGATCGTACTTGGTCTTGTCAGGGGAGAGTTTAAAGGCGATCGCGGGGTGAACGGTGAGTCGGTTAATATTTTCGAAAGTATGTCGGGAAGGTGAGTAGGGGGTTAGTCCGTTGACATATTTGTTTACTCGTAAAAGTAAGTATTTTGGACCGCGAGCGAGATTAAATATACTCGACTATGTTCTTAAAAAGATAGTAAAATGAAGCGTATTGCTTTCTTTCATATTTGACGTACTAAGAATATTAATTGAATGAAATCATTACTTTAACTACATTACAAACCTTACTCTTTGAGATAAGTTACATAATTAACCCTAAACTTTGATATTAGACACTTTTCACCCGAAACCATTATAAGTTGTCATATTTAACCTTAAAATATTAAATTAATCATATTAAACCTTTAAGTCTATTTATTATCAATTGTAATCCTAAATTATTAACCTGCTTAAAATATAAAGTTACCTAAAATAGAAAGTTACTAAAAGTGAAAACATGCTAAAAATGGAAAGCTGTCTAAAATGAGTAATCTGATCTTAATAAGCGTTATCTAATTCATAGGTTCCGGACGGCGGGATTGATTCATCGTGTGACCTTACTTTCCTATTTTGCTTGCTTAGAATGAGGTACAGATATTCTATCCCTTTTCAGTAGGGGTTTCTCATGACTTTCTGATCCTTTGACTTTGTTCGCATACGATATTTCATTGCTATGATTTCCTTTGCTATTGACCCTCTGATATTGAACCATTGCTATTGACCCCTTTGTTATTGGACCTCTGCATGAACCTCTGTATTGAACCTCTCAACATGAACCTTTGATATTGGAATTTGATATTGACTGTTGCTATGAACCTTTGAATTGTGAGCTACTGATATTGAACCTTTGATTATGATGACTGACATATTGCTACACTGTGGACCTTTGTTTGACCCTTCAGATTTATACCCGAGCCAAATACTGTTAACTAGTCATGGAGGTACCATGACCGTGTCATTGATGCACCAACGACATGACTCCGAGTGTGTACAAGATGTTACACACCGCCCCTTTCGCTTATCTGATTATGAGCTCGATATATATCGTATGGCCATTATTTGTCTCAGCAGGGTGTATGGATGCATCCTAGATCTGTACTGCATCTTATGATATATATACTGTTCTGGTGATGGTGCGTGGTGCGCACACACCCTCACAGTCGAAGCTAACTACTCAATGGTTACTGGGTCTCCTCCTATTTCTGTATTCAAGTCACCCTCCAATACATGGTTACTATTGATTACCGGGCTGCTATTGCCACTACTGATATATCTGATCTGTACTGTTGGCTCGATAGATTTCTGACAACCCTTACACGGTGATATACTTATATTGTACCATTTGTTACCCCAACGCACCATATTCTGATTGATCTGCCCGTACTCCCTGCACTTTATGTGACTTATTCTTCTACCATTCCATTCATGTACCGGGTTATTATTATTATGGTTATTGGATTATGCTTTTACATGTTTTTAGTGACAATCGTTGCCCAAGCTACTATATGATTAATATGTGATTGTCTGATTCATCTATTGACATGTTAATAATTGAAAAACGGTTTACCATAATCGTTATGTGACTCTTTGATTCGTCTGGTCCATGTTAGTGTATAAATGATTGTTTTGACGGCTTATCATGTAAACTCTGTTTTGTTAACCTCGTGGTCTATGAATATCTGTTAGTATCTTTTCCCGCTTATTGTTGATCTACCATGTGTACATTGCTGTTTATGTTACCGTATGATTGGATAAATGGTTCGACTTATGTGGTCTGGCTTGTTAACTTGTAAATTTGCTCTGCTATGTCCTTAAGTCATTCAATTGTAGTGTTCATGCCGAGTTCATGTTTGATACGTGTGGTTACCATGTCTGGCTACTGATAGTATTTTTGCTGTAGTGATACTTGTGATGTTATTAACTGTAGTTACTTGACTTGTATGATTTCCATGCTCACTTTCTAATTTAATTGCTTCCGCTATGCTTAGTTTTCCATTTGGCTTAATTATATTCTGACTTCCTGAATTGATTGTATGCTATTCTTGTTGAGTGGATATGGCGTTTGCTATGTTTGATTTTGTTTTCGGTATATGTATGTCGGTTCCGCTTATATGTGATTATGTATATGTCGCGGATGCCTTACCCTGCTTCGTTCTCCTTGTTATCTGTTCATTCGGATATCAAGATAATTGTGTTCTCGCATGATCCTCATTAACTCATTGATTCCTTCCGCTGCACCTTGTTATCGTTCCTTCTTTCATTTCAGATTTCGATTTTATGTAGCTTCCGTTTGTTATATCCGCTCATGGGCTTTTAAGCTCAGCCACATTTCTTTCCTGCGCGTGTTTTTAGGTTTGAAGATGGGCTTGTTGGGCTGAGAGTTGGATTTGTCGAGTAGACCGACCTTAGCTACTTTATCATTTTGGATTTAATTTGAAGAGTTATTGTTTTCCGATTTTATTTCCGTTTTGGACATATTGGATTTTGTATTTTCTTTGTAAGTCATCCGTTATATGACTTGGTAATTTATTTTATAATGCTTTCGCTTGTAGAATTTTATTTGTATGTTCGATATGACACCATGTGACACTTCTACCCTGCGGGTTGGGGTGTTACATGTTTGCGTGTTTTAAAGCTAACATTCTATACCTTTTTTCGGCTGTTCTGTCATCTTGCAAATTTGTGCTACATTCTCTGGAACCCATATGGCTTGATCAAGTTTAACTACCTACAGTCCTAAAAACCTGGCACTTTCGCAATATAGCTTTTTTTCTACTTGAAAGTTTGTTTGCATAAATAACCAATGTATACTTGCACATTTATGTAATATTTATATGTTCTAATGAATACTTTATGATTTCATTCCATCTTTATTTATGATATTTGTATTTTTTTCTAATTATGAACACAGTTGTTTTGAATATTTGTTTACTATGTTCATGAGAAAATATTACGTTTATGTACATGCTAAAACTTTGTATACCATTAGCCAAACGCAGATAATGTGTCTCTGAAGCATAATATCCAAAATTTATTATTGATAATGATGTGTAATTACCCTTTCGGGACAAAGTTTAACTTTTGCTAATCCTTACTCATTGTCACATAAGTGTTATATTTGAAGACAACATCCATACTCCCATCCTATCACATATGGACAACACCGATATGATATATGTAACGCCCTAACCCGACTGGGTAAAGGAATCACAAACAATGGTGTCATATCAAAGCAAACATAAATATCCAAAAGAAGTCTTAACATAAATACGGAATAATTCAAGTCAACATGATTTCAATACATAGGTCCCAAATGAAAAATAAACTCCAACAAAATATCTGAAATAATGAAGTCTTAAATGGCATCATAAGATCAAAGCTAAAAATCTCTAAGGTAAGTCCACTCATGCACTCATCCCAAAGCAAAACCTAGCTCCAAATGCTTAGATACCTGCCGCGGAATAAAAGAAATGCGGCTGAGCTTCAAAAGCTCAGTGAATGTATAAAAGCAAAGCAAATACGAAACGATTTCGAATACAAAATATAATGAACGAAAGATAGCAAAATCATAATCATTTTCAAAGTATAAATCAGAATTATCGAACAAATTTTATAGTTAACTACCACGAGCCCGTAAACAAATATCGATCATAATCATATTCACATAAGGCAACATTTGTAGGGAGACCTACCAGAGTTATGAAGGACGTGCATGCACGCAGCATCAATCATCGATAATATGATAACGATAACAGATAACAGATCTAGGATGCATCCCATACCTACGCATTTAGATATTGGTCATATAACATAACTTGAGCTCATAATAGATAACAGATAAGGGACGTGGCAGAACATCACTCTACTGCCCTAGAGTCATGTCGAGGTGCATCATCGGCGACGGACATGGAACCCCATGACTAGTGAAATATTTGGCTCGTGTGTCAAACTATCTTAGGTCAAATCGAATGTCAAAAACGATACAGATCATACTTTATCATAAGGTTAATCATATTTCCAAAATCAGAGTTTTTCATATCATATAGTTCAAAATCGATGTTTCATAATTCAGAAATCGAGTTCAGATAAGCAATACCAAACAAAAGAATGGGGTTCATAGCAAAGGCTTAGGAAACCCTAATATAAAAGCTAACGAAAGAAAACGTTATAAGGAACATTTACTGAAAAGGTCAGAATATCTGTACCTTATTCCAAAGCAAATGACCACAAAGCAGAAATACGAAAAGCAAAGGATTACTCCTTCTTCATAGAACCTATACACATTAACGGTCGTACATGTTATTTATGATTCCATAATTTTCGAAATGATCTTTTAATATTTGGTGTTTATACTTAGTGTATTCAGTGATCTTATTACTTTAGGGTTTTATAGTTAAATGAGACTTAAGTGTTTTATAACCGATATTATAGATTAGGGTTCATTATGTCATTTATTAAAGTTTAGGGTTAAATGTGAAAATAGTTTAAAAGTCATAACTTACACATGAAATAACGAATTAATATACTTAGCTTCAAACCCTAATCGACTCTCATTTATGTTCTAGGGTTTTCTCAATCTTTTAATATCATATCAATGTGCATTTACTTTACATGCTACGTCATTTAATGACTCATTACTCTTGTTTATTTACTCAACACATTCATGTCTTAACCATACGTTACTTATACACGTATTATACGTCAACTTTTATATCCATGCACGTTTATGATTTCATGTGACCCCAAAGTTACTTATTACTCGGATTAGTTACACATTTACACACACATGCACAATAGTTTAGACTAGATATGACCACGTACTACGTTTATATATCAACAAGCTTATGACTCACAACATGATACACGGTTCACAAACCATTTAGGGTTCGGCATGCATGGTTCGGTTCACACCTCAATCTAGGGTTTAGGTTTTACATGACCTTTCTCGTTTAACACACGTTCAAAAACCCTCACATGGTTCGGCTAACATGTAGGTTTCGGCTAACATGTTTTACGCAAACCCTAGCTCATCTACGTATCTTACTTAATCACGTTTGCATGTTTTACCTTGTCCGATTCATGATATATGTGGTTCGGTTTTCTTAAGCTCGACATACTAATGATCCGATTCAAACAATACATATATATTACATGTTCTCAGATTTATATTACAAGTTCAATTCATATTGGTTTGTTGGTTTCATATGGTTCGGCCAAAAAAAAAACACAAGCTCGACTAAAACAAATATGATACAACATATTATACGTTAGGTGTTATCAAAAGAAGACGAAAAGATCATTGTTATACCTTAGCTTGTTGGACACAAGGTCTTGACACCAAGGGAGTTGATAACTTCGGCCGAATAGGAAGAAAAAAAAAGAGAGGCAAAGAAAACTAGGGTTCCAAATTATGTTTAATGTGTTGTATATAGCTAGTGAAACAATTTTGGTTTAGGCTTGAGATGGTTATGTGGGCTTCGGCTTTGTCAACCGAGACAAACAAAACTCACGCCCCTTTGGGCTCTGGCTCACTAGTCCAATCCGACAAAATTACCGGACCCAACATGGTTCACCAATAAATGGCGAAAACAAGGCCCATCGATATCCAACTATTTACGCGAGACGTTTAAACTTCCGTCATACAAAATCAATCACGTACACATATTCGTTAAGTTTTAATTATAGATAAGTTAAGTTTTAATTTCGTTAAATGAATATAAATATCTTTTACATATTTTTTAAATTTCGATTCCAAGGGTATTTTAGTCTTTATTCATGTTTCAGATTTTCAGGTTTTACAACTCTTCCCCTCTAAAAGAAGAATTTTCGTCCTCGAAAATTGAAATGAAATGAAACAAAAACGAAATGAGAACATACCAAACTATTCAAAGAAATGAGGATAACTAGCTCACATCGACTCTTCGGTTTCCCAGGTGGCTTCACGCTCCGGTGATTTTTCAAAGAATCTTAACGAACGGAATGACTTTGTTTCTCATGACTCTTTCTTGTCTTTCTAAAATAGCTTCCGGTTCTTCAGATAAAGACATATCGGATTGAATTTGATCAAATGGATAAGAAGCAACGTGTAATGGATGATAGTTGTATCCCCTTAGGAGAGATACATGGAACACATCATGAACATGCGATAACTGAGGCGGAAGTGCTAACCGATACGAAACTTCTCCTATACGCTCCAAAATTTCAAACGGACCAATGAATCGAGGACTGAGCTTGCCCTTGATTCCAAAATGTTTCACACCTCTAAACGGCGAAACTTTCAAAAATACACGATCTCCAACCCGAAACTCTAAATCACGACGATGCTTCTCGGCATAACTTTTCTACGGACGAGACCTAGCCTCCTTCAACTTTTCTCTAGCAACAGCTACTTTCTCATTAATGATCTCAATCATTTCCGGACCTTCAATTAAACGTTCACCTACTTCATCCCAACAAGTAGGTGATCTACATTTCTTTCCATAAAGAAGTTCAAACGTGTCTGCCTTAACTAGCATGCCAACTGTTGTTGTATGCAAACTCTACTAAACACAAATATTCATCCCAGCTGCCCGTCCATTCTAAAGCACAAGCCCTTAGCATGTCCTCTAAGGTCTGAATAGTCCTCTCTGACTGACCATCCATTTGAGGATGAAAGGTTGTACTGAAATTAAGTCGAGTACCCCAAGCTTTTTGCAAACCTTTCCAGAAACAGGAAGTAAAACGCGGATCTCTGTCGGACACAATAGATGCCGGAGTACCATGAAGCCTAACGATCTCTTGCTGAAAATTTCCGCCAATCTACCAATACCATAATCCTTTCTAATTGGTAAGAAATGAGCTGATTTGGTTAGTCGATCAACAACTACCCAAATCGCATCATGCTTCTTCCTAGTAAGAGGTAGTCCCAGTCACAAAATCCATAGATATCTTATCCCACTTCCATGTTGGAATATCCAATGGTTGTAACAATCCACTAGCCCTTTGATGTTCAATCTTAACCTGTTGACAAATCATACACTTCGATACAAACGTCGCCACATCTTGCTTCATACCATTCCACCAGAAGTACTCCTTCAAATCCCTATACATCTTGGTAGAACCAGGATGGATAGTGAAAGGAGAACTATGAGCTTCAATCATAACTTTCTCGCGAAGTATCGGATCATTGGGAACACAAAGCCTATCTTCATACCATACAATTCCGTCATTATCAACCTTAAACTCCGCCTGCTTACCTTCTTCAACATTTTGCGCCACGGCCCACACATTTCACCATCATCTTTGAGCTTCTTTAATTTGCAGTATAAGGTTCGACTCCACCTTCATACTAGCCCAGTATCCATCAAAACCTCGTATACACAACTCAACATCCAAACGCTCTAAGTCACGAAGAATCCTAGGTTCAATCTCAATACTTGCAAGAATGCCCGATTTCCGGCTAAGTGCGTCAGCAACTACATTAGCCTTACCGGGATGGTACTGAATGTTGGTGTCATAATCCTTAAGAAGTTTTAACCATCTTCTTTGTCTCATGTTAAGTTCTTTCTGAGTGAAAATATACTTGAGACTCTTATGGTCAGTGAATATATCACACGTCTCTCCATACAAGTAATGTCTCCAGATCTTCAACGCGAACACCACTGCAGCTAACTCAAGGTCATGAGTTGGGTAATTCTACTCATAAGGTTTCAGCTTGCCTTGGCCATAAGCTATCACCTTTCCATGTTGCATCAAAACACACCGCCCTAATCCTTTCTTAGATGCATCACTGTAAATTTGGAATCCTCCCGAACCGGATGGAAGAGTCAAAATAGGAGCGGACACCAATCTCCGTTTCAACTCCTCAAAACTCTCTTCTCGTTCATCCGTCCATACAAACTTTTCACCTTTTCTCATCAGTTGGGTTAGGGGCAAAGCTAAACGAGGGAAACCTTCAACAAAGCGTCGTAGTAACCGGCAAGTCCTAGAAAACTCCTAACCTCAGTCACTGTCGTAGGTCTTGGCCATTTAGTGATAGCCTCAACTTTAGACGGATCCATGGTGATACCATCATCAGATACAATATGACCAAGGAAGCGACTTGTTTTAACCAGAACTCACACTTCGAAAATTTAGCGTACAACTTCTTCTTCTTCCTCGAAATCTCCAAAACTATCCGGAGATGTTGCTCATGCTCTTCTTCAGACTTGGAGTAAACCAAAATGTCTTCGATGAAAACGATAACAAACTTATCGAGGAACTCATGGAAAACACGATTCATTAGGTCCATAAACACAGCAGGCGCATTTGTCAAACCAAAAGGCATAACGAGGAATTCATAATGACCATATCTGTGCGAAACACGGTCTTAGGAACATCTTGCTCCTTCACACGTAGCTGGTGATAACCAGATCTCAGATCAATCTTTGAAAAGAACTTCGCTCCTTGTAGTTGATCAAACAAATCATCAATACGCGGCAGAGGATAACGGTTTGCGAATGGTATACGATTGAGTTCACGATAGTCGATACATAGGCGCATGCTTCCATCCTTCTTCTTCACAAACAAAACAGGTGCACCCCATGGAGAAACACTGGGTCGAATAAATCCATTCTCTATCATCTCTTGCAGCTGTTCCTTCAATTCCTTCAGTTCTACGAGGTGCCATACGGTGCGGAGCCTTCGAAATTGGTTCCCACCAGGAATTAACTCAATGCTAAACTCAATTCTCTAGTGGGGGAAGACCGAAAGTTCATCGGGAAAAACGTCGGTGAATTCACAAACAATGAAAGATTTTCAATGTTAGGACTCTCCAAAGATGTGTCCTTAACAGATGCCAGAAAACCTTGGCACCCATGAGCAAGCATGGTCCGTGCCTTCATAGCAGAAATGAGCTTAACAGATTTGAGGGGTTGAGAACCATAATAAACGAATTCAGGGTGTTTTATGTCTCCAAAGATCACCGTTCTAGCATAGCAGTCGATGGAAGCTCTATGGTAAGCCAACCAATCCATGCCTAGAATGATATCAAAGTCGACCATATCGAGAGGATACAGATTTGCAGAGCGAATACGATCATCAAAACGAAGAGGGCACTTAACGTATTTGTGATCAATGATCACATGGTTTTTCATAGGCGTAGAAATCGATAAGTGGTTTGTTAATGGTTTGGGGGTCATATTAAGTTTCTTAAAAAATGTGACAGATATAATGGAGTGTGTGGCACCGGTATCAAATAAAGCGAAGACAGAAAATCATCAATGAAAAGAGTGCCCGTAATGGTACCTGAAGTGCGCTCCGCCTGATTCCGAGTAGTAGCATAAATGCGTCCAGTAGTAGGTGGCGGCTTGGTGTAGTTTCCAGGAATCACCGGGTTCTTCTTAGGGCAATCCTTGATCTTGTGAGTAGTGGAACCATAAGAGAAACATCCACCAGTGGCCTTGAAACACTGCCCCGGATGAGCCTTTCCACAAGTAGTACAGATAGGTGGGGGAGGCAAAACCTCGGTCCTTTGCTGACCGAAGATCCTGAAGCACGACCCTGATATGATCCTCGAGTTGACTGATCCTTGTTGTAACGCTGGTTATTGTTACCTTGATTCTGACGATCATTTCCATTCTTGCCAGCAGCTCTGCTATCCTGACTCCTCGCCTCAGGCGCCTAGAGTCCACATTCCTTCCTGACCGACCCCGTGATCATAACTCCTATCCACTTGACCCCTCGAATCATAACTCCTGCTAGAATTTCCCTTATAATCATTACTTTAAGTCCTACCTTGAATCCGATCACCATCGCGGTTACGCTTGTTGGAACCTGAAACCTCATGAAAGATCTCAATGTTACGAGCTGCGTCATTGCAGGCCGACACATCCTCATACTCAATATTCAGCAGTCGGTCCAACACCCACTTCTTCAGTCCCCACTTGAAGTGCTTAGCTTGGCGCCTACCATCTCCAGCATTCGTTCCCACAAAACTTACCACCTCATAAACCTGCCATGTACTCATTGGAGTTCTCATGATCAAACTGGTAGATTGCCTGGATAATCCCTCTCATACCTTTGCTGCTCAGCATCAGGGAAGTAACGGTTATAGAAGATATTCCGAAACTCAGCCCAAGTACAAGTAATAGCAAAAGCATCTCCTCCTCTTGCCTGTTTGAGTGCCTTCCACCAATTCAAAGCATCACCTTCCAACTTAAATGTAGCCAAACGGGTCTTAAACTCGTCTCCACAACCCAACACTTCAAAAAGCTTCTCAATATGAGTGATCCAGTCCTCGCCCTCTGGGAGTAGCAGTGCTAAAAGAAAGAGGCTTGAGCTTACGCAACGCTCGAGCCAAGTGTGAATGCCGACGGTTGATTTCCTCCACCACTACCCGGCACCGCCCGATTAAGCGAATGTTGTTAATCACCTGTGTCATCATCTCAGGTGTGGTAATACCAGGGAAAAGAGTGTTGAGAGCATTAGCAATCGCAGCATCCAAGTTAGGAGCATCATCGTCTCCATCCACGTTACCGTTACGACGAGTTTGAACCATCTAAACGATATTCAAACGATTAGCAAAATGAACAAAGGTGAGATATGAAATGGAAGTTCGCAGAAGGAAACCTAAAGTCTACCCAATCCTCACAGGTCATAGCCTAAGCTCTAAGGGTCTCAAAACTTAGGGTCCATATGTCACGGTCCCGACTACAAGTCGTAAACCGGGCTCACGATACCATAAATTGTAACGCCCCGACCCGACCAGGGTAAAGGAATCACAAACAATGGTGTCATATCAAAGCAAACATAAATATCCAAAGGAAGTCTTAACATAAATGCGGAATAATTCAAGTCAACATGACTTCAATACATAGGTCCCCAGTAGGAAAATAAACTCCAACAAAATATCTGAAATAATGAAGTCTTAAATAGCATCATAAGATCAAAGCTAAATGTCTCTAAGGTAAGTCCACTCATGCACTCATCCCAAAGCAAAACCCAGATTCAATGCTTAGATACCTGCCGCGGAAGAAAAGAAATGCGGTGAGCTTCAAAAGCTCAGTGAACAGATATAAAAGCAAAGCAAATACGAAACGATATCGAATACAAAATATAATGAACGAGCGAAAGATAGCAAAACCATAATCATTTTCAGAGTATAAATCAGAATTATCGAATAAAGTTTGTAGTTAACTACCACGAGCCCGAAACATATATCGATCATAATCATATTCACATAAAGCAACATTTGTAGGGAGACCTACGAGAGTTATGAAGGCGTGCATGCACGCAGCATCAATCATCAGATAACAGATAACATATAACATATAACAGATAACAGATATAGGATGCATCCATAGCCACGCATGATATTGGTCATATAACATAAGTTGAGCTCATAACGGATATGAGATAAGGGACGTGGCGAGAACATCACTCTACTGCCCTAGAGTCATGTCGAGGTGCATCACGACACGGACATGGAACCCCATGACTAGTGAAATATTTGGCTCGGTGTCAAACTATCTTAGGTCAAATCAGAATGTCAAAACTGACACAGATCATACTTTATCATAAGGTTAATCATATTTCCAAAATCAAAGTTTTCATATCATATAGTTCAAAATCAGATGTTTCACAATTCAAATCGAGTTCAGATAAGCAGCGGCTCTCAAACAAAGCGAATGGGGTTTGATGAGTGTGTAAATACTCATCATTTTTGGGTCAATCGAGCTGCAAAACGTTTAAAATGCTCGAGAATGCATCAAATACTTGAAAATATTCCAAAATTGCATTTTATATGTTTCAGATGCAAAATGTTTAAATCAGATGAAAAATGAGCAAAGTTTGCATAATTGGCGTTTCAGGTCCCCAAGTTTCTAAAATTGTCAGAAATAGTCCCTGAGCCTTAATTTCAAAAGAAAAATCACCAAAGGTCCTTTTAAAATCATAAGTTGTCAAATTTAGTCCTTTGGTGAAAAATGTCAAAAGTTTTGAGAAATTACAAGTTTGGTCCTCCAAGTTTAAAAATTAGCAAAAATGGCCCTTGAAATTGGAAAATGTCAAGTTTGGTCCTTGAATTATTGAAACTTGTCACTTTTAGTCCTTGGAGCAACTTTGCATATTTGGTGCGACCTAGGTCCCTTGATTTCGAATTACACATTAGGTCCTTGTCATTAATACCCTTTATGCCTTTTTGGACCTTGAACCCATTGTGACCCTGCCAAGCCTTTGGACCCCCCCTTCATTTTGACCCCTTTGCCTTATAATATTACACCAGTCAAACCCCCAGGTCAAATAAACAAACACCCTACGCGCCTTTTTCCTGTCTTCCCCAACATCTAGCCCTGCAACACTCAACACCCATCCCCCCTCCTCACTATCACTCCTCCATGTCCCCTTATCCTCAACAACCTTCCAAATAGCATTTAATGCCTCTTTAACCCTAGCACTCAACACCAACTGGCATAATACTTTTTCCCGCCAAAAACCAAATCAGTGGTCAAGATGAATTGAAGCCATCCAATGGCCCTTAAAGCAGCTGGGATATGTTCAAAGAAGAGAGAGAAGTGTTTTGGGTATAAAAGGAAGCAAGAAGAGAGAAGAAAAGTAGTAGAATGTAGTTTAAAATTTCTTTAATGTCGTTTTTTTTATCAATGTCTTAGCTTAGCTTAAAATTTGTAATCTTTTGTTTCTTTGATCTAAACTCAAGTGATTTTATCATTGTACTCTTCTTTCAAGTATCAATTTCATAGTCTAGCTAAAATTCATGTTTTTGATGTTCACTGTTGAGAAGTTCAGTTTCCAACTCTTATTTCCAGGTTTCTAGCAACTTATTTTTAAGTTACAATAAGTTTATTTAAGCCATTTAAAGCTTTTTGTAAGCTTATACATCAATTTTAATCAACTTTGTTCCATGGTCAATGAAAGTAAACTGAGAAGGAAATTTGGTCAAGTGTCTTGGAAATGGATGATGGTTATTGCAGAGCTTGATAGGGGTTGAAATAGAATAGGTTAGTATAGGGTTGGGTGCGGTTTTAGCCTGCTACATAATTTGGACCTATGTGAGTTGTATTTCACTTCCATTTTCAATATTTTGCATATTTTGCTTGTATGTGTATCTGTGGTCACCATTGGTTTTTATGTGTTTATTTAGTTGTATTTAGGATAGTTAAGCCCAGTTTGATCAATAACTCAAGCCAGTTCAGTAGTTTGTTTAGTTAGAATTGCAAATCAGATTGTTAAAGGGTGTTTGGATATGCTGTTTAAGCTGTGATGTAGGTTCATTCAGTGGTAGATTATTGTTGCCTTAGGTTTGTTTAACTCAATTGTACTCATCTCTGTCTTCATATTGCATTTGCAAACACTCTAAGTCAAACTTTATATTTAATTTGTCTTATAACTTCACTGTTGGGATTTTTGATATTCAAAAGCTTATTTTGTGTTCAAAATACATAGAGTTAGATTGCATTAGGTCTATTATATCAATTAACATCATATTCAGTTGAGAAATCAAGATC
>OU343221.1:337138745-337209093 GCA_910596185.1 Chrysanthemum makinoi
GGTTTTAGTGTTAAAAACGATATGGACCATTTATGAAATGACTAAACAATTATTGATTTCAATTCGACCCGTAATGATAAAACATATCCCGAACGACCTCATTAATAAGTTCTAGTTGCTTGTAGGGTGTTTTGAGGTTACACCAAGCAATAGAGATTCATCTTAGGATTGTCTTTTAAAGATGGAGATCAAGTGCAAACCGATATACACGAGAATAGATTCTTTTGTGTGTTAGAAAGAATGAACTACAGTTTGCCGTCCCTGGTGGACTCATTGGAGTAGGAACAACCATGGACCAATCTGATAGGTTGCGGGCTATCTGCTTGTGGCGTTGGATATGATGAACAGGTAAACTGATTATTCATATTTGGTGGGTGTTTGGGTTTGAATTTTAATTGTATGAGTGTCATTTACATGAGGTAAACTTCTTCCTTTTGGAGTGTGTGTTGGGTGTAAATACCACCGGAGAACATCAACAGGCAAATACAAGAACGCAAACAGCAACACTACAACTGGTGAACCCCGTGTGCACCAGCAATGAGCAGGAGAGCTGATAAACATTGGAGGCTAATCGGTTGGGCCGAAATGCAAGGTGGTCAAACAATTGAAATCACACCTCCCCCAATATAGGACCGAGGAATATAAACTGAAACCATGCTTGTTTTTTTCCATTATGAAACTGATTCTTGTGGCAGATATACATTGTTCTGAATTATATTGAGATAAGAAGTGATCTTTGTTTATTTGGATTTCTCGACTTCCTACATACATTAAGTAAAATAATACTCCAGTAGTACGATTAGTACGGTAAAATATGTTCTTATACTATGGTAAATCTTCAATGTTTCTTGAGGCCATAATACACAAATGAATCTAGTGTTCGGGGTCTAGAAATCACCATCGAGAATGTATAGTGTTTAAACATGCACTTACGTTAAGCAAAATTTAGAAAATGGAGCTACTTCCGCTACAATTATGTTGCATCACTGATTAAGAGGTTCTTTTATAAAAGATGTTCTTTTATAAATGACAGAACAATGGAACCTGATTCATCTCGATGCTCAGAGAACCTGTGGTTGGCACCTTCGATGATATGTAGCTTGTGGTTTGGTATAACCTTTGCAAAGGCCAATGCCTCTTCTACTCGGAAGGCTGAATCATCGGATCCATGAACAGTTAACACCCTATGTAAAAGAGAGCCATCATCACATATATAAAAACAATACATGATATGTCTTGAACTAACAAAAAACGATTCTGATTACGTTTGACTTCAAGGGTCAAATAAGCTGTTTCTTAACTTGAAAATTTGAGATGCAACAGTTGCCAACATGTATAGTGTTTCAAGCTCCCTTTAATTAGACACAATGCATTACTATAAAGGTTATTGAGGGTTTAAATCTTTCTGAACAACGTATGCAAATTTGAATCTAAAAATTAAAAGGTTTGACCGTGTCCTATATGGCTCTTACTTGCAATCTTTGTCAATTTGCAGGCATGCTTCGTGCATTTGTATCCAAACGATCCATCAAACTTTCTTCAGTCACACGATATCAGACCTCTCCTACACACAAAGTTTTTAACCTTTAGTATTTGCAAGTTAAAAGTACTACATGATTGCACATTTAAGATAGTTTCAAGAATTTATAAGTAGGGTAACATATATGAAACCGTCTGCCTTCACCTTTTGCAAATACTCTTTTCCAAACGCCTCTTCTGTCTTATAACGCCAGACACATTGATGACACAGTGCACATCATGATATTTAGACGCGTATAAGAGCACCACATTCCCACCTGTAAGTAAATAAGATAACAGAACAACCACAAAACATAACTGATAAAATACCATCAGTAACAAGTCAATTGTGGACATGTAAAGACATATGGTGAAATACCTTTACTATGTCCAAGAATTGCACGTAACCCGATTAGCTTCATGAAAGTGTTGAATTACTGAATGCAAGTCATCAGCCTCTCTGCGATAATTAACCTCCTTTTCCTGCTGTTCGTGTTGTTGTTCACTGTAAAACAATCATTAATGTTAGAATCACTCTAAAGTGAACAACAGAAGCAAAAGGAAGATGGGAAGAAGTTGGAGCTACCTGTTTTGCCTAGTGATCAATTTGGTTTCCTCAAATCGCAAATCCGCTTCACATGACCTTCCAAAGCAAAAATGCTTCTTCCCGACCGTAGGTCTCACACACGAGCCAACGCATCAAGCCCACAAGACGCTGCAAGTGAGCCATCAGGGTGCAAAGCCAAACCATAAACACTTCGGCTATGACCTTGTTGATAAAACAACTCTTCACCAGTCTCAGCATCCCACTATCTCCATGACTCCATCTGTTATCAAAACTAGTTGTACCCATATACTTGTCTCATGGAAGGAAAGCAACACAAGCTAAGTGGTTCAAATATAAGCAATATTATCTTACAACTCCAGTTAAAGATTGTGTAGCAAGAAACTTGTCCATCAAACGAAAACGAGCACCTTGAAAGCGGCCGATCATCACCAATAATTTCAGCATCTCTCACCCTCCCTAACCTCACGACTTTCATGACTGACTCCATGGCAATCCAGTACCTGCCTTAATTTAACAAAGCCGGTTGAGAATAAAACGGATACTGAACTGCCTCACATAAAATGTACGTGTGTGTTTATATGTTGCTGATCGTGCTAAAGCCCAGCCCAGAACCAAGCTACAGGTTAAACTTGGGCCTATTATACGTGGTATATATATATATATATAATAAAAATTTCTCGTCTCTTATTTATTATTATCACATTCGAAACAAAAACACAAAGAAAAAAAAAACGATCGATCGACTTGTTATTTAAAGTAATAAGAAGGTTAGTTTTTATGTGTTTTTATTGAAACTCAGTGAGATATAACCTAGTTATGGATTTTATACAATATAGTATTATGGTTTTAACTTGAAAAGTGTCTGGAACTTTTTTTAATTTCACACAATGAATATGACGTATCTAACTAATCCTATGAACTACAAAGTAATTTACATCTTATTGTTAAATTTCTTCTTATTAGTTTAATTTTGTTGCAGGTTTAGTGTTTTTGTTTTGGAGGTAAGAAAGGAATTCACTCAAAGTTTAAAACCAAACCTTAATGGAACCCACTAAACGTAAGACCAAACACAAGCCTGAAAAAATCAAAGTGGGAGAGCAAGTTTTAGACTTAGTTATACCTTATATACACAACGTTGAGGACCGAAGCTCTGTTTCGTTAGTTTCCCGTAATAGTTATGAGACTGATGGCATTACGCGTAAGCACCTAACTGTCCACACACTTTACTACCCAAACCCTGCCTCTTTAAGTAAAAGATTCCCTTTCATCGAGTCATTAACACTTAAAGGTCCCCCATCTAATTTTAATGATACAGATGATTATGCTATCCGAATCACCCCATGGATCCAACAGTTAGCTTTCGAGTTTAGGTGTTTGAAAGAACTTCATATCCGTGGTCTAGTTGTTGATGATGAAGATCTCGAGATATTGGCAAGAACACGTGGTAAGAATTTAAGGAGTTTAAAGATTAAGAAGTGTAAAGGGTTTTCAACGGATGGATTAAGGCATGTCTCTAAGCATTGTAACCAACTGAGAACTCTGTGTTTGGAATATTGTTATTATATTGCAGTGAAAGATGACATTTGGTTTCATCAATTGGCATTGAATAGCACGGTTTTAGAAAGGTTACATGTTACGAATATTGATATTTCTTGTGATGCAGAAGATCTTACACTTCTTGCAAAAAACTGTTGTAACACTTTAATATCATTGAAGATTGGAGATTGCTATCTAAGTAAACTAGGAGATGCCTTCAGATATGCTGTTAGGTTGGAACATTTTGGTGGAGATAATTTGGATGAGGAGAATGACCTTGATGGATTCCAGTTTCCCCCAAATATGCGTTCATTAAGTATAGAGGATTTGCCAGTAACTCGATGTTTAACTGTACTCCCTTTTTTGAATCATATAAGGAAATTGGAACTTGCATTTGTAGACTTGGATATTGAATGCCAATGTTTGTTGTTTAAGAGGTGCCCCAATTTGGAAGTTCTATATACCGAGGATGTCTGTGGAGTCAGGGGATTGCGAGTTATTGCTAAGTTTTGCAAGAAATTGCGCAACCTTACCCATAATGGGCTATTGAGCCACGTGGGACTGATTGCTCTGGCAAAAGGATCTACTAAGTTGGAGTGTTTAAAGGTTAGAGTCGGAGATATTTCAAATGAAGCTCTGGAGTGTGTAGGAACGCATTTGAAGAATCTCCGTAATTTCCGTATGCGCTTGGTTAAGAAAGTTGGGACAACATATCTGCCGCTAGACAATGGGATTCGGGCTATGCTAATGGGTTGCAGCAAACTCGAAAGGCTAGATATTTGGCATGGAGGAGTGACGGATGTGGGATTTGAATATATCGCAAAGTATGGTGCTAATTTGAGGTATTTGTCTCTTACTCTTATAGGAAATTCTAATGCAGGACTTGTGAAGTTATCCGAAGGGTGTCCAAGATTGAGAAAGCTGGAATTAAGAGGTTGTCTCTTTAGCAAACAAGCTATTGCCAGCTCTGTGTTTAATATACCTTCTCTAAGGTATGTTTGGGTTAAAGATGATCATCTCACTGTTTTTGTTCTCACTCGTCCAGAGTTTGAACTTTCAAACATTGGTATGTATGCTCTTCGTCATTTACTTAAAATTTATTGTTCTTTTCCTATTAATAAGGGTGTCTGGGAATATCGTGATTGTAAAATTCTATCAATTGCATGCTGTCTATCATCTGTTTTGCACGAGTTAGGTTTTTTACGAGTTTTCTATTAGACCAAATAAGGGGTTTCTGTATAAATGATGCACCATCCCTTTTTTTGAATATTCCTGGCAACTTGGGACCAAATCCTGCAGCCGAGAGAATGAATTAAAAAGTGGATAAAGTTTATGAAACTGATTCCAAATATTAACCAAGATGGCCTTAAAATTTTAGATCTGCACTTCAACTTACGATAGAAGTCTGAACTCGAGTAACTGTCTATTGGGGTCTAAGTACGACTTTTTTCAAAGAATCATGTGTGCTGACATGGAACAATTACAGGAAATGTTCACTACTTGAGCATAGTTGTAGCACCATACTGTGATTGCATAGTCATCCACACTTAGAGTGCAGGGGATATATAACATATAAGGAAACCGAAAGCTAATGAAATTAGTGAGAAGACACGGGAAAATATAGTCTGAAATTATTAGTAAACGTAGATAACAGATATGAGCTGTCAGCTGTGTACATACTAAGGCGCTGCTTAAATTTGTTAATCTTTATAATTGAGAGAAATAAAAATTTCAGTTTTTAAATGTCAGTTAAATATATGTTTACTTCTTTCTTACTACCACCCTATGATTTGTTAATCTTTATTGACTCGTATAGGAAGGAGCAAGTCGAAAAGGAAGTCTCCAACTTGTCACTAAATACAGGAAGAATGACAGAAGTTGCTGTAATTGCATGAAGAGGAACGACTAAAATGAAGAGTAAACACAACAAAGATGAGATTGTGATGACAGAAATGTTTAAACTCAAAATTTGCATTTGGATCAACTTGTTTGTCAAGACTGATGTTGGCTTATTTTGCTATAGGTTTTAGTCATTGAGGTTGTTACTTGTAAAATTGTAACTCATTTAGCGTTGTATGTCATGCACCTCCTGTTCCGTTTTGCATTAATTTACTTGTTGAGTGGGTATGCACTACCACTGTTATGGGTATGCAGCATAATCACTTCATGTGTGCATTCTGTCACTCAAAAAGAGTTCTTAAATGTATTATTAGATATTCATCGTTTATACGATACACAGAGAGAGACAAAAGTGTTTATGTGTCGATCTAACCCACTTTGACGTGTGCTGAAAAAACCTACCCATTTTTACCCATAATAAAATATAGTCTATGCTTGCAGAAGGAGAGTTGGATTTTTTTAGTGTATGTTTATTTTGTTGCTATACTTGTTGCTGCATTGAAGATGATTTGACTAAACATTCATAACATTAAAGATTATAAAATCTGGTAAGATATATATGATATACTATAGATATTATAAATTCGAGTATATATTCTTGTTTACACCTCAAGCAAGTAAAAAACATATTAGTGACTGCCGAAGAAACTAGCGTCTAGCAGAGAGTAAGCATGCCAAGTACCTAAGTAAAAAAGCTAAAGCCGCCCATCCACACTCTCAACGGACATCGATGTAAAACGAGTATCCCAGTTCTTTGCGGGTAAAGAGGTAATCAACATCCAAAGCTTTCAACATGTTTGTTTGACCGTAGCTTTATTGTCCTGTCATAAGAAACAGTGGCAATACTTTGTCCATCTGCAGCTACATCAACAAATGTCACTTTAGATTCGTGACCAGAAAGGACCTTGTTGGGCTTAACATCTGTTGATGACCAGAAAGGACCTTGTTGGGCTTAACATCAGGTATTTCCAAATGTACCATTAAAAATCATATTTCGTACAATGTCATACAAATTTAGTAATTTGAATGTTCAATACAAAAATGAATCTATCATCCGGGGTCCGAAATTCCCAAATAAATATAGCACTAAACCACATTTTGTTGAACGAGGACCTGAAATGGAGCTACTTCATTTCCCTTCATGTTGCATAATCTTGGTTGTGATTCACAAGTTCTTTTATGAAAGACAGAACAACGGAAATTAGTTCATCTTGATGCTTCGAGAGCCCATGGTTGGCTCTTTTAACAACAAGTAACTTGTGGTTCGGTAGGATCTTTGAAAACACTAATGCCTCTTTGACTCGGACAATTGTATCATCAGACCCGTGTACTGTCAACACACTGCGTAACAAACATAACTTTTTAATCATACAGAATATAAAAGTAGTTTTTACGTTTGAATTTTTAGGGTCAGACACATTTGACTGATGTAATTTTATATCTTACGCAAGGTTGCAAAAATCGTGAATCGGTAGTGAGGCGGTCGACCCCCCTGTAGCTTGTAATCGGTCTAGGCGGGATTAATCGGTGATTAATCGGATTCACATTTTCGGCAAGTTTTGTGTATTTCCAGCGAGTTTTGGGTAACCCCGGAAAGATTTTCCTTAAAAACATCTTGTAATAGTTAAAAACAACGATTATAAGTGATTACATTTGTTCAGGGTTGCAAAAATAGTGAATCAGTGATAAATCATATTGGCATTTTTTGCAAGCATTTTGTATTTACTGCGAGTTTTGATATTTCCAGCAAAATTTTCCTTGAAAAACATCTTGTTATAAATATAAACAGTGACTATAAGTGATTAAAACTAATTTATGACGAGTTTAGGGTATTTCCAGCAGGATTTGCAAGTTTTCGGTAAGTTTGACCATCGTTAACCGCCGTTGACCACAGCTGACTGATTTGTTTGAGTGATTTATACAAATCGGCAAGGTCGGTGTCCCAGTAGCGTGTAATCGGTGATTAATCGGCCTTGTAGACCTTTTTTTGCAACATTGATCTTACGTGTAATCTTTGTCAATTTGCAGGCAAGCTTCATGCATATTTGTATTCAAACGCTCCGTCAAACTATCCTCAGTCACACGATATAAGAACTCGCCTGCACATCGAGCATATAATCATCAGATTTTTGCCTTTTAAGGAACTGGGAATAAGGGTTTCAGAAAATTATCAGCAAGAATACCTGTTTTGCCTTTAACGTCTATAAAACCATCTTCCTTCACTTTCTGCAGAAACCCTTTTCCCAAACGCTCTTGCACGCCCCCCTCTGTCTTGTACCGTCCAGACACGTTGATGACACAGGGCACATCATGATACTTAGACGCGTATAAGAGCACCACATTCCCGCCTGCAAGTTAATAACACAAAGGAACCAGACTACGTTACTAAAAAAAACTTAAGAAACAAAAACCGCTGATGTATAGAATACCTTTACTATGTCCGAGGATTGCACTTGTTACACGGTTAGCTTCACGAAAGTGTTGGATTACTGAATGTAATTCATCAGCCTCTCTAAAATAATTACCATACTGAAATGTGCCTTCGCTTTCCCTAAACAGGAAATATATGGCAAATGACAGTTAATTCCTCATAACTAGGTTATAATCAGTTGTTCAAAGCTAGTAACATTAATTTTTGAATTTAGATCTCAATAATAAGAGTAACTGCACATCCAAACACCCCCTTAATATTCAGTACACAAATTTACCCGTTTCCAGCAAAATCAAAACGAAATGCAGTGATTCCTTCCTTTTGTAACGCATTTGCACGGTTCACCATGGTATTGGTTTCCTAAATTCATACAAAATCAATAAAAGCAATTATCAAGCATTACAAGCGACAACAATTTAGAGAAATATGGAATGGATCTTGATGAAACAATTCGTTAAAGAAAAGTCTAAGCGCAAACATTCAAGATCATTAAACGATTGTGAACTTGATTATGTCAAATATCAAAAGTTACATTTGGTTTATTTCTAGCCTGATCAATGGCTCACTTAGGGGATGTTTTGTATTCTGTTTTCAAAGTACTATGTCGTATGTGATATGCACTAAACAGAATCTGTGTATCCAGAGTAATTACAACTTCCCAAAATTATGCATCATTGATCTATCATACAACTCATTTTCGGGTGATTTGCCACAACAATACTTCCAAGAGTGGTTAGCAATGAAGGAGATACAGACAACCGCAGAATATACGCATAGAGTAATTTACATCATTCAGGAATACAACAACGTGGTATACGACTCGTGGTTTGGGAATTATTCATACTTGATGAATATAATTAACAAAGATGTAAAGACTGAGTATGAGAAGATTATAAACGTATTTGTAGTAATTGATCTCTCTAGTAACAAGTTTGGAGGAATATTTCCAGAGTCCATTACAGACCTCGGCGGTCTTCAGTTGCTCAACCTTTCCAAACATGAGCTTGTACGAAGGTATGGGCAACACTTGATAAACAACAGAAACTTTATTCAGATCTAAGCTGCAATAGTCAGCTTAGATTAGTAGTATCCAAATGTTACAAGATTAGATTAATGTCAATGAGACAATAATCATATGAATGTAAAGACAAGACAAGATCAGTGAAATGATCTAAGAGAAGAGAAGAGAGTGATACAAAAGACTGCACACTCTTATGTCTAACCCTAGAATACAAGACTAATTAAATAGGGGATTAAGTTACACTAAGACCTCTCTAACGGCTATAATAATGAACTTCAGCAGGAACAAGAAAGAGGCTTCAGCAGAAATGATAATCTTGGAACAATAAACCACTTATGCTTTGTCCATGTTAAACCCCTGTAATATGCCTGCAAAGAACATAGCTTGAAAGCCATTAGCAATTGATAGAGTGACATGTTTGCCACAGAATAATACCCCAAATTTTAACATTCCCCCTTAATCTGATGGGCAAACATATCAAACAATATCAATTTTTCACACAAAAATTTATGCTGATAGACAGGGAGGTTCTTTGTAAGAATGTCAGCAGTTTGGTTTGAAGATCCAATCTTTTTAGCATTTATAACACCTCTAGCAATTTTTTCCCTGATGAAGTGAACATCAATTTCAAAATGTTTTGATCTTTCATGGAAAACAGGATTGACAGCAAGTTGTAAAGCAGATTTGTTATCACAAAAAAGATTAACAGGAAGGTTGATATCAACTTTTAGATCTTTTAGGATTTTCTGAATCCAAATGATTTCACAAGCAGCAGTAGACATAGATCTATACTCTGCTTCTGTGGAAGATTTTGAAAGAGTGTTTTGTTTTTTACTTTTCCATGAGATTAAACAATCATTAAAGAAAACACAATAACCTGTAACAGATTTCCTGGTTTTCTTACATTTGGCCCAATCAGCATCACTATATCCTTCAAGATGATTTTCAGAGTTGCTGAAATTGTACCTTAGACCTTTTCCTGGAGCTCCTTTTAGATACCTCAGAACATTGAGGGCACATTCCAGATGAGATTTCAAGGGAGAATGCATATATTGTGCCAGACAATGAACTGAGTATGAAATGTCAGGTCTTGTATGGGTGAGGTAGATAAGTTTCCCAAGAAGCTTCTGATAACCAGTGATGTTGACAAGTAAGGGGTCATCATCAGTGGGAATGTATGGAAGCACAGAGTTGGGTTCCATAGGGGTGGACACAGGTTTGCACCCAAGAAGACCAAATTCTTTGAGGAGTTCAAGACAGTATTTTCTTTGGGAGAGACAGATGTCATTCCCAGTTTTTAAAACCTCAATGCCAAGAAAATATTTTAGATTTCCCAAGTCTTTGATATGGAATTTTGATTTTAGAAACTCTTTGAATAGGTTTATCTCATCAACACAGTTTCCAGTAAGAACTATATCATCCACATAAAAAAGAAGAGCAATGAACTTGTCATTCTCTGTTTTGGTGAACAGGGAATGATCATTAACAGATTGGACAAAGTTGTTTTCCTTTAAAACACTCACAAGTTTTTCATTCCATTTTCTGGGAGCTTGTTTTAGACCATATAGAGACTTAACAAGTTTACAAACTTTATTTTTATTGTTCTCATTACAGAACCCTTTGGGAATGGTCATATAGATATCCTCATCAAGGTCACCATACAAGAAAGCATTGTTAACATCAAGTTGAAAAAGAGGCCATTCGTTTTTTCACAGCTAAGGCAATAAGACATCTAACAGTAGACATTTTTACAACAGGGGAAAAAGTTTCATCATAGTCTATTCCTTCCCTTTGGTTGTAACCTTTAACAACTAATCTAGCCTTGTATCTATCAACTTCACCATTAGCTTTATATTTGATTTTAAAAATCCATTTGTAGCCAATAGGAGTTCTATTAGGAGGTAGATCAGTTATATCCCAAGCATGGTTTTCATTTAAGGCTTCAATTTCAGAATTCATAGCATCTACCCAATTACTATCAAGGATAGCTTCTTCATAACAAGTGGGTTCAATACTTTTATTAAGACTAGAAGCAAAGCAGTAATTGTCTTTGTTAAGATTTGAGTAATTAACAACTTTTTCAACACCATATTTGACTTTTCCTTCAACAATAAAGTCATTTAGATTACTGGGCAGCTTAGAAACTCTAGTTGACCTCCTAGCAGTAGTGGCTGGCAAGCCTCTTTCTTGTTCAGCAAAATCCGAAGATGTATCAGCAGAATCAGATGATGCATCAGCAGGATGTGATTCATGTGATATGTTGCCCTCAGGGTGTGTATTATCATCTATAGATGTTGCAACTGGTTCATCAATCCTGGTGGGATGACTTACCACTGTGCTATCATCATAGGATGTCACTCTCCCTTCATCATTGGGACTTGTTTGTGAGTCAAAGAAATTTTTGTGGTTTAAATCTTTAAGCACATAAGTTTCAACAAAAGGTTTTGACACAGAATTTTTCATTTTGAATGGGAACACAGTTTCATAAAATTTGACATCTCTGGAATAAAAAGTATTTTTTGTTTCTAGGCTCAAGAGTTTATAGCCTTTTTTCTCATTTGAGTAACCAATAAGAACACTTTTTTCAGATCTACTACCAAATTTGTCAGAAACGTTGAGAATGGTAGCATAGCATAAGCAGCCAAAGACTCTAAGGAGAGAGAGTGAAGGGTCATGCCCATACACAAAGAAGAAGGGGGACTTGCCAGACAGAACTGAAGAGGGCAACCTGTTTATGACATAAGCAGCAGTTAGAACACATTCAGGCCAAAGATTTAGAGGTAATTCCCCCTGAAACATAAGGGATCTAGCGACATTAAGGAGATGCCTATGTTTCCTTTCTGCAATGCCATTTTGTTGAGGTGTATAAACACAAGAAGTTTGATGTAGAATTCCTTTTTCATGACATAATTGTTGAAGTTTATTATTGACAAATTCTGTCCCATTATCACTTCTAAAGACTTTGACATTGTGTTCAAATTGATTTGATAACATATGAGTAAAGTTAACAATGGAAACATAAACATCATCCTTCCCCTTAAGCATATAAACCCACACTGCCCTAGAATAGTCATCAACTATAGTTAAAAAATATTTATAACCATCTCTGCTAGTAATTTTATATGGTCCCCAAACATCAAGGTGAACAAGTTGACCAATTTTAGTGGATTTATGTTCACTTAGAGGAAATGGTTCTCTGGTTTGTTTGGCTTTATTACACGTATCACAGAGATGATCAGTTTCAGATGAACTATCAAATTTAAGAGTGGGTCTAAGTATGTGTAGGACTTGGTCAGAGGGATGACCAAGTCTTTGATGCCAGAGATTTCTAGAGACATGACAAACAGATATGCAATTATTAGAGGTAATCTTACATGTAGAGTCAATATCAAAAATATATAACCCATTGTATTGTTTACCAATCCCCACAATCCTTTTTTGATTTAAATCCTGTATATAGCAATTAGATTCATTAAATCCAACAAACATCTTGTTGTCTCTAGCAATCTTATGAACAGATAATAGACTGACATTGTATTCAGGAACAACAAGAACATCAAAAAGAGTTAGGTCATTATTGACCTTTAAATCACCAATTTTAGTAATTAGGGCCTGAGTACCATTGGGATGTCCAACAGTTAGGCCAAGATTTGAAATGTTAATAACATTGATTAAAAAATTTTCAGACACAGTCATGTGCTGATTTGCACCAGAATCAACAATCCAACCAAGACTGATGTTTCCAGTTAAGGTTTTAGTGTTGTTGTTGAAAAACTTGTTGAAGTTCACATTAAACTTGACACTGCCATTAAAGAAGGTTCCTGAAAAATTTTTACCTGCCAAGTTGGCATTAGTAGATGACACATTGTTGTCATTGAGAAGACTCATAAGTCTTGAGAGCTGTTCATTAGATAAAGAGACAGGAGAATTGCTAGCACTATTATCAGTGATATGATTAGTTTCAGCAGAAACATTGTTACTGCTGAAAGGTTTACCATTAAAATTTCTCTTAACATATCCAACAGGATATCCAACAATTTCATAACACCTATCAACAGTATGACTGCTTTTTGCAATTAGTACATTTGAGGTTCATATTTGGTCCTCTGATATTAGAGCTGTTACCAGTGTTAAAACCAGAAACTTTGTTGTTAAAACTTCTTTTGTTATCAAAAAACTTTCCTCCATCAGAGGTTTTTGAATTAAAAACTGTAGCATTGGGTTTAGCAGAGCTATTCCCAGATGAAACATTCCTATGAGATTCTTCTCCAGACACAACAGAGAAAGCAGTTTCGACATTAGGCAAAGGGTCTCTGGTTAAGATATTGCTTTTGATGGGAACATAGGAGTCATCAAGACCCATAAGAAATTGCATTAACTTGATTAGTTGATTGTGTTTTTCAAAATGTTTTGCAGCCTCACAAGTGCAGGGAGGCAAGCTAATCATACAATCAAATTGTTTCCATAAAGAATTAAGATTGTTATAGTAATCAGCTAGAGAGGACCCACTTTGACTAAGAGAGTTTATGTTCTTATGCAGATTAAAAATAGCTGAGCCATCAACTTTGTCATAGGTTTCTTTAAGATCATTCCACATTTCATAAGCAGTTTTAGCATATATAGCACCAAAGAAACAGTTCAGGACTAAGAGAATTAAGAATCCAAGTAACCACAACAGAGTTACAGGTATCCCATTGATTAGCAAGACTAGGGTTCGAATCATCTCTTATGCAAGTACCATCAATAAACCCTAACTTATTACGGTTCCTTAAAGCAAAAGTCATGGCCATATTCCATATTTTGTAATTTTCAGTTCCAGTGAGTTTAATAGTAATAATGGGATTGCCATTTGTATTGTTAGGATGCAAATACAAAGCATCACCAAAGACAAGACTTTTCTCCGTGGAAGAACGACTAATATTATCATCACCAACAGCCATAATACAAATAAGATAGACAGATATAAGAAGATAGGCAAAGAATAATCAGATACCAACAGACAGAGATAATAAGAATAAATAGATAAGAAGATAAGAAGATAAGACTTTATAATAAGAAACAACAAGCATTAAGCCTGTGGATTAGGATAGGCCAGAGCAGGTATTCGTACCACTCAAAAGGTGGCAGATCAAGATGTTATTCTACCCGTTTGCACCCACAAGACTTAAGTACTGTATGTTTAAAGAGGAGGTAAGACTTAGACTTACAGAGAAATATGCAGCGGAAGAACAAATCACACTCACCCTATATTCACTTAGTCTAGGGTAAATATGAAACAGAAGATAACCAGTGATTACGCCAACAGCAGTAACCCCAAACCACACCTTTGTTGCTAAAGAGAATCAATGAGCCTGAAGCTCTGATACTATGTACGAAGGTATGGGCAACACTAGATAAACAACAGAAACTTTATTCAGATCTAAGCTGCAATAGTCAGCTTAGATTAGTAGTATCCAAATGTTACAAGATTAGATTAATGTCAATGAGACAATAATCATATGAATGTAAAGACAAGACAAGATCAGTGAAATGATCTAAGAGAAGAGAAGAGAGTGATACAAAAGACTGCACACTCTTATGTTTAACCCTAGAATACAGGACTAATTAAATAGGGGATTAAGTTACACTAAGACCCCTCTAACGGCTATAATAATGAACTTCAGCAGGAACAAGAAAGAGGCTTCAGCAGAAATGATAATCTTGGAACAATAAACCACTTATGCTTTGTCCATGTTAAACCCCTGTAATATGCCTGCAAAGAACATAGCTTGAAGGCCATTAGCAATTGATAGAGTGACATGTTTGCCACAGATTAATACCCCAAATTTTAACAGAGCTTTCTGGTGCCATCCCACCATCTATGGGAAGCCTGACACAACTAGAGTCGCTGGATCTTTTTGGCAGCAAGCTCTCTGGAAATATGCCTCAAGAGTTGGTGAAACTGAACTTTCTCGCATTTTTAAATGTCTCTTATAACCTTACTGACCCATACCACATTGTAGACAACTCGATACCTTCCTGAACAATTATTATATAGGAAATTCAGGATTGTGTGGAGACCCTTTGTCTAGCTAAGACATCCATTACATCCATTCTTTCACTATGACTAAAGCATCAAGCACAACATCCACAACCAAAGGTTCCTCCAAGAAAAATACTCATATGGTTCATGAGATTTCCTCAACCGAGTAGTCACCCGTCAAAGGCTCAAATACTAGAATTCCTCCTCAACAAACTCAACCAACCAAAGCTAAAAGAACCGCTAGGATTAGTATTCGACATTTTGATTTAGAAAGACCTTCACCAAGCACTAAACCAAACACACATAGCTCAAGAAAAACACCTAAACCTTCATTTCTAGAACCTAGACTACACTCCTTTACCGCGCCTCTATCGCATCCTAACCTCTTCACTATGGAAGACTTACCACCAAGAACTTCTCCATCCTTCTCATTAAATAGGGAACCACCTTCACCATCAAATAGTCCATCTTTAGGAACAAGGAATCACCAAAGACCTACATAGCAGACTTCCATCTCTACCACCAACTCATACATCATCACCCTCATTTTTAGTTGAACCACAACCTACGTCGCTCAAATCACCTCCACATCTCCCATCTTCCTTTATAGAACCTCCTAAAAACATTCCATCACCTCCTACTCATGATAGTTATTGATCTAATTGTCAACTTACCCAAGGATTAGTTTAAGAAGTACAAAATGAGTTGCATTTTATGTTTAATCATCTCTTTGAATGATTTGATCAAATCAACAAATTTACTCATCCTTAGAAACTGAGATTACAAGCATATTGATGCTTTTTATTAGTTTTCGGGACAACTTAGAACAATTAGAAAATGTACTACATGTCTTTGTCATTCTCTTAGTTTTAGAGATATGTATATCATTTCTCGTGTCTTATTGAATGAAATTACGTGTTGTATGCTATTTAATTATGAAATTATGTTTAGTGCCATAATACATAACTCTTGTTGATGTTAAACATCATACTTTACATCCACATTGCTGTCATGAGATTGCAGGTACACGGAGCCCTCTATTTTGCCTAGACGGATCCCTCACATGGAGGAACCGTGGGATCCGTGCAACAGAAGCACTTTTTATTACTAATCTGAGTCTCATTTGCAGGAAATTATGCATCATATACTTGCTTTCTAACATTTGTTTTGTAGAATTTTAAAATACACATGAAGACTTTGACACCCTCAAACAAGGGGGAGCTTTTTGTCAATGCAAAGCAATTGCAAAAACGCCTGCAATACTTTCACTTAGGTTTTCTATATTACTGGACGTCCTACAAAAGGAGTACTCGTCAAGGAGGAGCATTTCGTCATAAACGAAACCATTTGCAATCAAAATTGCAACATACTAGCTTAGTCTTCCTAATTACTTGACGCCCTCACAAAGGGAAGCACTCGTCAAGGGGGAGCTAAGACGAGAATACTTCTGCTCTCTTACTCTCTATTTTTCATATTATTACTTTACACACGTTTTTCTTAAAACAGTGTGTTAGTTTCCTTTCGACAAAAAAGGGGGAGAAAAGAATAAAAACTCCAATTCAAACTTTTACGAATTTTTGTTTTTTCCTTAAAATAATCTTATATTTTGTCATCAACAAAAAGGGGGAGATTGTTAATACAAATAAGCCGTAAAAATGTTTATTTATATTTTACGATCTTCTAAGGTTTTGTCGATAACAAACGTAAAATCATTTTAACGAAACAAATAAAATACATAAATGGTTTGAGCCAATAATTTACTAACACACTTACATTTTCATATAAAACACTAAACAAGTATTATTGTTTACATCTTATAAAAATGCATATGTATAACAACTAGTGTTTACATAATATAGAAATGTGCATACTTATATTGTAATGAGAATTGTAATGGGTAAAAACCAAAGTTCATGACCCACACCCATGGAGCTTGATCCATAACCCATGACCCATTGAATGACATCATGCATGAAGTCATGTTTGGTATTATCCATGACCCATGACCCATACCCATGGACCTAACCCATAAACCATGATCCAATGTCTAGATACATTGTATCTATTTGGGTACCCATGACCCAAAGTCAATGACCCATGACCCATGATCCATGACCCATAACCCAAGGAGGAGCGTCCACGGATCCCTGGGATTACACTAGACGGATCCCTCAAGTAAGGGATCGTGGGATCCGGGGAATAGTAGAAGTTTTTGCCTATAAATAGTGAGCCATTTCTTCATTGTAACTTACTCCTTTTACACATACTCTCTCTAAGTATTGTGAACTCTCTAATCTCAGATACAAAGGATCTTTCTATGTATTTTTGTGTTTGTGTGATTCTCTAGGTTCCTCTTAAAGGCGAGATTATCACCTCTTGAAGACGTGCAAGCTTAAGGTCATGAGTTGCTAAGCTTCGTCATCATCAAGACCACTGAAGTGTCTCTTGGTGATAGTTCTTTTCTCCCTCCTTAGAAGTGTGGTGTTGAAGGCATTAGTGAAAGGTGTCGAAGGTCCGTGTAGAAGGCATTAGTGAAAGGTGCCAAAGGTCCGTGTCAAAGGCATTAGTGAAAGGTACCATAGGATCGTGTCAAAGGCATTATTGAAAGGTGCCAAGGGTGTACATTCGATATGGTGTATCGATGTACAACATAGTTAGTTTGGGGTAAAGGATATTGATATCCTTGATGATGTTGTAATAAGGAGTGTGTCTCCTTTGGGTTAGTTGTGTAGTGTTAGATAGTAGTTCCTCCTTTGTAATGGAACTCGGTATCTAGCGTTGTACCGGATAAAGTGTAGGCGATGTTGTGTTAGGTTTGGTTCTACCTAGTGGAAGAACTCGGTATCTAGCCTTGTACCGGATAAAGTGTAGGCGACGTTGTAATAGGTTTGGTTCTACCTTGTGGAAGAACCCGGTGTCTAGCCTTGTACCGGAAAAAGAGTAGGCGACGTTGTGAAGGCTTCTACACCACATTAAAGAGCTTGTGTTGTGTAGTGCTTACGAACTCTCGAGTGGGGAACTCGAGGAGTGGAGTAGGGCAAGGAAGGTGTCGTTGTAGCCGAACCACTATAAACACTCGTGTCGTGGTTTTGTGCTTCTCACTCTTTATCTTTGCATTACTTATTTATATGCTTATCTATCATCATCCAACACACACATTAAATAGATTGACATAAGTCGATCTAAATATTTTAAAACGAAGTTTTAATCGGTAAAGCTATTCAACCTCCCTTCTAGTTTTCCACAATTTCTTCAGCAACGCTCTGAAGTGAAACCACACTGAAACTAATTGGTTCAGCAAAAATAGCATACATCTTTGTTACTTCTTCAACTGCAACTACGTCATCAATTTCATCTAATTCTTGATCAACATCTGCAAACATGTCACTAATCTCTTCAGGCTCTTCAGGTACATCAACTAAATGGTATGGATCATCTTGCCATTCAACATCTATTCCTTGATCCACCTCTTCATAACTAATTCAAGTGTGAAGATCTCCTTTCTTTCCACTAATGGTAACACCATCATCTGTGTCATAATCCACATCATGAAAATCCATCTCTTCTGTATACTCTAGGGAATCCTCACTTGAACTCTCCACCCCAAACTCCTAGTCAATCTCTTCCAGTAACCTCCTAAATTGAAACTCATCACTCAGCCTTTTTGTTTGATTTGCAACCAATTTTTCTACACAAAATATTGGTGGGAACTCATTGTCAGAATCAGTATCATAAACGGGTCCAGCCTTCCCATGTTGGCTTGTCTTATGCCACTCTAACAATGGTAATTTCCCACTGTTTCCAGTCTCACCATCAAGATCCTTTTCCAACAGAGATCATTGACATCATGATCTACAATTTCTTCTATCACCACACCCTTGCCCTTACTCATCATTTGCTCCATCATCTGACACTGTACCAATGATATACCGGTTTCAATATACAACTCCGATTCTCTAAATCTAGGAACATACTCCACAAGTCTGCTCGCATCTTGTTAGACATTAGTAGTAGAAAATCATCATTCAATGACTCCCCAGGTATCCTAAAGTGAGTAAACACAAGGGTACGATCCGTGTAACCTAAATCCTGTAACATTTCGTCCAATAATTTCATGGAGAGAATGACACAGTGAACTCCGTGTATCTCCAAAAATATATCTTCTTCCTGGTGGTGAGGTAAATTCACCATTGTGATGGATTTGCAAAGTGAACATGGTTTCATTCAAATCTGTGTAACACATAAAACATCAATAACTTCAAAAAAACAATAACAAGTTTAAATGGAAACACGAAAATGGAATAGAGTATGCATACCATAAAGGATTCCTAAATCAGGGATCGGGGTACTGTGCGTGATTTTGCCAAAATGTAACCATTCTTAAGATCTTTACTTGTGAAATTAATGTTCATGGAAGAAATTGAAACACAAATCTAAACTATTGCTTTAAAGGACTAAATTTGTAAAACAAAACACTAGCAACTGAGCTGGTTGGCGGGAAAGAGAGTGAAATAACAATACTACCCTCAGCGACGTGGCACTTAGCGAGGAAAATAACGAAAGTTAGCTCTCAGTGGCTGTTTTGCAAAAAAAATGAAACATTAATGTCATTTTTGCAACACTTTTTGTCCCGGTGTATTTCTTGTGCATTTGGGCTACTTTAGGGACCATTTTTGCAATTTACCCTTATATTTAATTAGTTAGATACTTGTGCATTGTGGCGGCGGGGTACTTGTGTAATCAGAATTTTTAAGTGAGTAAATGATTTACGATTTTACGGTTTTTGCAACAATAAGTTTATCACCATGCTTATTCACCACAACTATTTTTCTCCCCTGAAAAAACATAATAAAAATTCAACCTTTATCAACTAACTAATTAAGATCATCGGAAACTAAACCTAGATTTGTTTAGAATGATTGGAAACTACTTTTCCAGCAGCATTTCCTGTAGCAGCCATGTTGGATGAAGATTTTGTAAAGAGGGGATTTTGGTTGTGATAAGAAATTTGGAGGGGGTTAAGTTATAATTGTTTAATGTCAAAGTTTGCATTTTTTGGAGTGGGGTTTAGATAAAGGGGTTGTGTTTGGATTTATTTGTGTGGGCGGAGGGGATTACTTATTTTTTTAAGCTTACAGCTGATTAGTGGTTTTAATCAGTGAAAGAACTAGAGGCGGTCTCGTGATGAATTTTTGATTCGCAACACTAATTTTTGTTAGAAATATCAAATATTTGTAAATGCACCCGATTAAAAACGAACTATCTATCTAGTACTCAGTTAGTTGATCCGTTAATAGGAGAAAAATAGAATTAATTTACAATAAACTCAATCGTTTCATCTGAAATCGCATTTTTTCTCTTAAACTACATTTTACAAAATGTTTTTCACCCAATCACTTTATTCCCGGTCCCGTCACTAATTTTAATATCTTGAAACTTTTTTTTTCTTCATAAAATTTTCTTTTAGCAGAGAAGTTTTTGATAAATATGTAACAAGCTGATATTTTTTGTTACTTAGTTGTAATTATATCAATATTACTTTTTTTATTCTCATATTTAATCTAAATCATTGATACATGAAATTAATTGAAAATTTCTATCAAATGATTCACATGACTTGAAACATCAGAATGAAAAAAGTAGGATATAAATGTCAATACATTGTATTTGAAGAATACACACCAATTTACATCCTTTTATCTAGTAAATGTGTTGTGGATTCTTATTTCAATGTGTGCTTAGATGTCTTGCTACTTGTTAGTCACCTAACATATTTTTCATATTGTTCCTCACTTCCTTGAAGCCCTATTGGGCTTTATTATTTCGTTTTGGCTCGTTGTCTTCCATGATTCCTTTGCTCACATAAATTAACTATGAACTTATCTATCTTTTTGTGTCCATCGGATGATCAAATAACAAAAGGAAAAGAATATTCGGCAGCATGAAAGTGAAAAACAATGAACCTTGTTTTTATGTAGTTATAAGTAGGAAAAGGGACCTTTATTGATGTTTCACTCTTTACTTTTTATTAATTTTATTGATCAATGTGGATTTGGTTGGATGAAGTTATACCGCTTAATAAATTACCCATGTTGCATGACATGCTCTCGTGTTGTGATTTAGTTGGAGTTAAGAAATGATGGATCTCCTTGTGTTTATGTAAATGGGTTAAGTTCATATATGTTCAATTTAAACTTTAAAATGCCTTATTTGCCCAACTTAAACATCATATTTGTAATATTTACCCATTTACTTATAAATTCATTTTAAAAAGGATTTACATAATTAAATTCAGAATATACCCTTTAAGAATATAAATTAATATGTATGATTCTCAATTGTTTAACACAACAAGAAAATGATTTATTGATTTCAGGACTTATAATTGAAAATTATTACTAATTCCAAAACTTACAGATGATGGTTTAATGATAACTTATTTTGTGATGTGCAATATGATAGAATCATATATGGTAAATGGAAAGTTGGAATCGCATGATACGTTTGCAGATTAAATGGAAATGGAGATAGGATTTAACGGGAAAGGGATCGAAATCTAAAAGACACGTAGATATTTCATCCTATGCATGCGACTGTAAGATTTACATTTGAAACTAGCTTTCAAGAAAACCATTTGCACTTGATACAAATGATTTAACATCATACAAAACCAACTAAGGTAATAAACATCTTGGAGCAGTACAAATGAAAACACTAAGCAAAATTTATAGAATTTAAGGGTATAATGGGGATTTAATGAATGATAGTTTATTTTAAATTGATTTTATAATCAAATGGGTAAAATATGAAAATTTCGCTATAGGTTAAACTTTACCTAGTGTATAATGAAAATTTTGCGTCTCATATTACACACATACAAAACATATACACAAAATTTTGCTATAGGTTAAACATGATGACCGTCTTCTTTGTTAAGAAAATCACAGAGATCGATCGACTTCTTGTTTGAAGGTCAATTACACCATCAAAACACACAATTAACTGCCACAAAAAATAACCCTAAGAAAGCTTCTTTGCGTTTGCACACCACTGTTTGGTAAAATGTCTCAGCTTGGTGTTTAGCTATGATGTTTTGTTAGGCCTTTTTTCATTGATTTTTTTTTCTTAAGATTATTATCAGTGCTTAGTGTTTAGTGTTTAGTGAATTAATAGAACTTTGAAACCTTAAGCCACACCAAACCAAACCTTAATGGCACCCACCAAACATGAGCTCGAAAAAAGGAACATGGGGGAGCAAGTGTTAGACTTAGTTATACCTTATATACACAGTGTTGATGACCAAAACTTTGTTTCTTTAGTTTCTCGTAAGTCTTATGAGACTGATGGCATTACGCGTAAGCGCGTGAGTGTCCACGCACTGTACTCCAGCCCTTCTCGTTTAAGTAAAAGATTCCATTTATCGAGTCTTTAACACTCAGAGGTCCCCCAAGAGATTTTAATCAAACATATTATTATGATATACAAATCACCCCTTGGATCCAAGAGTTAAAGTGTTTGAAAGAACTTCATTGCCACGGTCTGGATCTTCATGATGAAGATCTTGAGACATTGGCGAGAACACGTGGTAAGGATTTAAGGAGTTTGAAGATTAAGAAGTGTAAAAGGTTTTCGACAGATGGATTAAGGCATGTCTCTAACTATTGTAACCAATTGAAAACTTTGTGTCTTGAATATTGTTATTATAATGAAGTGAAAGATGGCATATGGTTACATCAATTGGCATTGAATAGCACGGTTTTAGAAAGGTTACATGTTACATATATGAATGATATGGATATTTATGATGAAGATCTTACACTTCTTGCAAAAAACTGTTGTAACTCATTAATATCTTTGAAGATTGGAGCATGCTACTATCTAAGTAAATTAGTAGATGCTTTTAAATATGCTGTTAGGTTGGAAAATTTTAGTGGTGGACATTTCTTTGATAAGGAGAGTGAGCTTGTTCATTTCCAGTTTCCCCCTAATATACGTTCATTAAGTATATGGAATTTAGCAGTAACTCGGCATTCAATAGGAATCCCCCCTTTTCTGAATCATATAAAGAAATTGAAGCTTGCATCTTCATGCTCTAATCGTTACTGCCATTGTTTCCTGGTTGAAAGGTGTCCCAATTTGGAAGTTCTATATACCAAGGATTTATGTGGAGACAGAGGATTGCAAGTTATTGGTCAGTTTTGCAAGAATTGTGCAAACTTACCCACAATGGGACTTTGACCCCCACCCACGTGGGACTGATTGCTCTTGCAAAAGGGTGTACTAAATTGGAGTGTTTAAAGGTTGGACTCAGAGATATTTCAAATGAAGCTATCAAGTGTATAGGAATGCATTTGAAGAATCTCCGTAAATTTCGTATGCACTTGGTTAAGAAAGATGGGACAACACTTCGGCCGCTAGACAATGGGATTCGGGCTATGCTACTGGGTTGCAGCACACTCGAAAGGCTAGATATCAGTCTCTCGCTTGGAGGATTCTTGCCTGGAGAATTGACAGATGAGGGTTTAGAGTATATCACGAAGTATGGTGCTAATTTGAGGTCTTTGTCTCTTACTCTTATAGGAAATTCTTATTTAGGACTTGTGAAGTTATCCAAAGGGTGTCCAAGATTAAGAAAGTTGAAATTAAGCAATTGTCCCTTTAGCAAACAAGTTGTTGCCAGCTGTGTGTTTAATATACCTTCTCTAAGGTATGTTTGGGGTTACGGCAGTGATCTTAATGATTGGGCACTCACTCGTCCAGGGTTTCAACTTTGAACATTGGTATGTATGTTCTTCGTCATTTAATTGAAAATTATTGTTCTTTTCCTATTAGTAAGGGTTTCTTACTCTGGAGTTTTTGTAGTCTTGGATTATCGTGATTGTGAAATTTTTTCATTTGCATGCTTTCTATAATCTGTTTTGCACAAGTTTGATTTTTACGAGATTTCTGTTATACCAAATGAGGGGTTTCTGTTTAAATGATGCACCATCCCATTTTAGAATAATCCTGGCAAATTGGGACTAAATCCTCTGGCCGAGAGATGATAAATGGCCTATGCATACAGACAATGAAAGTGGATAAAGTTTACGTAATTAGTTCCAAACATTAACAAAGATAGCCTTAAAATTTTAGAACTGCAGTTCTTTTCATGATATATAAGTCTGGACTCGTGTAACTGACCCTGTGGGGAGGTCTAGGTACGACTTTTTTCAAAAACTTACCGTAGGCGAGAACATACAAACTTGGCCTTCATTCTCTTTCAAAGATTTATGTGTGCTGGCTTGAAATAACTACAGGAAATGTGCACTGGTTGAGCATATAGTTGTAGCACCATACTGATGGTGATCGCATAGTCATCCACACTTAAAGTGCAATGGATATACAACATATATGGAAACAGAAAGCTAATGAAATTAGATAGATAACACTGTAAAGTATTGTCTGAAATTACTTGTAAACATAGATGACAGATATGAGTTGTGTACATGCCAAGGCAGCTCGTGAATTTGTTAATCTTTATAATTGAGAATGAAATTTGTCAGCTTTTAAATGTCAATCAAATATATGTTTCCACCTTTCTTACTATCACCCTGTCAATTTGTTAATCTTTATTGACTCGTATAGGAAGGAGCAAGTCGAAAAGGAAGTCTCCAACAAGATGAAAGCACTACTACAAAAAAGACTTTTTAGACCCCCACATTTAGACCCTTTGCAAAATACACATGTCTAAATAAAAGTTTCTACCCACTCAATCATCTTTTGAACCCGGTCTATATATCCAAAACAAATTTAGACCGGTGATAAACTCTTAACAATCACGGGGAGTTTAGATAGGCGGGATCTTTTCCCTTTTCAACTTTTCATTCCCCGCTCAACAAATCAAATCCACACACAGTTAAATTCAATTGACCTACCTTCTTTTTATTCTTCTTCACCCTGACCATCCTCACTTCCAAACTGGCCACCAAACCGTCAGCACCAGTCATCGAGGTCGAAGTTCTCGCTAGTGATTGCATTTATAATTTTGTAAATCAGGTTTGAGCCCTAATCTGCCATTAAAGGTCGGTTTAAGCTTTGTCTTTTCAGCTTTAATGTGATTCGTTTGTTATCATAGCATAGTTCAGATCTTGGTTTAAAAATGCGCGCATCATTGCGCAAATTGCATGCATCATTGCATTGAATTTAGAATTTCGCATCATGACACCTAATGCGAGGTCATTCCAGATTGCATTCGCAATTGACCGCAATTTATTGCATTTGTGTAATGCTAGCAATAGTCGCAATTAGTGCAATTTGGAATTTAGGCTGATTTACGAAGCTTAACTATTTTAATAAGGACCTTAGTAAATGACATCTATAAAAATACACATTGAAAACCATAGTTCTTGCCCTACATCCAAATTACCCCATTTTTATTTCATTTAAGCTTCTGGTGGTGCAACTGATTCTACAGAGTGAGTAAATTCTTTGATTCACTTTAATGCATAATCGAATAGTTTTCTTCTTTCTGTTGTGTGATTCAAGTTGTAAAACTCATATGTTCTTCTTTGATTATAATAATCACATATGTTATTTTATTAAGTGCAAAGTGAGTTAACTTATTTGATTCAACTTTAGAACTCATATATTGTTCAATTTTAACTAAACTTTATAATACCAACTTTTGTTATTGATTTAATTATGAGTAAATTATGATTCTTTGTTACTGATATAACTTGTATCTTGTAAGTCTACTTTTGATATATTTTAACATCATGTCATCATCTACTTTTGATTATGTTAGTGATTTATTTATAAGTTTGTTGCATTTACTTGGTACTTGGTAAAAATATTATATTTATAAATATTCTTTTTCACCTTTTTAATACTAAACGCATCGTGTCTAAATTGCATTTGCATTCGCATCACGCATTACGCATCTGCCTTTCGGACCTTTAGCGCATCGGATTGCAAAACGCAATTTTAAACCAAGGTTCAGATCCCACAAAGTCAAAAAAGTTTCCAATATGGAAGTTAATTAGGGCTTTTTACCAGTCCGAAATTGGGGCTTGATGTTAGTCAATGTTTTTACTCATTGTATGTTAATATCGGTTTATATATATGATTGTTACTCGATTAATTTCTTTTATTACAAGTTATGAATGCTCTTATGCTAATATAATGCTTTAATTGTGGCTATTACACAGTATAGTTCATGATTTTGGGGGTTTAAATATATTAATTGAATGGTTAATTAGTGTTAGATGGATTACACTATTTATTTGTTTTGTGGTTCTGTAATGTCTTTAAGTTAAAATCGATTAGTCATCTTATGCAAGATATGCTTGTCACTCTGCCAACTCTCAACAGGTAATTAATGCTCTGTCTACCTTCAAATTTGCTAATGCCCGCGTTCACTCTTAGATTTCTCAGTGTATATGGTAGTTTACCGTTCGACATATTAATGTGAACCTTAGATTTCAGGTTCGTTTTCTAATTTTTGCAGTTAGATTAGGAAGTCTTAAAAGTATTCGTATTACACTTGCTTGGATTAAGACCTTGGAGAGTCATCATGTGATAGTAAAAATGATCGTAGAATACACGATCCATTATGTCTAGTTTAGGCTCACAGACCATTCAATGTACAATATATTATATAAGTTATTAGGTTTGACACCCAAATGTCAACTATATTATATAAAGCAAGCATACGTCATATTCTGGTGTTATACGTTATATTCTGGCTTCACTACTATGTCCTAAGTATATGTTTTATTTAAACTTGTTGCAAGTTTTCTTATAGCGTACTATTGATAACAGAGAGAGTATGAAGAATTTATGGTGTGGAGTAATGCTCTTGTAGCTAAAGCACAAAAGGTGCCTAAAGAAGGTTGGATAATGCAAGATGCAACTCCTTGGCCTGGAAATAACCACAGAGATCATTCAAGAATGCTCCAGGTGAACGCTTACATACGAGTTTAAAAGTTTCAATATTTATACATTTTAGGCAAAAGTTGCCTAAATGCTTTTCAAGATAATTTATTTTGAATTTTATTAAATGTTACTGAAGTCATTTGACTAATAGTCTTAACTTGTAGTATTGGATCAAGTTTTGCAATTTTCATTGATAAACGGGGTATGAGGTGAGTTACTAATTGCTGATATATATGTATCATACGTAACATATTGTGACGAAAGTACGTTTTGACAGTACTTGGTGCATAATATTTGATATGTTTTTTATAACTTAGATATGTTTTTTTTATATGTGTAGATTTGATTGTGAAGACCTTGGCGGCTTAGCTGATCGTATGATTGACACTAAAGCGAGCATAGCTGATGAAGAATGGTGGCATTAGTAACTGTCTTGTAAAAACTGTTTATTTGTAATTAAAACGAGTATGTAAGTGATCTCTCTTAAAACAAAGAGTATATGTTTTCGAAGTTCTTTTAACGCTAGTGTATGTTTCTTTGCATTTGCCTACCGTTGATCGTGATGAGCAATCCCGAACAGCTTGTTATAAGTAGTTGCAATAAGCAATCACAAACAGCCACTTTATAAGCATTCTCTATTGGAAAATTTCTTATAAAAAGAGGTGTTTGGGATTGCTTATTGAGACTGCATCATAATGGGCTGTTTGGTTTTTTTTTTTTTTAAATTAAAAAATTTACATATAGACCGGTTCTAATGTAAACAACCGGTCTATAAGTACTCTTTTAGACCGGTGCTCTAACCGGTTTATATGTGATGCGTCTTTTAGACCTCCCCTCTTTTAGACCGGTTGGGTAACCGGTCTAAATGGCTCTATGGACCGGTCTAAAAAGCTATTTTTGTAGTAGTGAAGAGATTGAGATGATAAAATTGTTTAAACTCAACATCCGCATCTGGAATGACTTGTTTGTCAAGACTAATATTAACTTATTTAGCTATAGGTTGTAGTAAAACTTGTTTCTGACTTGAAAAACTTTAACCCGTTTAGCATTGTATGTCATGCACCTCTTGTTTCATTGGTGGTTATCCAGATGAACTTGCAGATATGTTTGAATTGGTGTAGTGCTTGTTGAGTGGGTATGCAGCATAATCACTTCATGTGTGCATTCTGCCACTCATTACTTAGCATGATGGGATCAAAAAACAGGTCTTAAATGTATTATTAGATATTCATTGTTTATATGGTAGACAGAGAGACACACAAGTGTTTATGTGTCGATCTAACCCACTTTGACGTGTGCTGAAAAAACCTACCCATTTTGACCCAGCAAGAAAGGTGGAAACATACAAAGATCACTACAAAATTTTTGACATTTCCTTACTAAAACATTTGCCCACTAAAAGTAATTAAGGTCACCAAATTATAATTATAAAAAAATAAAACAGAAAATATAACACACACAATACGCTCCTCCCAAAACTCACACCCGCTCATCCCGATCCCAAATCTCACCACTGAAACCCTAACTCCCCGTCACCACCTCCACCGTCGTTATCAACCGTCGTCACCATCTCCACCGTCGTTATCAACCGTCGGCACCACCTCCACCATCGTTATCAACCGTCGTCACCACTTCCACCGTCGTTATCAACCGTCGTCAGTACCTCCGCCGTCGTTATTGACAACCACCTCCACCGTCAAATTAGGTATAATACAATTGATTATGTGTTGATATATTGTTAAATTTGTATCATATTATCGCTGATTATGTGTTGATATGTGTTTACAGCTTATTAGGTTTTAGGACTTATTTTGTGTTTACACCTTATTAGGTTTTTGGACTTATTAGGTTAAATATGTGTGGATATGTGTTTACAGCTTATTTTGTGTATAGAAATGTGTTTACAGCTTATAAATATGTGTTTACAGCTTATTACGTCGTTATTTTGTGTATAATGTATGAATGATGAAATTTTAGTAGTTAGATTAGTAAGAAATTATATGTTAATTTTTGTAGATATTGACGCTGAGTTGAAGTGAACTTAGGTTTATGCTTGTAATTTAACGTAATGTTGAAACAGATTTACAATAATTTGAGCATCGAATTTAGGTCCTATCTACCCAAATAAACTCAATAGCTGATTTGTCGAGAAATAAAAAATCGCCGAGTTGAAGTGAATTTTGGTTATAATATGTGATTAGGTTGATGGGTAATTTTAGGAATTTGTGCGTTGTGGATAGATACTGAGCTAATGTAGTGAATCAGATTAAGCATAGGAATTATCTTTAGTTCTAAGAGGTGTTTGGATGTTAGGTAGATATACTTGTTTTCTAGTGTTTGGGTGAGAGAGGTCTGTTCTGTTGTTTTAGTCGCATCAGTATTGTTGTTTGAGGTAGTAATACTTGGAGAAGCTGCTAAGCAATCGTAGAGAATTTTGATTATTCGGCATTGTTTACTTTGAATGGGTAGGGTAATGCATTGTTTACTTTTCATGGGAAACTGTTTGATTATTCGGCATCAAGGTCTCCTAGCTAAATTTTTTTATTCAGAACTTTGATTGATTCTAGTAGGATTTAACCATCGTCTGCTCCCCATGAATGTAAATGTTGTTAACCTTGTTATTGCTAGCTTCTCTATTCTTCAATACAAAAATTTGATTCTCGTTTTACCCGTTTGTAGCTTATCACAATGCACATTTGGTTTGGACTATTCCCTACAGAAGGCAACATTTCTTTTCATAGTTTATGTGCGTGTGTTGTTTAGTCCTAAGTTGCTTGTGTTTTAGCATTTTGATTTGTGTACTAGCTTTCCGTGCAGTTTCTCTACGAGATTCTCTAGTGTACATGGAGAGAAGCCATCAGCAGAATATGCCAAGTTGAGGAAAGAATCATACTATGAGGTCTTCAAGCTTACCTTGGGACATCTTTTATTCATGACATTAATGAACACGCGCAGCAAAGGTACATCATGACTTGGTTCTTTCCATTTTGTTGTTTCCATTTTAGTCAGATCTTTTTGCTCATCTCATTGACATGTTAGAGGGTAATCATAACCAAGATCAAACACTTGTATACAAATGGGTCAAAATCGTTGCCTGTACTCATAATCTTAATTTCATGATTTGTGTTGTGTGCTGAAACTGAGGTTCACTTACCAGACATAAGTGAAAGTTTTAAAAATACTTCATAACTTAATTAAAAGAGTTTAATTGGAGGTTTTGCATGGGACTTGCATTGAAAGTGCAAATCTAATGATTAAAAATATTTCTAATTGTATGTAAAAAAAAGCTTGTGACTTGTGAGTAAGACACGAATGCACCCTTCATATGTATGGTGGTGGTGGTTGGGAATTGGTGGACGGTTGTGGCGGTGTATTTGGGGGTTTTAATGTTCACAAATAATTCTGGAAATAAAATATAAGAGTCATGCTCATACAGTTTAATACTTTCAAGGGTTTCACTAGTTGACTCTGAATGGGTGATTGATTCATTGACTATGTATTTGGGGGTTTTAATGTTCACAAATAATTCTGGCAATAAAATATAAGAGTCATGCTCATACAGTTTAATACTTTCAAGGGTTTCACTAGTTGACTCTGAATGGGTGATTGATTCATTGACTATGTATTTGGGGGTTTTAATGTTCACAACACTGCCCATGATTTATGTCACAGCAAATGGTAAGTTAAAGGGCAGTAAAGCTCAAAATTATTGTAATTCCCATGAATCATAATAAAAAAACGTCTTGAACTTCATTGCACATATCATGATACATACGGTTTTAGGTCATAATGGAACAAGTTATCAAAAAATATTTTAAATTAACTAATAGTACGATGCTTATGATATTCTAGAGTGATTAAGGGTGCGTTTTGTTTGTAGACGGGTTTAGAATTGGATTTGGATTTGGTTTAGAATTTGTACTTTAGTTTGGTAGCAAAAGAGGAATTAAATCTGAATGGTATTTGTCATTTATGCTTATTGTTTCAGTGTCCATTTGTCATGACACAAACAGGTGTAATGCATCTGCATACAGGGGAGCTAGTAGCTGTAAAAGTGCTGAGGCCTGGTAGGTCGCTTTCTTTGACCCTCGATGCCCTATTATTTAACATGATTGGGGTCCAACTAAAGAATTTGCCAAAGCAAGGAAGGATATACTTCTAGCAGTCGATGAGACGGTGAGACTTATAACTGAAAATTATGGCAACGGAATGTACCTTCTTTGTGTATGCTTTAAATGATTTAAATGCATTCATCTTCATTTTCATGACCTAATATTTTGATTAATAGGTCAAGCATATGTTTGAACAAATCGATTACATCCTTGAGGGACAGAATTGTGAGCGGTTTGCTTCTCTGTATGGTTTCCATGACTGTAAGTGATCTCCAATTACCACAACGCAGCATCTTATGTGTCATTATCTGTCTTTTAGTGATTAATGAAATATATCAGAAACAATTTTTGCTTCTGTTTCGTCTAATCCAAAACTCGCCATATCTTCGATTTTGTGACTTTGTAGTCCAGATTGCAGCAGCTAACATAAACAAGGAATGAAAACAGGTGAACTGACATGACAGATAATATAGGTTTGTATCATAGTTTTTAAATGACATTTGGTACCATATGTGTTTGCAAATAATTTTGAAGATGAATAGAAGGAGCTAGAACATCGTTCGTTGCAAGAGAAACTTGATAACGAGCTTAAAGAATTGGACACAAGACTTGAGTAAAAGAAGGTAAATGTTTGGTTCTTACTTGCATTACACACAAGCTTTGTTCTGTATTTATTGCTTGGTTTAAATGTGGTTCGAAGTTTACATAGACGCTGCTACATCTTTTCCTCACATTTGTTAATTACATGAAAGGATGAAATGAAGCGGGTTGCGGGTGGTGATACTTCTGTTCTTAAGCAAGACTATGAGAAGAAAGTTCAGGACCTGGAACAAGTAAAGAGAAACTTGCAGGTTTTACCAACTTTAGTACTCCAATCCCTCTGAGGTGCAATTACCACAAAAGATAGCTTCTACTAAATTCATGTCTAATTTTTTTTTCTGTTTTATGAATATTTAGGTACAATTACAACAAAAGTTAATGCAAGAATATGAGCAGGTATATTATGAGAGGCGTCACGGGAAAAAGAAGTACTTCAGGTACATAGAGTTCTATTAGTTGAAGATGGGCAAAAATATGTTACATTAACACATTGTTTTTTGTATGATCAGCTAAAGAAAGAGGGAAGAGGGAATGAATATAAGATGCATAAGCTACTAGTTTTGAATCAATGTTAGTTTCATCGCGATAGTATCGACTCCGTTCAGGTATGCACATTCTTATTTTACTGATATGTCAACAACTAGCGATTATATGGTTATATGATTACTGTATGATTACTGTATTGATTGGCAGATTATTCCAGCATGGTTAAGCTGTTTTCCAATTAAAGGCGATCTTATCGAGGCTAAAGTTGTTCACGAGCTGCTTTGTTCAATGGTCGAAAGGTAACTCGATGTATATTGCCTTCGTTCAGCTCTCCCTCTTTGTTCATCAAGACACTGGCTTGAAATGCGTCAAAACGCATTCTTTGCGACATAAGATGTTTCTCTACCATTCATTTTTTTAGATTATTTCGTACATTTGAGATTGAGATTGAGATTGAGATTGTTTTAGAGATTGATGTGTTTGAACTTATTTTGAGGAATGTAGTTTGTATTTGTACAAATTTTAGCTGTTTTAATATTTTGAGAAAGGCAGTATGATGTATTTGTAGATTGCAGTTTGTATTTCTGCCTGAAATTGTTGTAGATTGCAGTTTGTATTTCTGTCATATCATTGCAGAACTTTTGCTGACTGAAATTGTTGTAGATTGCAGTTTGTATTTCTGCCATATCATTGCAGAACTTTTGCTGACTGAAATTGGCTAAACATTTATGTCATTTTAGTGATTTTATACAAAACTAGTGTACCCTTTACTGACTAATAAGTTTTAGTAACTGAATGTTTTGAATATTTGCTCACTAAAATTTTAGTAACAAAAGACTTTTAGTGATCCCTTTACTACTTACTCTTTTTTTTTAGTGGGAGTTGATAAATGAGCTTTTAGTGACTGTTTTATATCTTTTTCCTTACACTTACATTAGTGAGCAAATGTCATTAATTTTGTAGTGGATATAGTCTATTGTTGCATAATGAGAGTTGGATTTTTTAGTCCACGTTTATTTTGCTGCTGTTTTTGTTGTTGCATTGAAGATGATTTGACTAAACATACAAAGATTAAAGATTATAGAATCTGCTAAGATATACATGTGTCATTTGTTGACTGCCCGGTAAGTCACAAGCTTCTAAACTTAGTCGTGTACATTGGGACCTTTAACGGGTCGACATGCATACGTTACTGACGTGTTACATACATTATATCTTACACGGACATGATATTCTAATGGCGACTATGCTAACTGGTGCTGCATTTATGGACAGTGCAAACTTGCCTGCAACCTCGAACCCTTGAACATTTGGTAGCTATTGAACTGATGCGGCTTAAACATATTATCATTGTGCAAAAGCAAATAGATTTAGTTCAAGGAAACGTAGCTGTTAGCCAACATGAAGCCATTCAGGAATTCATCGAGGGAACAGTTAGTTGTCAGTTTGGTTAGAGAACGGGTCTAGCCGGTTTGTATCAAAATATGTTACTATTTGGGTTTGTTTGAAACCGGATATGTGTTTTAGTGTCCAAAACGATATAAAAATTAATTTAATAAATGACTTCTAAACAAATTATTGATTTACCTGTCTGACCCGTAATAGACAAAACATATCCCGAATCGACCCATTAATAAGTTCTAGTTGCTTGTAGAGTGTTTTGAGGTTACACCAAGCGATAGAGATTCGTCCTGGGATTGTCTTTAAAGAGAAGAATGGAGACATCAAGTGCAAACCGATATACACGAGAATAGATTCTTTGTGTGCTGAAAAGAACGAACTACAGTTTGCCGTCCCTGGTGGACTCATTGGAGTAGGAACAACCATGGACCAAATCTGATAGGTTGGTGGGCCATGTGGGGAAGTTGGATCATTTCCTGATGTTTATGTTGAACTAGAGGTAAGTTACTTGATTATTCATATTTGGTGTGTGGTTGGGTTTGTGTTTTAATTGTATGAGTGTCATTTACATGAGGTAAACTTGTTCCTTTTGGAGCGTGTGTTGGGTGTAAATACCACCGGCGAACATCAACAGGCAAATACAAGAACGGCAACACAACACCACAACTGGTGAACCCCGTGTGCACCAGCAATGAGCAGGAGAGCTGATAAACATTGCAGGCTAATCGGTTGGGCCGAAATGCAAGGTGGTCAAACAATTGAAATCGCACCTCCCCCAATATAGGACTAAGGAATATAAACTGAAACCATGCTTGTTTTTTTCCATTATGAAACTGATTCTTGAGGCAGACATACATTGTTCTGAATTATATTGAGATAAGAAGTGATCTTTGTTTATTTGGATTTCTCGACTTCCTACATACATTAAGTAAAATAATACTAGTACTCCAGTAGTACGATTAAGTACGGGTAAAACATGTTCTTATACTAAGGTAAATCTTCAATGTTTCTTGAGGCCAAAATACACAAATGAATCTAGTGTTTAGGATCTAGAAATCACCCTCAAGAATGTATAGTGTTTAAACATGCACTTACGTAAAGCAAAATTTAGAAAATGGAGCTACTTCCGCTACAATTATGTTGCATCACTGATTAAGAGGATGTTTTATAAATGAAAGAACAATGGAACTTGATTCATCTCGATGCTCAGAGAACCTGTGGTCGGCACCTTCGATGATATGTAGCTTGTGGTTTGGTATAACCTTTGCAAAGCCCAATGCCTCTTCTACTCGGACGGCTGAATCATCGGATCTATGAACAGTTAACACCCTGTGTAAAAAGAGCACAACCATCATCGCATATATAAAAACAATACATGATATGTCTTGAACTAACAAAAAACGATTCTGATTACGTTTGACTTTCAAGGGTCAAATAAGTTGTTTCTTAACTTGAAAATTTGAGATGCAACAGTTGCCAACATGTATAGTCTTTCAAGCAATGTATGACTATAAATGTTATTGAGGTTTAAATCTTTTTGAACAACGTATGCAAATTTGAATCTAAAAATTACCTATATGGCTCTTACTTGCAATCTTTGTCAATTTGCAGGCATGCTTCGTGCATTTGAATCCAAACGATCCATCAAACTTTCTTCAGTCACACGATATCAGACCTCTCCTACACACAAAGTTTTTAATCTTTAGTATTTGCAAGTTAAAATTACTACATGATTGCACATTTAGTAAGATAGTTTCAAGAATTTATAAGTAGAGTAACATCTATGAAACCGTCTTCCTTCACCTTTTGCAAATACCCTTTTCCCAAACGCTCTTCCGCGCCCCTTCTGTCTTATAACGCCCAGACACGTTGGTGACACGGTGTACATCATTATATTTAGACGCGTATAAGAGCACCACATTCCCACCTATAAGTAAATAAGATAACAGAACAACCATGAAACGTAACTAATAAAATACCATCAGTGTCCGGTTGGCATCCATAAGATGCATGGGACCAGGGTGATCCCGGCCCACTGATCTTCACCTTTTGGAGAATTGTGGACATGTAAAGACATATGGTGAAATACCTTTACTATGTCCAAGGATTGCACGTAACCCGATTAGCTTCATGAAAGTGTTGAATTACTGAATGCAAGTCATCAGCCTCTCTACGATAATTAACCTCCTTTTCCTGCTGTTCGTTTTGTTGTTCACTGTAAAACAATCATTAATGTTAGAATCACTCTAAAGTGAACAACAGAAGCAAAAGGAAGATGGGAAGAAGTTGGAGCTACATGTTTTGCCTAGTGATCAATTTGGTTTCCTCAAATCGCAAATTCTACAAGTATTATCTTCGATCACCTCCTGTTGCTAAATGATACCCGTTTGGTCAGACACTAATTAATACCCAAAACCGGCTTCACATGACCTTCCAAAGCAAAAATTCTTCTTCCCGACCGTAGGTCTCACACACGAGCCAACGCATCAAGCCCACAAGACGCTGCAAGTGAGCCATCATGGTGCAAAGCCAAACCATAAACACTTCGGCTATGACCTTGTTGATAAAGCAACTCTTCACCAGTCTCAGCATCCCACTATCTCCATGACTCCATCTGTTATCAAAACTAGTTGTACCCATATACTTGTCTCATGGAAGGAAAGTAACACGAGCTAAGTGGTTCAAATTAAGCAATATTGCAATGCGGTCAGCAGAAACTGTTGCTATTATGTGGTGGTTGTTGTTTGCTGGAGAAAATGAAATTCCTTTAACACATTTGGTATGCCCATATCTTACAGCTCCAGTAAAAGATTGTGTAGCAAGAAACTTGCCATCAAACGAAACGAGTATCCTGAAAACGACCGATCATCATCAATTTCACTATAAATCATATCAAATAATCTCAGCATATCTCGCCCTCCCTAACCTCACCGCGGCTTTCATAACCGACTCCTTGGCAATTCAATACCTCACCGTAAATTAACAACGCCGTCGACCCTTGAGTATAAAACGGATACTGAACTGCCTCACCTTCAATTGATGCCATTGATAATGTTGTATTTAAGTGAACGTGTGTGTTCAATGTGAAATAAAATGTACGTGTGTATTTATGTTGCTGATCGTGTGAAAAGCCCAGCCCAGAACCAAGCTACAGGTTAAACTTGGGCCTCAAATTATACGTAGTATATATATAATAAAAATTTCCCGTCTCCTAATTATTATTATCACATTTGAAACAAAAACACAAAGCAAAAAAAGCTTCTTGTTTTAAGAAGATCGATCGATTTGTAATTTAAAGTAATAAGAAGGTTAGTTTTTACGTCTCCTATTTATTTTTATTCACACAATAAATATGACGTTAACATGTACTACAAATAATATACATCTTATTGTTAAATTTCTTCATATTAGTTTAATTTTGTTGCAGGTTTAGTGCTCTAGTTTTAGTGTTTTAAGAAAGGAATTCACTCGAAGTTTAACATTAAACCTTAAACCTTAAACCTAGCCAAACCTTAATGGAACCCACTAAACGTAAGACCAAACACAAGCCTGAAAAAATCAAAGTGGGAGAACAAGTTTTAGACTTAGTTATATCTTATATACACAACGTTGAGGACCGGAACTCTGTTTCGTTAGTTTCCCGTAAGTTTTATGAGATTGATGGCATTACGCGTAAGCACCTAACTGTCCACACACTTTACTACCCAAACCCTGCCTCTTTAAGTAAAAGATTCCCTTTCATCGATTCATTAACACTTGGTCCCCATCTAATTTTAATGATACAGATGATTATGCTATCCGAATCACCCCATGGATCCAACAGTTAGCTCTCGAGTTTAGATGTTTGAAAGAACTTCATATCCGTGGTCTAGTTGTTCATGATGAAGATCTCGAGATATTGGCAAGAACACGTGGTAAGAATTTAAGGATTTTGAAGATTAAGAACTGTAAAGGGTTTTCGACAGATGGATTAAGGCATGTCTCTAGCTATTGTAACCAACTGAGAACTTTTTGTTTGAAAGATACTGATTATTTTAATGTAAAAGATGGGATTTGGTTACATCAGTTGGCATTGAATAGTACGGTTTTGGAAAGGATACATGTTACGGATACGGATATTTCTAAGGATGCAGAAGATCTTACACTTCTTGCAAAAAACTGTTGTAACTCTTTAATATCGTTGAAGATTGGAGACTGCTATCTAAGTAAACTAGCAGATGCCTTTAGATATGCTGTTAGGTTAGAACATTTTGGTGGAGATAATTGGGTTGAGCAGAATGACCTTGATGGTTTCCAGTTTCCCCCAAATACGCGTTCATTTAGTATAATGGATTTGCCAGTAACTCGATGTTTAACTATACTCCCTTTTCTGAATCAAATAAGGAAATTGGAACTTGCATTTTTAGACTTGTATCATGAGTGCCAGTGTTTGTTGTTTAAGAGGTGTCCCAATTTGGAAGTTTTATATACCGAGGATGTATGTGGAGACAGGGGATTGCAAGTTATTGGTCAGTTTTGCAAGAAATTGCGCAAACTTACCCATTATGATCTTGTGACCCAGGTGGGAATGATTGCTCTGGTAAAAGGATGTACTAAGTTGGAGTGTTTAGAGGTTAGAGTCGGAGATATTTCAAATGAAGCTATTGAGTTTGTAGGAGCTCATTTGAAGAATCTCTGTAAATTCCGTATGAACTTTGTTAAGAAATATGCGACAACAGATCTACCGCTAGACAATGGGATTCGGGCTATGCTAATGGGTTGCAGAAAACTTGAAAGACTACATATCACCCTTTGGCATGGAGGATTGACGGATGTAGGTTTGGAATATATCGTATGGTGAGGTCTTTGTCTCTTACTCGTTTAGGAAATTCTAACGCAGGACTTGTGAAGTTATCTGAAGGGTGTCCAAGATTAAGAAAGCTGAAATTAAGGGGTTGTCCCTTTAGCAAACAAGCTGTTGCCTGCTCTGTGTTTTATGTACCTTCTTTAAGGTATGTTTGGTTTGACGATTGGGATTGTGGTGATGGTAGAGATCGTATTAGCTTGGCACTCACTCGTCCAGAGTTTTAACTTTGGAACATTCGTATGTGTGTACGTTCTTCGTCATTTACTTAAAATTATTGTTCTTTTCCTATTACTATTCCTTTGTATTACTTTCTTTTAATAAGGGTGTCTTACTTTGGGATTTTTTGTAGTCTTGGAATATCGTGAATGTGAAATTCTAGCAATTGCATGCTTTCTATCTTCTGATTAGCACGAGTTAGGTTTTTTATGAGTTTTATGTTTGACCACATAAGTGTTTTCTGTATATCTCATGAGCCTACGTACTCCAGAGTGAGAGCATGTATAAAGGATTGCACCATCCCATTTTTAGATATTTCTAGCAACTTGGGACCAAATCCTGCCGCTGAGAGGTGATAAATGGCTTATGCATAAAAAAAATAAATTAAAAAGTGGATAAAGTTTATGTAATTGATTTCAAATATTAACGAAGATGGCGTTAAAGTTTTAAAATGGCACTTCAATCTATGATATAAGACTGAACTCGTGTAACCGTCTATTTGGGTCAAGGTACGACTATTTTTAACAACTTACAGTAGCTGCTGAAACATACAAGCTCGTGTATTTGGTAATTTCTTCTCTTACAAAGGATCACGTGTGCTGACATGGAACAATTACAGGAAATGTGCACTACTTGAGCATAGTTGTAGCACCATACTGTCTGCTGGTGAAGATGTAGCACCATAGTTGTAGCAACATATAAGTTAACCAAAAGCTAATGAAATTAGTGAGAAGACACGGGAAAATATAGTCTGAAATTACTAGTAAACGTAGATGACAGATGAGCTGTGTACATGCTAAGGCACTGCTTAAATTTGTTAATCTTCATAATTGAGAGAAATAAAATTTTCAGTTTTTAAATGTCAATTAAATATAAGTTTCCACCTTTCTTGCTATCACCCTCTAAATTTGTTTATTTTGATCGACTCGTATAGGAAGGAGCAAGTCGGAAAGGAAGTCTCCAACGAGTGAGTATATACAGGAAGAATGGCAGAAGTTGATGTAATTGCATGAAGAGGAAACATCTAAAAGAAGAGTAAGCACAAGAAAGAAGAAATTGAGACGATATAAATGTCTAAGCACAAAATTAGCATCTGGAATGACTTGTTTGTCAAGACTGATGTTAGCTTATTTGGCTATAGGTTGCAAACTATTTGACGATATCACTTCCGATCAGCACATTTTAGATATTGATCGCTACACAGAGAGATACACACAAGTGTTTATGTGTCGATCTAACCTACTTTGACGTGTGCTGAAAAAACCTACCCATTTTGACCCAGCAAGAAAGGTACCGGAAACATAAGAAAAGTATGTTAAATATGAATGAGACATTTTGACAAACACTTGGTGGTGAAGAATTTAGAATCAGTAATTAAAGATTCAAAAGTTGAAATGAGGGAGGGTTTATTTGAAGAATTTGAAGGTTTATTTTGAAGTCTCAAAATTAGAGCACAAGGTGTCATAACAAGGGTTCGTAATTTATAACAAGGGTTCGCATAGCGGCTAAGAGCACAAGGTGTCATAACAAGCTCCAACTTCGTCGTCGTGCCACCTCAGCGCCACATCAACATCTTTTTTTTCCACAACTAACCACAACAAACCTCCTCCTCACTCATAACAAACCTCAACCTCTTCATTTGGGGCCCACCATTACACACACACAAACACACAAACTTGTTTTTATCAATTAAAAAAAAAAACATTTGTCAGAAATTTACTTCGTCGTCCCCACGAAGAACACCACCAAGACATCCCACGGCGAGGGGGGCCGGTGTGGCGGCGAGCCACGACGAGGCTCCACGTAGGACGACAGCGAAGCACGATTTTACCACACCGGGTGCTCTAAGAAGTTCAAATAGGTGAAGTGGGTCCAAAATTTTGAATAAAAAAAATACTACAGTAGTGAATATGGTCCAAACAAAATAAATAAATAGTGAATTGGGTTTCTTTACCCGGTGTGAGGGAAAACTTTGGCGGAGGTCCACATAGAAGAATATATCTTTTTCTTTTACCTGGGCTTTCTATTTTGTGTTGGGTGTTAGATTCGTGTTAGGCCCTAAAGAGGTTTATATAGAAGGTGGGTCCATTCTCTTATTGCCTCTTATTTTGCCTTTTATTGGAGAGTAATGCCAAATTTAACACCATAGTGATACAGATAAAACATGGAAAATAAGTGCGTTCAAGTAAAAAAAATATTATTATACATCCTCTTTCCCCATATAGATGAAGTAAGAGAAAATTACTAAAAGAGGCCAAAAATCCAACCTTGATCCATTACTTAGTCATTTTCAACATTCTTTTCCCATTTTGGCCATGTTCAACTGATTCAATGCTGACTCACCCAAATGATTGCAGTTGTCTTTGTACTTTTTTTTTCAAAAAAAAGTACAAAAGAATGACACTTGTCAAAAATTGGGTGGAGTCGAGCAGCCAAAGGAATAACACGTGTCAAAATTTGGATGGAGTCGAGCAGTTGATCAGTTGAGCACTGCCAAAATGGGGAAAAAAAATGTTGAGAATGACTAAATAATGGATCAAAGTTGGATTTTTGGCCTCTTTTGGTAATTTTCTCATAAAGTAAACACCCCCTTAGTACATTTTCAATATTGCCACTAAAAAAATATTTTTTTTACCAATTTGAGCTTATACGTACGGTTATTAGGTTATTTAATTTCGTCTCATATTACATAAGCTCGGATTTTTCAGCTTATTTTAAAACTTAGAGGTTTATTTTGAAACTTACAGGCTTATATAAGTTTTATTATATTAAAGTTAATTACATAAATGGTCATTATGGCTTGTTGGGTTTTACAAGTTTAGTCACTATACTTTTTTTTCGTCAAGTCATGTCACTATGTTTTGAATTAATTACGGATCTAGTCCATTTCTTAATAACTCTGTTAACATGGCTGTTAAACTCATGGCAAACCAGATAAATGACAAAAGCGCCAAAAACTTATTTTTCTTTTTATTCTTTCTAAATTTACAATTAATTTTTAAACCAAGAAGACTAAAAAATTTCCAAAACTCCAGAAAAGTCTTCATTGCTACAATATTTACAACCCAGTTCAAACTTTTTAATTATCTACCTCAACTGAAAAAGGACAAAATAAGAAAATCCCAAATTTAAAATCTTTGTTTTTTAGCCAATAGAAACAAACAAAATTAGAAAAAAAATAAATAAAAAAAAAAAAATTGAAACCCAAGATCTTTGTGGAGGGGTTACAGTGCTTAGGTAAGGATGTGGGGATTTTGGTATCAAGTATTATTGATTTTGGTTTTAAACCTATGGCTTTATGTTTGTATAAGGGTTTTTTACTTTTTGTGTTTGGATATGGGTTTCTGTATTTGTCAATTGTCGTGTTTTTAAATTTGAATGTGGGTTTTTATTGTGGATTCAATAGATCGAAGAATGAAATATACTCCCTCCGTCCCTAAATAAATGTCCACTATTGACTTTCAAAGTCTTTTTTTCTTAACTTTGACCTTAAATAATTTTATTTGTGTTATGTAATACTTGATGCAAAATATATGAATAGATTGGGTTTGAAATGTATTTTCATTAGTGTAATTTTCATCAAGTACTACATAACACAAATAAAATTATTTAAGGTCAAAGTTAAGAAAAGAAAACTTTGAAAGTCAATAGTGGACATTTATTTAGGGACGGAGGGAGTATGATACAAGTATGTGGGTTTTGAATTTAGATATGAGTTTTTGTGTGCTTGCATATAGTGTTAAAAGGAATGAAGAAGAAGATGAGGCTCGAGATGATAATAATCTTAATAATGTAAAAAGTCAATAATACCCTTAATAAAACATGCAAAAAGTCCATTATACCCTTTTCTAACAGTTAGAATAGACGGAGTTAACGGAAATGGACTGAACCCGCAACAATTGCAAACCACACTGACATGAGCTGGCGAAAAAAAAGTACAATGACTAAACCTGTAAAACCTAACAAACCACGATGACCATTTATGTAATTAACTCATTATATTATAATAAGGTTATATGAGCTTGTATGTCTCAAAAGAACAACAAAAATAAATTAAATTCGGGCTTCTGAAATAGGCAAGTACACGTGCATAACAATGGATTTTGTATGTAATGTTTATACATACAAAATAAATAATCAAAATCTAATTGAAAAATGTTAAACATGTGATAATTTATCTTCACCACCTCCTGTTGCTAAATGATACCCATTTGGTGAAAAGCTTATACACAAAACCGGCTTCACATGACCTTTTGAAGCAAGAATGCTTCTTCCCGACCGCAGGTCCCAAACACGAGCCAACGCAACAAGTCGGGGTGAAAAGCCAAACCATTGTCAGCTTTTAAACGTCATATAAATGTATATTTCCACCTTTCTTACTATCACCCTCTCAAGTTGTTAATCTTTATAGAGTCATATAGGCAGGAGCAAGTTGAAAAGGAAGTTGATGTAATTACAAGAAGAGGAAACGGCTAAAATGAAGAGTAAGCACAAGAAATAAGAGATTGAGATGATAAAAATGTTTAAACTCAAAATCCGAATCTGAAATTACTTGTTTGTCAAGAGTGATAGTAGCTTATTCTGCTGTAGGTAAAACTTGTTTGTGGTTGTAGTAAAACTTGTTTCTGACCCCGTTTAGCATTGTATGTCATGCACTTCTTGTGTCGTTGGTGGTTATCCAGATGAACTTGCTGAAATATTTGAATTGGTGTAGTGCTCGTTGAGTGGGTATGCACTACCTTTCTTTAACAACAGTCAACTTTCAGTGTGCCCTCGATTCACTGGATCAGCTGGTTTGTTGTCAAAGCTCCTTCCTGCAAACCAATCGACACAAACAGGCTATTAGAGACTTCACTGTCATTATTATTTATAACTACATATATAAAGATGATCAGCAGCTCGTAAATGTCGACCTTGTTTAACATAATGCAATAACAAACAACAAATGTTCCATCATAAACTTACAAAACGGTCTTCACAACTTGTTTGCAATTTCAGGATACTTTTCCGTGTCGATCTTCACCCCTTGAATTGTGTCTCCCATGGTAATACTAACCTCGTTCAGTATATGACCCATAAATTGACAAGGCCCACACCTATAAACCGATATCAGCGTATTAGACCCAATAAACCAGCATCAATAGTACTTGGAATCCAGGTTTCCAACTGATGATTTAATAAATGACAGTAATCAATCTACAACACATGCACCACAATATTCGAGGGAGGTAGAGCAAGAAACGAGCACAAAGACAGATAAATTTACTCCAGGTTGCATAAAATGTTTGCTTCTTCGCTTTAACCTGAATGGGGAGGGAGAAATGATTAGTCGGTCTTAATTCATACCACAAAAGCAACAGACATGCAGATTTCAGATGCATTGCTATCAAGTTTTTCCTTATCCCACACAAGCGTAACAACTAATTAAGGTCCCAAAAAAGTATGGGTAGGATCATGTTTCAGTAATCACACTTGCAAACTATCACTACGAAACACTAGGAAAACAATTTCATGAAATCACCAACAAATTAAAGCAGTGCTAAAGTAAGGATCTCGCTGAGACAAATAGATTTCCAAGATGCATGTAAGTTATGCATATTTGCAACAAAAACTATATTTTCTGCATATCTTTCACAGTGACTAGCTGTAATCACTTAAAAAAGTGACTAAACAACGTTTTAGCATACAAAAATGCAAGATTTTCGTACAAGAATCTGACAAAAAAGAAGTACCAAAGATCACATACATGAGCTAAGTGGTTCAAATTAAGCAATATTGCAATGCGGTCAGCATAACCTGTTGCTATTATGTGGTGGTTGTTTGCTGGAGAAAATGAATTTATCTGTAGCTCGTTCGGTATGCCCATATCTTACCAACTCCAGTTAAAGATTGTGTAGAAAGAACTTGTCCATCAAACGAAACGAGCATCCTGAAAACGACCGATCATCACCAATCTCACTAGAAATCATATCAAATTTTTAGCATTATTCTCCAAGGCCGCGCAAATAATCTCAGCATCTCTCACCCACCACAACTTTCATGACTGACTCCTTGGCAATCCAATACCTCGCCTTAACTTAACAACACCTTCCATAATGGGCTTGTGATATAAAACGGATACTGAACTGCCTCACTTTCAATTGATGCCATTGATAAAATTTGATTATAACAAGTACACCCTCCGTCCCATTTTTATTGTCCACTTTGACTTTGACCATTAATATATTCATATATTTTTCATCATGTATTATATAACACAAGCAAAAATAATTATTGACAAAGTTGAAAAAGAAAGACTAAAAAAGTCAATAGGGACAATAATTTTGGGACGGATGGAATACGTAAAATGTACGTGTGTGTTTATGTTGCTGATCGTGTGAAAAGCCCAGCCCAGAACCAAACTACAGGTTAAACTTGGGCCTCAAATTATACGTAGTATATATATAATAAAAATTTCCTCTCCTAATTATTATTATCACATTCGAAACAAAAACACAAAGAAAAAAAGACGACTTCTTGTTTTAAGAAGATCGATGACTTATTTAAAGTAATAAGAAGGTTAGTTTTTACGTCTCCTATTTATTATTATTCACACAATGAATATGACGTATCTAACTATCCCATGAACTACAAAGTAATATACATCTTATTGTTAGATTTCTTCTTATTAGTTTAATTTTGTTGCAGCTTTAGTACTCTAGTTTTAGTGTTTCAAGAAAGGAATTCACTCCAAGTTTAACATTAAACCTTAAACCTAACCAAACCTTAATGGAACCCACTAAACGTAAGACCAAACACAAGCCTGAAAAAATCAAAGTGGGAGAGCAAGTTTTAGACTTAGTTATATCTTATATACACAACATTGAGGACCGGAACTCTGTTTCTTTAGTTTCCCGTAAGTTTTATGAAGTTGATGGCATTATGCGTAAGCGCCTAACTGTACATGCTCATTACTACCCAAACCATGCTTCTTTAAGTAAAAGATTCCCATTCATCGAGGCGTTAACACTTAAAGGTCCCCCAACTGTTTTTGTACTTAGATATCATAATGATAATAACCGAATCACCCCGTGGATTGAGCAAATTAGCTCTCGATTTAGGTGTTTGAAAGAACTTCATATCCATCGTCTGGTGGTTGCTGATAAAGATCTTGAGACATTGGCGAGAACACGTGGTAAGGATTTAAGGAGTTTGAAGATTAGTAAGTGTATAGGGTTTTCGACGGATGGATTAATGCATGTTTCTAACTATTGTAACCAATTGAGAACTTTGTGTTTGAAAGATTCTGATTATATTAATGTGAGAGATGGGAATTGGTTACATCAATTGGCATTAAATAGCATGGTTTTGGAAATGTTACATGTTACGCATACGAATATTTTTGATGCAGAAGATCTTACACTTCTTGCCAAAAACTGTCGTAACTCATTAATATCGTTGAAGATTGGAACGTGCTATCTAAGTAAACTAGGAGATGCGTTTAGATATGCTGTTAGGTTGGAACATTTTGGTGGAGATATTTGTGATGAGGAGAGTGACCTTATTAATTTCTGGTTACCCTCAGATATGCCTTCATTAAGTATAAAGGGTTTTCCAGCATTTCGATATTCAGTTGTATTCCCTATTCTGAATAACATAAGGAAATTGAATCTTATACCTACACATATGGATGGAATATGCCAGCGTTTATTGATTGCGAGGTGTCCCAATTTGGAAGTTCTATATACCGAGGATGCATATGGAGACCCGGAATTACAAGATATTATTAACTTTTGCAAGAACTTGCGCAAACTTACCATAATGGGCTTGTGAGCCACCTGGGATTGATTGCTCTGGCCAAAGGGTGTACTAAATTGGAGTGTTTAAAGGTTAGACTCGGAGATATTTCAAATGAAGCTATCAAGTGTGTAGGAACGCATTTGAAGAATCTACGTAAATTTAGTATGCACAGTCGGTGTTTAAGAAAGGTTAAGAAAGATGGGACAACACATCTGCCACTAGACAATGGGATTCGGGCTATGCTAATGGGTTGTAAAAAACTCGAAAGGTTAGGTATTACTCTTCCTCATGGTGGATTGACGGATGTGGGTTTAAAATATATCGGGAAGTATGGTGCTAATTTGCGGTCTCTATCTCTTACTTATATAGGAAATTCTCATAAAGGACTTGTGAAGTTATCAAAAGGATGCCCAAAATTAAGAAAGCTAAATCTGAGAGGTTGTCCCTTTAGCAAGCAAGTTGTTACCAGTTATGTGTTTGACATACCTTCTCTAAGGTATGTTTGGTTTGACAGTGGTAAATTTACTCCGTTGGGACTCACTCGTCGAGAGTTTCGACTTTGAAACACTGGTATGTATGTTCTTTGTCGTTTACTTAAAAATTATTGTTCTTTTCCTATTAATAACAGTGTCTTACTTTGGGAGTTTTTGTAGTCATGGGATATCGTGATTGTGAAATTTTATCAATTGCATGCTTTCTATCATCCGTTTAGCAAGAATTTGATTTTTTACAAGTTTTCTTTTAGACCAAATAAGGGGTTTCTGTATAAATGGTGCAACATCCCATTTCTGAATATTCCTGGCAACTTGGGACCAAATCCTGCAGCCGATAGGTGATAATTGGCCTATGCATACATACAATGAATTAAAAAGTGGATAAAGTTTATGTTATTATGAACAAAGATGGCCTTAGAATTATAAAACTGCACTTCAGGTTATGGTATAAGTCTAAACTCATGTAACTGTATATTTGGGTCAAGGATATACAACCGATTTTTTTATAATTTGCAACAACTTACAGTATTCGCCAAAATATACAAACTCATGTATTTCTTCAATTATTATCTTTCAAAGGTTCATGTGTGCTGACATGGAACAATTACAGGAAATGTAGTGCAATGGATATACAACATATACGGAAATGAAAGCTAATGAAATTAGATAGATGACACGGGAAAATATAGTCGGAAATCACTAGTAAACGTACATCACGTATATGATCTGTGTACATTCCAAGGCACTTCGTAAATAAGTTAAACTTTAAAATCGACAGTAAATGAAATTCTCAGTTTTTAAATATCAAATATATGTTCCGCCTTTCTTACTATAACCCACTGAATCTGTTAATCTTTATCATTTATTCATTTAAAACTGCATTTGTGAATCTTTAATGACTTGTATAGGAAGGAGCAAGTTGAGAAGAAAGTCTCCAACAAGTGACGGAATATAAGAAGAATAGGAAATGTCTAAAGTGAAGAGTATGGACAAGAAAGAAGAGATTGAGATGATAGAAATGTTAATTTGTACTCAAAATTCGCATCTGGAATGACTTGTAGCTTGTTTCGCTGTAGGTTGTGACTTGTAAAACTTTGAATCCTTTATCGTTGTATGTCTGCACCTCATATTTTGTTGGTGGTTCTCACGAATCAGGATGAAATATTTGCATTGCTGTGTTTGTTGAGTGGGATATGCACTTGGGTTAATCATTATTCGTACCAAAATCAATAGTTTTTGTTTTGTTTTTTACCTGATTCGCGCATGGCAATATATAACGATAAGACAACTTACTACCTGAAATTTTACTTCAGGTAAAAAAAAAAACAGAAAATTTGCTTGATTTTTGAGAGAGTTCATTGTGAATGTGGAACTCGCGGTTGCATTGGGAAACAGGGTCAAGGGTAAGTTCGACGTGTTGTTCGAAATTAAGAGGCGGATGTGTGTTTGGTTGGGCGATCGTGGTTGTTCGAGCTGTTGTTTCATAATGGTTTAATAGGTGGTATGGTTCGCTTCTAGTTTTTGATCGCCTTGACAAGGGTCAAGGGTTGAATTTCGACGTGTTGTAGGGTCTTAAAATTTATTGTTACAGAAAGTTAATAGATTAGAGAAAGTTTAAAAATTTATTCCATCAAACACATGTAACCTTGGACCTTATATATGACCCCTGAATGCAACCTTAAACCTTCTTGCGTGCTATGAACCTCTAAGATAAGACTTTGACCCTTTCGTGAACCTACTTTGAACCCTCTGGATAAGCTTTTAACCTTTGATTGATCTTTGAACCCTATGAGTGATATCTTTTGTTAACTCTGTTGTCAACCCTTTTTTTTTGTAATATATATATATATATATATATATATATATATATATATATATATATATATATATAATTATTAATTTCAAAGAAATGAACAAATTAGCTTTTCTAGCGTATATCAAAAGTATTAGTTGGGTTGCTTCTTGAATAAAATGTTTTAGAAGGTACAAACTTTAATGCAAATTGTATAACAATTTTAACATAAAAATTAAGCAATACTATTTTTTATTCATAGCTTACAAAATAACACCTTTGAAACCATGTATATTATAATTATTGATGAAATATTTTGGTTTTAGGAAAAGTTATTATGGATTCATCGGTTTTAATTATCAAAAGAGGCTTTAGTTTTGAATTTTTTTTTATCATATTTAACTAATAATTAAAGCTTCTATAAATAGAGGTAATCACACTCTTTGGCTAAATATCTCACTTGTAAAATCACAATAAAAAGATGGTAAAACTTTTAAGTATCATCTTAAAGTTTCAATAAGTTTCTTGATTGGTTATGTATTTCTTGTTCTTAATCAAGTTTTAGCACATGTAATAACTGGCAAGTGTTTCCGGGTTTTAAGTCGCCTACTGCATGTCTCAGACAAGTTTTTACACGTCTCTGCATCTTCATTTGCCACGGTCTTCTCCTTATTGACCCACTACTTAATATGGGTACTTTGTTAGTTGCTTATTTGACATATATATAATAAGGGGAAATTGCATATATATCCTTCAAAAGCCTCATAATTGCATATATATCTAACCAAAACTTATAAATGCATATATATCCTTCCAAAGTCTTAAAATTGTCAAATATATCCAAATGATTATTTTAAATATATTTAATAGAAAAAAATGTCTAATAATTATAATTGATATATAAAATGACCATTATACACTTATTCTTATTTCAAAAAAAAAATAGAATTACTAAATATCCATTTATTGGTTTGAGTTTTATTATATCATTTGATATATATATATATATATACTAGTGTCAAAACCCGTCCGATGGACGGGTATGACTTATGGTTTTTATTTTTAGGATTTCGTAGAACAAATATATACTAAAAATTAATTAAAAGTTAAATGAAACGGTTAAGATCTATAATTGATGTTACCATAATCTATAAAACGGCTAAAAGCAGGTAAGTACTTTGATTTGTGGTTTTTATTTTTAGGATTTAGTTGAACAAATATATACTAAAAAGTTATTTTTAGGTTTTAAAGTGACTTTTGCTGTATTCATTGGTGATAGACGAATTTAATATTATTAATGGTTGTATCCGTCTTCCAAAATAACAACTCCAAATACAGAGCTGCAAGTTTGCGAACTTAATTGTAGGGTATGCATTTCCATCACCAAAGAGCTCATCGCCCTATTTAATCCATGATTTAGTTTGACCTATGCAAATTTTCCAAATAAAAAGTAATTAGTATTATAACTTACCTTAGCAAAACATAGATAGCAAATAGCCCAGTGTCTTTATAGTTATTATTGAAAGCCACACAACTCAATACTATTTGATGCAAATAAACATGATCTAAAGTACCATTGAAAGCTAATATTATTTAGCATTTACGTGAGTTGTTCTCATGAGGCTGAAGTTGCTTGGACCTTGCTTTCTCCACAAGCTCCTTCCATTTCTCGGATAATAAATAAAGATCCGACTACAACACACAGAATAATAGATAATAAAGAGTTGATAATAATGATAATAAATAAAGATACTAAAAAACATAAAGTTTTTTCTAAAATTGTTCAACGATTGCAACTTTATATTTGCTTATGTCAACTTTGAAGAAGAGTTGATAAAATATAATTGGTAGTTTTGCGATTTGATATTTGGGGTCTTTATTAAGAGTTCATATTAGAGGGTAAAGAGAGCCTTTGGTGGTACCTTGATTCAACCTGTGATACACAAATCATAATAGGTATGGGGTTAAAATGGTTTCATTGAACCGTTGAGCAAACCTTTCATAACTTTATTTTTGTATACATTCATATTAGTAGTTACAATATCACCCGTTTAAATCATTGGGCACCACATTCGAGGATTACTAAAGATGCTCATTTAGTGTTAAGGGGTGTTTGGGATTAGCTTCATTTGGTGTGCTTATTAGCTATGGAAATATATACATCTTATTTACTTATACTTATCGTAGTGAAGGTTAATTAGAGTGCCCATAACCTATAGGATGTCCTATCTTATAGATTGAATAGACAACTTGACCATAACATTAAGGTAGCTACTGTGAGGAACTTACTCATAAAACAGTCCCGTGTTAATGAAAAACGGTGGTCCAATGAATGGACCTTCTCTAAATTCCGGAGTAATCCATGACGTGAAAGATCTCAATTTAAAAACATAACTTACGATCATCTAACAACATGAACAACGATGATATTAAGTTTAAAGTTAAAACTCATACCTCAAAGTTTTCGAACTCAAAATAAGCTACGGGGAGGTTTATTAGAGAGGATGAAGACGAAGGATTGAAAACAAATAGTGGAGATAGATAATGATTGATGAGTTTCAAAAAAATAAAGTCTCACTTCACTCTCAAACTTGTGGTGCTATGCTCACTTTGCAACAGAAGAGACCTCGAATCAATCTCTTCTAAGCAAATTAATAGAGTCAAATTGCTGCATAACTCGGTAAGTAGCTAGGAAAATCCTCAACAGCTCAAGAAAAAATGAATTCGGAACAAACAAAATAATCATTGTAGGAGTATATCAAATTTCAAAGATATAGCGACAAAGTATTTGCAACTGATCACGGCGCAAGCGACCGCTAGGGCCAACATTTGTAGCTAAAGTGGTACATATACAATAGAAACATTGGTGTATATTGGTGTAACTACAAAGAATGAAGTATTAATATTTCCTAATATTTAAAATCTTAAAGAAGTCTTGTGGCAGTCGGTCACATAGATAAGCTCGTCATTGGTATTCTAATAAGCAAATGAGTCGTCCAGTGTGCAAAAAAGAACATGATTCTCACAAGTTACAACCATCTGCTCTTTAATTGTGAGTGTCCTAAGCATATTTGAACCAAACTGGTAGTTATGTCAAAGGAAAGGAAATACAAGTTGATGTTGTACTTAATGTCATTGTTGAGAATAGATCGAAGTACAAAGAGAGGAAAATAAAACATGAAAGGGCTTTAATTTAAATAATGTAGGAGAAGACGAGAAAATTGTTGAAGATTGACATAAAACATTGGATAAATTTGTTAGGAAGCTTGACTCTTGTCATGTGGAAGCTCAAACAGATCACATTGCATTCAATACTTTAGAGTAAAGATATCAAACTATATAAGCATTATACTTTTTTAAAGAGGTGTGGAAAATGTGTGGCAAAACGTTGATTGACATCTAAAGTAGAACGTCAACACTTGCATCATATAAGTGACCCACTAAGACATACGTGAAGGTTGGAAAGTGTACATGTTGAAAGAAAAGTGTTCGTAAGCTTATGAATATCGTTGACATATTTGACTATATCAAAAGAATGCGGGTAAAAAATGGCTGAAAAAGTGACATAGGAATAAATTAAGCAACGCTTAATGAAGTACGAACATCGTAAAATATTTATAAAGTGAATAAAGAACAAAAAGAAATGAATGATAATACGATAATAGGAAATAAAACTTAATAAATTATCTACCATTACAAAGTATATGCTTTTAGTTTAAATGCGAAATAAAGTAAACACTTCAAAATATTGAGAACTGAATCAAACCTAAATAACAACACATTTTCCTTGTGCATTCTTGCCCTACACACTCCTACAATGGTGCAAGTCTTGCAAGTGTAGAAGGGTAGTAAAGTTACTTTTTAAAACATAGGTAATGAGCAAAGGAACTTTTATATATCATTGGCATATTTTTCATAACGAAATAAGGGTAGTAGAATTACGTTTTAAAACATAGGTAATAAGCCAAGAAACTTTAAGATGAATTTAAGCAATTTAATATAGTAGCATTACATTTTAGCATTAATGGTGAACATATTAAATAAAATTTTATGTTTACTTTTTTAGAATAGATTAATAAAACGACTCAATAATATGTAATAGTTCAATATATAAATCGAAACAAACCAACTACTAATGCCACATTAAATTCATAATCCCATACATTATAGAATTACTGGTGGAACTCATACAACACGTTAGAACAATAGAGAAAAATAACTTCCACGTACGTTTTCCATATATTTTTGATGATATTGTTCATACATATAATATTCACGGAAAAGCATGAGTCTTTAACATTCAAGAAGAGAGTTTTTCGGCAAATTGAGATCGTCTATGAGGTTGAAAAGACGCTCTTCATAGGGCTTCCCTCAATCTTCATTAGGACATATGGCTGAGTTAAAAAAGTTTATGTCAGTTGCAAACTTTCTTCAAAGCTAAGAGTACCAAGGACCTAAATTTTATTGAAGTGTAGAAAAGAAAAGTATGTCAAAGTAAATGGTTCATTTGTTTATTTGTGCATTCTTATTCTCGGTCATATTAGATTGTTGTTTGTAACTTGATAGCAGAAACTTATCTTGCCCTTCTCTACACAAACACGTATGAGATTTTGACAGAATTCATCGACTTCAGTCGATTCATGGTGTGAGAAGTTCAAGATATGCCAACCTTGGTGTAACACTTAATAGATCTGCAATGACATCTGGGAGTGTAAGCATTTGTTCAGTGACTTCCATTGCCTTATCCCCAACTACTACACCAAATTTATCATAAGTGATCTTTGAACTAATGTAGAGCTCATTAAATCGCACCAGAACACGAAAGTAAAAGAAAAAAATGCAACATGTTAAAAACGAAAAAAAACATAAACACGATTTATTTTAATAAAGATACATACCTCTTGAACACGTTCAACATTACATGACCCTGCAAAGTTAAAAACTTTTCTGAAATAATCAGCTCGAGTGGAACATTGGGCGATAGATCCCGATCATCGCTTCATCACCGAAAGTTGGTTCAAAAGTTTTTAAATAGTATATCATTAGATCAAATGAATCAGGAGTCTATGAGATTATTAATGTACCATCAGTATACACATTTCAGTTACTTATCGAACCAACAATCTGACTCGTTAATGAAATTGTCCACAATGATCCATTATTTCATTTACCTATATAAATTAGGTAAGAGTTAAACATTCAAATAAGAACATTAAGACTGTTAGGATTTCGTTTTCTATGTTTTTATGCCAAAGTTGCACCTACACTTTATCAAAAGTGCATTGCTTGGCTGTACTGTACATATTCATCACTTTTATGTACTCCCTGAACTTGTGAAATCATGGTATGAGGTATTCTTTATAATATTGTGGTATCAGCACATGATTAGTAATAGAGGATGTGCAGTTCGTGTCAGGTTCAAGCTAGTGGGTTTTTATAAACGAAACCAACCCAAGGTTACATAAGTATGAGTTGTAATATATGGTCACTTACATTTTCACGACATAAATTGGATACAAATAGTTCCGAACAACATGTAGCTTGAAGCTTAATGTTTGCAAAAGAAAAATAAAAAAAATAGATAATTCAATTTAATCATGGACAAAAGGCATGATTTGATTCACGATTCGTACCAGTAGGAATACTCCCCGCAGCCACTAACATCCGATTCAGCCATGCGAATAAGAGAACAATAAAAGTCGGCATCATTGTGGAATTCATTCCATAAACTCTTTGTACATGTTTGATTGAAAGTGTTGATATTCCTTACCCTTTTACGCTACTTTAAAAGCAGCCTCACCTCTGCATACCACTGTCCCGTTGTAGCCATCACCTCTGCATCCCACTCATCTTTAATCTTCAATCCTAACATCTATGCTTGTTTTTATGACCCATATCCAACTTTCGACCCGTCTCACATTCAACACGAATATTCACACCTTCCCTAGGTTTATCAGTAGGTGAGCAGTCATTTACAACCTTAACAGCTCCAACCGTATTTTCTAGAATCTTAACCTCCTCTTCCTTTTGTTCATTATACATTTTGCTTGCCTGTGACTCATGAAATTGGTAAAAGAGGCGCAAGCAAATAAAATATCTCAGAAGATTAATTACATGAAGAATTATTGTAGTTGTTACCTGACGTGCTTCTACGACAATAGCTTAATTTTCATCAGCTATGGCATAGGCCATCTCAAGTCTATGTTGCATAGAATTAATTTGTTCACATAACTCATCTCTCTCACTGGAGACCCTCTTCAAATCATCAGTAATTCCTTCTAGAGAAGAGAAACTGTTCTAGATTTGAAGAAGCTATACAGTGAATTTCATTTTCCAAAGCTTTGACCTTTTCCTTCTGTTCTTCGAGTTGCTTCTATGTTTCTGACTTTTTAAGGTATAGATCCTCTAAAAGAATTCTCAAGATTTTGGTATGACACTGCTTCCACATTTTTTTATGAATTATGTAAAAAAATAAGCAATCCCACACACGCCCTAATTATCTTATTCTGATTATTCCATATCACATGCTCATTTTCAAAACACAAAGCTAAACACCCCTCAATTGATTACAGTGTAGCCTGACCAGTAACTCTAAGACGCATAAACCTTCTTGAGCTAACTAAAATGTATCAAGTGTCCAAGCTTGTTTATGATATATCAGTTAAATAGTGAGTTTACCTTTGCAAAACTTGCATATGAATATGAAAAAGAGCATGGACATTTCTACATTCATTATGTGCAAAAAACTCGTCAAAAAACCATCTTTGAGTAATGGAGCAGCTACACTTTTTTCGACATTCTGAAGAGACATTGCAACCAACTCAGGAATATGTTCCACAATATACCCTCGTGGGTTATACTTTTTTAATAAAACGATCAGCATAGTTCAAGAGTCCTATACCATCCTGTCACTACAAAATCCTGCAAATAAACAAACCCAATCACAAATTTCAGAAACACTTACAAAATAAATAACTATTATTGTTTCTAAAGAACGTTTTGTTGACGGTTTGCCAAACACCATTTTCTGCTTTCAGGGTGTTTTTTTTAGTTTGTTTGTGCGGCATATGGGCTTATTATCTTTCTAGGTCCTATTAGCATATCAAGACTATAAGTTGGTTAAGCTTTAAAGTTTGGTTAACATGATAACTGTATTCCGTCTCAAGTAAAATAAAAAATAAAAATCCAAAAGGGGAACGGGTCAACCCAGCTCAACCTGCTTTGATCCATTATGTAATAATGAATTGTCTCATTTTAACCCATTAACCAACCTGCTATCTTGTCACCTTTAGTCACAGTCACACGTTTTGATGATAAAGATATTATCTTATGAAGTATTGTTATTAAAACATGTCTTTTTCCAGACCATTAGACTCATTACCTACTTATCAGAAAACGTAATTATCCAAAACCCATTAATGATTATATAGGTAAAAAGATGCAAATTTGAAGAAATTTAAACGCACTTAAACATGATATTTTGTTGACTTTGATAACTGGATTAGCTGACTTACTCATACAGGGAGATCCATTGCAATTCCAATATGCTGAAGGAGATATATATGAGGCAAATACACATCACTTTTAAGAACCGCAAATCGATTCAAAGATACAACAACCTCAGCTTTCTTCCATTTAATGACAACAAATTTTGACAGAAAATGACACAAACTTCGCTAAATGAAACCACAAAGCAGAGAAATTAAACTTTTATAAAATGCAAACAAATTGAAGCATTAAAAACTATAAATCCAGGCATTTACGTGTAGTCCATTTAAATTATCAAACTGTCATATTAAAGTATCAATGCATTAGGGTAATGCTAATGATGCATCTAATTAAGTTTTGCTCAGTTGCTACTCAATGAGATAAACCGATCATAATGGAAACTGGAAATGACGCTATGACAAGTCATAAGCACTATGGCCACAACATGGTAAAACTGCAACCGAATGCACTATTGGCACCTGCAGACTATGGATAATGGATACCATATCATAGCCTAGAAATAGTGCATAATCATAGACAAAATGCAGTGTGGCCTATGCTATTCTTATATGTTATAGTGTTATACATGATGTCGAATGCGCGTCAAAGTCAAAATAAGAGCTACATGTTTTAAAAAGGAATGATCATTCCAAATGAAAACCTGGTCATCCCAAATGATTTTTATTTTTAAAAATCCCAAAACTGAGACAATGAAAAAAAAAACACTCGGGCTTGTCTTATATCACACCCAGTATCGAGAAGAAAAAAAGAGAATGCCAACTCAGTTGCACTTGCCCAAAGACTATAACATACACCTATTATTCATTAAACTTGATACAGAAAAATAAAGAAATATCAGAAACTGAGGTCATCAAGAACTTTTATTTATTTAAACCCGAGTGAAAGACAATTTCCAAAACTAAGCAACATATGTTATGAGTATTTGATGTTCAAGTTACTATCCAGTCATGTCAATGTGTAAATTCAAATTTGTCCTTTCTTAACCCTTGTAAGAAGATGACTGCTTACAAAGCATTTTGCCTTCATAAACAGGTTTACCTTCATTACTTCATACATCGAACCATCTAGATAAAGTAACATATTACCTTATTGTGGGCTGCAGAACCACCATATTGTAGCATGCAGTTGACGACTCAATAAGAAATTATCTTTACATCATATAAAGAAAAAACCATAAAGGTTTTGGAATTACCTTGACAGCACTTTCTTCAACAATTGACATCCGAGAAAGACGTGCATAATCCTCTCTTATTTTCTTTTTCAACTCTTCGATAAATGCATGGTTTATCTCATACATGATCTTCAAAAAGGTACATTTGCCAAGACTTATAAAGTAAAAAAGAAAACAATAAGAGAACAATTTAGCAAGTTACTACTCACTTTTTAAATGGGTTGTGTTTAATATCCAATGAGTCAAATGGTCAAATTTTAAGCTTGGCTAAAGTGGAAACAACAAAACATGTGAAATTTATATGGGGTGGCCACTCTATACTCATCTAAAAAGTGTTTTAAATGCTATATGCTTCATACCTCATATAACTATTCAGACCAACTGCCATAATATGGTAACAGCTATATCTCCAAGAACCTACAACAGAATTGTTTACATTTTAGGTAGGCATACATTATTATTTACATTCATTGGCTAACAAGTTTGAGTTGCTTTCCTTGCCTCCTAGGTACATTTTCCGTCTTCTTGTCATTATCATCATCAATCCCATCAAAGATAGTAGATAAATCCAGGTGTGGCCAAGTTGCGTGATCACAAATAATAGCGAAATCCTCTAGAGGAGGACAAGGGAGGCCTTCCCATTTATCTAAACACAAGTCTTCGGCGCCCCTGCAAAACTTGTTACACTTATAAGTCGGGGAAAAAAAAAAAAAAAACATGTTAAACTGAAACTAGATAAAAAAAAATTAGGGATTCTTCACCTGTAAAACTAAGAAGTTTATCTTTTTAGGGATAATTATGTTTAGGAATAAGATAATAGGGTATATTTATAAAAAAAAAATAGGTTAAAAATATATATATGGTATATTTATCTTCTAAGTAATATATATCATAATTTATTTTAATTGTTATCTTCAAAAGATACATACCAAAAATATAAATTCCAGAATTTTTTTTATAATCTCCTTATTTGTATTGATTTGAAAGATATAAATCAAAAAACTATTTGCTCTAGTGGTAAGTTGTTTACAAAAAACATGAATGACCCAAGTTCAACTCCAACAAATGTCTTCTTTTTAATAAAAAAATTTTAAAATTAAAAAATAACAAAAAAAAAACGAATTTTGTCACACGCTCCTTTTATTTTAATTTAGGACACTAATTAATAGCATTTATCATTTGTAACAGCTTCTTCTTCACATTCAAAACTTCTACCACACACCAATTCAAAACCGCCTATTCAATGAAATCTCAAGATTTCGCTATTACCATCGTTAGTATACGCGTTATATAAATCATTCACTTTTTGATTTAACCGATTCACAACACCAACCATTATTCAAATATGCAGTGATTTCATTACATGACCACCATTGATTTTCATGTTGTCATCATAAAATTGGCAAGTTTTATCAGAACCCTAAATTTTTTTAGGAGAATTAATCTTGATATATTTCTATTTATTATGTTATAATCTATTTTTGTAGGTAGAATTTTATTGGGCAAGATTAACCAGGTTTAACAAGTTTTATCTTTTTTCATTCTTCAATTTAACTGTTAGTAGATGATATGGATTGATGAAAAAGATTATCTGTAGTTTATGTTCTATGTGTGTTTTTTATGCACACCAACTGTTTGATAAATTGTTTTTGTGTAATTGTCATTTTTAGGGCAAAAACGAAGCACATGATGATTCCTTATAACCAAGAGATGATGTTATATATGACGATTCATTTGTTGTATTACAGGTTTGTATTTATTCACTTTTGTTTGAAGCATTTGTGTTTCAAGTTGGTTATAAGTGGTGCTTTGGTTCGTGTAATTGTGAGTTGTGGTAATGTTTAAGCATCTTATATGAATATGCGTGCTCATTTTAAGACCTTATTTTATGTAAAAGATGATAAGTTTGAAACTGTGTTTGTGTCCAGTTAAGTTTATTGTTTTTTTTGGAAAAAAATTAAGTTTATTATTATGTACATGTTACAGATAAAAAATTTGCCCAAGGGTGCAACGGTCATTGACTATGCTTATATGATTTCCACTTATGTTCGAAACAGTATTGTGGCTGCAAAGGCGAGTCTTTTTATAGATTTATGTTAGATATGTATTTTTTTTTCTAAAGGAGTTGAACTCTAATGATGTGATTTTTTATCTTCAGGTTAATGGAAATATTGTTCCTCCTTTGCATGTGCTTGCAAATGCTGAAGTTATCGAGATAGTGACTTACAATGTTAGTTGATCTCTCCTATCATCGTTATTTCTGGCATGTTCTCATTTTTTGGGGCATGCCGAATAATAGGATTTGATCATAGATTTAGTGGTCTGCATCCAAGTGTTCAATGATGATTTATATTTTAAGACATTGGTTGCTATATCAATGTAACCTTAGTCGACCCATCCATAAGCAAGTCGGTCAGACCTGCTACCTTGTGTGCCGATATATTGGCGGAGTTGCAAGGTATTATGATCATACGTTCCTATGAGATTACTCCTCCTGTCCCAAGGATAAGTACCACTTATCACTTTGAGACGAAGGGAGTATCTATTTAGAATATGAAGATGAGATCAGCTTTGATTAATACGTAAATTTAACGCTTCTATTGAAGTACTAAACTTAGCTTTCCCCTTTTTTTGTTAGACTCTTATTGTGTCACTTTTAATAAAAGAACACTTATTTCGCTGCTTTAGAGAATCTTGAAATATATTGTTTTACGCAATATAACTATTACCACAAGTTGATGGTATTGATTTGGGTATGCTGATTATGAAATTCAAGTATATATCGCTTTGTCTATCAGGAATCAGAATCTATGTTTTCACGTCGAGTAGGATTAAGGTCATTTATGTCACTTGGCAGATATGTGCTGCTATTTCACTGTTTTAACATATATTATCATTATTCTTACCTAAAAGCTTCTTACATTTACAACAATAGACTGTGCTAGAGGTGACAAAATGAACGGGTCAAGTTTGTTGGCTAACGGGTCAAAACTGGCCATTTTACTTTTTAGATCGTGAATTGGCCCATGCCGGGTTGGGTTGGGTAACAAAGCGTGCAGGTCGACCGGTTGGGGTAATCGGTCAAACAAGTGAGTTTCGGTATGAACAAAAATGGATTGTGTAGGGCTGCTCGAAACCCTCTTTTCGTAACAAAATTAAAGTTCTTCATAGATATTAGCGTGTCAAATATGATTACAAAGATTATATTGTTAAATAATCATATGCTTTTTTGAAAATAAGCATTAAATTTACACTTTGGGCGGACTTTCAACTGTTTTGGTCTTCCTTTTTGCTATTGATTGTCACAATTAACCTGTTAGGGATAAAAGTAACCCAAACCGATCCATTTATGAGTAGGGGTCGAAAATGCCACTGCGTAGTGTTCTTGGGACGATCAATTTCAATCTGCTGCCTAATAAGTTTCTTGAATATCAGCCACTCTCAAGCAAGCAAATTCGCAAGAGGCACAAACAATGGCTACAACATGCAAATACCCGATTGCTACACAAAATTGTGAAAGTACATAATTTTGGATTTGATTGTTTGCTTTTTCTGATGTATCATCTTTTACTTATATGGAACAGTCATGTTTTTGTTCCGTTTTTACTATTTTGCCTTTTCTTCTTGCATATAAGTGACATGTATACACATGAACCTTGGTGAGATGTAAATGGTATGAGTGAAATATTTTGGTTTTTTGGTTTTTAAAAGAGCAAGCTGCTCGATCTGCAACTCAACTAACAGTTGATTCAGTAAATAAGTTTCTTGCTGATTCGGAGGCGATGGTGAAGCTGAGAGGTGACAGACTACTCCAAAGGGACTCACCATACGTGAGAAAAGATTCTCATGAATGTCATGGAAATGTCGTCCATGAAGATGATTGGTGAAGATCTTTTTCAGTTTAGATAATGGTAGTATTAAGGTCCCCAAGGTCAATGGAAAGCATAAAAGAAAATGAAAGATGTGAGCTTGAAGTCAAAGGGAGACACACTCTATCAAGAAAATGATATTTGCTGACATTCCGATGTATAAAGAAGTGCTTCTTGGTCTTGAAAACTGGCATGACGAGGAAGGTTGCATCCTGGAGTGATTTTGAAGGACACTCCATCCAGTGGATGTGCATTGTCTGCATAGATCGATAAGGTATAATTTTCTTCTAAACCAACTTGTAACCATTTTCTATAGAGGGCAATTTCAATCCATTTTCATATAATCGGTTTATCACATAAGTTTGATTTTGCTGTAACTTGGTTTTGAGTTTTTTTTCTTCTTCTAATTTCATGTCGCAAAATATATGCAGGAATCACCAGATGAATCTATATATCTATTTTAACTAATAAAACAAGGTTTTGTACAAGCACCCTAAAGCAACGCATTGAATTTTATTATTAAAAACACTACCTTATTTAGCACCAAGATACAACTCCCTAAAGCACCATTGTATATTAAATGAAACACACACAAACACACCTACACGACACACACAGAAAGTCAACATTGAAACCCCTCTTCAACCTTATTTTAGGATACTCCTAATCCGTTTTAATGATGCACGCTCCTCTCAATTCAAAACACATCTCAAATCATTTGAAATACGCTCCTCTTTGGTTTATTTTTGTAAGGTATTCACTCCCATTAAAGTTGCGGACTTTGTCTTCTCATCCAAGAACGAATTTGTGTTATTTTTGTAAAGAGGAGCGTATCATTGATTATGATTCAATCGGTTATGAGAAGTTCCACTGATGTATCGGAGCGTTTCATGTTATTTTTGGGTGTATATCTGACCTAATTGGGTCAGATACAGCTATGTAAGTATCATAATCATAATTTGTATTAGGTTATTGTTAATTTTTTGTAATTGGTTCCTTAATCCGTTTAAAATTCGCCAAATTTTTAATAATAATTTGAAAATAATAAAAATTGTTAATTATTGATGAATTGCCTAATTTAAATTAGGGTTTAGGAATGATAACACGGTTTGTTGAGCCTATATAATGCCATGGATTAGGTTTTCGAAACACACATCAACCCTTTCTTTCTTCTCTGTCTCATTCTAATTCACCAAGCTATGGTTGTCTTTGTTTCAGGATATATCAAAGATCTATCCACTGTCAAAGATAACATTAGTTTGAGAGTCCGAGTTTTAAGAGCTTGGATTCAAGAATTGTATAATAAACCCCATGTTAAAAATCTCGAATTGATCCTGGTGGATGAAACTGTAAGTAGTAGGTTTGATTAAAGAACAGTTTGTGTTATTCTGCTGTTGCATAGCTGTATCTGACACTTGGATCATTTTTGTTGTTACAGGATACGAAGATGCAGGCCACCTGCAGGATGGCATTGGTCAATCAATTCAAGCATAAGTTGCTTGAAGGCGTAACCGTCATGATTGAAAGATACTCTCTTGGGGAAATCCAAACCAAATATAGGATGGTTAACAATGCTCTGCGTCTTAGTTTCTTGAGCAATACAGTGGTTGAACCATGTACTAATTTTGTTGGGTCAGTCTATGGATTTGATTTTAGAAACTACAAATCCATAACTGATTTACTGATAGAAGAAGATGGTCAGTTTGGTATGTACTTGGATTCATCCTTTTACTATAATGTTAAAATTGCTTTATATATGGATTGTTAAAATGTCTTTCTTTATATACATTGTTAGTACTATTAATTGAATGCCATCTTTGAATGTGATCAGATGTGGTTGGTCATGTCACTGCCTGTGAAGAGTTGGATAATTATGATAAGAACGGGAACAAGGGCAAAAAGAAACCGTTGACTCTTAATGATGATGAGTAAGTACCAAATCATAATCATAGGTTGATTGTTCAGACAAATAGCTCTCTTGAGTTGTTATTAGTACAATTTAATCTGATGTCATATATGCATATATTCTGTAGGGGGAATGAGCTTAAGTGTACTCTATGGGGCTTATTTGCACAACAGTTTAATGAGTTTTTGAAAGCTAACAAAGATCATGGTAAAATCATGATTGTACTCCAGTTGGCAATGATGAAAGTTTGGGACGGTAACAATTCTTACCATCTGTGGTACAATATTATCCATTTTAACTAACTAAAAGCAAATCTAATTCATGTATTTTAAACGACATATAAAATGTGTGTCCAGAACGGCTATCATGGAACAAAACTATTTCTTTTTAATGCCTGTGAAACTATTGAGAAAGAGGAATTCAAAGCTGTTGAAGCCTATCGCAAAAGGTAATTATGCGACACCCTTCTATAATACAAAAAAGTTGGTATACTTACTACATGTTAGCGTCAGTGATTTTATATACTCTGATTGTAGGTTGTTTTCTACTGTAAATGCGGATGCCTCGACAAACAAGCATCGCGTATTTCTGCTGGCTCAAAATTCTCAACCAAGGATGATTTCCTCAATAAGTATCCGGTAAAAAGCATTGTTGAGCTTCTTGATGTTGAATAGGTACACCATATCCATACATATTATAGTATTTGACCATTTTATTGAAGCATCTGTAATAAAATGCACATACAGTTTAAGAAAGAAAGGTCCACCATTCCAATCCTAATTTAGGTCGAAATTCCTTATATACGAGAATATAGCTTCGGTTATAGTTGGAGCGATAATAGCCATACAAGAAGAGGAGGGTCGGTGGTACTGGGTTGCAAAAAGTGTAACAAAAAAGTGGTTAAAGACAGCGAGTTTGTTGATCTGGATGATGATACACCAATGAAATCAGCAAACACTGCTGATCAGTGGAGATGCACTAAATGCCATGAGATTGTCAAACACATTAAGTCAATGTACATATCTACATTTTTATACACTCTAACATATGAAATTTAACTACGCGATCAGCAACTGATAACTGTCATATATGTACATTTGTAGTTTTCGTCTCCAAGTGCGTGTTCAAGATGATTCTGGCACGATGTCCCTCTCTTTGTTTAATGATGAAGTACAGTCGTTGCTGGGTGGTAGATCAGCATACCAACTTTGTGAAAAGTATGGGTTGAAGGTAATGTTTTGGTAATATGTTTTATGATTCATTCAGTACAACTGTTAAACATGATAGTTAGAAATGAATGATACCTAATAATGTCCTGTATGGAATTTAGAGTGCTGAGCAACAAGTCTTCCTAAGTGAGATCACTGCAATGGTTGGTAAACGGCTGGCCTTTAAAGTCACTATTGATGAATACAACCAGAAAAAAATGTTGCCTGTATTCACTGTCTTGCGTCTATCGGATGACACTGAAATTATCAGTTCGCTCACCGCATCTTTTACACCTTTAAAGGTATCACATACCAGATTCTTTCTCTCCTTCTCTTAAGACATGATAACCTTCTTTGTTTATTTGTTTGTATTAATAGGACACTGAGGCTACAAGTACTAAGGTTGTTGGGATATCTTCATTGGTAAGAGTCAACTACAACATTTGCAATTAAGTGGTATAAATTCCATGTACAATAAATTTTTGACATGTTACAATATTAATTGCAGGATCTTGAGTCTCAGACCGATGAAAATACGACACCAATCAACCTGTTGAAAAGTACTGCTACAAGCCCCCCAGCTAAAAATACAAGCGGCAAACGTCCTTCGGATTTGGAAGCAGCAACTGAGTGTTCAAATACCAAAAGGCAACTACTGGACATTAAGCAAGAGAAAAATCCGTGACTATTGATCCCGTGTTTGAAAGATTAAAGGGTTTTCATTAAACTAAAGCAACAAACATTTCAGTTTTTGAAGATATGTTCTTCAGAATTTTTTAAATGGGGAGTCCCATTCATAACATGTTCTATCAGTTTGGTTTGAATTTTTAATGGGGAGTCCCAATAAGTTGTTTGCTCTTGGATGGGGAATCCCATTCACAACAGTTACTTTTGGTTTGGATTTTTTATGGGGAGTCCCATAAATTTGTTTGCACCACTTTGGATAATGGATTTGGTAACTATTTTACCTGTTTGCATACTAATCATTGTTGGGTTAGAATTGGTATTCTTTTTTTGTTTCATTTTCAACAGGCATTGACTTTTCAAGTTTAAAGATGAGCTGAACGTGGAGACACAAGGGTGACAGCTTAAAAGGCTTTGGTTGAGAGAAGAGGTCGCTGTGAATGACAACGAAATACCGCTTTGGGTTCAGAATGAATATATAGCACTTTTGATATCCGATTAGATTGTAGCATTATAGTAATATTTTGGATTTACCAATTTCTACAATTCCTATTTGTGTAAAGAAACAAAATTATGAAATCAACAATCGGTGATGTTATCCATAATTTTTGCTTTTTATGTATTCAACAATCGATGATGTTATCCATTAATTGCAATTTTATGTATTCAACAAAGTTACATTGCATTAAAATGTACCAACAAACGAATCTTTCAAATTTACATAAATGAAATCATATATCTCTTCTTAAAATGAAATCATAAATCAGTTAAATGAAAATATGATTTGATTTTGTTATTTGTTATTCAAATTGATGTATTAACTACCAAATCAAATTCGGTTGTTGAATCTTCAAAGCTAAATAATTTCTAACTTTAATATTGATTGTCGTTGATATAAATTGAGAAACTAAAGTTCATCTTCACCAATCTATTTTACACAAGAATGCCTCTACGATTGACCACTGGTAACCGTAGGATTATGTCTGCCAAGTAAGTTATCGTTTTTGTACTAATTTAATAATCATGTTCTATCATATGTTGCATCTTATAACTCCATTATGTTTCCTTCTAACAGTGAATGGGGTGAAGCTCCTCCCACCATTGGCATTCGCATTCATCATGGTGGTAGAGTTGTAACTTCAAATGTTCTTTACGATTATTGGGGTGGCGATGAACTTATGATATGCAATGTGTCAACAGAACACATAACATACACGTCAGTTAGACAATTAGTAGCACAACATTTATCTAATTACAGCGGCGTAGGATCATACTACTTCCGTGTTCTGAATGTCCAAATGGCAGAAGATTATAGTCTGATTAAGATAGACCATGAATGGCATATAGATTCATGGCTATCTGAAATTCAAGATGGTCATGCATTGGATATTTATTTGGGTCATTGTACGTATCCGACTATTATTGACCCACATCGTCAAACATGGCTCCAAAGACGTTGGGAAAGGAACGGAATGATAAGTGGTCATGTGGATGCAATTCGAAGTGCAAACCGGATACTTTTTCAATTAGTATAACTACCACAAACTCACTTTTCATCAGCCAATACCTACAAAACGTTTTCAACATTGTATGTTAACATTTGTAGCTTCAGTAATCCATTCATAATAACTCATTCTCTTGGCATATGTTGCATCTTAATAAACTGATAATAAAAGCAGTCTTCCACTTGGACTTTTGTATTTGACCAGGAAATGTCAAATGGGTCGATTGGGCCATTTGTTTTTAATGGGCTCAGTTCGAATCAACTGATAATAAGCCTAATGTGTAACTTATGATATGAAGCATAAAGAAGGTATAAGTTAAATCTTTATTTTTTGCCCAAAAACATTTTCGTATCACACTAAAACATGTGTGTAGGATAATCAGAGGATCAAGGAAGTACTCTAAATCCAAAGTTGTTTTAGAATACAACAAATCTATGTTCTTTTTGATTAAGATGAAGATGAAATCATGTTGATGTGTCATAAAGAAAATGTGAAGATATACATTGGTGCACATTGTCATTCTAAAAACAAAAGTGACCTTAATTGGAATTGAGCTGAACTTGCATGCTTATTTAATCAATCTATACTATATAAACATTGAAGTATAACAAACATTCTAAAAAGGTTGAATTTTAAATTGTAACCCAACTAAAATGCAACAAACTTTAAACAATAACATACACTCCTAAAGGGAATAAGCTAACATATTTAATCAATTTGCTGATTCAACAACTATATAAACATTGAATTGCAGACCGATAACAAGCGTAGTAGGATAATAGATACCATTCATTGACATGTATCCAGACATTATTCAACTTAACATATAACCAAACTACTAAAGTCTTGATATTAAACATAGATTGAAAAGACACAGACCCACTGAAGCCTTAAAACAAAAGACATATTCGCTTCAATACCCTTCATTCAACACATATCAAAGATGGGAACAAGCACAGGAAACTCTGGATCAACAGTCTCCACCAAATCTGTCATCACGTCAACCAGCTGGAATCGTATCGTTTTATCTTTCCTGAAATGGCATTGCCTTTTGATATGTTTCCATTTTTCCTTTGCAATCATAGTCAGATGGTTCTTTCTCACCTTCCGCTTCCGGGTCTTTTTGTGCCTTATACTCACCAAGTCAACCGGAAACTCCATCCCACCGTGTCTAACAATTGTGTTGTCAAAAGTGTACAGTTCACTCTTATCAACAAACTTGGCAGGTACAGTCTATATATCAAATATAAAACCATAATAAGCTCTTATTTTTAAGTAAACATAACCAAAACTTATATCTACTTACCAAACGGTTTCTATCTATGACATAGGCCAGCATTGGTGTGTAAAAACATGCATCTTCATTCTGTCTGATCATGTCCTTCCCAGTCGCATATGTGAAACATCCTTGGATCTATTTTGCAATTTGGGAACACAAAAAATTACGATTATGTAATCATATATATTTAGATGTACCATAAATATCGGAAGATACCTTTGTCCAGGGGACCTCGGCAGATAGGAAAAGCTAAATCCAATTTTGTTCTAGGGATGTCCTCAAAGCCTAAACCAAGATAATCCCTTCCAAAAGTAATCATATTAAGCACTGCACCACCAAGATTTGTGAAAACCATTGGTTTCCCGGGTACCAGGTGTTGACTCTCAACAACAGTGTTCCAGCCATCTCCATAAAACAAGTTTTGCATATTTTTTGGATGTGATGTTCCTCGAATATGAACATGACGATGGTTTACAGTTGCTAAATTCATTCCTCCCATCCGAATATCAAATTCGTTAGTCACTATATCTTGCAGGAAATCTCCGGGAAGCAACTACATACAATTATAAATAATCAACATATTCACATACTAAACAATAGTTATGTCAACTTAAACAAAAAACACGTTAAAAAATAAATGTTAGTTTGTGTATGCTTACTGGAGAACGTCCAAGATTCTCGCCCTGAAATACTAAGCATCACATTTGCATGCTGCCTATCTTCGTGCTGTCTTATCCACTGCATTCAGCCCTAGCATGATTGTAGGCAGTTACATAATAAGTGTCTTCCTCTTCCCTTATAAAGTGCAGCATTTCCACATCTGTATACCGGTTGTGTTTCACAAATTTGACCCACTCATCTCTGTACATTTAGTAATGGTTTTCTGATGTTTGTTTGATCCAGACTTTGTGTTTTGTTCCACGATTGTGTATTAATTACAGCCACGGCGTTCCATTGTAGAAGCTTTTAGTGAACAGAGATGGTAAACGCTAACAACACAAACAATATAAAACAATTATTTCTCTATAAACAATCGTGGAACAATCTACAACGTTTAAATTATCACCTTACGCGCATACCTGTCTTTTTGCAAACTTTTCTTTGTTTACAGCAAACACAAATTGAAGACTCATCCTGTCAAATTATCATTAACATATAGGTTAGCTAAATGACTCATTTAGTAACAACAATGGAAACAAATTTACGCAATCAGACTCTATGCATAACACAGATATCAAAACTAGTATCCATTTTAAAACATATGAATCATTTTACAAATATAAATTCGCATATCGTATGTCATAAATACACAAATGGTTCCGTTGATTCACGACAGTCATAGGTGATTACGTTATATATAATACTACTTTCTGTTTCAATTATAATCAGAACCCCTTTCTAAAAGGTATACACTAACACTAAACTTCTGTTTGTCCGTAAACTTTCGTCTATATGATTTCACCCAATAATTCATATCATACATACCATCTAACAAAATAATGACGGACATATTGTCTTATTGTTTCAACAAACTTTTATTAAGTTCATACACCATTGAGCACTAATGAACATATATTAGCTAAAAGACTGACTTAGTAACAACAATCTAAGCATATATAAGCAGTCATACTTTATGCATAACACAAATATCTAAACAACAACATATTTTAAACATACCATTATACCAATCACTTCAGAAATATAAATTCGCCTTGCGTAAATCATAAATTTAAATTCGCATATCGTACATATTGCAAAAAAAATATCGTTTGTATCGATTGACTATATGTCTTACGTGATTACTTTGTACCTACTACTAATTTCTAATACACTATAAACACAACATCTTTATAAAACTTATACAGCAACACTACACTTTCTTCTTACATGCAGATCAAAAGAAAACTAAGAATAAAGTTATTAGATTTTTATTTTGTTTGAGATCTTTACCTCTTCTTGGTTCTAAAGCTACAGTATTGCTTCTTAATCAATGAGGTGTGTGTGATAATTCATCTACCGCCGTTTCATTTATCAAGGTAAACTTGATATTTTTAGGCAATACAATCATTACCTTTGAAAATACACGTTTAATATACATGCTATTTTATTACCGTATCTTTGTAATATTTGTTCAAAACTGCATAACCAATGGTGCAATGTTAGTCAACTCACAAAACGTAGGAGGATTTGCAAAAAAAAATTCGTGTTACACAAACAACTTATAACCATGTACAATATTTTCATTACCACAAGAGTATTTCAATGCAATATTTACTTACTAATTATATTTACCCACGTATAATACTTTTTTTGTTCTATTATACTTATTACAAACATATTACCTTTTTTACATTTGCTTATACAATTAAATGATTTCATGTAATCAAGTCACATATTCTATGTAATTTAAAAAGAAAATTAGAATATGTTAGAGATCAATTCTTAACTTAACTTTGTCTACATTTTGTATAAAAAGTGCCACCAATGTAGGACATAAACACACAAGTAATCTCCTACAATCACATTATGGTGAACAACGACTCACCCAAGGTTTGTATGCATTTTATGATATTTATATAGAAA